>OX637582.1:7418262-8618262 GCA_951800085.1 Comarum palustre | reverse complement strand
TCTCATGCTGGGACTGAGCTGTTGCTATCGCGTTGCATCTGACAGCGGCTTCTTGGTCTCCGTGAATTGTAACCCAGCCCCCGGGTGTAGGTACCTTCATAAGCAGCATATGACCCGCTATAAAACTCTGTAGGCCCCAAAGGGCGTCTCTCCCAAGTATGGCATTGTAGGATGATGGGCAGTCCACAATTATGAAGGGAACTATGATTCTTGTGGACTGGTGCCCGGTTCCAACTGTAACTGCGAGTTGATCCGACCCCAATGGTTGAGTTGTTTCACCTGAAAAACTGATCAATGGCTCGTGGTTTCTATACAGCTTATCTCTTCCTCTTTTAAATCCCTTGTAGCAGCTGCTGAACATGACACTGACAGCGGCTCCCGTGTCTATTAGAACTCGCCGAGTTCGCCAATGGTCAATCTGAAGAGTGATTATGAAAGGATCATTATGATGCATTTTCAGCGTGTCTTCAGAGTGAGAGAATGACACGGTATCCCAGGGCACCAATTCCTTGCGGCATTCCTGACGAAGCTGCATTATCTCTAACTCCGGACCTCTTGGGCAGAGTCTTTTGGCCCGGTGACCGGACACTCCTTGGGTGCCACCCCCGTGAATCGTCATTATCTCCCCATATACTTCAATGAGGTTGACACCTGTAGCGGGTGACTTATACTGCTGCAACTTGCCGTTCTGGATCATGTATTCAATGGTGTTTCGAAGGGAAAAGCACCGGTCGGTAGTGTGGCCAGACTCGTTGTGATAGGCACAATGTTGCCCGTTGTCCGGCCCTGACCTTTTGGGAAACTTCCTTTTTGGAGCCGGGGGAATGTCATTCCTATGGCGGTTCCAAATTTCTTCATAGGAGGCAGTCAAATTGGTTAACACTTCATATCGAGGGATGTAAGGGGCTTTTGCTTCCTGGGCTGGAGGTCTCGGTTATGGAGCTTCTCTTGGCTTCTCCCTTGATCTGTTTGAACTTTTGCCGTAGTATCCCTGGCCACTCTTATTCTGCCCTTCCTTTCTCCATCCATCAGCTCGCTGGCTTGTGAACCCGGTATGCGTCCGGCGTTCCCCGAAGGTGTCATACTCGGCTTGAGCTTGCCGAGTTACTTCATTAATTAAATCGTCGTAGCACCTGAACCGCTGCTTCCTGAGCTCCACCACAAAGCGGGTTGGCTTGAGCGCTTGCAGGAACGCCTCTGATGCCACTGACTCATCCAAGTGGCCACATTTGGAAGTCGTGGATAGCCAACGGGTTACAAAGACCTTCAAGCTCTCATCGTCCCTTTGCTGGACTTTGAATAATGAAGTGGTGCTTCGGTTGGCACTAGACAGCAGGATAAACCGGGAAAGGAACTTCTGTGTCAGCTGACCATAGGTTTCTATTGACAAAGCTGGTAGCTTGAGGAACCAACTCAATGCCTCCTCACTGAGTGTTTCCTGGAAAGCATGGCATGCTTGGGCATCCGTGAACCGGGTTGAATCCAACTGCGACTGGAACAACTCTAGGTGTGCATATGGACAGCCCGTTCCGGCATACCTCTTGATCTTAAATGGCTTTGCCTCGGGTGGCTTTTTGTCTGCTTGAACCCGTGTGGAGAATGGGCTTGCACGGGTAATAAAGGGTTGGTATTGCTGTGGTCCTGTTCCCGAGTTAAGACGCTGCTCAAGTTGGGTTACAGTTTGCGTCAACTGTAAGAGCAGCTGGGTCTGGGCATCGGCTGGGGGAAGTGGTTGATTTAACACCGGCTCTGGAGGTGGAGGAGGTCCTGTAAGATTGTGATTAAACAAAGGATTGGAGAGATGGATAATTTGTGGATTTGGGTTAGGGTGGGCAGTGGGTGGTAGAATAGCGGGTGGTATGTATGCACTGTCAAAAGTTCGCGGGTTTCCATAACCCAGAGGATTCCCCTCTGGGGTAATGATATCAGCAGGTCTGGCTGACGTCCCAATGGCATTCGCCCTTTGAGTTAGGGTTGCTTGAAGAAGCCCGTGCTCGGCCTGGATAGTCGCTAACTGCTCCCTTACCGTAATTAACTCGGCATGTTCTCGAGTAGATTGCTCATTCTGAGCGAGAAAATCCTTTTTCAAGAGCTCAAATGCTGCTGCCAAATCTGTTTGGCCAAACTGGGTCCCGGAAGTCCCTGGGTTATCATCCCCTGAGAAATTAAGCCTCCTCGTTGGATCTTGTTCTCCTGCCATCTCTACTGTCCTTGAAAATATTAAGCGGGAGGTCTTGAGTTCGGCTCTCAACGAGAGCACCAATTGTTTCCGGGTAAACTCGCGGTCCCTTTAGCGGGTTGCACGGTTCCAGAAATAGCGAACTTCCTTGTACTCCGAGTTTTCCTGTGTAAAGAACAAACACGTCAAAGGGGCGTCCCCGGGTTTACCGAGGGAAGCCACTCCGATGCTTAAGTCAGACACTGTCAGATAAGCAGAAAACTCAAGAGTAGTTAAGAAGTTGTCTTTTTTTTCTTACCGGGAGGTCCGCGCCGGTATTTATAGTAGCATTAAAGGCAGCATACTTTGTCCTTTTCCAATGTGGGAATAATCTCCCTTGCTTTCTCAACTTTACAATGAACTGGGCCCTGACAAAGGACCCAGAGTGGCTTCTCAAATCTGATTGGGCTTTTACCCTGT
Source organism: Comarum palustre (assembly GCA_951800085.1). NCBI lineage: Eukaryota > Viridiplantae > Streptophyta > Magnoliopsida > Rosales > Rosaceae > Comarum > Comarum palustre. Next base: position 8,615,624 of record OX637582.1, on the reverse strand, counting down.
AAACCGCACTTCAAGCATAATAAACGATGCATATTTAATAATCGACCACACGTACTGGTTATTTCTTGAATTGTAACCCGGTAAAGGTGAAATATTAGGTTCCACCTATAAACAGTGAACTAGTGAGAAAGAAAAAAATTCTGATAGGTGGCAGTAGTAGGAAATTTTCTGGTCGGCCACAGTAGCAAGAAATTTCCAGTTGGATAGTAGCATATTTGCAATCGAGTAGTGTTGTTAGCCTGCTACTATGTTGTGTCATCATGTCGCGTGTTTCTACTGCGATGTGTCGTCACTGTTATATCGTTGTCGTGTTATGTGCTACTGTTGTGTCGCCATGCTTCTTGCTGCTACTGCATCATCTTGTTTGCGTGATGCTACTAAGCGCTAGTGTTGCGTGTTTCTACTATGCGGTGGTGCAGTGCAACTTTCTCTCGGGTACTACTGTGCACTCGTCAGCCATGTGCTACTCGGCAACACATTAGGTGCTACTGTGCTACTCAACATTTAAGAGATTGAGGGTATTATGGTAAAATTATTGATAACATATGACATGATAATAGCAGTTTGTCCTAATATGTTAAAATTTGTCCTAAATTGTATAAGAAATTAAGTAAATAATAAGGTATTTGTAAAACATAAGTTTAGTTAGTAACTAAAATATTGTTTGTTATATTCTATATTTATATTACATGGATATAAGTTTTGAGCCAATTTTTAAGTTTGAATAAAATATGGGCTTTGGGCCAATTTTTTTTAAAAATCAAATCTAGGCTCTGGGTCAATTTTTGAAGTTTTTGAATGAATTGACCGACCTGTTTTCGCTTTTAATTAAAACTAGCATTTTAGCCGTTCAAATTTGCACGTTATCAAATAGTCATATAAAAATAATATATATATATATATATATGTACCTTATAGAATTTTTTTGGGTTAAATTTTCATAATCCATCTAATTACCATTCTTTGGTTAAACTGTTTTGATTAAGAAAATAACAAACCACATATTAGTTAATAATTAAATTTTACTTTACAAATACATCCTTTACACAATTTCTTATACAGATTAGGACAAAAATTAACAAAATGGGGACACTTTAATGTGCACATTTCATCTGTCGCTACAATTTTATCAGCATATTCTACTATTATGTTGACATAATTGTGTTATTGTCGATCACTAGATGCTACTGCCGATCAATATGTGTTTTGTCGATCGATGAAAAGGTGTTACTATCGGTGCTATCACAATTCTTTTCTTGCAATTATCTTATTGCTAGCATGCGGCTACTACCGACTCTATAACGCCAGCGTGCTGCTACTGTCAGACTCTCTAATTCTAGCGTATTGCTATTGTTGACTCTCTGATGCTAACGTGCTGCTACTATCAACCTAATGTGATGCTACTGCCAACTCTGGTGCTATTACTGATTCTCTGATGCTAGCACACTATGTCAAGAGTGGCCCTTGAGCTACCTTGTCTAGGGTCAAGAGTCAAGCCCAAGGTTGATCGCTGGCGTGCAGTGGCATAATTTTAATTTATATTTTATTGTATTTTATTTTATTTATGTTGACCCTCCTTAGCTTTTTCATGTTTCCCTTTGAGAACTTGGCTGATATGCACTTTACAGGGGGTTCTTAGTTGACAGTGGTTGGACTATGGAACTAGTATAGGTAAGCATATGTACTTTAGCCCCCGTAAACATCTTAACATCAATAAAGAAAAGAATTATTCAATCATCTGTGTCCCGTGAGATCATATCTAACTTTTTATTCAAACTACTCGCTGAGCTCGCTCGCCAACTATATAAATTATGTGTTCTTGCTTGTTGCTAGCATTATATTAAGGGAAAATTATAGGAATATTACATCAACTTTCCTCCATTGATAATTAAGGGTTCTAAACCTTTGAAAATAACACATTAGTAGATGAACTAATAAGTAAGGCTTAATTATCGTATATGTAGTTATAACATCGTTAAAAGTTATCATTCTTTTTTTTCTTTCTGTAAAGAGGATCAAATGATTTCACTTCTACTCCCATGGTGACTCGAACCTATGACTTCGTCAATAGGTAATGGATGCGCTTGAGATCTCTCTCTCTTACCAATTTTCTAATTAACCTCTCTTGCTCTTTTATCAACAAGTAGCTACCCATAATTCTCTCTTCCTCATATACCAACAAGTAGCAATCTACAAAATGCAAGATAAATTGTAACCAAAACTAGTTTCAGTAGCAGAGTGAACTAGTTATAGTTTCCTTACTCATACAAATGTAACTGTAAACTAAAGATTAGAAAAAGAAAATGTGTGAGTGTGTGTGGGACAGGCATCAGTTTAAGCAAGAATAGCCGGTCAAATTCATCAACACCAACCACATAGTAAAACATGATAGTTTACGATACTTCAGAATCAGTAAGCCTTGCAAGTTGCAACACTCAAAATGAGACTTCGACATGAGTGCCAGGAACCAAACTGGAACCTCTAAACATAATTAAAAAGAAGAGTTCTAATCATCAACGGTGTATGAACTCTAGCAGGATTACACATACACATGTGGTATCTGAACTTTTAAAGTGATCAATGTAGTATACAGACTATTCTTTTAGTATCAATAAAATACATGTTTTCGGGTAAAACTCGTGGTCCCTTTAGCGGGTCACACGGCTCTAGAAATAGCGAACTTCCTTGTACTCTGAGTTTTCCTGTGTAAAGAACAAACACGCCAAAGAGGCGTCCCCGGGTTTACCGAGGGAAGCCACTCCGATGCTTAAGTCAGACACTGTCAGCTAAGCAGAAAACTCAAGAATAGTCAAGAAGTTACGTACCTTTATGGGGAGGCATGCGCTGGTATTTATAGTAGCACTAAAGACAACATTTCTTGTCCTTTTCCAATGTGGGAACAGTTTTCCTTGCTTTTATTTAGCTTTATGGCGAATTGGGCCCAGACAAAGGGCCCAGAGTGACTTCTCACATTTAATTGGGCTTTCACCCTATAAACAATAATTCAAGCATAATTAATAATGCATATTTAATAATTAATTAGACATTTAGAGGTTATTTCTTGAATTGTAACCCGGTAAAGGTGAAATATTAGGTTCCACCTATAAACAAGTCCCCCAAGTCCTCAGTCAAGGGGTACGCTTGGGTGGGGACTTAAAATCTTTTCTTTACCGGGTTACAAAGTTAGCAGCCGAACCCGGGGTATCCAGTCCCCCAAGTCCGTACGCAAGCGTAACCCGCAGATCTTTTCCACCTTTGTAGTGGGGGGAAATTTGAAATTTTTTAGGGTTTGGGACGCGGCATGCGTGACACGTGGCGCTTTTCTCGAAAATCCGAAACGTCCCTTCAGTGCACGCCTTTAACTGTATAAATAGGGGTGAGACTGACAGTTTTGTCTCACCTCCAAACCCGATAACTTTTTCGAGCTTTTCTGCTTTCGCTTTCTTTCTTGTCTCTGTTTCTTTCGTTTCCAATACTCGAATCTGCCTCAAAACCCCTTCAAACGTTCCCAGCAAAGGTATGGCTTCTCCTCCCCTCTTTTTGTGTGTTTTGGGATGATATTTGTGGTGTTTCTGGGTTTCCAAGAAGGTTTTTCTGGGTTTCTGCGTTATTCTGTGTGGGATTTAGCTTTGCGGTCCCCGGGTTATCTGGGTTTCTGTCTAGCTTTTTTGTTGTGGTACCCGGGTTTTTATGAATTTTTTTTTGACGTCCCCGTGTTTTCTGGTTGTTTTGCAGATGGCCAATGAAGCAATGGACACTCATCTCCCCGAGTCCAACTTTGTAAACTTCACTGATGGGACCGCTCTCGACCCTCCCGGGTATTCACTGACAGCGGAGGAGATTGTGGAGTTGAGGAGCAACTGGAAGATCCCCGAGTCCGTGGAGATACGGCCTTTATAACCCGAGGACCAATTCTACGCTCCCTGGGATGGGTGGACGCTGTGCCACGAGTACCAGTTGCGGTGCGGCCTGTCACTCCCTTTAAAAACAGAGGTGCAGTACCTCTTAGCTGCAAGCAACTTCGCTATCGGGCAGATTGGCCCGAACACGTGGAGGCAGCTTCTCGGGTTGTGCGTCATGTACAAGGTATTGAAGCAGCAGATGCCGACATACCACGAGTTTCATGCCATGTACCGGGCCAAGTACTCCCGGAAGGCGGGTTTCAGCGGGACTATCCAGTTGAAATCCAAAGCGGCTTTTAAGAAGATCATCGAGGACCTGCCATCCTCAGTGAGCAGGAGTTGGAGGGAGAAAAGTTTCCGAATAAGAAACTTTCAAAACCCGGACTACGCGCTCCAAGTACCGGTTGACTTCCAACAATTGATGAGTAAATCCTTCTTTCTCTCCGGGTTTTTCTTTCTTTTCTCTGTCCCGGGTTATAATTATGTTATTTGTGTTGCAGATGTCCCCGACATTCCTCTGGAGCCGGTGATGGAGAAGAGGATCCGGAGGATGCTATGGACCTTCCGGGGTCAAGATGATCGGAGTTCATACCGGCTCTGTAGGCTGTACGTGTACAGCAAATGCCGGTTGATGGAGCTCCCAGGTTTGTCCAGTGTCCTTTAAACTTTCTGTTGTCATATGCTCTTGTCTAACGAGTTATATTTTCTGTATGTAGCTCTTCTACCGATGGAGTTTACCAAGTGGAAGAACCCGGGGATATATGACGGGTTTGAAGACAAGGCTGTATGGGCCGGGACCCGGACGCAAGCAACGGATAGTCAATTGTATGACATTGACCTGACCACGAAAGCGGCTTTCCTGCGCCCAGAAGCCGAGCAAGGGGATATCAGGAAATTCTTCGTTGATACCTTGTACTTCAACGAGATCCCCGGGTACCTGGCTGAGGTACTCGGTACGGAGGTGTACCAGGAGGGAGAAGAGGAGATTATGGGGCATCCCGCGGAGGAGGTGGCGGAAGACCCGGTGATTGAAGAACCGGTGATTCAATTCCCCTTTGGAGACGAAGAAGAGGTGGAGATTGAAGAACCGGTGATGAGCGCAGTTCCCTCATCTGTGCTCCCGGGTGAAGAGGAGTTTACTGAAGATGAGGATGACGACGGGGGTAAAGTGGTTGGAGGGGGTGAAAGGGTGATAGGGAATGAGGAGAACCTTGAGGGGAGTAACGGGAGTGATGAAGTTCACGAAGTGGAACCCGTTCCCTCTCGCAAACGCACCCGGGAGGCATCCAGCTCTGAGAGGTCCGAGAGGAGGAAGAGGAGGAAGGAGAGGAAGGAGAGGAGGCAGCACCGGGCCATCCACGAGATCATGGAAGAATTGGCGAGTGGAGGGATGGCGGATGTGCCCATCCAGAGGATGGTAGCGGACATGAAGAACTGTACCGCTGACTCCTGCATCTTGGAGAATGAAGACCTGGTAATTGCTGCCTGGAAGACATAGGAGAAACTAATGCGGGTAAGTGTTTCTTTGTTTGACTTGTGTTAGTTTGTTTGTTTCTGGATATTAACCCGGTATCTATTTGATGTAGGCGGTCAGGATGTCATACTTGGCAACTGACCGGCTAATCAATGAAGGTATCCCCGAGAGAGAGAGAGAGTGCTCAAGGATGACCTCCGGGCGGTCCGGGACCAGGTGATGGCGAGCGAGGACTGCTTGGCTCGTGCCCGGGAAGAGGCCAGCACATCAACGGTTTTGGCTCGGAAGGAGTTGGCCAGGGCAGAAAATCAAGTGGCAGAGTTGGTGGCCAAAAACTCTGAGCTAGAGAAGGTCATTGAGGGTCACCGGGAGGACCGGTATTCTCAAGATGCAGCTATAGCTCAGCTGACCGAGCAGAACCAGGCACTGCAGCAATAAGTGACTTCTTTGGAGCAGCAAAAGGAAGATTTGGTTCAGGCGGTTTCCCGGGCCAAGGACTTTGCTGTCTCCGAGTTTCTGGCCAGCCCCGAGTTTGAGAAAAAGCTACGGACAGCAAGGGCTGAGGCTCATGCTGAAATTGTTAGTGCCGGAACTCGCCAAGGCTGGCTCGACAAGGCGGGTTATGATGGGCACCAAGGGCATGTCAGACCTGACCGGGTTGCGGGCGCCTCCCGGCCTAACCCTGCTGTGGCTGCAAAGCCTAGAGCTCCCATAAACCCGGTTCGGAGTCCCCCGGTTCCTGCTTCAGCAGCCAGGAGAGGTGCATTCCGTGACGGTATTGTCGGGGGTCCTCAAAACCGGTCACTACCCCGTGGAGGACAGTTCATCATACGGCCTCGGGGAGGACGTGGCGGGTCGAGCACTGGCCGGGGTAGCGGGTCTGCAGCGCCATGAGCTGGAGCTTCTCTCAGAGGATTTTTTGTTTTTGCTTTGTAGACTAGTTTTTATTTGTAGCGGTTTTCTACTTTGTAACTTTGACTTTTTTGAATGAAAGTATTCAAGTTTTTCCTTTGCATAATTCTTCCTGTCAAATAACACGGTAATCTGATGCATAATATGCAAGTGTTGACAAAATTTACACATATAGTGCCGGTTTGGCAGGTTAACGTTATAAAATAAAAATAGGGTCGCTAAGGTTTTACGGGTCCATAAGGACTTTCAAGGGCCGCTAGGGCTTTACGGGTCCGTTAGGACTTTCAAGGGCCATGAAGGCTTTACGGGTCCGTTAGGACTTTCAAGGGCCATGAAGGCTTTACGGGTCTGTTAGGACTTTCAAGGGCCGCTTGGGCTTTACGGGTCCGTTAGGACTTTCAAGGGCCACGAGGGCTTTACGGGTCCGTTAAGACTCTCAAGGGTTGAAATAAGGCCGTGAAAGACTTGCAATATTTCAAGTCATATATAGATTGCCGAGTCTTGATAGTGAAATAAGACCGTTAAGGCTTGTAATATTTCATGTCATATGGAGATTGCCGAGTGAGGCATACAAGCAGTGCCGCTAAAGGCTGCATTCATTCAACAAATTGATTGATAAACATAACCCGGTAGGGTTTTATTCATTATGTGGGCCTGAAAGGCTTTATATATAACATCAAAACATAATAAATTTGGACATTTGTAGATAACTTGGTACCTATTTGGGGAAGAGATGTAGATGTTGTACGTTCCATAGCCGTGGAAGCGTAACTCCATCTAGGGCTGGGCAAAAAAACCGGATGGAGAAAAAAAACCGAACCGGACCGGTCGGGCCGGTCCGGGCTTTATTACGGGCCCAAACTTATTTGATGTCATGCCGGGCCGGGCCCAACTACACCCGGGCCGGTCCCGGGCCGTATGTTTGCTCAATCGGGCTAAGCCCGAAAGCCCGACTTTCCTAGGTGTCAGTTAATTATTGGACAGTTTTAAGTTCTATGTTACTACAATAGAGTCAACCACACACGATTTAGACTTTTTTTTTGTAAACACCCACTCGGCCACTCTCTCAAAGTCTCAAACCCTAAAGTCCTTACTCTGACTCTCTGAGACTGAGACTCTGAGTCCTCTCGACTCGTCTCCACCTCACTTCGACATCGCCTCGCCTGCGACGCCCGCCGCCTACGCCTCACGTCCTCACCCCTCTCTTCCTCACCGCGCCTCTCAATCTCTGTTTCGCGTCACTGTGTGCGACTGTGCGCCTCTCAATCTCGGCTTCGCGTCTCCACTCTCCAGGTGAGCTATCTCTCCTCCTCCTACTCCTCTGTTCATTCATTTTCGTTCTCATTTTTAAACTTTTGGATAGGAGGGAGCTGTGATTCCTGTGAATGGAAGATTGAGTGATCGATTAGGGCACTTTTGGCCTTGTTTGTGTGTTTTCTGAGTTAATATAATCTGATACTCTGATTAGTGTTACTCGTTATGGCATGTTAAGCTAATAGTTGAATTGGATTTGTGTGGATATGGCATGAAATGATGAAATTGCATAACACTGTGTGTGTGTGTGTGTGTCGAAGACTTATGAATGTGGAAGTTGTACTGATCTCTGTATTTCTGTAATACATTGAACTATTGAAGTATTGAACTGTCGTACTGATTTAGACACTTGCTGCTGGTTGTGTATTTGTGATTATGCAGGTTTGATGTCGTCGTCTTCTTCACAATACGGCTGTCCTTCAGTGAGTTCTGATAGTGACAGTGAGTGTTACGACTCAGGGGAGGACAGTGATGACATTGAATTGATTGAACAAGCTCAGACTTTGACCGGGAATGATTTGGTTGCGGCAGAGGCTGAGAACATGGAGCCAGAAGCTGAAGCTCCAATTGAGATTGTAGAAGAAGCACCAGCAGCAACTCAGACTTCTCATGGTGTGCCAAAGAAAAGAAGAAGAGGTCCTGCATCAACTAAGCCTAAGCCTCCTTCATTCTTGTTGAATGTTGGGTGTTGACACTTTGCCAATTTGGTTCATCTTGTTTAAGTTTAAAACTGTGACCTGAACAATTTGGTTCTTTGGTTTGTTTCTTTTTTTCAGTTTCAATTTTTTTGAACTTCAGTTTGGTGCCTTCAAGCTTGAACACTTGAAACTTTGAATCTTTGATGTGTAATTGTAAGCTTGTGTGTGTGGTGAGAGCTGAGAATGCAGTTTAGAGATTTTTGATGCAGCAGGTGCTGATTTGTAGAGGTGCGTTTGCATTTCTGCAAAATTCTGTCATTTTTTAAAAGAAAACAGGGAATCTGTGATTCTGTGATTTTGGGCCCGAAAACCGGTCCGGCCCGGCCCGGTCCGGGTTTTGCCGGGCCTTGATTTTTTTGCTCTAAAGCCCGGCCCGGATATAACACAACCGGTCCGGGCCCGGGCCTAGCAAATACTACCCGGGTTTGGGCCCGAGCCCAGCCCTAACTCCATCTGTACCCCTGATGTAAAATGTGGCTGGGCCCACGACTTCAACAATTTCATATAGACCATCCCATGGAGCTTTCAGCCCCGTTGGCTTAGGGATAACCTCCTTCATTACCCAATCCCCGAGTTTAATTGGGCGCTTGATAACCCGAGAATTGTAATGTTTGGCCACTTTTTGCTTCTTGTTGATATTCCGGAGATGTGCACGTTCCCGGCATTCCTCCTGTAGGTCCAGGTTAAGGTGAATGCCTTCATTATTGGTTGCCGGGTCGAACAGTTGTACCCGGTCACTAGGGACTTCCATCTCTACCGGGATTACTGCCTCAGAGCCAAAAGTCATAAAAAATGGGCTCTCCCCATTGGCCTCTGTTGGAGTTGTTCTAAGTGCCCACAAAACTTCTGACAGTTTTTCAGCCCATAAACCCTTTGCATCCTCCAGCTTCTTTTTCAAAACTTGCTTGATCAGCTTGTTAACTAGGGGTGGCCATACGAAACTGAAAACCGAAAAAAACCGAACCGAAAACCGAAAAAAACCGAACCGAAGACAAACCGAACCGAAAAACAAAAACCGGACCGAACCGGGTATGTATGGTCCGGTTTGCGGTTTGGGGTCCGTAGAAACCGGACCGGACCGAAAAACCGGAAAAAAAATAAATAAATAAGTATATAAATAAACTCATAATTAAAAGGACTTTAATTATGTAGTAGGAAGGAAAAAGACTTTAATTATGGAAGAAAATTTATCAAAAATCTCGTAAAATAAGATTTGTTAGGAATGGTGAAATAGGACTATGGTTAAAAAATCACGTAATTCGGATAACGTCTCGGTGTCGATAGTAGCGGTCAACCCAATTTACTGTTTTTATTCCCTATGGGGAGCCATATCGTCGGAAGGTAAATGTCCCAAAATTTTTATATGGACGGTTGCGTCTCATCTACGTGAGTGTTTTTCGTGTACAAGGTTTGACAAAAATATGTAATATAGAGGTAGATATGAGCGTTTCCGTGTGATAACTAACGACGTATTAGGGTTGACTGTTTCGATCGATCCCTTAACTTTGTCGGATCTAGTTGAATTTTTTACCACATAGATATTTCATCATAATAATCATATCTGACGGTCGAATTTCAATTTTTGACTTTTAGTCATCGGAATCACAGTATGCATACTAATGTTGTATAACTTGTTTATTAGGTTTTAAGCAAATGCACAACTTTATGAACCAACTCTACATAGAAGCAAAATTATCAAAAAACTCGTGAAATAAGATGTGTTCGGAATGATGAAATACAGCTCTGTTTAAAAAATCACGTAATTCGGGTAACGTCTCGGTGCCGATTATAGCGGTCAACCCTATTTACCTTTATTATTCCCTAGGGGGAGCCCTATCGTCGGAAGGTAAATGTCCCAAATTTTTTATATGGGCGGTTGAGTCTCATCTACGTGAGTGTTTTTCGTGTACAAGGTTTGACAAAAATACGTAATATAGAGGTAGATATGAGTGTTTTCGTGTGATAAGTGATGATGGATCAAGGTTGACCGTTTCGATCGAGCCCTTAACTTTGTCGGATCCAGTTGAATTTTTTTCCACATACATATTTCTTCATAATGATCATATCTAACGGTCGAATTTTAATTTTTTACTTTTAGTCATCGGAATCACAATATGCATACTAATGTTGTATAACTTGTTTGTTAGGTTTTAAGCAAATGCACAACTTTATGAACCAACTCTACATAGAAGCAAAATTATCAAAAAACTCGTGAAATAAGATATGTTCGGAATGATGAAATACAGCTCTGGTTAAAAAATCACGTAATTCGGGTAACGTCTCGGTGCCGATTGTAGCGGTCAACCCTATTTACCTTTATTATTCCCTAGGGGGAGCCCTATCGTCGGAAGGTAAATGTCTCAAAAATTTTATATGGGAGGTTGCGTCTCATCTACGTGAGTGTTTTTCGTGTAGAAGTTTTGATAAAAATACGTAATATAGAGGTAGATATGAGTGTTTCCGTGTGATAAGTGACGATGGATCAGGGTTGACCGTTTCGATCGAGCCCTTAACTTTGTCGGATCCAGTTGAATTTTTTCCCACATACATATTTCTTCATAATGATCATATCTGACGGTCGAATTTTAATTTTTTACTTTTAGTCATCGGAATCACAATATGCATACTAATATTGTATAACTTGTTTATTAGGTTTTAAGCAAATGCACAACTTTATGAACCAACTCTACATAGAAGCAAAATTATCAAAAAACTCGTGAAATAAGATGTGTTCGGAATGATGAAATACAGCTCTGGTTAAAAAATCACGTAATTCGGGTAACGTCTCGGTGCCGATTGTAGCGGTCAACCCTATTTACCTTTATTATTCCCTAGGGGGAGCCCTATTGTCGGAAGGTAAATGTCTCAAAAATTTTATATGGGCGGTTGCGTCTCATCTACGTGAGTGTTTTTCTTGTAGAAGTTTTGACAAAAATACGTAATATAGAGGTAGATATGAGTGTTTCCGTGTGATAAGTGACGATGGATCAGGGTTGACCGTTTCGATCGAGCCCTTAACTTTGTCGGATCCAGTTGAATTTTTTCCCACATACATATTTCTTCATAATGATCATATCTGACGGTCGAATTTTAATTTTTTACTTTTAGTCATCGGAATCACAATATGCATACTAATGTTGTATAACTTGTTTATTAGGTTTTAAGCAAATGAACAACTTTATGAACCAACTCTACATAGAAGCAAAATTATCAAAAAACTCGTGAAATAAGATGTGTTCGGAATGATGAAATACAGCTCTGGTTAAAAAATCACGTAATTCGGGTAACGTCTCGGTGCCGATTGTAGCGGTCAACCCTATTTACCTTTATTATTCCCTAGGGGGAGCCCTATCGTCGGAAGGTAAATGTCTCAAAAATTTTATATGGGCGGTTGCGTCTCATCTACGTGAGTGTTTTTCGTGTAGAAGTTTTGATAAAAATACGTAATATAGAGGTAGATATGAGTGTTTCCGTGTGATAAGTGACGATGGATCAGGGTTGACCGTTTCGATCGAGCCCTTAACTTTGTCGGATCCAGTTGAATTTTTTCCCACATACATATTTCTTCATAATGATCATATCTGACGGTCGAATTTTAATTTTTTACTTTTAGTCATCGGAATCACAATATGCATTCTAATGTTGTATAACTTGTTTATTAGGTTTTAAGCAAATGCACAACTTTATGAACCAACTCTACATAGAAGCAAAATTATCAAAAAACTCGTGAAATAAGATGTGTTCGGAATGATGAAATACAGCTCTGGTTAAAAAATCACGTAATTCGGGTAACGTCTCGGTGCCGATTGTAGCGGTCAACCCTATTTACCTTTATTATTCCCTAGGGGGAGCCCTATCGTCGGAAGGTAAATGTCTCAAAAATTTTATATGGGCGGTTGCGTCTCATCTACGTGAGTGTTTTTCGTGTAGAAGTTTTGACAAAAATACGTAATATAGAGGTAGATATGAGTGTTTCCGTGTGATAAGTGACGATGGATCAGGGTTGACCGTTTCGATCGAGCCCCTAACTTTGTCGGATCCAGTTGAATTTTTTCCCACATACATATTTCTTCATAATGATCATATCTGACGGTCGAATTTTAATTTTTTACTTTTAGTCATCGGAATCACAATATGCATACTAATGTTGTATAACTTGTTTATTAGGTTTTAAGCAAATGCACAACTTTATGAACCAACTCTACATAGAAGCAAAATTATCAAAAAACTCGTGAAATAAGATGTGTTCGGAATGATGAAATACAGCTCTGGTTAAAAAATCACGTAATTCGGGGAACGTCTCGGTGCCGATTGTAGCGGTCAACCCTATTTACCTTTATTATTCCCTAGGGGGAGCCCTATCGTCGGAAGGTAAATGTCTCAAAAATTTTATATGGGCGGTTGCGTCTCATCTACGTGAGTGTTTTTCGTGTAGAAGTTTTGACAAAAATACGTAATATAGAGGTAGATATGAGTGTTTCCGTGTGATAAGTGACGATGGATCAGGGTTGACCGTTTCGATCGAGCCCTTAACTTTGTCGGATCCAGTTGAATTTTTTCCCACATACATATTTCTTCATAATGATCATATCTGACGGTCGAATTTTAATTTTTTACTTTTAGTCATCGGAATCACAATATGCATACTAATGTTGTATAACTTGTTTATTAGGTTGTAAATAAATGTGCAACTTTGTGAACTATAACCATTTTTCACTATAATGATAATAAGATGAAAAATTATGAATTTGGAAAAAAAAACCGAAAAACCGAACCGAACCGCACCGAACCGTAGGTGTGGTTTGGTTTGCGGTTTGGCCTCTTGAATAGTAAAAAACCGAACCGAACCGAACCGAAGTATAACATTGGTTTGGTTCGCGGTTTGGGGTATAAACCGAACCGAAGTGGACCGGAGCCAGCCCTATTGTTAACAGCCTCGGTTTGTCCATTAGTCTGCGGGTGTGCAGGGGAGGCATACAACACCTTTGTCCCATTGGAATGTAAGAACTCCCGGAACTCGTCATTATCAAACTGTGTCCCGTTATCTGTGATAAAAGTCTCTGGGATTCCAAACCGGCAAAATACATTGTTCCAGAGGAATTTCTTAACATTTGCGGTTGTGATCCGAGCCAAGGGTTGAGCTTCTATCCACTTGGTATTATAATCCACTGAGACAATGGCGTGTTTGAACTGTCCCGGTGCTGTGGGTAGAGGTCTAATGAAATCAATCCCCCACATGCAAAATGGATATGGAGAAATGATGACCGATAGCGGGACTGAGGGGACCCGGGGAAAGGCTGCAAACCGGTGACATTGAAGACATGAATCTACCATCACTCTGGCATCCTGTTCCAGGGAAGGCCAGTAATATCCCATTCTGAGGGTTTTGAAAGCCAGGTTACGGGCTCCAAAGTGATTTCCACATACCCCGCTATGAAGTGACTGCAAAACCCGGTCTCCCTCCTTGGGTGTAATACACTTCAAATCAGGGAAAGTATGTCCTCGTCGATACAGCTTCCCATCACGGATACTATACTGTGCCGCTCGAACCCGGAGTCGTTTGGCAGCTACCGGGTCCTCAGGTAAGGTTCCATGTTGGATGAAGTTAAAGAACTCATCCATCCAAGATGGTGGCGGCTTTGCTTCCACTGCAAAAATCTCAGAAAATGAGAGTGAGATACTTGGTTTCTCTAATGTCTCGATCAGTAGGCCTTTAAACTCGGCATCGGGATCCTCCCCTGTTGCAATCCTAGCCAGAGTATCTGCTCTCACATTCTGCTGCCTCGGTATCTGAGTAATCTCAAAGGTGTCAAACTTTTCAAGCAAGAAAGCCGCTAACTTTTGATAGGAGGAAAGATGTGCTTCCTTTGCCTGAAACCCGCCGTTAACCTGCTGCACCACCAGTTGAGAATCACTCAATATGTGAAGATGTCGGGCTCCCAATTCTTTAGCGAGTTGAAGCCCCTTGTGTCACACCCCGATCCTAGAATTATTTTACGGTTGGTTACTTTGGTCTTTTACCATTTAAAGTGACCGTTTAACCGTACAATGATCGTGAAGTTGACTTTTTGTTAAGTCAAGAATTTGGGAAAACTTCCTTCTTGAAAGTTGTAGAGGGCGTCGTTACGAGTTCATGGACACGTAGCACGCTCAAATCGGAGTTCGTATGGGAAAGTTATAAACAAAAGTATAAAGTTACTATGCGATAAAACGGCTATATATAGGAGTTACCGGGGTGAAAAATCAAATTTTTCACCCGGCTCTCTCTCCTCTCCCCCGACGGGAATCGCTGCCGGAGCTTCCGGCCGCCACAGCGCCGCCGTCCGGCCACCAACCGCCGGCGCACCGGTCCCAAAAGCTCGGCCTCCGAGTCTACTTCAATCCTAGGTAAGCTTTCCGACCTAACTCGCCGTAAATCGGGAGAAATTCCGATTTGTTCTTGGTGTGTACAGTAGATTTTCGGGATTGAATTTCTCCCTCCCTAGATCACCAATTGTTGAGTTCTTTATATGTTTAGGATGGGTTTTAGGTGTACTACAATCCCCTAGAATTTGGTAGCTTGATTTGAAGTGTGTAGGGAGAATTGAGGATTTGAAGTTTGGTAGTGTAATTTTTCGGGGTCTACTGTTCATCGAGTTTTTGACCTAGTTAGAGGCCGAATTGGCCTTCGAGTTGAACTAGAAAGTTGTCCCAATTGACGAGACGAAGCTACTGGTAAAATTTGGTGGCGATCCGAGGTCGCCTGAATTTTTGCCGGAATTTCTGCCGGCGGCCGCCGGTGGCGGCGGAGCTGGCGGCGGTGCCGCCACTTTTTGGGCAGTTTTTCATGTCCATTAATTAGTACATATTGTGAGGAGTCTATGGTTAAAATTTGGTAATTTTTGGAGGTGTTTTGGTTAGGTTTTGGAATTGTTCTAGGTTAGTATTATTGGCGGATAATTAAATATTATTCCGACCATCGATTATTGCCGGTTAAGGTTTAAGGATTATTTTAAGGACTCCTAAGGTATTGGTGAAGTGGTTTAATGGGTGTCCATAGTAATTCCACGAATTATTATGGGTGAACCTATTATCAAGTGAATTATTAAAGAAAGTCGGATTGTTACGGTTGGATAATCGGAAGTAAGCGTATTGTTGTAAAGCTGTTAATAAGAAAGGAACTTGGTCAACACGTGGTCAAATAGGATTCCTGGTCAAACTAGGAAAAGACCAAGTCAACTATAGAGAGACTAATATAATGATTTGTTGTACAGTCCCTGGTTGCACGTGAGACGGGCTCGACTACGTGTTAGTTCGAGGGTTTCGCTCGAGGAGCTTTCCGAGCAGGAAGAAGGTCGCAAAGAGTACTGTGAGTGGACTTTGTTTTAAATTAAATTGCATGCTTTATACTGGATTGGTTTCTCCTGCATATATATAAATTTCCTCTATTTGTATGTTTTACGGTGATTTGGGAAAAAGGGGATTTAAGGATTTTAAAGGCAAACAAACCGGGAAAGAGGTTCATACCCATCCCGTGATTTTAAAGGATTTTTCCCGGGGTATGGTTTTATTGATTATCACCGTTTTGGGAATATGGAGGGGGATGTTTTTAAAGGAGAAATGTGGCTCACGGATTTTAAATGGGGTTTTCGATTTATTGTTTCCACGAGGTTTTACGAGGTATTACAGGTTTTACAGGTTTTCAAGGGATTTTGGAAAAGGGAAAAGGGAAAAGGATATAAGGATTGTTTGCTAGCATGGACCCTCTCCAGTTAGAGCGGGTACCATCTTCTGGGTAGAGCAGGTCAGGGACCTTCTCCGGTTGAGCTGGTCAATAGACCCTCTCGGATAGAGCAGGTCGGGGACC
This sequence comes from Comarum palustre, assembly GCA_951800085.1. Lineage (NCBI taxonomy): Eukaryota > Viridiplantae > Streptophyta > Magnoliopsida > Rosales > Rosaceae > Comarum > Comarum palustre. The sequence continues at coordinate 8,599,478 of OX637582.1, read as the reverse complement.
CTCTTCGGTGGTAGCTGGTCATTAGACCCTCCCGAATAGAGCAGGTCGGTTTTCTCGTGGATGAGGTTAACACCCCACATAATTGTTTATGTTTTGAGCCAATGCATTGTTTACGTTTACCTGCATGCGGATTTTCCTTAGAAAAAGTAGAGGGAGAACATTAGAGGAATAGAGCTTTTAAGTTTTATTTTTGTCCACTCACCCTGACGTTTTTCAATGTTTCTCCCCTGGGCCCTTCGTTTTCAAATGCCCAGTGGTGCAGGGTTCTCGAGCGGAGGTCGTGCGCGTACAAGAGTCGAGGCATAGTCGATCAATCCGTTGCCGTTGAAATTCTTTAGGGTAATCATCTTAGTAGACTGCTCTGACTAACCCAGTATAGCTAATTAAGTAGGTTAGGGAGCATGATGCCTTCATGAGTTAAGATTTGTTGTAGATACTCATGGAAGTGCTGAGAATGATGTAGGAAGGGTTGGCCATCTCAAGGGGGTTTCGGTAAGAAGTTCCCTTGGGGTGGTCCCCGCAGGATTTACTTCGAGTTAAAGGGATTTAACTCGGGGTGGGTCCTGACAATTGGTATCAGAGCCTTAGGTTATCGTTTCCTGTTACTACCTCATATACTTAGTATCACTTAGTGTCTATAGAGTGATGGTCCGACCGCGGCGGATCCATCGGCATTTTATGCTTTGGACGCTTAGTGTTTATTAAGGATATGAGTTAGTACTTTCTGGTTGAGCTATGGACCGAGTGGTCCTATAAACGTTCGAATCTTCAAGACTATGCCTCAGTACGCCGACCTCAAAAAGAGCTCCTGTAATGAACAAGGTAAGCTCGTTACGTAGTTACTTTTATAAGTTTCCCCCAATGAGTATTTGAGATTGGAGATTTGAGTTGGGGATCGAGCTGGAAACTCGCGTTGTTTAACGTTGGTTGAGCATTTGGTGTGAGTGCTCGGTGGTGAAACGGTAAATTCATGCCTAGAAGGCTGCCATGTTTGTTGGCAGGAATGTTGTAGGAACCTAAGGCGAGGCCTGAATGTTCGAGTGATGAGACTCTTAGAAGTGAAGAGTCGTAAGAGTTGATGAAAGAGGTTGCATCCTGCGAAGGAAAAAGGAGCTGGAATCGCCTAGCGCGATTTTTCAGAGAAGATGAATATTAAGATTTGACGACTGTCAAGATTTTGTCGATTGTCGTTTTTTCAGTGTTGTTCCAGAGGAACTGGCGAATGTGTCGAAGTAGAATGACTCAGGGATCTAAGTGTAGTCATTTTAGGATCAACGGACTTGTTTTTGGTGACGAATCCATGATGTGACACTACTGGAGAATGTTAAGGAAGTAAAGGCTAGTTGGTCACTTGATGCTGAAAGGACAGCCACTGAAACTGATGGTTTGGATCACCTTGGTACGGACATTGTTGTCGTCAGCTATGACCAGATCCTCTTCGCTTCAGCCACCCATGATTGGAGTACTAGAAAGATTTGGATTGTTAGTGAGTCCAAGCATGATTTGACTGGTTGGTGACAATGGTCATTGGGCCAAATATCGTGAAGGTTGAAATTAAATCGTGTCACCGGATCTTGGGGCTCATGTCAACCATAAGGTGAGTTATCCACCTATGGTCAAGGTATTCTAATTAGTACACATGTGAAGGAGTCTCCAGGTTGGCTGTGTTGGGGTTCAGTGACAGATCAAGCGAGCGTTTTGATTTGTAGCTAAAGGTTTATGGTTTCGAAATTTAAGGAGATGATAGGAGTGGCAACAAGCTACCGGGTCATGGACTAAGAATGCTTGGGGAACCGGAGATAGTGATACGAGTCTTGATTGACTTTGTATTATTGTGGTGTAGGAACCGGTGGTTGTGCAAACGGTATTGTTTCGACGGCCGAAGTTGTACATGGGAATACCCCACATGAGCACGTGTATCCTCCTGTGTAGGGAAGTGGTAAAGTTGAAATTTGGGTAGCACATGCTGGCAAGGCGTAATTATTTTGTGCAGCTGTGTGTGGTCGAAATGATACATTCATATATTTCAAGAATGTATTGTGAGAGTCCCATACTTTGAAGACAGAGGTGAAGGACGTTTGCCAATAGTTTTGTGCAAAACGTCAATTAAATGGTCTAACCGTTTAAGAACGGGTCGGAAGTGGGTTATTGGTAGACGCTTCGACTTTCAAGATGGTTAGTTAAATTGTTAAAAGTTGTTAGTAGGTAGTTGTTTGCGTGCTGAGTTAATTGCACGGAAGTGGTGAAGTGACAGCAGTGGAGCAAGGTTTACTGAATCGTTGAATAGGAGTGAGAATGTTTGTTGATGGTCAAGCTTCAACCTGGAACCAAAGTTGTATGACACTTGGTTTCCTCGAGGGGGATTAACTGAGCTTGATGGCATGGGAATCAGTGCACTCATTGGCTGTGGTTTAAACAATTGTGTAACCGAAGGTGTACTTAGTCGTGTTTGGGGTCATAAGTTACATCCACTGCAGTGACAGGCAATATTCTCAATTGTGATCTATGGAGTGAGGATTAAGATCTGGGGATCAATTATTGATGTTAATTTAATGGAATCCTGAGAGGATTAAAGAATTGTTGGCATTGCCATTGTCATGGGTCATTTGAGTAGTGACTCTACTTGTTAGGAATTATTGACATAGCGGCAGATCTTGGCGCCACAAGTGTAGAGTAGTAGCAAGAAGGGTCATTGGAGGTGACCCTCAAAATTGTCAACATTTTCGGTGAGTGTGAAAGCGGTGGAACCAGGAAAGGTTTTCCTTGATGACTCGAAGGTTTTACGAGTCTAAGTGTGGTATTATTTGTTACTGAGATTGGTAAGGTATGTTGCTAAGTTGAACAACACTTCATTGGAAATCGTGGAGTGATTAAGCCACGTTCAGATTAAGTTATGATCTGAGGGGATGTTAACGTGTGGCGGTGGATCTTGTAATATAGGATCTGGAGTGGTAATGTGATTTCCTGTGTACGCAGTTATATTCCTCTTCAATTAGAATGGTAAGCGATTGGGAATCCTGAGTCCTACCAAATAGAGGATACGGTGGATGGTAAACTTGCAGAGCATGGGGGACAGTTTTATTAGAAACTGTCTAGTTGTACGAGTTGGCTCTGTGGTGTGTACTCGCCCAGTGCGGTGATGGCATTTGTTAATTTGTGCCTAGGTAACTGGATGCTTGGTGATTAGTGTGGCTAAGTTCGGCGTGGAATTAATTTCCAGTGCTTTGATCAGAGGTTACCTTAGGTTTGCACCAGTGGCACTAAATTTTATGTAGATGTCTGATCTGGTTAATTGTCCAAAGTTGTCAGTTATTGCCGGATGATGTGGTAATGGAGGCATCTGGGAATGGAATGTCCTTGTTGAGCGGGTAAGGCTCTGGAATTCTTTTAATGGTAAGTCTATTCCAGATTGTGTTGCGGATAAGTTTATTAGACGCACAGTTATGGTTGAAGTGCAAGTTCTGCACGATGCGTCATTCCAAGTTAAGGAAAGAGATAGGGAGGTCAGAGGCACCTCACCTAAAAGTTGTACGGTAATGTATTACCAGTGGTAAAGTATGCTGTAACCCCACAAGGTGATGATCGAGTTGGCGACTCTAATGATCGGTTTGTTGGTAAAATCAAGATTTATCCGATCAGAATAGTTTTGTAAGCAGTGTGAAGCCTGACAATTTGTCTTCATGCGAGGAGTAAGTATTGTTGGATCTCGATGTCTAAGCTTTTGGATCTCCCTGATTTAAAGGCTATGATTTTGGATTTACGCTAAAATTCATGGCAGTTCATGTCCTGCGTGTACCAGTGGTTTGAGTAATGATAGAGTGAGGGAAGACAATTACTCTACAACAGGACAACTTGACAGAATGGTTTCTAGGAAGCGTAAACCAGAGTAGGGAGCCTTGTTCAAATGAGGTGATGGTTTGTGTAACACAAGTCATCATGGTTTTCTCGTGGACTTGTTGTCAGTAGATTTGACTCCACGTGGTATTGTGTTACCAGAGGATTTAAATCCATTAGTGACATCGAACCCTACTCCTCAGGTGTGGTAATCAGTTCCTGCATAGGGAATGTGGGAGATGATATCTAAAGTTCAACAAAAGAATATGAATATTCTTGAAGAAATTTTACTCGCGGCAAGCGAGGGGTTATTGAATCAGAATGATTACTAGCGGTATCGTGACGACGTCACATGCGGGTGGTAAGGACATTTGGTTGCGTTTGTTTGGCTAAACGAGTAGGGATAGGAGGCTGGTTATTGGTTGAAGTTGTTGTGTTGTGCGGTTGGATTTTCAAGGATTAGGTTATAATCTGGTTTAGGCAACCGGGAATTGTTGCCAAAGGATGTTTTCAGTGTATGACAGAATTGCCATCTTTTCGTAAAAAAAAAAAAAACATTAGTGATTTTCGCGAGGATTACGGATGATGGATCGGTGTTAGGCAGTGTCGTTGAGTACAGTAAGAATTCGGTGATTCAGTTAATCAATGATTCAAGAGAAAATCATTGTGATCCACGGTAAGACTTCAGATGCTTTAGTTTTGACCCGAGAAGAATGGTCGGGTGTCAGTTAAAAGAGGAAGTATTGGAGGTTATCATCCACGTAGGAGGGAGTGCTACGTTGGCTAGATGTGACATGTGACAAGATTACATGAGTTTGAGGAATATGTTGGGTATCCTTAGAGAATGGATGCCTAGTGTCACGTATGTCCTTATTACGGGAGCAAGTTTATTTCCTTACACCCTTTATGAATAGACTTCTGGTTGGTACTGGAAATTGGCTTTCAAGGAGGAACAGTAAGGATGTTGATCGTAAAGAGCAGGTGTTTAGGTTTTGACAATGCTTTTCGTGAGGCGTCTCAGAAGAGTTCTCAGAAGGAAGTGGATATTGGAGAACAATGTTATTATTTTAAGTGGTACTATCCCCCTCTGTGTTGGACTTTGAGTATAGAAATTTCGAGGACGAAATTTTTATAAGGTGGGGAGAATTGTCACACCCCGATCCTAGAATTATTTTACGGTTGGTTACTTTGGTCTTTTACCATTTAAAGTGACCGTTTAACCGTACAATGATCGTGAAGTTGACTTTTCGTTAAGTCAAGAATTTGGGAAAACTTCCTTCTTGAAAGTTGTAGAGGGCGTCGTTACGAGTTCATGGACACGTAGCACGCTCAAATCGGAGTTCGTATGGGAAAGTTATAAACAAAAGTATAAAGTTACTATGCGGTAAAACGGCTATATAGGAGTTACCGGGGTGAAAAATCAGATTTTTCACCCGGCTCTCTCTCCTCTCCCCCGACGGGAATCGCTGCCGGAGCTTCCGGCCGCCACAGCGCCGCCGTCCGGCCACCAACCGCCGGCGCACCGGTCCCAAAAGCTCGGCCTCCGAGTCTACTTCAATCCTAGGTAAGCTTTCCGACCTAACTCGCCGTAAATCGGGAGAAATTCCGATTTGTTCTTGGTGTGTACAGTAGATTTTCGGGATTGAATTTCTCCCTCCCTAGATCACCAATTGTTGAGTTCTTTATATGTTTAGGATGGGTTTTAGGTGTACTACAATCCCCTAGAATTTGGTAGCTTGATTTGAAGTGTGTAGGGAGAATTGAGGATTTGAAGTTTGGTAGTGTAATTTTTCGGGGTCTACTGTTCATCGAGTTTTTGACCTAGTTAGAGGCCGAATTGGCCTTCGAGTTGAACTAGAAAGTTGTCCCAATTGACGAGACGAAGCTACTGGTAAAATTTGGTGGCGATCCGAGGTCGCCTGAATTTTTGCCGGAATTTCTGCCGGCGGCCGCCGGTGGCGGCGGAGCTGGCGGCGGTGCCGCCACTTTTTGGGCAGTTTTTCATGTCCATTAATTAGTACATATTGTGAGGAGTCTATGGTTAAAATTTGGTAATTTTTGGAGGTGTTTTGGTTAGGTTTTGGAATTGTTCTAGGTTAGTATTATTGGCGGATAATTAAATATTATTCCGACCATCGATTATTGCCGGTTAAGGTTTAAGGATTATTTTAAGGACTCCTAAGGTATTGGTGAAGTGGTTTAATGGGTGTCCATAGTAATTCCACGAATTATTATGGGTGAACCTATTATCAAGTGAATTATTAAAGAAAGTCGGATTGTTACGGTTGGATAATCGGAAGTAAGCGTATTGTTGTAAAGCTGTTAATAAGAAAGGAACTTGGTCAACACGTGGTCAAATAGGATTCCTGGTCAAACTAGGAAAAGACCAAGTCAACTATAGAGAGACTAATATAATGATTTGTTGTACAGTCCCTGGTTGCACGTGAGACGGGCTCGACTACGTGTTAGTTCGAGGGTTTCGCTCGAGGAGCTTTCCGAGCAGGAAGAAGGTCGCAAAGAGTACTGTGAGTGGACTTTGTTTTAAATTAAATTGCATGCTTTATACTGGATTGGTTTCTCCTGCATATATATAAATTTCCTCTATTTGTATGTTTTACGGTGATTTGGGAAAAAGGGGATTTAAGGATTTTAAAGGCAAACAAACCGGGAAAGAGGTTCATACCCATCCCGTGATTTTAAAGGATTTTTCCCGGGGTATGGTTTTATTGATTATCACCGTTTTGGGAATATGGAGGGGGATGTTTTTAAAGGAGAAATGTGGCTCACGGATTTTAAATGGGGTTTTCGATTTATTGTTTCCACGAGGTTTTACGAGGTATTACAGGTTTTACAGGTTTTCAAGAGATTTTGGAAAAGGGAAAAGGGAAAAGGATATAAGGATTGTTTGCTAGCATGGACCCTCTCCAGTTAGAGCGGGTACCATCTTCTGGGTAGAGCAGGTCAGGGACCTTCTCCGGTTGAGCTGGTCAATAGACCCTCTCGGATAGAGCAGGTCGGGGACCCTCTTCGGTGGTAGCTGGTCATTAGACCCTCCCGAATAGAGCAGGTCGGTTTTCTCGTGGATGAGGTTAACACCCCACATAATTGTTTATGTTTTGAGCCAATGCATTGTTTACGTTTACCTGCATGCGGATTTTCCTTAGAAAAAGTAGAGGGAGAACATTAGAGGAATAGAGCTTTTAAGTTTTATTTTTGTCCACTCACCCTGACGTTTTTCAATGTTTCTCCCCTGGGCCCTTCGTTTTCAAATGCCCAGTGGTGCAGGGTTCTCGAGCGGAGGTCGTGCGCGTACAAGAGTCGAGGCATAGTCGATCAATCCGTTGCCGTTGAAATTCTTTAGGGTAATCATCTTAGTAGACTGCTCTGACTAACCCAGTATAGCTAATTAAGTAGGTTAGGGAGCATGATGCCTTCATGAGTTAAGATTTGTTGTAGATACTCATGGAAGTGCTGAGAATGATGTAGGAAGGGTTGGCCATTTCAAGGGGGTTTCGGTAAGAAGTTCCCTTGGGGTGGTCCCCGCAGGATTTACTTCGAGTTAAAGGGATTTAACTCGGGGTGGGTCCTGACACCTTGATTAAGGCTTCGTACTCAGCCGTGTTGTTTGATGCTTTGAAGTTAAAACGTAAAGCATAGTCAAACATGTTCCCTTCCGGGTCCACCAATACAACTCCTGCTCCACACTGCTTCTGATTAACTGATCCATCTACAAATATCTGCCAACTCTCCGGGTCACCTTCTATGGCGAGAGTTTCAGCAACTGTGGATTCTGCTGGAATAAACTCGGCAATAAAGTCTGCTGCTGCCTGCCCTTTAATTGCCGTGTGCGGTTTAAAGTGCAAGTCATGCTCCCCCAACTCAATGGCCCACTTGACCAATCTTCCTGAAGTCTCCGGCTTTTGCAGAACCTGCCGTAATGGTTGGTTGGTGAGCACATGGATTGAATGTGCCTGAAAATAGGGTCTTAGATTTCTTGCCGCTACAACCAAGGCCAAGGCAAGCTTCTCAATATCTGGATAACGAGTTTCAGGATCATTGAATCCTTTTCCAGTATAATAGACCGGCAGTTCTTCAGACTCTGGCTTTCTCACCAAGGCATAACTCACAGCTGTTTGAGACACCGCTAGGTATAGATAGAGGATTTCCCTCGGGTTAGGTCTGGATAAGGAAGGAACTGATGCCAAGTATTCTTTCAACTTTTCAAAAGCTTGATTGTGCTCTTTCTGCCATGTAATCTGCTCCCGGTGTTGACTCTTAAGAATTTTGAAGAAGGGGGCACACTTATCTGTCAACCTGGATATAAACCGAGATAAGGCCACCAGCCTACCTGTAAGCTTCTAGACTTCATTCCTGGTCTTTGGCGGTTCCATAGCCAAAACTGCTTGAACCTTATCTGGGTTTGCCTCAATCCCCCGAGCGCTAACCATAAACCCGAGAAACTTTCCTCCTGAAACGCCAAAAACACACTTCTCCGGGTTTAATCTCATTCCCTTGCTCAAGGCAATGTCAATAACGGTCTCCAAGTCATCCGGGTGTTTATTTGTTTCCCGGCTCTTCACCAACATATCATCTATATAAACCTCCATAGTATCCCCGAGTTGGTTTGCAAACATGCCCACTACCAGGCGCTGGAATGTGGCTCCTGCATTCCGGAGTCCAAAAGGCATCACCTTGTAGTAATACATCCCCTTGTCCGTTGTAAAAGATGTATGCTCTTGATCCGCGGGGTTCATCGGAACTTGGTTAAACCCCGAGTATGCATCTATAAAACTCAGCTGCGGGTGGCCCGTGGTTGAATCTACCAGTTGATCAATCTTGGGAAAGGGAAAACTATCCTTTGGGCAAGCCTTATTCAAATCTGTGTAGTCGACACACATCCTCCACTTTCCATTTGCCTTCTTGACCATCACAACATTGGCCAGCCAATCCGGGTATGTTGCATCTGCAATGAACCCGATGTCCTTAAGACGTTTAACTTCTGCTTGGATGGCCTTATATTTCTCTACACAAAATGCACGATGCTTCTGTCGTACCGGTTTAATACCCGGGATAATATTGAGGGAATGTGTCATAACCTCTGGAGAGATCCCGGGCATGTCTGCATATGACCATGCAAACACTTTCTGCTTCCGGGTTAGAAGCTCGATTATCCGGGTTCTGACTTCAGGGTCAAGGCCTGTGCCAATGCAAATCTTCCTTTCCGGGTACTCCTCTGAAATCTGAATCCATTCTGTTGCTTCAATTGGGGCTGGCCGGGGAAACTTGGCGGGATACTTCTTGCTCTTCTTCTGTGCTGTCTTACTGATGGGCAAGGAATCCGGGTCATCCCTGGGGTCATCAGGTTTGTCAAATGATGATAGGGAAAAACCTGCTGAAAACATTTCATGCTGGGCATGAGCTGTTGTTATCGCGTTGCATCTGACAGCGGCTTCTTGGTCTCCGCGAATTGTAACACAGCCTCCGGGTGTAGGCACCTTCATAAGCAGCATATGACCCGCTATAAAACTCTGCAGGCCCCAAAGGGCATCTCTCCCAAGTATGGCAATATAGGATGATGGGCAGTCCACAATTATGAAGGGAACCACAATTCTTGTGGACTGGTGCCCGGTTCCAACTATAACCGTTAACTGATCTGACCCCAATGGTTGAGTTGTTTCGCCTGAAAAACTGATCAATGGCTCGTGGTTTCTATACAGCTTATCTCTTCCTCTTTTAAACCCTTTATAGCAGTTGCTGAACATGACACTGACATCGGCTCCCGTGTCTATCAGAACTCGCCGAGTTCGCCAATGGTCAATCTGAAGAGTAATTATGAAAGGATCATTATGATGCATTTTCAGCGTGTCTTCAGAGTGAGAAAATGACACGGTATCCCAAGGAACCAGTTCTTTGCGGCATTCTTGACGAAGCTGCATTATCTCCAACTCCGGGCCTCTTGGACAAAGTCTTTTGGCCCGGTGACCTGATGCTCCTTGGGTGCCACCCCCGTGAATTGTCATTATCTCCCCATATACTTCAATCAAGTTGGCACCTGTAGCGGGTGACTTATACTGCTGTAACTTGCCGTTCTGAATCATATATTCAATGGTGTTTCGAAGGGCAAAACACCGGTTGGTAGTGTGGCCGGACTCGTTGTGACAGGTACAATGTTGCCCGTTGTCCGGCCCTGCCTTTTTGGGAAACTTCCTTTTGGGAGCTGGGGGAATGTCATTCTTTTGGCGGTTCCAAATTTCTTCATAGGAGGCAGTTAAATTGGTTAACACTTCATATCGAGGAATGTAAACCCGGTATTCGTCCGGCGTTCCCCTAAGGTGTCATACTCAGCTTGAGCTTGCCGAGTCACTTCATTAATCAAATCATCGTAACACCTGAACCGCTGCTTCCTGAGCTCAACCACAAAGCGGGTTGGCTTGAGCGCCTGCAAGAACGCCTCTGATGCCACTGATTCATCCAAGTGCCCACATTTGGAAGTCGTTGATAACCAACGGGTTACAAAGACTTTCAAGCTCTCATCATCCATTTGCTGCACTTTGAACAGTGAAGTGGTGCTTCGGTTGGCACTAGACAACAAGATAAACTGGGAAAGAAACTTCTGTGTCAGCTGATCATAGCTCTCTACTGACAAAGCTGGCAACTTAAGAAACCAACTCAATGCCTCCTCACTGAGTGTCTCCTGGAAGGCATGGCATGCTTGGGCATCCGTGAACCGGGTTGAATTCAACTGAGACTGGAACAACTCTAAGTGTGCATATGGGCAGCCCGTTCCGGCATACTTCTTGATCTTAAATGGCTTAGCTTCCGGGGGCTTTTTATCTGCTTGACTCCGGGTAGAGAAAGGGCTTGCACGGGTGATAAGGGGTTGATACTGCTGTTGCCCTGTTCTCGAGTTAAGACGCTGCTCAAGATGAGTCACAGTTTGCGTCATCTATAAGAGAAGCCGGGTCTGGGCATCAGCTGGGGGAAATGGTTGATTTAATACCGGCTCTGGAGGTGGAGGGGGTCCTGAAAGATTGTGATTAAACAGAGGATTGAGAGATGGATAATTTAGGGATTTGGGGTAGGGTGGGCAATGGGTGGGAGAATAGCGGGTGGGATGTATGCACTGTCAAAAGTTCGCTGGTTTCCATAACCCGAAGGATTCCCTACTGGGGTTATTATATCAGCAAGTCTGGCTGACGTCTCATTGGCATTCGCCCTCTGAGCTAGGGTTGCCTGAAGAAGACCATGCTCGGCCTGGATAGTTGCTAACTGCTCCCTTAACGTCATTAACTCGGCATGTTCTCGAGAAGATTGCTCCTTCTGAGCGAGAAAGTCATTTTTTAAGAGTTCAAATGCTGCTGCCAAATCTGTTTGGCCAAACTGGATCTCAGAGGCCCCCGGGTTATTATCCCCTGAGAAGTCAAGTCTCCTAGTTGGATCTTGTTCTCCTGTTATTTCCACCATTGTTCTTTAAAATATTAAACGAGAGGGTCCTGAGTTCGACTCTCAACGAGAGCACCAATTGTTTCCGGGAAAAACTCGTGGTCCCTTTAGCGGGTCACACGGCTCCAGAAATAGCGAACTTCCTTGTACTCTGAGTTTTCCTGTGTAAAGAACAAACACGTCAAAGAGGCGTCCCCAGGTTTACCGAGGGAAGCCACTCCGATGCTTAAGTCAGACACTGTCAGCTAAGCAGAAAACTCAAGAATAGTCAAGAAGTTACGTACCTTTATGGGGAGGCATGCGCTGGTATTTATAGTAGCACTAAAGACAGCATTCCTTGTCCTTTTCCAATGTGGGAACAGTTTCCCTTGCTTTTATTTAGTTTTATGGCGAATTGGGCCCAGACAAAGGGCCCAGAGTGGCTTCTCACATTTAATTGGGCTTTCACCCTATAAATAATAATTCAAGCATAATTAATAATGCATATTTAATAATTAATTAGACATTTAGAGGTTATTTCTTGAATTGTAACCCGGTAAAGGTGAAATATTAGGTTCCACCTATAAACAATACATGTTAGAGACCAGTGTAAAAACAACCCTTTTTTATTTATTTTGTATTTAGAATATTCTACAAACTAAAACCTATTCACATATCAACTTAAGAACTAGTCTTCAACATATCAAGACTTTACCTAACGACTTCTTGTCTTATGGTTACTAAAACTGGCGGAATCACTGTTGTCTTAAAGTGAAAGATTTAAACATTTCAGTATGCAGAAATATCTAAAATACCAAAATCAAACTTAGCAACTGAATAAGATAATTCTTAAACAAATATACTATTGTGACAGAATTATGGGCACTAGATAGAATTTATTTAATCATAACATAACTACAAATACTGAACTCAAAGCCTCGCTTTTGGGTAAATAACTATAAGCTGTTTAGCTACTCATATTTATAATTACAAACACAAGATACTTACTTGTAATAAAAGCGCATCACACTGAATGATTACAGACTGAAATCTTCACACATCACTCACACTCACACTCGTATTTCACTATTCTAGAGACACTGTTTACACAGTATTTTTCTGGCCTTCTGACTTTGAGAGGAAGGTTGAGAGTGTTTCTAACTTTTGTTCCTAGTTTTTCAATGTATTCTCTTGGAAGCTTGAGGCTCCTTATATAGCACACAGACTTCAAACCTGAATTAAACACAGCTAAGAGACAGTGCGAGATAAGAGGAATCAAACTTTACTTTTAGCAAAAGTAAAGCTATTTGCTTTCATGCGTCGGCAGTAAAAAGGAAGAACACACTAACTTTAACAAAAGAAAAGTCTTTTGTCGTGATGTTTCGGTCACCGCTCATTTCTCTATCATGTTTACTGTATTGTAATATTCTTCATCAGTGCAATCATAATCAGCCAACGAATCTTGGCCCTCTTGTTCCCCTTCTGATGCTTTTCCATCTTTTTCTTCATTGTCTAAGTCTGAATCCTAAGGAAAGGGATAAGGAATCCTATATCATTTTTCGTTCTCTACTTTTTCAAGTCACTATGTAGTAGCTAGAGTGCAATCAACTTCATTTCTCAAGATGGCTGAGAAAAAATCACAATTCACTGGTGGAGGATGATTATAGCAAGAAATCATTATTTTTTTTCCACTTGCCAGAAAGCTTGAATCATAATCACTTCGAACCATGTTTTTGATGCACATGATTGTCATGGCCTTTATCCATTGAATACTCTGATCTGGCCTGTCATTTCCACTTGTTCTGCTTGATCCTTTGATCGGACCTTGAATTATTCTGACATAATGATAAGGAGAGATATAGTTCATTTGTTCTTTCAGCATTATCCATTCAGGTAGAGTTGATATGAACTTTAATCTCTGACCTAATGTTCTTGACAACTTGAACTATCAATTCAGGGAATCCCTCCAAATCTTCATTATATTTGCCCAAAGATTATGAACAAAACAATTCTTCATTAGCCACAATTTTTGTTTATGAGGGTGTTCAACATGGATATTAACCATATATCTCACATAATATGGGCCAGGAACAGCAGACAAAGTTGGTGGAAGAATCTTTCCTTTTCCCAGATGCTCATGGAATTTGAATCATTCGGACTGTTTCATTGTTGTTATAGGGATTTTAGCACTTTCTAAATTTTCTAGGTATACTACCTTAGACTTTTTCTTTTCTTTTGCATGGATTCCATGTAATTCTTCTGTAAGTGCTTCAAGGGTTCCAAGCAGATGATCTTCATTTTCTTCATGGAATGCATAAAGAATATTGTCTATGTATATAATCTTTTGCTTAAACGCCAACAACTTGTTCGTCTGAAAAATTGGTTCTTTAAAAATCTTTAAAGACTGACCATTAATAGTTTTCTTCCTTGTAACCACATGCGATTTGTTTCCCCTAAAAGCAGCAGCCATTAACGGACTTGATATGCCTTTACCGTCTGCCGTTTGAGACAGGCTAGCCGGTCTTTTACCCCGAGACTGATCAATTGTGGTTGTATCTTTGGAATACAACAAATACTCCTTAGTGAGCTTTTCTTCTTCACCAGAATTTCCGAACTGACTTTCATCTTGCAAGGAGAATTCTGCGCTTTTATCCCAATCAGCTGGTTTTATCCTTTCATGACCTGCTGCTTGACTTGTTTTAGCAGCTCCATAAGATACGATGAATTGATAACCAGGTCCATCATAGAGAGGACCTATAGTCTTATCACCGCTTTTGTATCTTTCCTAAAGATTCTTCTCCCTTGATTCTGGTTTTTTGTTTCTTGGGTTGCGTCATTCTACCTGTATTTTCTTTGAAACATCGTCATTTCTCTCGTAAGGGCGTTTGCTAGGAAATTCTTATTACATGCAACCATTTCAACATCATAATCCTACTGAGACAAAAACATTTGTCATCTCAGCACTTTTCCCATATCTGCAGCATCAGTTAATTTGTAGTTTTTAAAAAAATTATTCTTTTATTATCAGTCCTAACTACAAATTTGTTTACTAAAAAGACCTCAGCCCCCTTTATACTCTTAATAAGAGCAATAACTTGTTTGTCTCTAGTAGAATAGTTTAACTCTGCTGCGTTAAACTTTCTTGAGAGAAATTTACAAATCTTCTCATGATTTGTATCTGGGGCAATAGCCAAGACAACTCCTACACAGTAATAATCATTTACGTCAGTCTGCAAAATGATCGAATCTATTTCTTCAGGTAACTGTAAAGGAGACAGGTTCTTGGTTAACTTTTTGATCTTTCTGACAATATTACTGTCATCTTCTGTGAAAGACCATTTCTTTTTGGAACTTGTTTTTGGAGAGAGTATAGCAGTAAGACAACTAACTTGAGGAAAAATATCTCTCGCAAAGTTGACAACTCCCAAAAACCTATGTAAGGATTTTGCATCTGGAATATAATCTGAGAACTTACTGATTTTTTTGACAATATGATCTTGGAGACGAATCTCTCCATCTTTAACATAAATGCCTAACAAATCGGTTTCTCCTTTTATGAGGTGAATCTTTTTTTGTCCAAGAATGATTCCTGTCTGAACAATCAACCTGCATACTTGTTTAAAATGCTTCAGATGTTTGTCCATAGTTCGCGAGAAGATAAGAATGTCATTTATATAAATTATACAAAAATCTGAGTAAGGTTTGAAAATATTATCCATTTTTCTTTGGAAAACAGACGGGGCCTGCTTGAGGCCAAATGATATGACCAGTCATTCATAGTGCCCTTAAGGTGTTCCAAATGTTGTTAAAACAATAGAGTCTAGATGCATCTTGACTTGTCAGAATCCTGATTTTGTATCAAATTTAGAGAAGATCTTGGCTCCTTTGAGTCGATTGATAAGCACTCTTACTGGGCTATCTGGTAACCATCTTTAACCATCTTTTTGTTTACATCTCTGTAGTCAATTACCATTATAGCCTTTCCTCTTACTTGCTCTACATAATTTCTTACCAAGAAGGCTAGAGTATGATGAAGACTATTGGAAGGTATGATCAGCTTCTTTTCGAGTAACTCTTGAATTTGACTTTCCATCTCTTTTCTGTCATTTTCTCTGTAATGAGGGATTGCTTTAACATGGTAAATAGCATTTGTATCATGCATTTTGAGCTGACAGTATACTGGATCTCTTTCCCAGTATAACTGAGGATCTTCTCTAATTACTGGTTTTAGCAAGTTTTCTATTTCTGCAATAGTTGGCATTCTTTTCTGCTCGATCTGGTTAGAATACACCTTTAGGTTATGTTCTTTGATTAATTCTTCTTCTCCGTCTGAGCTTTCTTGCTCTAATGAATATGAATCAAACTCATCTAAAAGGGATTCATACTCTTCTTCTGGCTTAGAATCTTCTGAATTTAACCTGTCATTTACCAATATTTCCTAGGGACCCTTCAAATGGTCTTTTAGCAGTAAAACTGGTTCTAAAATTGGCTTATAATCACCACTCTTCGCTGACGATCTCTAATATTGGTCTATAAATCTCGGACTTATAACGCTTACAGCGTTGGTAAGATGAGATTCTTAAAAGAATTTGTTATTCTTTTCAAAACCAATCATTTGTGGATTCTGAACTATCGTATGTTGAAGAAGGAAGTAATTTCAAATTAATACATCTGCTTCTTGACTTTCACATTGCCAGATGAATTTTATGACAAAAGTTCCTCCGTCCAAGAAAAATTTAATGTCACGAGCCATAGTATCTATGATTATTTCATTCTCTCTCATAGATATTCATATAACTGGTTGTAGAGCTTTTTCCTAATATTCTTCAGGTATGGCGTATCTTTTGACAAAATTATATCATAATCCACTATCTACAAAGACATGTAGATAGTAATGTAATTGTTGAATCTCCTTGTATGGACATGCTTTACTTGTTCTTTACTTTCCTCAGTTTTGCCGGGCAGTTCAATGAAAGGATTGATTTCTCTTTCATCAGACTTGTTGATGGGATCAAAAGGCTTAACTTGTTGTATAATAGGTTTTGTGATAAGGTCTTCTTCCTGCCTTATTGCAAAATCACTGATGGAATCAAATGACTCCTTTAATTCCTTGTTCTGGCTTAATGAAGTTACTAACTTCATTCTCTTCAAATCTTCTTCCAAGTTATGTCCCTGTTGCTCATTAGTTTAGTAGAACTCTTTATATTCTTGTTCTACTATGTTGTGAGCTTCATTGTCTTTGGTTTTTCTTCGTAATTCTACAATGAAGCATTCTTTATGATAGGTTTCACCTGTACTTTTTCAGTATATATGAATTGAATTACTATCATCGCAGTTGCAGTAATCACATGTAAACATTCCTAGATTGGGGTGGAAGTTACTGATAATATCAGTAGTTTCTTCATTCCAATTTAAGACCTTTATGACAAACATAGGGCGAGATCCGCCCTCTTCTTCTTCTTCAAAACTTTCTGAAGTGTGATCTATTTCACTTTCTGATGGGTACTCAAGAGAATATATTGAATCATATCTTAATCAGAATAGACTATCTCAAAACCCTTTAGGTTTGCATATTTTATTGCCTCATCATGTTCTTCAATTAAAACTTTCACAGATCTCTTGTCCTTTTTAGACATTCATTTGGATAATGTCATTCTGCCTTGCAAAACCGGCACCTAAAAAATCTCATCCTAAGAAGAGATCTTTCTCCTGAATAGCTCTTTTTAAGGAGCTTTTTCTGAATTTGTACTTCTTTTTAGAAGAAAAATTCTTTCTCTGCTTGTTGCTAGAGAACCTTTTATTGTATTTTTTCTTTATGTGACATCCCCACTGCGTTGGTGTCTCTAATATCTTGGGACACATATTTTCAACTCTTCTAAGTTATTTCTTCGCAGTTTTGGATTTTATGTTCTCAACACATTGCTTTCTCAGGAAATCCCTGACTCTTTCAGCAATTCCTCCCACCGTAAAAAACGGCAAAGGATTTTCTTTCAAAGATTGTGCTACTGCATCGTTCCATAGTTTCGGTAACTTTATGTAATAGGTTCTGACCAGATCTTCATTATCTAGGTCTCCAATGATACAATAGTAATTTTGGAACTCATTAGTGTACTCTTCAAAGTACCTCATGTTGCAAATGCTCAACTTTTGAAAATTCGCTTTAGCTTTTTCTTTAGACTGATCACTATGCCTAGTAACGTCTCCACAAAATTGTGCATACATGTGAAATCTACAGGATTATTGGTTTGAGCCAATTTGGTTGCCCAGACAAGCCATTGAGAGCTTCGTTTGAAAGACTGATACCATTTATAGACTATGCCGGTTAAGGTAGACTCATAATATGCATGATCTTCCTCGTAGGTATATTTAGACAACACCAAAACCTGAGTTATCCTTAAACTAGCTACCTAGTTGTCTATTGTCTTTCTCTTGTCTCATACCCTATCGAGATCAAGATAAACCCCTCTTTCAAATACTGATTGGCCCCATTTAGGTTCTGTAGGAATGTACTTTAGGTTCTTAAAGGACAGGCTCCTACCCCATTTAGGCCCCATGTAGTTTTTCTGTAGGAGCCTGCCCTTTAGGAAGTTTAAACTTATCTTCCTGAATGATCTTAGTGGGGCAGTTTGTGATGTTCTAAACTACAGTGCTTCCTTGGGGAATATTTTTGGTTTCCATTGTTGAGCATTCGTTTGGTTCTTCTTTTGCTGCTTGATAAGGAAGAATCTTCCTTTTGTTTTCTCTCAGTTAGACCTAGGAAATCTTTTTTATAATCTTTTGAAGCTCCTCTGTAGATTCACAAATTTTTGCTTGTTTACAAGATCTTCAGTTCCCCTGACTTTAGCATCATCATTGGTCGTTTAGCATCTTCTTCATTGAAAGATTCTTCATGACAAGAAGTTGGGTTGGTTCCAAAAGTACTAGCTTCCTCATAGCTAGCGAATGAATGTCTATAAAATTGTAAGCTTATTTTTCCTCTCATATCTTCATAGATGGAAGCATTGGTATTTTTTACCTGTCTAACTGGAGGTGTCAGATTCCATTCTCTTGAGAATGTTGCTTTATGCCATTTTGTGACATGCTTCTGTTCAGTATGATTTCTTAGATTGGTGAGGATTGATGTAGTAATTCGGGGACTATTGAGAAATCTGGTGTTTGGGGTTACATTTGAGCTCATCAGCTTATAATAGATTCGGTAATCTATCGCAAGCTCAATCATCCCTTTCTTCATAGAAATTCTATATATCTTGATTTGTAATCTTAGACAGTGTGTTGCATCTCTGAGATGTGTGGTGATGTTTGGGAAAATATTGAACTATGCAACTTAGTTGCACAAAGAAGCTTCTATTGTTCCTAATAGACTTTTCTTAAAGTCTGTTATTCTATCGTATTGTAAGACACATAAAACAGAACAGTCTATACCATCTCTAGCCAAAAGCTTTATTCCCACTTGAACTGCTTCAATATGCATGTAGGAATATTTCTTCTGAGATGCTTCACTTACTTCTTTTGAAGTGATTAACCTGATATCGGTTTCTCCTCCTGTGGCAGGAAGGGTTTAGGAGGAGAAACTGTTAGTTCAAAAATCTTGAATATGTGAGAATCCATAAGGAAAGATCTTCTCCTATAGATCTCATTGAGTTTGAATCTAAGAACTGATGCTTCTCGCATTCTATATTCAATTTCATTATACTCAAATTCTTGAGCATTGATTAACTGTACATGCATAGTGTTTCTTTTACTGAGTATTCTACTCAACATCTTCACGTCTTTTCTGGTTGAAGATGTAGATTTGGATGAGGACCATGTAAGGAGTTTAGGTTCACTAAACTTAAACTCACTTTCTCCCTTTGGTAAAGGAGGTATCATTATTTTACTAGCTACGTTTTGAGCTAGTTATTCTTCATTGATCCCTTCTCCTTCTTGTATTTTTCATTTTTTTTCTATGCTTGTTTGTAGTCTTGCTATCCTGCTATTTAACTCTTAGAATTGGTTTTCGAGATCAATACTCATCTCTTGGAGATAAGCGATCTTGTAATTCTGGTGATGAATAATTTCCTTGATATTATCATGCATTGTCTCTGTAGGAAGGAAAAAGCTTAGAGCTTTATCATCTTCCTGTTTTACTTTTAGTTCAACACTGTGATTCATCATAATCGTGTGATCAGAGTTTCTAAAAGCTTTTTCAGCGATTCTTGAGAAAATTTTAGCTTAATTGCTTGCTGACCAATGTTGTCGTCGAGATGCTCAGTGCGAACTAACTTCTTTTTAATATCCAATAGATATTGTTTTTTTAGATAATCAAGCTTGCTAAGTGTTGAATTTATCTCTTCAAGTTGCTTGAACTTGAGATGAAATCTTTCAAGTTGTATTGTTACCTTGTCTGAAGTCTTGTTCCTAGATAGTTGATCTAGGTATTCAATTAAGCTTGGTCTGGAAGGATCAAGCTCTTCGACTCTGACTTCTTTCTGGAGGTAGACAAGATCGTCGTAGAGCGTATTTAATACTCTACAGATGTACTCTATCGAGTATTGATCTTCTTGAATATGCCTTGAATGAAAGCACTTTTGCCACTTGTCAGTACCTTTTGTAATGCATAAGGACTGATAATTTTTTAGTTTGGATTCTCTCTTGTTAGTCAAGAGAAGCCAACTTTGTGGCATAAACCTTGATAACCTGCTTTTGAGCTAAGCAGACTCTGATACCAGCTATGTCGGGTCTAACCGAGGCTCAAGACGTTCAAATGAGTCTAATCGTAATCAAAAACTTCCTGTAGAACTTCAATGTGTTCTTCAATTCGTTTGATTCTTTGCTGAACTCTGAGGATAATATCCTAGTAATTTTTTATTTTTCTAAGAAGACTATCTCTATATTTTAATTTTTTGTTTTTCTAGAAAGATTATCTCTATATTTTTTCAATCTTCTTAGTTTTCTTTTTTCGTCTTGCAACATAAGCTAATAAATCAAGTCGGATATCTATTAAGTTTGCTATTGATAATGAAAAATAGTTGTTTACCTTCGAGTAAGAGGATGAGTTTATATCTGTAGTATGTTAGATAAACAAATTTATAGACCTAGGCCCACCATGCTCCATCAAATTAAAAAAACAGTAAAATACTTAAAATAAGGTTAAAATGGTAATTTACTAATAATAACATAATATTCTTAAAGGACTATTCATGGTATCTCATTGATAATAAATTTAGAGTTCAGGTACTGCATTGGTACAAATAAAAGTTGAGATATCTCATAGAAAGGTGTACTAAAGTTGAGACCATTAGTGAAAATAACCCTAAAAAGAATACTGAGTAGGTCTTCTAAAGAAGAGCCAACTTTGGGATCACTGACCAAAGCCACTAAATTTTGGGATCACATATTTGGATAACAAAACCTGTGTCCCTTTTCTTTCTTTTTTTTTGAGAAGAAACGAGAAGACTGAGACAACTTGGAGAGAGTCTCTCCCCATCCTAATTTTCATTTTGCCCTGGTTTTTATATCTCCAGTAGACACACTGCTAAAGTATTCTGGCTACTGTATGTATCAACACACAAAAAAGACTCCAATTTTCACTTTGCGCTGGTTTTTACATCACTAGTTGTTTTGGCCACGCACTCAAACACTAGTAAACACACTCCTAAAGCATGCTGCCTAATGTAAGTATTCAGGCTATAGTAAGTATTCACAACCACCAACTCGCTCTAGTTGCCCTGGTTTTCATCTCACTAGTAAACACACTCCTAAAGTATTTGCCTATTCTGAGCATCAACCACAAACGATGAGACTCAAATCACTACTTGGTCAGAAATTTAAAGTCACAACATACATTATTGATCATTCTAGTACTAATGAAAGAAACTAAACATCATCAATTGGACCCACAGAAGATAACCAGTAAATTGACCAGAGATGAACTAACGGATATAAATTCACAAACACCACAGCTTATATAGTAACACACCAGAATTCAGCGAGGCCAGGCGCAGGTTCGCATAACCCTACCTCTGCATCAACCAGTTCGTCTAGATTGTCGCCTTCGTGTCTCTCCAGAGGACATGCTCGATGATTAACCATGGCGGCGAGACTTGTCCGCTTGAGAGGTCGGCCACTGCTCCGGCGTCGGTGACAACATCTGTCCCTCCTATGGTGTTTAGGGCAAGCTCCTCTCAAACCGTAGCTGCCCCAATTCTACCATCTCTGGTCCCTCTCTTTCCAAAGGAGAGAAGACATGTTCAGATTCAGGAGATTCCTGACTTCCCTTCCCCGACCAAGATTGTTGGGAGGAACCGATTTCGGGTAAGCGGGCAAAGAATTCCCTGAATTTGGTTCCTCTGCCATTGAACCCGGAGGAGATGGGATTCTCTATTTCTACAGGCAGAACCCTAGGGATCCGAAAGACCAGCAAGTCACCGAAGAAGGGACGTCAAAGAGGAAGCCGAAACAAGAAGCAGCTGCTGCGAAGATTACTGGAATACTCCAAGGATACCGACGGTGATGAGGGCCTAAGTCATTGGCTGTGCTTGAGTAATTTCCTAGCTGCTCTAGGAAGGACCCCTGTTCAAACCCTAGCTAACCATCAAAGCTTCCTTTGATGAAAGGTACAACAATAGGGTTTGAGGCCTCAATTCTAGGAGTTTTGGTGCAAGTTAAGTTTTGACAGATTCATTGCTTTCTAGTTTAATACAACCACCCTTTTTGTAGTTTTGAGACAGATGTTTTTTCAATCAAGTTCTTGAACTTTGTTGGTTAGAAGGATCCAGACCTTTCTTGACCGTTTCGGTCATATGATTTCGATCAATGGAAATTATCCTTTCGCCTCAAAAAAACAAACAAACTCTGCTGAACCATTCAAGTGTCTTCTGAACTAGTTGCTCCCCCAACTTCCAAAAAAGACCTACCCTGCCTGTATAGTTAAGCCATATCTTGATTATCTTCTGTACACTAAGACATGAGAGTCCTGTACATTTTTTTGGATAGGCTCTACAAAATATTAGCTTCTCCATCTCAACCATCTAACTGAACTACAATGATTCAACAATTGTCTTCGAATTCACCTTGCATCCTTTGAAACTCTGCACTTGGGGACTGACTTCTTCAGCACTGATGTTCCATCAAAAATCAGTATTGGGTACTGTTTCCTGTACTCGTATATCTACAAAAGTTGTGCCCAATGTGAACAAAAAAACTTGAAATAATTATACGAAAAAAAAGGGTCAACAAAGATTAACAGGGTTTACACACCTCACTCTGGTTTAGACTCTCAAAACCAAATTTTTTTGTCCATATGGAAGCTGCCTCAGCAGCAGCAGGCAGCAGAAGAACTTTCACATGTAGGAATGCAAGAAACCTCTCAATACATGAGAATAAGGTCTGGAAGTAACCCTGCACAGTTGGAAAAGAAATGGTCACAATCCAACATTCCACACCCATCCACAAGGGAAGACAGCAGAGCACTAAAACTAACCTGTCCTTGGCAATCAGCACTTGTTGCAACTAGAGGAAGCTCTGCCACATCTGTCCCATAGATACGAAACATAGCAGCTGATACAACCGATTCACTGCGAAATAAGCAATATATGTCAAACCATACACATTACCTTATCATATAAGCTTGTTAAAAAAGAGTTGGGATGATCCCCACTTGACTGTAATTATTGCACAGTGCATCCCACCAAATTCTTGAGTCTTTATGGCCCCTCTGCATATTCAGTAAATACGTCAAAATCAATTCAAACAGCAACACAATAAGTAAATGCTGGATACGACCAGTGAAAAATAGAACACAGTGGCTCACCCATAAAGCATTTCCTTAATGAAGTCGAGGCCTGTTTCCTTATCAATAATAGGAGCAAATTGATCCTACAGCACCCAAAAAAAAGAAAACATTATTACTTTACCTCAAAATGTAATCCCCAATCGACAGAAAAGCATTGCTGTAATATCACAAGGTCAACGGTGCTAGATATAGACAACGGTACCGGGAGTAGTGATCATTAAGGGTATGTGGTTGTTAAATAATCAGTGGACACCATCCATTATCATATAAATAAAATTAAGAACACATGAAGTCATTCATTAACAGCACTAAAGTTAACAAATGATAGCATTTTTAAAAGCAACCTTAGAATGGTTCACCATAGCTCGAGGCTACAGCTTGGTAAGAAATGGATGATATTAAAGAAGACGAAGATATATTAGAGAAGTAACAAACTACTGAACTCACATGAAAGATGGCAAGGGCCTTGGAAAGCAACTCTAAACTTTCATCACCAGTAGATGATTTCCCACTAAGCACTCTCCATTTTACATCAAGACCCCCATTTGCAGGACCTTTTTCACTGTGTTTCTGCTTTATAATATTCAGAAGGGAGTCTGGAAGCTTTTGTTGCCCATGAACAACCAACTTCTGCAAAGCAGAATAGTTTCGGAGACAAGCTGGATGACAAAACCATTTGTCTTTTGGAACTTCCTGGAGAGGAAATGTGTGTACAATTACAAATAGTAAATTTACCAACCAACACGAGAGCATACAAGAACAATACAGAAAATGCTGAGAAAAATACAGAGCATGACTGACGCACCTTCAAATCAACAATTCCTTTTTCCTTTAAACAGCCGATATGAAATTCCCTTTCACACTGCAGTGTAAGGAAAAATATTATTCATAGAAGCAAGAAAATGGTACTTCAAACTCAATATTTGCAATGTCACAGATCAGTAAGCAATCACTGTACCTGATCACATAAAATAACTGTACCAGGACCAAAACCCTCGTTTTTGAACTCATGGCCACTGCAAATATCAAATCAGTCATATGTATTGCAAATGCAAGAAATCTAAGCAAATCATAATAGCATAAAATATCATTATACATTAAAAAATATGAAAAACAGTAAATGCTCAGTGGAAAATATGATTGTAGATTACAATAAACAGACATAAGATCATTGAAGATTTGGAGACCAAAACGAGGCGCAACCTGCACAGTGAGCATCCTCCTAACTTTTCATCGCAAGCTGTGATGATACGAATGCATCGGTTGGTTATTTGTTCCATAGGATCAACTCCTGGAACCCTTCCAGCTGCAACAGCATTGACATGATTATCTGCATCTTTCTGTTTATCAAACATAGTCTGGCAATGATTACAGTACCAACTACCCTTCGGGACAGTTGGTAGAGAAAGGCACCCTGCAATTCACCCAAAAAGAAGGCATAAACATGCAAATTCAATCACGAGAAATGTATAAGAATATATATGCAAGTCCATCTCTATTTTGTGTATAATTTTGACACTGCTACATAAAACTACAACAAATAAGTTCAGAGAAAATCACACATAAATGAACATTTAAAGATTTGACACCCACACATTACATATGCAGTAAAAATAAATAAAAAATCACTAATCCAATTATATTAATAGTTCAATCGATTCGTAACAAATAAAAAGAATAAAAATAATACAGTTAACTGCTTAAATTTCCATTTGCAATTACTTTTGGACATAAGAAATTGAAATTGAAGAAAATATGAATTATGCACAGGAAAAGTCTAGTTAAATAATACATAAATTCTTAAGAAACTTGACTCAAGCAGTCAGACTACAGAGTTGGGGAAGCTCACACGGCAGGGGTATGCACCAGCATGACCCTATGCAGGCCCAGAACATAAAAAGGAGGTCAAGTGTATTTTACTGGAATTTCAATTGTGTTACTCCAGCACAATGGCTAACTTTGTATATGACTACAAGGTTAACTAATCTTCCCTGGCCAGGCAGCACTTCCCATGTTCACTCACTTTTGATAGAGGGTGGGGTGTGTGCACAGAGCGGTGGAAAAAAAATGTGCGACCAGAATTGCATTCACCCTAATTTCTATACTCATCAATACCATTCATCTAATGCATTTAAAAATTAAAGAGATGCAACTTTCATCTTCGCTCGGCTCCGTTATGCTAATCTTTTACTTATAGTCATGACATTGTCAGAGCTTTGGCTTATGCCCCAGCAGCTAGACCAGTCAAGTAATCTTACCTCTAGTCTTCCAAGTTAGATAGACAAGACAGTTTCCAAAAGTGTATACAGTGTGGGGAAAAGTATGAAATTTTTCTAGGTATGAAGTTGTTTTGAGCAGTGTGATGTGACAAAAGATACAACCAGAAGCACTCAGGCACACCCCTAATTTCAATGGCAGTTTCCATATTTACTACATAAATAAAACATTCAAAGAGAACTTGCAAAAGCTGCAAAGCAGTGTCATTACCAGCTCTTTTATGGATGCCTACAGAAACCTACTTCAGTATATAAACATATTCTACACATGAAATTTGAGAAATATATGTTCATGCAGCCAAATAACTGTAAAAAATAACCTTTATGGTAAACCCTTGGGCAACTATTGCAGCATATGACTTTTCCACCTTTCTTGCAGATTTGGCAAAGGTCATCACTATCCTCAGTAGAAAACTTCCGATTTTTTGAAAGCTCTAATGCCAATTCATGAAGAGATACCCCATTAGATATGAAAATGTTATGGTAGCTGTCAAACAAAGCAAACCAAAATTAGACTATAGTCAGTGCAGTTGTGTAGATAAAACAACAACTTTTGTACATTTATTGTTTAAAAAAATGTGAGACCAGAAAACTTA
Source organism: Comarum palustre (assembly GCA_951800085.1). Taxonomy (NCBI): domain Eukaryota; kingdom Viridiplantae; phylum Streptophyta; class Magnoliopsida; order Rosales; family Rosaceae; genus Comarum; species Comarum palustre. The sequence goes on along the minus strand of OX637582.1, from coordinate 8,573,577 downwards.
TGTTACCGTTTTGCAAATGCAAGATCACAAACTTAACTAGAAATAATAACCAAGGACTTACGGTTTCCGACGGCTTGAACAGCCAGCATGGGCTTCAAACTGCGAGGGGCTGACCTGCACATTATGCAAGATAATCATATATCTGTTGAAAATACCACCTCTGCTAACATTATTAGTCTCCACAGAAAGTAAGGCTACCTCTTGATCGTGGCATTTACACACGATGCCAGACCCCTTTTTATAACCAAAAGCCAGTCTCTGCCAGCAAACAAAAAATAAAAAACAAAAAAAAAACAAAAGTTCAATCAAAACATAAATTTTACTTCAACTAGCCAAAGAAACTACTTTACATGTCTGAATAGCAACCTTTGCATTATGAATATAAGATACTTCAGTTCCATCTTCCAAAACCTCAAAAACCAACTTATGCATTCCAATATCCCTGATGAAAATATGACAGAAAACAAGATTGGAAAATTATAATCAGGAAAAAGAAACTAAAAGAGGAACAGTAGATGGTAACTTGCGTTAAAGAAAAAATATTGATATACATAAGACGAATAGATAAAAAGAGAGGGAAGGATGAATACTTTTGGGTTACTCTTCCTCGATTCTTACTTGCTGACGACCTACTCTTCAGCACAATATCATGACACTTAGAAGAGGAATCAGGGCACTCTGAGATGGTACCGGAAAACGTAGAAACAGTTTCATGACACCTTGAAATGGTGTCATGACACTGTGGAATGGTGTCGGGACACTTTGTCACAGTATTAGGAAAGGATGCAACTGAAACCAGCTTTGGTAATCTGAAATATATCCAAATGCCCATCTCTAATTAGTGATAGTAACATCTAAATCAATAACTTAAAGACACTGCTTTGTATTTATAGTTCATAGAAATATAAGAACCCTAACTATACATCAAACGACCTGATAGATACAATAACACAGATGAAATTATCGCTACTTTGCTAGATGTACACTTCTACATATCCACCAATAAAGTTTACAAAAGATATTTCATAATCATAACTATGCAATCAAATGTGAAGAAAGTAAACTGTATGGCCAAAAAGTAACTGTTGTACCCGCAGAGTACGTTTTTAACTCCATGTACTATTGAAAGACTTATTGACTTCAAATTTCTATGTATAACAATCCAGATAACACAAAAGATCCTCTTTTTTAGAATACACAAAAGTTCCATTTTGTTTGAACCGTATATTAGAATGCAACTTTTACACAGTATATTGCGTACAAGTCATAACAGAATTAAAAGCAAACTTGTCGAACAATCAGATGACACGAAACTAAATAAGCAGAGTTGCAAAGCTTACTCAGAGGAATTATTTGCAGCTTCAGAAGGCTTCTCAGATACAGAAAACTTAGCTTCGGTCTCTTTCAACTCCAAGCAGGAGCCACAAAGAAGCGTTGCTGGTCTAGTCTCATCTTGGCACATAGATCCTACATTAAGAATGTTTATGAGCAGTTTTCAAATGCGAAGGAAAAAAATGAACCATAAAAGGCATTTATTTCCATAAAGTAAACAAAAAAGCAACCCTTGCAATTGAGGCATATGGTACACATCTTTATAGATGGGCAACCAACAGCAAGCCGGACAGCTTCTTCCAAGGTTTCCAATGATGAATCACATGCTGTAAGGACATCCCGAAGGTTATTACCATTCGCGAGATATATGTACTCAAGGGGCCGTTTATTTGTGCCTTCAGCATGCAACTCAAAAATAGCTGGTGAAACAACCTACATAAATTCAATCCAGCAGTCCATCAATTCACTAGAGCAAGGGGCAAATATAAAATGCATATAAAAAATAACATGCCATCATGAAATACTCACATCAGTTCCATTGCATCGCCCACAGTGACACAATATATGAGAACCATTAATCACTCCCGTAAGCCCTTTCTCCGCAGTTATTCTCCCCTTAACAACAATAAAATTAAAGTTACATTAGTAATAATATAATCATACTCGACAATAGGCATACAGCACCAACAATTGAAAAGAACATACCTTTGCTACTTTATGGTAAGTCACCTGCTGCCCCTCAAGAATACCAGTTTCAAGAAGCTCCGACAACTTAAACTTCTTCACTGTCTTCAACATTTTCATCTCAACCTGAACTGATGAGCTTTTCTGTGGAACCGTATCTAGGTCTAGGGCTTCATTCTCTGCTTTCAATGCAGACCGAGTAAACCTCCTCTGCGGCTTTTCACTTGCCTCACTTTCCATCTTATCACTCTTTTCAATCAAATCAAGTATTCCTAATTTCACCAAAGGTTGTTCAGGTCCACTTTTTTTCAATTCCTCCTGCTTAGGCTCATCTTCAGTCACAGAATCACCAACACCACCGGCATTGGGTTCATCATCAATAGCCATGTTCGCTGCAACATTCTTCATTTCATCGGCAGCAACTTGGAGGCTCCTAAGCTTAGCAGACGACCGAGTATACCGCCTCAGCGGCTTTTCCCTCACCTCACATTCTGCCTTATCACACTTCTCAATCAAATTGAGAATTTCTAGTTTCACCAAAGGCTGCTCAGACTCACTCTTCTTCAATTCCTCCTGCTTAGCCTCATCCTCCGTCACCGACTCACCACCACACGCAGCATTGGGTTCATTACCAACAGCCATGTCCACAGCACCAGTCTTCATCTCCTCTCCGCTGACCTTCTCCGCCAGCTTAGACTCAGCCACTCGGCTCTTTCGCCTCGCTGCCAACCGATTGTACCTCAAAATCGGCTTTTCCACCCCAATAACCGCACCTTCCACCAAATCAGGCTCATTCTTCTGCAACTGCTCCTCCTTAGCCTCATCTCCATTACCAATAGAACCAAAATTCTGCTCATTATCCACATCCATCGCTACAACACCGTTCTTCAACTCCTCTCCGGTGACCTTCTCCTTCACCACAGACTCAGCCACATGGCTTCTCGGCTCGTCATCGCTCATAAGATCCACCACGTCGCTTTTTGCATAGTCTTCGCTTACAGCCTCCGCCAAATCCTCAACACCCTTCAAATTATCGCAGCCGTTTGCCGCCTCCTCCTCCTTCAGCGCCACGGTTTTCGTGGCCTTCTTCAATCTCTTGCGGTTCACATTCTCCGGAGCCTCAATCTGGGGCTTCCGGGCCCGGGTCCGGCCCAACGAATAACAGACATCCACCTGAGACAATGCAAAGGTCAATTCGCGCTTCAGCTTTTGCCGGCCACGAGACCGCTCCACGAACTCGTCGGAATCCGTCCCGTTCGCCATTCAAAACCCTAGAAATTTCCCCCAATCTTTCCGGGTTCAGAATTCGATTCGGATTTGGACAATTAATTACAAAAATAAAGCAATCGAATTGGTAGGGATAAGGGTTGGAATTGAAGATTGAATCTGGAGGGTTTGGCGAAATTAGGGTTTTCTGAGGTTCCTAATTTGGAGGATAAAGAGACAGAAGTCAAATGTGTGTTGTGGAGGAGAATCCTAGAACCTAACTAGTAAAAATGTAAAATATCGGATATCGAGTATATTAGAAGATGTGGATATATCGAACGATATATTAAGAAAAAATTGATTTCGATAAAATTTTGACACAAAAACTAATAGAAATACATAAAAAAATTAATAAAACTTTATGAGGGTGTTATATGATCAATTATTTATATTGTATGAAAAGAAAATATTGATGAAATATTATGACATATGAATTTGTTATATTATGATATGAATTAATACGTATTAAGTGATGACAATTATTAAAATATAATTTAATATTTTATTTTTATGACTAAAACTCAAAAGAATACTTGACTACCACGCCTTTTTTAGTATTTTATATTACTAACATATCATATATCATAAAGTCAACCACACAAATAGTTCAGAACCATGTATAAGATCTATGAGGTTCGAAATTTACACTATATATTCCTCATCTTCATGTGTAGAGTCATGTGTGTATTGTGAAAAATAATCATTAAATGATTGTTCTCCCATAAAATTCTGCATGTATTACATGCCAACCATATGGGTCAGGGGACTATCTTTGAGGATTTTGGAGCTCGTAGTATGAACCATACATTGCTCGACGTTCTCCATTGCTATAATTATTTGAGACATTTGTTTGTGATTGTGACGATGAATTGTCACTTGTTAGAAGACCATAATACATGACATATGAATGATAACACATTGCAAAATTTTGACCATAATAATAAGGTTGGTAATTACCATCTCCAACACCTATTGAGCCAAAAGTGATGAATAACACATCTTCAGCATTCCTCAATAAACTCCCTTGACCTCTTTCTTTTAGATTTTAGTCACTTCTTCTGTCTCCTTCACTGTATCCATGACCTGCTCTTCTATCTCCATGATCTTCATTTTGGGTTGAGTGCATGAAATTTTGTTCCTCTGTGAAGTAAATTGGTTCATCTCCATTGTAATCACCATATTCGCAGCCACTACCACTGACTGCAATATTCTGCATTCTGCTGTCTCCTCCTCCAGTGCTTGATGAGCTTGTAGATCTTGTACTTGGGGTATCACTCATCAACCATGCAAATTTCGAAAAATATCAGAAAATATCTAGAATATCACCGATATATTGGATATATAGATAAAAATTGAAAAATTTCAGGAGATTTAGAGATATAATTAAGGATTTTTCAGGTGATTCAAATATAACCCAAATATCGGATAGAATATCACCGATATATTGGATATATAGATAAAAATTGAAAAATTTCAGGAGATTTAGAGATATAATTAAGGATTTTTCAGGTGATTCAAATATAACCCAAATATCGGATTTGACCGATATTTTCGATTTTGCATTCCTTTTATAGAACCAAGGTTTGATAGTTAACTACCTAATATTACATCCGCACTGCCGTCTCAACTACTTAGAGTTGCAGTCTAGATCTAGAATCAAATAAGGCTAACATACACCATACGTTGCGCATTGTAGAGAGAGGAGTGGAATCATTTCGAAAAGATTGGAAGATACAATTCGGATCCCAAAGAAAGATTTATGATGAAGCTCATCGCGGGTGGAAAATTGTGGCTTCTATTGTCTGATGAAAGCTTTGATGTTGGGCAGGACTACTATTGTATACCGAATACACTTGTTCAGTATATTCATTGGGGGAACTCTGTTTCTTAAAGTTTGCACATTAGAATCACAATTTCTTTCAGTTTAGGGTATGTAAAACTGAGCTTCTTGTTTTTGTGTCACTTGTCAACGATTTTGCAATGGATCCTGGGCCTATTGTGACCCAGGGTTCTGAGCATGTTGGAATAAGAAGGTGATTCAGTAACTCTGGATTTAGTATATTAACAAGAAAATAACAAAAGTTTATGTCTTCATGCAAGCTCGTCAAGTACAGCAGACAACAACATTGTGCTCAAGTGACAGATAATTCAAGTTCTGAGTCAAAGAATGCTCTTGTCGCGACCGGCTTGGTAATTTTTGCATATGCGGTGCTGGCATTTCCCTTTTACATGGCACAAGTAGATTTTAAACTCAATAACAATGAATACAAATAATTTCATTTCCCTACATTTAGAATATTGAACCTTTTGTTATCCAAGTCATCAAAAACGCCTGTCATCGATCTAACAAAGCCATTATCACCACAGACAACTTTTTGAGGGTCTTATATAAACATTGGTTCCTGTGACGTTGGACCTGATCATCAGACCTACCCAACGAAGTGATTTCTGTGTAAGAATATAATAGTTATATGTTGTCATTTCTATACAAAATCAAATTCTCAACAAATTGATATCTTGCTTATTTGTTAGAAGAGGAATTGCAGTTCAATGAACTACAAAAAGATTGTCGCCATATAAGAGGAACTACAGTTTGATGAAAATGTCATTCGTCAGTTCCGTCTGCTTATTTTAATATTTGATTGACAAATTTTTCTACATGTGAACTACAATAATATTTTATTGTAAGGTGATGATTTTACAATAATTGATCATATAATACTAATTATAAGAATTGATTATCAATTCTAATAAAAACAGATTTGACATGCTTATTCTAATTAATCTTATTGAGATTACCTTTTGACCCATAACCTATTATATTTGCTCATCTCTCCTCTATCATCCATTTCAAACAGATTTCATCTCATCTTCTCTCTCTTATCACAATTCGATCAGATCTCTCTCTCTCAGCCTACTTCATCTCCAACTTCGACATGGTCCCCAGCGAACGCCTCCATCAAGACCCGAGCAGCCAGGCTGGTCGTTCTCATCGATCACATCTAGTGAGCATCTCGTTAATGACAGTTCTATCAGATCTAAAAGTCTCTCTCTCCCTCTCTCGGCCAGCTTCATCTCCAACTCTGACGTGGTCTTTGAGCGAGCGCCTTCATCAAGACACGAGCAGCCGGGCTCGTCGTTCTCATCGATCACGTCCAGTGAGCATCTCGTTGGTGAATGACTACCGAGAGGGTTTCGGTGGTGGAATTATCCAGGTCATCTCTTCTTTCTCTCTTTGACCATGTCTCCTCCTCCACCGAGAGGGTTTCAGTGGTGGAATTCTCCAGATCTAATATTTTTAGTACTATATGGTCATCTCTTCTCTCTCTCTTTGACCATATCTCTTTTAACTCTTCATCTACTCGAGTTTACTACCCAGTAAAAGTTTATTAAGGGTAGTAAACTTATTTTTTGAATGTATGTTGATTTTTCACTGTTTTTAATGCCTATAATGGATCTTGGAGATATTGTTTTGCAAGTTTACTACCTCTGGTAAAGTTTATTACCTCTGGTACAAGTTTATTAGGGGTAGTAAACTTATGATTTACTATCAATGTCTCGAATTTGTTCATCTGCTCGAGTTTACTATCCCAGTAAAAGTTTACAAAGGGTAGTAAACTTTATTTTTTGCATGTAAGTTGATTTCCACTGTTTTTAATACGTATAATGAGACTTGGATATACTATTTTACAAGTTTACTACCTCTGGTACAAGTTTATTAGGGGTAGTAAACTTATGATTTACTACCAATGCCTCGAGTTTGTTCATCTGCTCGAGTTTACTACCCTAGTAAAAGTTTATTAAGGGTAGTAAACTTTATTTTTTAACATCTAAGTTGATTTTTCACTGTTTTAATATGTATAATGGGCATTGGAGATACTGTTTTGTATGTTTACTACCTCTAATAAAGTTTACTACCTCTGGTACAAGTTTATTAGGGTTACTAAACTTATGATTTATTACCATGTATCGAGTTTGTTCATCTGCTTGAATTTACTACCCTAGTAACAGTTTAATAAGGGTAGTAAACTATAGTTTTTTGCGTTTAAGTTGATTTTTTTCTTCTGATCTCCTCTCTCTCTCTAACTGTCAATCACAGATCCTTTGTCTCCACCATCTCCGACGACTTCATCCTCGCCTCCATCATCTCCTACGACCGCATCCTCCCCTCTACCTAATCTTCACCTCGTCCTCGCTGGTCGCTGCAATACTAAGTCTGAAGAGCAGCGTCAAATCTAGATCTGGTCATGTCGTCTACACGCTGGCGCTATAAAACGTTGATACTGGGGTTAGTAGACTTAGATTTGATGAAATATTGGGTTAGTAGACTTGGTTTTGAAGTATACTGGGTTAATAAACTTGGTTTTGATGTATACAGTGGGTTATTCGACTTCGTTTGGAGTATACTGAGGTTGGTAGATTAGGTTTTGTAGTATATTAGGGTTATTAGACTTAAATTTGGAGAATACTAGGATTACTAGACTTGGATTTGATATAGATGTAGCACTAGTAAACTTTCTGTAAAAGTTTATTGCCTCTAGTAAAAAAATCCGACGAAATTCCCGCTACCAGAAATTTTTCGGCTTTCTGTGACCGGAGTCCGGCGGTTGGTGACCATAGACCAAAGATTCTCCGGCAAAATATTCTCTATTTCCTTTTTTTCTCCAAGTGTGTATAAGAAACAAGGATAAAATTGTCTCAAAAATATTATTTTACTATGAATTTAATAAAGATTTGTGTATTTGGGCATTAGTAAATACACATTATATTGAAATGGACATTTGACTTTTTAATTCATTGGTTTGAGGTTTGACTTTTCTTATTTTATGCAAATGATCATTCTCCCATTTTTTATATTTCTGTTTTTTATATAGCAAACTACATATACATCCTTGAAAAAAAATTCAATACATAAATAAAGACATGACTTTTGTTTTACAACTTATAAGGACAAAATCTTACAAATAAGGACAACATGTTTTTATGTTGCCTATGTATCAACAATTCATTTACAATTATAACCTTCACACATGAATAACTACATATTATTATTTAGATTTCCAGCAACTGTAGTAGCAGGTTTTTAATGATTCGGCTTGTGTAGTAGCAACTATTTTTAGTAAATGCAGTAGAAGCCATTTCCAATAAATATAGTAACAACTATTTTTAATAAATTACTGCATGTTTTCAATGGCTCAGCTAATATAGTAGCAACTACTTCTAGTAAATGTAGTAGCGGACTTTTAGTGACTCAGCTAATATAGTAGCAGTTGTTTTCAAAAAACATAGTAGCATATTTTTAGTGGCTCAACTAGTGTAGTAGCCACTACTTTCAGAAATGCAGTAACAATGTATTACCAGTAAGATAGTAGCAGACTTTTAGTGACTGAGCTAGTGTAGTAGCAACAATTTTCAAAAAAAATATAGGTATTTAGTGGTCCAACTATTGTAGTAGAAACTATTTACAGTAAAAGTAGCAGCAGCAGTGTTCCAATACATAAACATAGTATCAGGTTAGTGAGAGATGGATTGGGTAAAGAACATTTAATAGAATGCACCAGAAGGAACTATATTTGTTCTCTTCTCCCAATTTCCACCCAATCAATTACACAAAGACTGATGCTACCACTTCACTCGAGTCATGAAGACTCCTGCATCACTTGAGAACATTTATGAAACATAATTAGATCACATGTATGAAACATAATTATTATCAATCGATCACTCAATCATTCATCATACAAAACTAAATGTGATTAGATCTAAATAATTACAAAAACTAAATGACAAAACTTAGAGACTGAAGAATGATTCAAATGATAAGAAAAGCTAGAGCTCTTTGTTCTCCTCATCTGGGCTTGTTTCTATACATTCAACGCCTCATCCTCCACCATTGGAGGCGGTCTCCCAACAACTCACAACCCTTATTCCGGACCTTCGGATCTTCGAAGCGGCAAAATCGTGTTGCAAGAACCGATCTGAGTCGTCGGCCTACGCACTAGAGCCCTGCGACGCAAGTCGAGATGACGGTTTAGGGAGAGAGAGAGAGATCAGATAAGTGGAGAGAGAGATAGATCAAATAAATGGGAGGTTGAAGACCATGGGTGGGAGAGGATAAAGACATAATGGCAGCGTTCGTAATTTCTATTTTAAAACTTATCAATTTGGTCATTGTACAGTTAAAATTTGGGTCAGGTTTGACATTATTGATTTTGGGTCTGGACTTCTGTCCTTATTTGTCTAAATATTTTTTATGGTGAGTTTTTTGTGTTATGCATCTATTTAAAGTAGTAGTTTGTCATTCTTTTTTTTTATCATGTTGTCCATGCAACACATCATCTTCTTATTTGGAACAAAAGGTAATAAAAGTAATTGACCATGTGGCAGTTCTATTAGCCAAATTTGCTTAATTAATACTGATATTTGGTGGTACATCGTTTCTCTTACTCGAGTCATCTATTGTTATTTGCAGGGAATACTATCGTCCACTTCTGAAGCTTTATTAAGGGAAAATGATTTGCCAAGTAGTCCAAAGAAAATTTAGAGGGAGTGGAGCTGGGCTCTTTGTCTAATTAGCACCACAAGTGAAAATTGTTTGAAGATGCACTTCCAAGGTAGGAAACATGCCTTGAAAGTAGAATCACTACAAGGTGCAAAAAAGGTCCCATCAGTGAGTACAAATCTTCAGAAAAGCTGAAGAGAACAAATGGAAGGGTTTTACTTGATAATTTGAACCACCAACTTGCTAGAACCAATTTGGAAAAGTGGAGCAGCATTCTGAGACCAGTTGGATTCTGTAGATGGGAAAAGCCACAGGTTGGATGGACAAAATTAAATACTGATGGATCGGTAGACCCATGAAATGCTGGTTTTGGGGGTCTACTTCGTAATTGTAAGGGTGAACCAATGTTTTCAAAGACGAAAGTGAAGGCGATTTGTTGAAGCCCCGTGAGCCTAAAGCCTCTAAGCGACTAGGCGACCGCTTTTCCCACAATACTTATTTTAATTAGATATGTATAAATATATCTTTTCCTTTTAATAAATGCTACTATTCATATAAATATATATATATATATATATACCAGCCCAAGAAAACACCAAAGTAAAAGCCCAAACATAAGAGTGCCAGCCCAAATAAAAGACCAAAAACCCTAAATTCAAGGGTCAGTATGTTGGTAAATGATCACTTACACTGCATGATGCCGTTTTAGAAAAGAAAAAAAATAAATAAACATCGTCTTCAACCTCTTGCCTTCTAGCCTCCAGACCTCGCCTTTTGCAAAAAACGTCGCCCCGACGCCTGGGCGATCGCCTTTCTAACAGCGCGTCGGCGAATATCTCGGCGAGGCGTTTTCCTCTTGCCTCACACTAAAGCGCGCCTCGGTGACGCCTCGGCGTCGTCTTTGAAAACATTGGGGTGAACCAATTTGTGCCTTTGTTTCTAAAGCTCTGGGCCTGGGGTGATATTTTCTTGGTTGAATTATGGGCTATATGGAGAGGCCTTAAACTTTTCTCAAGTCTCGAGATTAAAGTATTATGGGTTGAGTTTGATTCATTGAGCGTCGTGAAAAAAATTAATCGAGATCAGCCTTACAGTTTGAAGGCAAGTAGGTGTTTGAAGCATATCTGGGAACTTCTAAAGAAATTTGATGAGCACCGTGTATCTCATTCATGGCATGAAACTAATAGGGCTGCTGATCATCTAGCAAAAATGGTTCTTTATGAGAGTGACGTTGTTTTTTGGCCAGGTGATTTTCCTGATAGCCTTAATAAAATTATCAAGGAGGATGCTGAAGGCTGGATGTATCGTAAGGGTTGACTTCCAATTCCAAGTTTCCCATGATGACCATTTAGAAATAGACATCAGAAAAAAAAGAAAAAAAAGGGAACATGAACATTGGTCTTGCTAGGATTAAGTGATGACAGAACCTGGGCTCAATCGCTAATATCATGATCTAGGAGAAATGTTGAAGTAATATGGTTTTCAATGTTGTCCACCCTATCTCAATAATGAAAGAGGTGGAAGTCATAAAATTTGACAGCCCCACAGACCTGAGTTTTCCTGGTGATATGAGGTAATTTTTTTTTAATTTTGGCAACAGATTTTTGTTAATTATAACTACCATGTAAATATTAGAATGTGAATCTGTTGTGTAATAGTTTATTGGTAAACTTTGTTATGTATAATACTGTTGAGATATAAATCCCATATCAGAAAAAATTGGACCTTATTTATGGTTTATAAGAGTTTGAGCTATTCTCTCCATTATCAATTGATTTTGAAGTTGAACCCCAGACTACTTTATCAAATACTGCTGTATATTATCTAGGAAACATATTTTTAGCACAGCTAAAGTTTATACTCATAATGGAATTGCTTCTACTCCGATGGAAATAACAAATGATTTTGTCATTGTTTGTTAAAAAGACTTTTCAAGCACTGAGATCAGAGTAGCTCCATAATCACAAAAAAGGGAAAAAGTAGGGGAACCAAATCAAATTAGTTAGTTATGTGTCTTCTTGATAACCTATTCTATGAATTTGTGATGTATAATGTACTTCTGCTTATGTACACTTGTCTTTTTTAGATTTTATTCTGATTCAGAATGCCTTGGCCAATAGTTGTTGCATCACTTTGGTAAACAAGTAATACTTCTGTCTGTGTGATCAATATCTAAAGAAACATATTATGATTGTTTTGTGGTTGATGGGTGGTCGAATCCCGCAGGGGTTGGATTACTTGCCCTGATTAATTTCACTTGCTTTCATTAATGGAATTGGAGTTTTCCAAAGCTGAAGGCATTTTATGGATTGAATGGTTGTTTAGTTGGTGTGTGCCTCATGGTTTGTTCCTCCTTTGCCAGTTTCATTGCGCCTCAAGAGCCTGTGGTAAAGTTACCCATGCAGAATGGCTCTGTGATTCACATGTTCCTTGTGTATGACATATCATATGAATTCAAGTATGGTTTTCTCACTTTATCATGAAAGACAATATCTTCGCATATACATTGGTAATCTTGGACTAATAAATGATTAGTAATCATCATGACTCCGGTTTGTGATGGTCGTACACGAAAGAACCTGTTGGACTTCTTTTTTTCCCGATAATTTCATAATGCCTAACTTTCATTCTCAGACACCATATTACACTTGCTAACGAGCATTCACTTTCTTCTGTTTAACTGTTGCCTTGGTTTCTCTCCCCTAATCTTGCTTGTTCCATTTCTTCCTTCTACATCTAAGACCCTTCACTCCAAAACTAGTTTAAATTAACCGTACTCTTACCAGTTACCATCTGTTGCTCACTGACTTCTTAATTGGCTGCTCGCCTGCTTGTACCTTTTTGTATTTCCCCCCCGGACGCAGCTAGAAATTGCTTAACTGTATATGTTGCCAGTATAATTTACTAAATGAAGGACCTTGTTGAAATGACCTGTACCTGAAAATTCGGCACCATATAGTCAACTTCAGCAAGAGTCTAGTTTCCATATCCTCTTGGGGATTGTCAATATCTATTGGAGTTATGATTGATTTAGTGAACGTGGGTCAGAATCAGACTTATACGAAAATGAATTCTTTTGCTTTGAGTTTCCTTGGAGGACTAGGGATCCTTTGCCGTGTAAAAGAGAAAGAAATCAACAATTAAATCCTCTCCTTAGGCCATGTAGATTACTTACCCAGTTACCCCTTGAAGAAATATTCAACTTTCAATCAACGATCAAGATATTAGGTTTCCTCTACTAAATAGTAAATATACCAGAGTTAGGACTCATCGATCATGCACCTCTTTTTGCCGCACCAAACTCATCAAATTGCTGCCAAAATAGTAACATGGTGTACGTTCTTCCAGCCAGATATGCTCTCCTTGAACCAAAGCAGGTTTGCACTGTAACCGAGCTGGAAAAACCAGGAGAACAGACCATTCCTATCAAAGAGCGAAAGCGGAAAAGGTGGAAATTACCTCTTCTTTGAAGAAGTTGTTTACGATGTTCTCTTTGGTTATGTCAATGCACATCAGACCCCTCTACCTCACAGCGAGGTTAGATGGTCAGAATGTCAACAAGATATGGGTAGATGGAGGTGCGACAGTAAACATTATAAGATCATAGGAGCAAAACAGAATCGATCACAACCTAATACATAAACACATTCTTTAGTACTAATTATATGAACGTATCTATATGGGATATTGACATACCTTCTTGGTTGATATCCATGTTTTCTATCTAATCAACTAGGCTGACAACGTCTTCAGAAAGTCTGGCTTTGGCTTTTGTCTTCTCCTCTCTACCATAGATGAGATGACTCCTATGTCTTGTTGTAGAGAGAGCAGGGACTAAAGCACATTTATTTATAGTGTTTCATGATAACAAGAGATCTCCCACAAAGATACTTCTTGATCCCCAAGTAAACTCCTATAAACTTGTCCTAATACATTACCAACACAATATACTTATTGCTAATGGATTCCCTTACCATATATGGATAGATATACATAAACCATATTAAACAAGGTTTAATAATAACATAAGCTCCTATTAAGCTAAAACCTGTTTCAATTAGTATTTACATAATTATGATTGGTTCACATAATGAGTCTTACAATCTCCCACTTGAACCATCCTCTTAAATGCACAATACAAGTAGAAACATTTCAATCAAAATAGCTGAAGTGCGCGTTGAGTAATATGCCTCTTAAAATCCATTCAACTCTGTCAAAATACATAGAACAGTTGTAGAACTCAGAAATAAGCATGTTTACATGATCATCCATGTTCAAAACTACAACAACAGCCTATGTACTTCACATGAGTCAAAATACTTAATGTAATGTAGTTAAATGACAGTGTATATCAAAGTGGTTAAGTCATTTAACAAACAGTCCTAACGTAGGCAATTTTGAAAATCAAAATCACAAGACAATGCAAACACAACTGAACACCAGTGGATCTGGTTTGCTGCTACTGAAGTACTGAATACATGCATATTTCAATCCACCTGATAAACTTGAACTGATAAAACAGAAATTTATAATTTCAAACATATTGAAAATATCAACATGAAAATTCCTCAATTTCATTTAACTGAGAACATATACTATAATGTTCATGTCAAAATCTTACATCAAGAACAAAATCAAAACCAAAACAGAAACACTGAAAAAACTCAATTTCTTTGAAATTTCTATGCTCCCACTGAACTTAAGCCTCCTTGAAACTTGCCAATACACCCATGTTCCTACAATGCTCTTTGAAGGCACCTAGTGGTAATGCCTTGGTGAATGGATCTGCAAGTTGGTCTGCAGTCCTGATATTAAAAACACCAACTTCTACATGTTTCATCAACTTCCTCACACTATAGTACTTCAAATCTATGTGCTTAGAATTATTTGACCTCTTACTGTTCTTACAGAAGAACACAGCTACTTCATTATCACAATATACCCTTAATTTCTCTTTAATAAGCTCACTCAGAACTTTAGTTTCCAGAATAAAGTTTCTGATCCACAAACCTTCATTTACACCTTCATAAAATGCAATTACTTCTGCCTGCATTGTGGAAGTAGCTATCAATGATTGTTTTATTGTTTTCCAAGCCACTGCACCACCTGCAAGCATATAGACATATCCACAAGTAGATTTCATAGATAAAGGGTAGTTCCCTGCAAAATCTGAATCAGTGAAACCTACTAGTTCAAGCTTTTTCACACGTCTATACACAAGCATATGTCATTTTGTTCTTTGCAGATACTTTAGAATTTTCTTACCAGCTATCCAATGTTGTGGTCCAGAATTTGACTGAAATCTAGACAACATACCAACTGCAAAAGACAAATCTTGTCTTGTACAGACTTGTGCATACATAAGACTTCCTACAAGCTGAGCATATGACACTGCTTTAATGCTATTTTTCTCATTGTCAGTCTTAGGACACTGATCTTTATTAAGTTTATCTCCTTTAGAAATTGGTGCTTCACCAATACCCTAGGTTTCCATTCCAAACCTCTTAAGAACTTTAGAAATATAATTCTGCTGAGACAAACCAACAGACGCTGCTTCCTATCTCTCTTAATCTCAATGCCTAAAACATAACAAGCTTCTCCCAAATCTTTTATGTCAAAATTCTTTGACAAAAAATCCTTAGTGTCTTTAAGCAGTTTAATATTACTGCCTGCAAGAAGAATGTCATCGACATAGAGAATAAGAAAAATAAAATTATTACCAATCACTTTGAGATACACAAACTCATCAACTATATTTTCAGAAAAACCAAAAGATGAGGTAACAACATTAAACTTTTTGTACCACTGTCTACTAGCTTGTTTAAGTCCATAAATGGATTTCTTAAGTCTACACACCATGTTTTCTTTACCAGCCTCTTTAAAACCTTCTGGTTGTGCCATGTAAATCACCTCTTCCAACTCCCCATTAAGAAAACCTGTTTTTACATCCATCTGATGTAACTCCATGTCATAATGAGCTACAAGTGTACACCCCGTCCCAAAAATTTACCCTTTTACGGGGACCAGGCAGGTTACTGCGATGTTAGTTTTCCTCGAGAAGAGTGTCAAAGTGTTCGGAGTCAAGGGACGCTCGGAAATGACTTATTTAAAGGGTCAAAGGTTGACTTTTTGCTACGTCGAGTTTCTCGAAAAACTTCCTTCACGAAAGTTGTAGTGCTCGACGATACGCGTCCGTGGACACGTGGCAGGTGTGAATCGGATACCGTGTGGAGAAGTTATGGTCAACAGAAATTGAATTTCTATTTTTAGAAAGTATATAAATAGAAATGATGTGTTTCTAAAAATGGAAATAACCTATTTTCTTTATCTTTCCACACACGAATGGTGTTCCTTCACTATCCAAAAATTTGAACTGACCCGACCCGACTTTTGCGGCGAGCTCCGGTCATCGGAGACGTCGATGCTGGTCGGGATCTCTTCATCTTCTCCGTGCGAACCTCCCTGTGGTGGTGGCATGGTCCAGTTCAGCCTGGAACGGCGTATCTAGGCTTGAACAGTACGACGATGAAACCCGTTTCACGACCCAACTGTTTCTCCGGCGTGGGGCGGCGGCGAGGCATGAAACCAGCTCAGAAGGGACGACCAAGACCTCCTGGGTGGACCTCCGGTGGTGTTGAAGCTCAACACGACGACATGAGCGGCTGAGATGGAAGCAGGACTTTCGGGGCAGTTTTGGGCCACTTCCTGGCCGAGTTGATCAAAACTCTAGGTATTAAAGTTGTTCATCTTGCTTTGATCTTCAACTTTCATGTTTTGAGTTTATGGAAATTCTGTGTTTTTGGTGGAGCGCGTGTAGGCACGTCCGGCAGTTTTGGGAGTTCTGGTTACTCCTATAGGCTTCCTAGGGTTGTTGTGGTTGCATGTAGGTGGTTTTTGGTTGAAGTTGACAGGTGATAGGAGCATTTTATGCTATGTTCTTAATATGTTTTTACCCTCATTTATGCTTTGTTTATCCATTATTAGGTTAGTATTGTTAGTTATTTATCATAAGGATTTTTCTGTAGAGAAATGACTAAAATGTGAGTAAAGTAAAGAAAATGTGCACTAATTTGTTAAAAGCTGACTTAAGAAGTTATCGTGTTATTTCTTATGATTCTGTAAATTTATACATTGTCATTACTTGATTAATTTTCTTTAATGTTTAGGTGACATGCATATGGACTTAACGAAACAAGAATCATGAGGATCAGACTTATGGAAGGTAGCAAAAGAAGCATGGAAAGACAAGAGGCCGAGAGCATGAATTCGGAACAAAAACAGAGGATTTTCAGAAACCATAACTCAACTTCAAAAATTTCTCTAGGGCGATCCAGGAGGAACCAGGAAACGTGCCATATATGGATGGAAAGCTGTGGATGTCTAGTTTCTAAATTCTCTAGAATCGCAGAAATCCAAGTTCTGCGGAAGGAGTTATGATGGAATTAATGGCCGGAGGTCAGTCTGCTGGAAACAAGACAGATTTTTCTGAAGTTGTCTACCGAGTTCGTGAGTGTATTTCTTCACTAAAATCCTTTCCAAGCATGCCAAATAATTGATGAGGAGCTTAATGATGATATGGGAAGTTGTTTAGAAGAATAAGAATCGAAGAAACCACAAGGAGAAGCCGAAAACAACAACTAGGAAAGTTCTCCCGGTCAAAACAGGATAACTTGTTCTACCGAGCCTATAGATGAGATTCAGCTGTCCTATGGAGCCTAAAACGTGTAAGAGAGTCCTTCATTGATCCCTTAACATGTAGGGGAGTCCAAGAATTCAGAAAAGAAGTCCATGAATCATTATCCAAGTCAGCAAATTCAAGAGTCAAAGTTGTGTGCAACAAGAAAAAGAAAAAGCCCAATTCGATATGGACAAGGAGTGTATGCCGACTTTACCTTAGGGTTTTCTCTATAAATATTCATGTATTAGTTCAATTTTAAGAGTCAAACAATTTACCTTTGCTTAGAATAGCCAAGCTCTACCCAAAAACCCGTTTACACAGAAAATTCTCAAACCTGTCGCCACCGCTTCACCGTCGCTGATCGCCGCCAATCCTCCACCAATTCTTAACCATTCCTTAGCCGATCTAATCTAGGTAGGTTAGGTATGGATTTTCATAAGGTTTGTGTAATTTTACTGTGTAATTGTGTTTTATTTATATTATTAATCTTTTGGTTTTATCGGTTTTATATTCTATGTTCAATTGCATGTTCTTCTTTGTGGATGTGTGTAGTATGTAACGTTATGTTGTGTTTGTTGGTTTTGTGATTTAGGGCAGTAGTTTATGTTTTTATGCATGTTAAACTTTAATTGATTAATCACCACCTGATCATGTAATCGAACCCTAGGATAGTCTAGTTCACGGATGTTTCCAAAGGGAGGAGTTTAATAAGCCGTAGTAACCTAGGATTAAGTTCAGGTTGGAAGGAAGTTCTTGGTTGTAGTTATTGCAAAGGGTTGTTAGGGTGAGTGATTTGCAAGCTAATAGGATGAGTGACGTCATACCTAGGATCATGTCTCTAATCGACTCTAGAACGTAAGTGTATTTTTGTTTAATTTAGGCCGGAAGAAAATCTTAAACAAGGGTGACACATATATGTCTTAGAATCAGGTCATAAGGAAGTTTCTAAGTACACATGAGAAGTCTAATAGATTGGAATTAATTAAAGTCTAGGATCATCTAAACGTTGCTACTGTTCCTTGCAAGAAATTGATTTGCATTCTTAACGGTGTTTGTGTTATTTGATGCTTAAGTGATGTTTGACCACTACCTATTGTAAATATTAGATTTATATTTAGGACCGTAGAAATCCTATAAAAACCTCCATCATAATTCGGTAAATATGTGAATAGGTTGTAAATAATTTAATTCTTTTTGTATATACATATAGATGCCACGTCTATATATTGTCGATTGCATATGATTATGTGTTTTATACTTGTATAGTTGTGACAAAATTGTACTTGTATATTTATCTTATATTTGTGAATATTACTAACTTGTTTTAATGTAGATATAATCCTTCCCTAGTGTCCCCAGCTAGAACGATCCCTACTTATAGTTACTACAATGATAGGGTTTTAAATTGCAGGTTGTTCATCAACGACCTCGTCAACAGGTTTGAGGTGGTGGCGCGTGGGGTCCACACGCAGCCGCCTGTGGCGGCGTGTGGTGGTGCGTCTAACACACTCAAGGGCAGTGAGTTGTCCCATGTTCATGTACTCATCGATACGAGCGCGTGGATATTTAATTTGCCGGTTTCAGTTACCGTTTAGTGTGACGTTCAGTCGAATCGAGTCATTTTTACCTTCATGTGGTAACTAAGGTCGATTATATAATTGTAGGTGAATATTGATCGACCAAGTGTTGAGGATTTACCGTGTGGCGGTAGTTGACGAAGCGGGGTTTCAAGGTGAGTAATTTCCACTGAGGGTGCAATCTCAGAAATACCCCTGATGGTTTTGTCTATTTACAAGGCTGTCACTAAAGTCGAAATTCCTTAAATACCCTGACAGTTCAAGTTAACTACTAGGGTGTCATTGGGTGGTTTTACTTATATGTCCTTAGATGGATTTATTTATTTATGTGGTTGCATTTACATCATATTTATGTGTTTTGATGTTGTTTGTTAGTATGGTTGATTGTTACGGTTAATAGATAGCTAGTTTTTGTGTACCTCAGCGGAGAGGTTAAACTCCAGAATGGCCTTAGTCGTACTCCATCCATAATAGGTTTTCTACCGATAAATAAAAAACGGGATTTGCCCTGTTAGGGCGTCAATTAAAATCAGAGCTACGTGTGGCTTAATCCCCGAGGACGGGGTACGTAGGCAGCCTGATTGGGATTCGGGTGCAGTCGCAAATAATATTAGAACCTTAGGTCCTCTAAAGTAATTTGTATGAAATCCAAATACGGAAATCAGGATAACCTCCGGTTGTGAGGTCTATTCCAGCATCGTTTGGATTGTCGGAAATGGTTGGGAATAAGGGTTATCCCTTCTCAAAGGGGATTTCAAGTAAATCTCTCTAAGGATGGGTCCCACACATCCTATCCCGGGTTTAGAGAGGTAAACTTGGGTCGGGGCGTGACAACAAGAGCCATTATGATCCTAAAGGAGTCCTTAGATGAAACAGGTGAAAATTTTTCAGTGTAGTCAATACCCTCATTTTGTGTGAAACCTTTAGCTACATGCCTAGCTTTATGTCTTTATACCTTTCCACCTGCATCTCTTTTAGGTTTGAACACCCATTTACAGCTAATGGGTTTCTGAGTTTGATTTGGCTTGACTAGCTCCCACACATAGTTTTTATGCATGGATTCTAATTCTGCAGCCATTGCTTCTTTCCATTTTTCAGGCTCATCACTTCCTAAGGCTTTCTTTAAGGTTTTAGGATCATTGTCATCAGACAATATACTTTCAACTTCAGTTAGATAAACCACATAAATATCATCCTCTCCTTCATACTTAGATTTTCTAGCTCTCGTAGATCTTCTAAGCTTAGGTTGCTCTGCAACAAGCTGTTCTGGAGCAGCTTCAGGTTCAGTTACAGTCTCTGGTTTAATATGGGGTTCTTGGTGCAATTGGGGTTCAAGGTGCACTTGGGTTTCTCTCTGTAACACCATTCTGTTAGGGATTATGTGGTGTACTATATTGAGCCTTAATGCAAACTTCTTGCAAATATAATGCAAAAGGTCCCTTATAGTGGTCATGCTCAGAATATTTACCATAAAATTCTCTCCCATCAGACTTCACTGTCTTTATTTTTAAGTCCAACTGATTCTCCACTTCAGTCTTAAAATTTTTAAAGGCTTCTAAAGACTGTGATTTCTCTGATAGTAAAAATATGTAGCAATATCTGGAAAAATCATCTATAAAGGTTATATAAAATAAACATTACCACAAATTGTCTTATGTTTAAAAAACCCACAAATATCTGTGTATTAACTCTAACAGTTTTTTACTTTTGTGAGCAGTTTTTCTTCTCATGTTTGTCATTTTTCCTTTATAACACTCAATGCATTCTTCAAGATCTGAAAAGTCTAGTTCAGGCAATGTCTTATTTTTAACAAGTATCTGTATTCTTGTTGAGACACATAACAATTTAACCTCAAATAATCATTCTCAATAACACCAGAACCAAACATGACAAAAGTAATGAGAAAAGTACATCCAAGTTTGACTAAAAGACTGTCTGACAATAAATTCCTTCTAATGGAAGGTATATAAGACACTGTCTAAAATCAAAGAGTTTCCAAAACCTAAATCCAATCTAAGGGATCCTACAGCCTTCACTGCAACCTTCATCTCATTCCCAACGCAGACATTCTGCTCCTCATTCCTTGGTTTTCTCTTCCTTATGAAACCCTGTAATGAATTTGTAACTTGTAAGGGGCTTCCTGAATCCAAGTAATAAGAATGAAATTTGGTATTGATAGAATTAATTTCTAAAGGAAAGGTTTCTAAAAGATTAAGATAACTATCCTCACCTTTCTTTTCTAGCCAAGCCTTAAACCAGTGCATTCTGACTTCTTGTGTCCAGTTTTCTTGCATAAATAACACTTAAACTTAAATGGCTTTTTGGCCTTGCTGCTGTCTGCAGTGCTGCTGGATGGCTTCTCTATGGTCTTATTGACTTTTAGATTGTTTTTCTTCCATTTTGCCTTATGAACTAAGTTAATAGAGGTTGCAGGCTGCTTCCCCTTCTTCATTCTGCTCTCGTCATCCACACAGATGGATATCAGTTGATCCAATGTCCAGTTCTCCTTTTGAGAATTGTAGCTGGTTCTCAGCATGTTGAAACTCTCTGGCAGGCTGTCCAGGGCATGATGCACTAACTGCTCATCCTTCACTTCTTGATCAAGCTCTTTGATCCTAGTGTTCAGCTCTGTAAGTCTCATGATGTGTAACCTTACTCCTCCAATTCCACTATACTTGAGCTGGTTGAACTCCTTCCCTATCCTTGCAGCTTATGCCTTGTTTTTTTCCTTGTACTTCTCAGCAATGGCATCCATAAAATCAGCAGCAAAAATTGGCTCTGGAATGCTACCCCTTACTATCTTAGTCATAGAGCTTCTAATGAGGACTTTAGCCCTATGGTTTGATCTGTACCAGTCATAATAATACCTCATATCCTCAGGTGTACTTTGAGAATTAATTTCTTGAGGTGTAGGGTCAGTGAAGCACAAATCCATGTTGTCATGGGACACCATGTACAGGTCTAGTGAAGCTTTCCATTCCTTAAAGTTGGTTCCATTAAGCGTCTGGATGTCATTTGGTTTCAGGTAGGTGATTTCTAGAGAGCATAAAATAAAGCAAAAATAAGTTTTAGTTTTGACAGTTTTTTAAAGACTTGTTATAACATCTGTAGTTTTATGTGTATTTCTTAATCAGTTCAATCAACACACAAAACAAAATACAGAAAGACATAACAAACAATACATCCCAAATCACTGCAGTTTAATATCAAGCATCACTTTTATAGCAGAAGACATGATATTCTAAAATTTCTGAATCATCAAGCCACAAAAATAAAATTCATGTTTTCCAAAAAATAGTCAACATCTTTATGACAGAAGAAAAGGTTTCAGTATCTAAATTTGAGTCTTATGCTGTTTGAAAATTTTAAACCATACAAAAACTTCTTTGGAAGACAACAAATATAGTTCAAAAAATCCATAACACAAGTTTTGGTCTTTAATTTTAATTCCTTTAACCTGCAAGAAAATCCTTTGTGCAACATTCAAGCTTTCAATACTTTTACAGACCATGTTGAAGTTTCCATTTGATTTTACTTTCTTCAGTTTCAGTGTTCATAGTAAAGTCAAAATCATTCTGTAAATAAATTCAGCATACACGAGTGACATACATAACATCATTAAATCAACAATTGCAGACATCACAGAAACTTCATTCCATTCACAAGTTTCATCCGGACACATATGACTAGCTTAGCCTATGTTGCACTTTGGGCAAGCATCTAGGGTTCTGGTGCTTAACAAAAATCGTAGACATGTTTTGAAATTGTAATCGAAACCACAACAAAATTTTTTGAAATCTGACCTCTTAAGCTCATTCAATACGCGGAAGCTAAAAACATATTGAGCATGTAAGTCTCGTTGCCCTTCTTAATCCGCAGCCAGAGACGCTAAATCGCCTCTCTTCCCCTAATTCCCAGACTGAAGAACCTCTTCCCCAAATTCTGAATTGATGGATCATTTTCAGAGAAACGACCGCGTTTTGGGTTTTGACTGAAGCGGGTCGGGAACCGGGTCGCGGGTTTGGATCAAAACTGAATGGCCCATATAAGGACTTCTTGATTTTATAGGTCCATAAAATTTTTGTTGTTTTTTTTGTTCGACAAAAATACCATAAAACAAATAGCCCTTAGTTCATATAATTAGTCAATTTTTCTGTATATGATTTATGCGGTTTGTGAGGGTTGCTCTAATACCAAACTATAAGATCATAGGAGCAAAACAGAATAGATCACAACCAAATACATAAACACAATCTTTAGTACTAATTATATGAACTTATCTATATAGGATATTGACATACATTCTTGGTTGATATCCATGTTTTCTATCTGATCAACTAGGCTGTCAACGTCTTGAGAAAGTCTGGCTTTGGCTTTTGTCTTCTGCTAAGCTTATACACCATAGATGGGATGACTCCTATGTCTTGTTGTAGAGAGAGTAGTGACTAAAACACCTTTATTTATAGTGTTACATGATAACAAGAGATCTCCTACAAAGATACTTCTTGATCCCCAAGTAAACTCCTATAAACTTGTCCTAATACATTACCAAAAAAATATACTTGTTGCTAATGGATTCCCTTACCATATATGGATAGATATACATAAACCATATTAAACAATGTTAAGTAATAACATAAGCTCCTATTAAGCTGAAACCTGTTCCAATTAGTATTTGCATAATTATAATTGGCTCACATAATGAGTCTTACATTGGAGTTAAGATTGATTTAGTGCACGTGGGTCAGAATCAAACACTTATACGAAAAGGAATTCTTTTGCTTTGAGTTTCCTTGGAGGACTAGGGATCCTTTGCCGTGCAAAAGAGAAAGAAATCAGCAATTAAATCCTCTCCTTAGGCCATGTAGATTACTTACCCAGTTGCCCCTTACTTGGAGGAATATTCAACTTGCAATCAACGGTCAAGATATTAGGTTTCCTCTACTAAATAGTAAATATACCAGAGTTAGGACTCATCGATCATGCACCTCTTTTTCCCGCACCAAACTCATCAAATTGCTGCCTAAACAGTAACATGGTGTACGTTCTTCCAGCCAGATATGCTCTCCTTGAACCAAAGCAGGTTTGCACTGTAATCGAGCTGGAAAAACCAGGAGAACAGACCATTCCTATCAAAGAGCGAAAGTGGAAAAGGTGGAAATTACCTCTTCTTTGAAGAAGTTGTTTACGATGTTCTCTTTGGTTATGTCAATGCACATCAGACCCCTCTACCTCACAGCGAGGTTAGATGGTCAGAATGTCAACAAGATATGGGTAGATGCAGGTGCAACAATTAACATCATCACCACGGCTTCACTCGGTATTCACAAGACATCCATTCTGGACACTACAATGAAAGTCAAGGCCTTTGCAGGAAGCACCACCAAAAAATTAGGGAAACTCTTCTTGAAGGTCAAGCTTGGACCAGCAGAGGTAGTTCATTGCTTCTTTGTGGCTGAGTGCACTGCACCATACAATGCGATATTGGGCAAAGACTGGATTCATCAAAGCTCATGTGTCCCTTCATCGTTGCATCAGGAGAACCTGGCGGTCACGGATGAGGCTGAACTTTTCAAAGCAGATCCTAGACTTTTTTTTTCAGTATCCGCGAATGCTATACCGAAAATGTTAGGGAAAATGGTTCACCAACTAGTCCAAAGAAATTTCAGACAGAGTTGAGCTGTCCGCTTTGTCAAATTATCACCACAAGTGAAAATTGTGGAGAAGCTTGGATAGTTGAATCCGAGGTGCTGCAAGTACAAGCTCTCTGTCGACTATGCGACTGAGTGATTGATATGAGAGACCTAACACTTGCTTATTGATAGTCGCATATTTATGCGTATTTATCGTGTTTAATTGAACTATTACACTTGGATTATTGCTATTAATTGAGTGATTTAATTAATGTTTATTGTTTTATTAGGTTTTGTGGAGAAATAAAGAAAAGAAAGAAATAAAAAGGATTCCTAGTGCCATAAGGAAGGGGAGACCAAGAGGAGTATAAAAGGACTATAGGGTTTTCTAAACAAGGGGGAGAGTTCAACAGAAAACAAAAGGGAGAAAAAGAAAACGCAGCTGTGCACCAGACGTGCACCTCGCGTACGTGCACCCAGCGCACCCAGACGTGCACCTCGCGCGCACCAGCGTGCACCCAGCGGCAGCAGGGCTGTGCACCGGTTTTTCTTCTCCTTTATTTCATCTTCCATGTATTCTCTGATGTTCTTATTCAAGATTATGTGTAGCTAAACTCCTTAATAGTTAGGGGCTGATCAAAGCCCTAGATATGTCTTTATTTCAAACCCCAATTGATTGATATAATTTTTAGATGAGAATTTCTTCACTGATTGCTCATTGATAATTCTGTTGCATGTTTCATTGGGTCGACACTTTGATGCATGTTTTAGGGTTTATTATTTTGAATGTGTATATGACCGACATATCGTTGCACATTTTATGAGAAATAACATGTTCCTTGCAGGTACTTGTGTGAAGTGATTCCTTGGTAATCTAAGGCTACCGACATTGACCTTAGATTCCTTGTTGTTACTCAAACGTTCTTAGAACTTCATGATTTCAGTTATTTTGGTCTAGATACCGACATTTCATAGATCAATTAATTGGGAATATA
Organism: Comarum palustre; assembly: GCA_951800085.1. NCBI lineage: Eukaryota > Viridiplantae > Streptophyta > Magnoliopsida > Rosales > Rosaceae > Comarum > Comarum palustre. Next base: position 8,547,910 of record OX637582.1, on the reverse strand, counting down.
GTTAAGTCGATAACGACATTTCACTTAACATGGCAAGTAAGAGAACGTAATACGGTTAATGACCTAACGACATTGGCTTGACTGTGAGTGCATTCATTTATAATCTTTGACATTGTTTTGGGGTGATTGAAGCATATCTAGTGGTGGAGAGAAGTTCCTAGCTATTGTTCCTCTCATATTTGCATCCATATTTATCTTCTTTAGTATTTTGTTTTCAGCAGTACTTTTGTTTTGTTTATTTTTGTTCACTGATCAAACCAACTCTGATTACCCTAAAAATTTGTGTGGTAGTCCGCCACTGTGTCTAGTTAGTGTGTATTTAATTTTGTAATTTTTGGTTGAGTCTAGATTAGCTAATTAATTAGGTTTCTACTCGTTGGTCGAGTCTGCCAGATTTATAGTTTATGCATTGGTTTGTGTTTCTTGTGTCTTTAAGTCTTAGTTTCACCAATCCTCTGCGGGTAATGACCCCTATTTGCCATTTACTACATTGACATAATTGATTTGATAATAGGGTATCTTTGTTAGGTGCGTTTGTCACCTATCACTTATATAGAGAACTACAAACCCTAGCTAAGCGACGTAATTCCTCTACGTGGGACAGGTCCAATGATAGTTTTAACAGTAAAAATATGAAATCATCTGGAATTAATCGAGAAATTTTAATAAAAGACTGAACTTTCAGTCTTTAAAATGATTTTTAACCAATATTTAAAAAACAGTTCAAAAATAACTTTTTGGTACGATGAAATAACATATTACCCCTATCTCCATTTCTTCTTCCTCTCGTACGACCTCATCGAACTAGACCACCATCTTGGACGCCACTCTAACTTTTTAATTTGACAATCCTGTAATATAATTCCTACTTCACTGATCAGTTTGACCACTTAATTCTCCGACTCATATTCCCATTTCGATTCCAGTGACTCAATTTATGGTAAACTCACTGAGGCCTTGATGACACCCTGTCTTCTTCTACTTCCTTCTCCTCTCTTGACTAGTTCACTCAGTTCAAACATTCCCTCCAAAGTCTCTACGGTTTCTTTGATTCCATATGAGGTCATTGCATGAATGGATTGCCAATTCCATTAGAATTAAATGATTACAGTAGCATCCGTTCACATGTCCTACATTGGAGATTATATTGTCAAATAAACCTTTAGACCTGGAGGTTGCCCTGAAAGTTTTCGAGAATATAAATAAGGAATTGAATGAGAATGCTTCAACCCTCACGTTTGATGCCCCTTAATTATCCTCAATTATGGTCACTGGTATGATGATTTGAGGGACGAGCTATATATACAAGCATAAGTTTTTAAATCTTGCATCATTCATCTTTTGAGTTTTGAATAAGTTCTCGATAGAATTACTTGTTCATAGAACAAGTTTCATGGAATAAATAGTTGAATTTGGTTCTTCTGTGGAGACAGATGATAATATTTGAACAATTGTCACAAGCAGCTACTTTCTATATATAGATATTGCATCTTGGGATCTATTTTTTTGTTTATTGAAGTGAAGGGTTATGAAACTGAAAAAACTGGAATTGAAAATGAAAGTGAAGGGTTATGTTTCCCAATGATGGTTTCCCAAATGCAAATTTTGCTTTGTGCCCAATAGAATCAACCAGGCTGCCCAGCTTGGGCTCATCTTGACTTCATTGGGCTGGTTGTTTCAGGCCCTTTAGCTTTCCCAAATAGAGCCCAATACGTTTGAGATTAAGGCTTCAGTTCTGCTCCCTCTCCGTGCCTTTCGAGAAAGTCTCGGAATTTGAAAATTCACGAACACGAAACGCTTTCACTCTACCTTTCACTTGGACTACCAGTAATTAATTATAGCGCTCTATTCTGCACTATGGTCTGCTGACGTCACTCGTCTAAACCAGAACCCTAAGGCTCTAGCTCTCCACACGCGTGTTGGTTGGGATGGTGATCCAACCGCACACGCCTTTTCCATTTTCACCAGTACTCAAGTCACTCGTAATGATTAAGCCTCAGTTAAGATGAACATAAAAAGCCTTTGTTTTGGGAAAGAAAAAGAGGAGAAGAAGAAAGTAGAAGGATAAGCATAAGCATAAGAAAAGAAAAGAAGAAAACTTGTTTGGGGTATGTCACCTTTACATATGTCACCTTTGCATTAAATATGTGGAAGAAATGGAATCTGATATGAAGAAAAGTAGAAAAGAAAGTGAAAAGATAAGAAAAGAATAACACGTAAAAGAAAAGAAATACTGAAATATTACATGCAGAGTGTGTCTCCTTTTCCATTTCTCCAGTACTATAACGCTTAACCCTGAGTTAAGATGAACATAAAAAGCCAACTAAGGAGAAAAAGAAAAGAAGAAAGTAGAACTGGGAAGAAAAATTACATGCAGAGTTGTCCATCTCCTTTCTCTCTTTCATACTCATAGTTAGATGCAGTAATTGAGTAAGGAAGATCAAGGAATTGAGGGAATCTGGGGATCATGATGGAGGGTTTTGAGTCATCTTCTGATAGCTTCGTCGATGTTGTGTTTTCTTGGTCTCTCGAGGATATTCTCAATGAAAATTTTTACCAGCACCAGGTAAAATGTTTTACACACACTTATCTCTCTTTTTCATCCTTCTCTTAATTTGTTAACCCCGCTCAAAAATTTGAAGAGATTGCTTGCCTTTCTGGAATATGCTTAGTCTGGAAATGAGTTTGCATGCATGTCAATCTCTTTCTTATTTCTTCTGTTAAGAGATAATGTAATTGTGCATATCGATCTCTAGTGTAGTACAAACTACAAAGCATACTTGATTTGTTCGAAGAGATATAAAACATGCATGCATCACGTTACTGATACACTCTGACACTCATACACATGCGTTTTACTGATATGATTTGCCTTTGATTCGAACAATATTTATAGGTTGCCAGATTGGGAACAAGTCCTCAATCATTTGGGTCGGACCTACTTCAATATTTTGGTTCTTACAGATATCCATTGTTAGATGAAACTCGATCTGAGTTGCAATCCAGGGTGGAAACTATCCGTGAAGCACCGTTTGGTAAGGTAATTTCTATAGCAGAACGCGCAAGAAATAAGCTATATGATATCAAAGTTGATTGTTGGAGAAACAATGTCAGTAAAGAGCCATACAAAACCAGGCCCGGAGATCTTTTCATTTTAGCTGATGCTAAACCTGAAACTGTTTCTGATCTACAAAAAGAAGGGAGATCCTGGGTATTATTGATAGCCACTGAAGTATTCTCAATAGATCAGAGCGAGGATAATACCACTTGTCTTCATTTTACAGCCAAAGCATCAAAAGAGTTTGATGTCAACAGTGGCATTCAGACACCGCTGTTTATCATATACTTGGAGAATATAGCACCAAACATGAGAATATGGAAAGCTATGCACATGTGCACAGATGCTCGATGGAAGGTACAAGCTTCAGTACTGCTTTTATTTTCCCAGTTTTAATTCGTCTTTAAGTTTTCAAGTACTTGTTTTGATAAGTATTTAAGAACAGCCCAATTTTTCTAGGTGACTTTCAGTGATAACTTTCTGAAGTCGTTCAAACAACTGACGTCAATCAGAACAAAATTGTCTATACTAAGTTTGCTACTTAAGCTTTCAACTGGCTGGAGAGCTAAGAAACGTGGTGCTGAAATAATTTGTGAGACCTCTTTGATGGTTGTGAAGAAGTTCAAAGTTCAAGGCCTATATATCCTTTGCTCAACTGACGTCATAAAACATTCGAGATACATGCAAGTTTTAAAATTGTGGGACATATTGCCTGATCTTTGTGCTATCCAAACACTAGTAGATCACTTGGATCTGTTTTTTGTGAGATATACTGCTGGTTTTATCAATCTCTGCTGTGAGAAATATTTCGAGGGGTATGTTTTACCTTCTAGTATTATGATTGAAGTTGTACATTTATTCTTGTTCATCTTTATTTGGAATTATACAATATATATATAGGTACACATTTGTTTTCATTTTATAACATAGTAATACTTTTGTGGTGTGTCATTTGCGAACAGTGACTTGGAAGTTCCAATGGTCTGGTCGGCCTCATTGGATATTGTTCGATATAAGGATCTTAACATTTCCTGTGATTCAATTAACTTGGCTGAGGATGAAAGATCTGTTGAGATTTCAAAGGTCAATCAGAGTTTGCTACTGATGAAGTTCTACCCCTTATTATCCGGGGTGGTGAATCACTTACTCTCTGACTGTGAGGGCAGAGAATTGGATCTCCCTTTTGAGGTAACAGACGAAGAAATGGAGGCAATCCTTTACAGTAGAAGTAGCTTTATAGTTGGACGATCAGGAACTGGTAAGACTACTGTCTTGTCAATGAAGTTGTATCAGAAGGAAGAGCATCACAATATGGCAGAAGGACTGTATGCAGCTGCGGACAGTTCTGGAAGTTCTGATGCAGCTGTTTTACGACAGATTTTTGTAACAGTTAATCCAAAACTCTGTTTTGCTGTGAAGCAACATGTTTTGCATTTGAAAAGGTAAGGGGATTATTCCACAAATGAATTGTTGATTATTTAATTGTAATTGAAAATATCTGTTTATAACTTTATTTTCACTATATCTACATTATACTGAACTCTTTAGTTCTCTGATGCACCATACTTTTTATTCATCTAGCACTAGATACACAAGAGAGCATTTTATGTTTCTTTGTGTTGATCTTAGATGATAGTTGGTCATACCTTGTAAGAATGCAACTGAAAAGAACCTTAATATATATATGTACACAGAACATATTTTACGTCCTGCATATTCATATTTAGTTTCTGCTAATAAATTATTCATCATATCTTCACTAAAAATGAAACCATTTATGATATCTACACCTCATTTGTGATCCCATTCTTCCTGCTCATCCATCTCAAGATCTTTATTACATCAACTTTAAATGATGAATCATTTTAATATATTCCCTATTATTCTCTACAGTTTTTCTTCTGGTAGAAGCCATTCTCCTGAGTTCAGTTTGTTCGACATGGATGATTATGATGATGAGGAAGCACAATTCGGGGATATCCCTGATTCTTTTCTTGATCTTCCTTCAAAGTGCTATCCTCTTTTCATAACATTTCGTAAGTTCTTAATGATGCTGGATGGAAGTCTGGGCACTTCATATTTTGAAAGATTCCTTGAAAAGCTAAAAGTTCCTCATGGTTCACTAGAGTGTTCTAGATCTGTTCTGCTGCAAACCTTTCTGAGGACAAAGGAGGTCAGTTATGAGAAGTTTTACTCATCCTACTGGCCTCATTTTAATATCCAGTTAAAAAAGAAGCTTGATGCTTCAAGAGTCTTTACAGAGATTATTTCTCATATAAAAGGCAGCCTGGAAGCTTTGGAAGCAAGTGATGGGAAATGTAGTAGGGACTGTTATGTGAAAATATCAGCTCATTCTTCCAACCTAAGTGAAGAGAATAGAGAGATCATATATCATATATATGAGGCTTATGAGAAATTGAAGATGAGAAATGGTGAATTTGATATTGGTGATTTTGTAAATGATATTCACCGTCGGCTGAAACTTGAAAATTATAGGGCTGATGAGATGGATTATGTGTACATTGATGAGGTACAGGATCTTACAATGAGTCAAGTTGCTCTATTCAAGCATATCTGTAGTAATGTCGATGAGGGATTTGTCTTTTCGGGTGATACGGCGCAGACCATTTCAAAGGGTGTTGACTTTAGATTCGAAGATATACGGCATCTGTTCTACAACAAGTTTGTCTTGGAATCGCGAAGCAACAAGTGTGAACAAAGGTATGACAAAGCAAAAATCTCGAACAAGTTTCACTTGACTCAGAACTTCCGCACACATAATGGTATATTGAAGTTATCACAGAGCATAATTGATCTACTGTATTATTTTTTCCCCCATTCTATTGATCCTTTGAATCCCGAAACTAGTCCAATACATGGGGAACCTCCGGTTTTGCTTGAATCTGGAGAAAATGAAAATATGATTGGAAAGTTAATTTTGAGTAATAGTACTTCAGGAAGCATTGTTGGATTTGGAGCAGAGCAGGTTATTTTGGTGCGTGACTCTTGTGCTCGAAAGGAAATTTCCAACTTTGTTGGCAAGCAGGCTCTTGTTCTTACCATTTTGGAGTGCAAGGGGCTCGAGTTTCAGGTGATTGCCATAGTGGTCATGTAATTTGTTTAGTCGTATTAAATGGAAGTTATATAATTGATCATATTTGGATTTAAGTTGTAAACTTGTAATCAATGTGCTAGTGACAAGATCGGTTCTTCTGTTTATTTCTCTTTCAATATCATCTGGCTGCAGATTTTAAATGTCATTAGGGTATGATGCTGGTACAGATCTGAAATTGATCAGAACTTTCTGCAGATTTATATTATACATAAAGATGCAATCGTGCCAATTGGTTTTTATATTTGGCTCAAATCTATCCTTTGTTCATTTGTAAGTCATAACATTCATATCTCCGTTTTGTAGGATGTGATTTTGTATGACTTTTTTGGATCTTCATCCCTCAAACAGCAATGGAGGCTGATATATGAATATATGAAGGAAAATGAATTGCTTGATCCCATAAGACCTGAGAAATTTCCAAGTTTTGATGGAGTCAAACATCATTTGTTGTGCTCAGAATTGAAGCAATTGTATGTTGCTGTTACGCGCACAAAACAGAGACTTTGGATTTATGAGAAAATGGCTGATATCTGCAGTCCCATGTTTGACTTTTGGAATAAGAAGCGGCTGATACAAGTGAGGAAAATTGATGATTCTCTTGTAGAGAAAATGAAAGTTGAAAGCACCCCAGAGGAGTGGAGAATGCGTGGCATGAAGGTTAGTTTCTGGAGTAGATACTAGCATTTTTGCTGCTGTTGTATCAGATGGCTATATTATTATCATCTTTATGCAAGTTTTAAGCATCATAGTGACTGTCATTGTGATGCTAATATGATTATAATTATTGTTCTCATAGAATCCTTATCTAAATTACTCATTTTCATGTTTTGTGCAGCTATATCACCAGCATATCTATGAACAGGCCACTGTGTGCTTTGAAAAAGCACATGATGTTTATTGGGAAAGAAAGTCCAGAGCATCTGGCCTTAAAGTTTTGGCTGATGATACGCAATCATCAAATCCTGAAAAGGCTAGATCCTTTCTTAGGGAAGCTGCAAAAACTTTTGAAGATATAGGAATGGCAAATTCGGCTGCCAATTGCTTTTTTGATTCAGGGGATTACGAAAGGGCTGGTATGAGGATGCAATTTCCTGCAACAGTAAATAATTATTTTTCATGTCTGTTATTTCTAAATCTGAAGTCTTGCTTGCATTGAGTAAGTATATTTGGTGATGCAGGTTGGATTTATTTGGACAAATGTGGTGAACAAGGACGGGAAAGAGCTGCAGAATGCTTTTATCTAGCAGGCAGCTATGAGATTGCGGCAAACATTTTTGAATCCATAGGAAAGCCAGAATCTGCTGCTAGATGCTTTTGTGAATTAGAGATGTATGTAAGGGCAGGTATGATATCATCATCTCTTGTTATTATCCAGCCTTTGTGGTTTCACTCATTGGCCTTTTAAGTGTAATTAATGTCTCAATATTAAATCTCAATTTTGCAGCTACTATATATATGGAAAAATGTGGTGAACCTGGACTTCAAAAGGCTGGTGAATGCTTCTCACTAGCAGGACGCTATGTTTTGGCGGCTGATGTATATGCTAGGGGGAAACTTTTCTCAGAGTGTCTTACTGCATGTTTGGTGGGAAATCTATTTGACACAGGTTTGCAGTATATCAAGGATTGGAAGCAACATTCAAGAGAAGAGTATGGTCTGGCTATAAGAGAAAAAGGGACTGATAAAACTGAACTTAAGTTTCTTGAGAGATGTGCAGTTCACTATTATGATGAGGTTAAAGATATCAGAGCAAATATGAAATCTGAGAGAGATGAACTGTTGTCCAGCCGAAAAATTCTCAATTCTCATCTTTCTTCTAACAGCTTAAAGTATTTGTGGGAAAAAAAATCGACTGGTGATCTGATAAAGTGTTTAGAAGTGAAGGAATCAAAAAAGCAATTTTCTGTTGATTCATTGGTGTATTTCTGGAATCTATTGAAGGACAAGATTGTTTACTTGATCAAATATTTCGATAATCTGGAAGCCCAAGATATTAACAGAAAAACAAGCTATGGTGATCTCATTCTGAATTACTTAGGAGAATGGAGGGATTTCCATGATGATCTGAAACCGATCTATGTTTTGCTCATGTCTGATGCTGGTTGGGTAAGAGGTGTAGATAAAAGATATATTCTGAAGAATGGAGATTTGATCACCATAGACTATTTTCAAATTCTTTTCGATGTTCGGAGTTTTTGGAGTTCCAAACTAATCTCTATTAGCATTAAGGTTTTGAACAAGCTTGAAGAACTCTACCAGTTCATTATCAAGAAGTCCGATTCAGTTTCCTTCCAGAGCTGGACTCTTAACCAGGTCTATGTAGCTGCAAAGATGTATGCGGTAGCAAAGTGTGTTTTGGGATTCAAGAATTTGAAGCTCGGGAAGAAAGATAAAGATCTCAACACACTAATGAATTTTTTTGATCTGTCAGCTGAAAGGATTGTTGCTTGTATATTTCCTTTTGATTGGAGAAAAACTTTGAGAGGGAATATGATTCTTCTTAGACAAAATGATGCTTCTAAAGAACTTCTCAAACAACTCATCTTTGAATATACCAGCTCAACTATTAAGCTTTCCTATGGGCAAGTTGGAAGGCTAGCAATGATTATTCTGGGGTCCAGTATTGTTGATTCTGAACTACATGAGATGCTTGTGAAGAATTTGAAATGTAGTCGCCCATGGGAGTTGTTCATTCTGAATATGTGTGGGAGTATCATTGGAGATAAGAAGGGGTCTGTACATGTGGTTAATACTCGAGAAACAAGGTGTGAACTTGTCTGGCAGTTGTATCAAGCTTTGATTGAAACCTATCGTACAAACTGGAAGATTGTTTTTGACTACATTTCGCCTAATGGTTTCTTGTATCTTATTGAACGGCTTTTGATGTTGGTATCTTGGTTCCAAGGTTATGTTATGACTACCAAATCTTGTTTCATTGAATGGTTGATGCAGAATAGAGATACCAAATTTACTACCAGTACACAGGCAGATGTGCTAATATCTTTCAAACCGATCCTTAAGTTTCTGCGTGATGTGGTTCGGGAGTTTCTTTATGATAAGAAGACCGTAATTCAATGGATTCAAAGGTTTATCACAGATTGGAAGGAGTATTATTCGTTGCTGGTACTTAGACTAGTTCTCATCTTGTGTTTGCTTTATATAAATTTTGGGATGTGTTTTGATGTACTCTTAGAAGTTCTATGGAGTGAACATATCACTGAACAACTACCAACACAGTTTTGCGATGCACTGAGGGAAATTATTTTTGCTCAAGATACTCTCAGTATGAATGTGAAGGTGAATGTGCTTGCTTCAGCTTTTAAGAAGGCTGGTAATGATTTGGTAGTTGCAAGTCTTGGGGTTGATTGCTCAAGATTCTTATCTTCAGACTCCATTTTTGTTGACATGAAGGCTATTGTGTGGTGTGATGAAACATTTTCAAAATTGTTAGCCCATTTGCATATTCATATTCCATGGTCATCCTCTGAAAACGTTTTAGGAGAAACTAATGCTAATGATTGTGCTGGGCCTTCTGCTTTTGATTCGGATGAGGCTGAGATTAAGAGTTCTGATATTCTTCAACACAACTCAGGTCAGGAAGCAGATAAGGTGAAAAATAGTGGGAACCTCCCTAAGGATTTTGATCACTTGTGGCATATATTGGAAGATTTGCAGGTGAAGGAAAAAGCTCAGAGGAGTTTATTTTCGGATGCCTCAACAAAAAAGGTAAATATTCATCATGTTATTTTAGTTCACAATATGAGCAGCAGTTGTAGTAGATTATCCTGATTACTTGATGTCATTTCAGTTGGAGTTGGAAAAATTTGTTTTCCTTTTCACTTCTGTGTGGTCTGCAAGGTGTCCGAACGCATTTGAACTGATATTATCTGGAGAAGTGATGAAAGTGCTTGATGATTTAATGCAACTATATGTGGCATTAGATGGGAGGTCAGTCTGATTTCCGATACTGCAACCTTTTGATTAACCTTTTTTCTTTTGTGCCTCAGTGTTTGTTCATTTTTCTCTATTTTTCTTAGTGAACAAGAACTCCACAACAAAATATCTACAGTTGCACAACTTAGCCGGGGGTTGCTAACGAGGCGAGAGAGGATTTATTGGCCTGAAAAGATAGAACCTGAATTTTCACAGCTGTTTCTGGAGCACAATGAGAAATTTGCTGCAAAGGAATTAGAGATTGTTGTCGAGTGACAACTATTTTACAGCAGGACAGTGACAAAACGAAGGAAAATTAACATGCCTAGAAGTTACAAATCAGAAGTTTCTACTTGAACGTGTTTAATCACTGTAATGATACAGAGCAACTTTCTCGTGTCCTGCCATTTTGTGTTACCCTATCCCTCTCTATCAAAGCAACTTTGCTGCAAGGTTTGGTCATTGTTACTTTCTGATGATAAGCGGGAAGGCAAGGCCCTCTCACCATTACCCCTGTTTACGTCTGTACATTGTGTCAGCCCGTTACTATTATCTTTTCACTATTTGTGTTACAATGAAAATGGCAATATCTCTACTCTGACAACCACATCATTCCACATAACAAATGTCATAACATTAGTTTTACAAGTCTTATGTTACTCTACTGCTACAACGAGTAGAATTATAAAACCATTGAGGATTAATTGATGCAAATCACAATCACAAGTGGATTCTACAATCAGGATGACTAACACTTTTGGATAATGATCATAAATAAAGCCGACTAATTAAAAGATAAACAAAGCTTCCACGAAATCGGTTTCTCACGACTTGCCGAGAATCACTTTTATAGAATCATTATAGATTTCCATGAACTCACAAAACGTAAATGAAGTCACAACTTAAACTATTTGTAGAGAATAAAAATAGACGTAGTCCGATCAGGGTTGAAGGATAATAAGAAGGTGAATTTTTTTTAATAATTGACCATATAGTACTAATTATAAGGATTGATCGCCCATTCTAATAAAAACAGATTTGATCTGTGCATTCCAATTAATCTTATTAAGATTACTTTTTTGCCCCTAAACTATTATATCTGCTCTTCTCTCCTCTATCGCCTATTTCAAACAGATTCCGTCTCATCCTCTCTCTCTTATCACAACTCGATCAGATCTCTCTCTCTCAGCCTGCTTCATCTCCAACTCCGATGTGGTCCCCAAGCGAGCGCCGCCATCAAGACCCGAGCAACCGGGCTTATCGTTCTCATCGCTCACGTCCAGTGAGCATTTCGTTGGTGAATGACAACTCGATCAGATCTGAAAGTCTCTCTCTCTCTCTCAGCCTGCTTCATCTCCAACTCTGACGTGGTCACCAAGCGAGCGCCTCCATCAAGACACGAGCAGCCGGGCTCGTCCAGTGAGCACCTCGTTGGTGAATGACTACCGAGAGGGTTTCGGTGGTGGAATTCTCCAGATCTAATATTTTTAGTACTATATGGTCACATCTTCTCTCTCTCTCTTTGACCATATCTCTTCCGACTCTTCATCTGCTCGAGTTTACTACCCTGGTAAAAGTTTACTAAGTGTAGTAAACTTTATTTTTTGCATGTAAGTTGATTTTTCACTGTTTTTAATGCGTATAATGGGTCTTGGAGATACTGTTTTGCAAGTTCACTACCTCTGGTAAAGTTTACTACCTCTGGTACAAGTTTATTAGGGGTAGTAAACTTATGATTTACTACCAATGCCTCGAGTTTGTTCATCTGCTCAAGTGAACTACCCCAGTAGTTTACTAAGAGTAGTGAACTTTATTTTTTGCATGTAAGTTGATTTTTTATTGTTTTTAATGCGTATAATAGGTCTTGGAGATACTGTTTTGCAAGTTTACTACCTCTAGTACAAGTTTATTAGGTGTAGTAAACTTATTATTTACTACCAATACCTTGAGTTTGTTCATCTACTCGAGTTTACGTTTACTAAGGGTAGTAAACTTTATTTTTATTTTTTGCATCTAAGTTGATATTTCACTATTTTTAATGTGTATAATGGGTCTTGAAGATACTGTTTTGCAAGTTTACTACCTCTGATAAAGTTTAATACTTCTGTTACAAGTTTATCAGGGGTAGTAAACTTATGATTATCTACCAATGCATCGAGTTTGTTCATCTGCTTGAGTTTACTAGCCATCTAAGTTGATTTTTTTCTTCTGTCTCCACCATCTCCGACGACCTCATCCTCGCCTCCATCATCTCCGACGACCTCATCCTCGCCTCCATCATGTCCGACGACCTCATCCTCCCCTTCACCTAATCTTCGCCTCATCCTCGCCGGTCGCTACAACACTGAGTCTGAAGAGCAGCGTCAAATCTAGATCTGGTCATGTCGTCTACACGCCGACGCTAGGAAACGTCGATACTGGGGTTAGTAGATTTGGATTTATTTGATGAAATACTGAGGTTAGTAGACTTGGTTTTGAAGTATACTGAGGTTAATAAACTTAGTTTGATGTGTACAGTGGGTTATTAGACTTCTTTTGGAGTATACTGAGGTTGGTAGATTTGGTTTTGTAGTATACCAGGGTTATTAGACTTAAATTTGGAGTATACAAGGGTTAGTAGACTTGAATTTGATCTAGATATAACCCCATGCAGTAAACTTTTTGTAAAGTTTATTGCCCTTAGTAGAAAAAAAAAATCCGACGAAATTCCGGCTACCATTAATTTTCTGACGTCAGGTGACTGGAGTCTGGCGGTTGGTGACCGGAGACCGGAGATGCTCTGGCAAAATATTCTCTCTCCTTTTTTTCTCCAAGTGTGTATAAGAAACAAGGGTAAAATTATCTTAAAAATATTATTTTATTATGAATTTAATAAAGATTTGTGTATTTGGACATTAGTAAGTACACCTTGTATTGAAATGGACATTTGACTTTTTAATTCAATGGTTTGAGGTTTGACTTTTCTTATTTTATGTAAATAGTTATTCTCCTATAATTTTATGTAAATAGAATTTAACTTGGTTACATATGTTTACATTATTATTGTGTGAGCAAAGGAAGGAAACCTAATTTGATTAGCTTTTACATATGCTTGAATATCTGTTTTGATTAGTATAAATATCGATATTATTCTTGATATTCTGGTATGCTTAGGGCTGGGCATGGGATGGGACGAGATTACATTTTTGAAAACGTATCTTGGACGGGACGATCCCGCTCGGTATCGGGATGGGATCGGGATCCCGCGACGATAGAAAAAAAAATTAAAAAAACATAGAAGAGATAAATTGATCCTAAATTCTTGAAGAAATTTTATATCTATTTTTATAAAGTCAATATGAACACATCTAATATTGATGCGGGTTTTACTATGTATTAATTTCTCACACACATATATATATATATTCTATGGTGTTACTTCACTACCAGAACAACTACTTTAGCCGACGAAATTTTTTCTTCGGCTAAACCCTAAATTTCGTCGGCTAAGAAGTCGTCGGGCAAAATCCGTCGGCCAACACTATAGCCGACAAAATTACTGTTCATCGTCGGCTAAAGTCATTTATTTAGCAGACGAAGAAATTTTTCGTCGCTTAATTTTTGGACCTTAGCCGAGGAAATTTTATTACAATTCGTCGGCTATAGTTATTTTTTCTTATTTCTTTTTTAATTTTAGCCGACGAATTTTATTAAATTTCGTCGGCTATAGCTATTTTTTTATTTATTTAACTTTAGCCGACGAATTTTAGGGTAATTCGTCGGCTATAGTTTTTTTCCTTTCTTTTTTTAAATTTAAGCCGACAAATTTTATTAAAATTTCGTCGGCTATAGCTATTTTAATTTTTTCATATTTTTTTTCTTTTTTAATTTCTTGTATTTTTGATTAAAATTTTTACTTCTTTTTCGTTTTTACACCGGTGGTGGAGAAGGACAAGAGGAGGAGGAGAAGAGGAGAGGAGGAGGAGGGGGAGGAAGGAGGAGGAGAAGAAGAATTTAGAGAAAGAGGAGAAAGGAGAAGGATTTAGAGGAGGAAGGAGGAGGAGAAGGATTTGAAGGAGGAGAGGAGGAGGAGAAGGTTAGGAGAGGGAGAGGAGGAGGAAGGAAGATGAAGAGGAGGAGGGAAGATGAAGAAGAGGAGGAGGAGAAAAATGAAAGATATAGAAAATTTTGAACTTTAGCCGACGAATTTCGTCGGCTAAAATTCAAAATTTTGGTCGAAAAATTTCAAAATTTTAAAAATCCCTGCCAAAAAATTTGAATTTTTAATTAACTTTAGCCGACGAAATTAGGGTAATTCATCGGCTATAGTTATTTTATTTATTTATTTATTTATTTAACCTTAGCCGACGAAATACCCTAATTTCGTCGGCTATAGTTATTTATTTATTTAACTTTAGCCGACGAATTACCTTAATTTCGTCGGCTAAAACCCTAAACCCTATACGTAGAAGCTTCAAACGAAAAAAAGCCGTGAAATAAGATATGACCGGAATGGTGAAATACGTCTATGGTTGAAAAATCACTTAATTCCGGTAAAGTCTCGGTACTGATAATTGCGGTTAACTCAATTTTTCATTCTTTCTCCCTAGAGGTAGTCCTATCTCCGGTAGTTATTTTTCATAAAATTTTTATACCACTGGTTGCGTCTCATCGATTTGAAACTATTTTCAGTTGAAGGTCCGGGCAAAATACGTAATTTAGACGGTCAAATGACCGTTTCCGTGCGTTAAGGGGTTTGACTTACGTGATTGACCGTAAGGATCGAGCCCTTAACGTTGTCAGATTAAGTTAAATTTTTTCCTGTATACATATTTCAACATAATGATCATATCTGACGGTCAGAATTTTGTTTCTCAACTTTGATCATCGGAATCACAACATACGTACTAATGTTGTATAACTTGTTTACTAAGCTTTAAGTAAATGTTTCGTTCCTAAAACAAACTGTACATAGAAACTTCAAACGCAAAAAAGTCGTGAAATAAGATATGACCAGAATGGTGAAATACGCCTATGGTTGAAAAATCACGTAATTCCGGTAAAGTTTCGGTGCCGATAATTGTAGTCAATACAATATAGAGGTTTGCCTTACGAGATTGACCGTCTAGATAAAGTCCTTAAATTTATCGGATAAAGTTGAATTTTTTACCAGAGATATATTTCAACATATTGATGATATCTGACGGTCGTATTTTTGTTTGTGAATTTTGATGACCGGAATCACAACATGCCTACTATTTACCATTATTTATCTATATGGGGAGGCCTATCATGGAGGGGTAAATGTCTCGAAATTTTTACATGGACAGTTGCGTCTCATTATGGTGAGTGTTTGTTGTGTTGAAGGTTCGGACCAAATATGATAGGAGCATTTTATGCTACGTTCTTAATATGTTTTCACCCTCATTTATGCTTTGTTTATCCATTATTAGGTTAATATTAGTAGATATTTAGCATAAGGGATTATTTGTAGAACATTGGCTAAAACATGTGTAAAATAGATAAAGTATGTGCAACATCGTTAAAAGCTGAAATTGGAAGTGATCGTGATGTTTTTCTTAAGTTTCTGTAAACCAATACATTGTCACTACTTGATTATATCTTTTGAATGTGTAGGTGACATGTATGTGGACATAACAAAACAAGAATCGTGAGGATCGGACTTATGGAAGGTCGCAAAAGAAGCATGGAAAGACAAGAGGCCAAAAGCATGAATTCGGAACAAAAACAGAGGATTTCCAGAAACCATAACTCAACTTCAAAGATTTCCCTAGGACGATCCAGGAGGAAATAGGGAACGTGCCATATATGGATGGAAAGCTGTGGATGTCTAGTTTCTAAATCTTTTGGAATCGTAGTAATCCAAGTTCTGAGGAAGGAGTTATGCCAGAAACAATGGCCGGAGGTCAGTCTGCTGGAAACAGGACAGAATTTGCTGAAGTTGTCCACCGAGTTCGTGAGTGTGTTTCTTCACTAAAATCCTTCCCAAGCATGCCAAATGATTGATGAAGAGCTTAATGATGATATGGGAAGTTGTTTAGAAGAAGAAGAATCGAAGAAATCACCAAGGAGAAGCCGAAAATAACAACTACGAAAGTTATCCCGGTCAAAACAGGATAACTTGGTCTACCGAGATTATGGAAGCCTTTCGGCTGTCCTAGGAGTCCATGAGCATGAAAGAGAGCCCAATGCCGATCCACACACATGAAGAAGAGTCCATGAATTCAGAAAAAGAAGTTTTTAAATTATTTTCCAAGTCAGCATATTAAAGAGAAGGAAGACAAATCCAACAAGGAAAGGAGAGAAACCTACCCGGTTTGGAACACAAGGGGCTGCCGATTTTCATTAGGTTTCTTTAGGGTTTTCCCTCTATAAATACACATGTAACACAGTAGAAAAAGTGTCTTTCAATTGCTCAAAACATAGTATAGCCAAACTCTACCAAAAACCCTCCTTACACAGAAAAACACCAAGCCGCCGCCGCCGCCAACCCTTGCTGCCAACTGCCCATCTTCCGCCGATCATCTTTTCACCCTTTGCCGATCTATATAGGTAGGTTAAGGATGAATAATTCCATGGTTTGTGTATGTATTTTCTGTGTAAAAACAGTTGGTTCTTTATATATATATTTGTTTTGGTTTTTGGTTTTACGTTATAAACATGTTTGCTTGTTCTTCTTTGTGATTTTCATGTGATTGTGTTTATGATTGTAACGTGTAGAATTGCATGTTAGGATGACGATTTAGATTAAGTTGTTTGTGTTCATGTAAGTAATAACTTGAATTGATTAATCCTCACCTGTACACGTAATCGAACTCTAGGTTAGCTTGAATCATGACAAGTTAGCTATTAGGGGGGAGTTTCATATGCCGTAGTGTTTAAGAGTTGAGATCAGGCGATTGTAGGTCTTGATTCTTAGTCACTACCAAGGGTTGCTAGGGTGAGAGATTTGCATGATGAATAGGATGAGTGACGCCATACCTAGGACCATGTTTCCAATGACTCTCGTTCGATCAGTGTATTTTGTCTCAATGTCAGGCGATTGTAGGCATTGAACAGGATGACACATATACAAACTTAGTGTCAGGCGATTGTAGGCACTAAGTTTACATGAGAAGTCTAAATAGTTGGAATTAATTATAAGTTGTGAAAACGTAAATACAACTTCTTAAACTTGCGAAATTTGTGACATGTCTTTCTTCACGGTGCTAAGTTGTTTTATGCTTGAGTATTGATTGACCATGTTTTGTAAATAAGTGTCTTTATTTTCTTTATATGTTTCAAACCATCCCATAAATCCCCCATAATATTTTGTGTATATGTTTATACTTGTATATTTGTGACAGAATTATACTTGTATTCTTTTGAAAGTACTAACGATTTGTTTTGTAGAATATAAATCCTTCCCTAGTGTCCCCGGCTTGAACGATCCCTACTTACAGTTACTACAATGATAGGGTTTTAAATTGCAGGTTGTTAACCAACGGCCTCGTCAGTTTTTGGCGCCGTTGCCGGGGATCGAACCCGGGTCACCCGCGTGACAGGCGGGAATACTTACCACTATACTACAACGATTTTGGCACCGTTGCCGGGGATGCTAAAAAGGATTTATGTGTATATTTTGTGCTAACGGTTTTTCTCTTATATTTGTGTGTATTGTTGATTTGTACATTGTAGATTTGTGTATGTGCCGAATTCTTTTGTGGGAAGTTGTATATTTTGTGCCATAATTTTTGACTAACAATTTCTTTCTTATATTTTTGTGTAGGTGCCGAATTTATATGTGTATATTTTCGTGTCATATGTGTTGTAACTTAGTAAATATTTAGGAGGTTAATTGTTTCATATGTGATTGAAGTTTATTGTGGTTTTTAAAGTGTAACATGTAGGGAGAAGCCGCATTTGTTAATCTTAGCCTAAACCCTTCATGTTATTTGCGGATTTCATGAGGTTGAGGGCGGCTTTGATTAACACTTGTCGAGTGGTCTAGTGACCCGAGTTTGTTCCTAGCTGAGTAAGGGGCCGTTCTGTCATAGATATGGAATTCAGGTTTGTCCAATTGGATCTCAAGATCATGACTGACCACTCTTCTCGGTGAAGGGGTCGATAGGGGTCCGCCTCCTTGATCACAAAACGAGTCCTGCCTGGTTCTTGTAGGGGGTTCGCCCCCCGTGACATTGACACTTGCCTTCTGAAACCACGGAATCCGCTCGAACTAGCCAAATGCTTGGGCCGAAGCATCACCACACTTTAAACGCTAGAATTTACTTAGACATGTATGACGCCATGAACTTCAAATTAACTTGGCTTTAATTTTTGAGGTATATCGGACGAAGCATAACACTACCTTGGGCTGTATCAGTCCATTGCACAGTGGTCTTCCCTGCTCCACGTACCTTGAAAATTAGGGGTTAATAAAATCAAGTAGAAACATTTTAGGGTGAGACGTCATCACATTATGTTTTTGTCATGATTTTTGTCTATATGTAACTATGAATGCCGTGTGTGTTTCTAACTTATACTTATGCCTTATTGATAAATGTCAGTGTTTGCCGTATGTATGTGTGGATGCCGAGCTCAATATATTGTTTGCCGTGTGTGTGAATATGTTTTTGTCCAATTTTCATGTTCGTTACAGTTTTGTGTGATGCCATGGTTAGTTTATATGTTAGGTGTTTCTAATATGTCATGTTTGTGTGTGTGTTATTTAAGTATGTTAATTTTATCTTAGATGCCGAAACCTATTCATAATTCTTAGTTAGTTTTGTTTTTCAAATTCCTTATGACTTACTAACTTGGTCTTGGCCAATTGTGCCATTCTGTTTTGTAGGTGAATGAGCGGTTCTGACATTTGGACACGAGACATCAACAACCGACTTACGTGTCCAAGAGGAGCTTGTCATCAACATACCATCAACATCTCATCACTCAACACCGAATTCATCACCACCACACTCAGTTGAATTGAGAATGACTTCACTCAGGGAAGAAAATGGGCAAGTTAATGGAACAGGAGTCAGGCCAGCCAATGTCACCTATCCAGCTGTAGCAGCAGGAAAAACAGCTGACTTCGAATTAAGAGGTGGTTTCTTCCATCAACTGCCAAGATTTCATGGGTTAAGTGGAGAAGATCTGAACCGACACTTAAAACAATTTGAGTTTAGTTGCGACATCATGTGCCCTAGAGGAGCTGACTTGCAACTTGTGAAAATGAAATCATTTCCGTTTTCACTAGAGGATAAAGCTAGGGAGTGGTTCTTTGCAGTGCCAGCTGGACGGATCACGTCATGGGCTACTATGATGAATGAGTTTCTCCTTAAGTATTTTCCATCGTCAAGGGTGACACAAATTCGAAAGGAGATCACTTCAATTAAGCAGGATGTGGATGAGTCCTTTGATGCATATTATGAGAGGTACAAGGCACTTGTGGCGTCATGCCCCAATCATGGCATCCGTGAAGGCCTGCTGCTTCAGTATTTTTATGAGGGTCTGCGCCCTATGGAAAGACAATTCTTGGATTCAGCAGCTGGTGGCTCACTTATGGAGAAAAGCAGAGAAGAGGCCAGCAACTTGTTGGAGATGAGAGCAACCAACAATCAACAATTCGGCTCATTTGCAACAAGACGTGCCAACAAGATAAGTGATCATGACGAGTCAAGTGCCATACATGAGTTGAAGGAAGACTTGAACAAGTTAACATTGATGGTGTCGAAATTAGCAAAGGAGAAGAATGTGTCAGTTTGTGGTGTGTGCAGCTTAGAAGGACATACATCAGAGCAATGCAATCAGGTGAACTCATACATTGAAGATGTGAATGCCGTGGGTTACCAAGGAGGGTTCGGCAATGTCCAAGGTTCAGGAGGTCAGACACGTTTTCAAAACTTCAATCCAAGAGCCAACGATCCAAACTTTCGTTGGAATAACAACAACAACGTGCTCAATCCTCAACCAAGTGCACCTCAAGGACAACAACCCTATGTAGCAAGGCCACAAGGACAATTCATGCCTAGGCCATTCCAACCTTACAACCAACAAGGAGGCCAAGTGGAGGGAACAACTATGATGAAATTTTCAAGAACATAGCCACTTCGACACAATCTTTGTTGGCCACAACTCAAACCAACACTAGGGACATTGCCTTGATGTCTAAAGACATTGTGGAGCTGAAGAATCAAATGGGACAAGTTGTGGATTTTATGGGGAAGTTCAACGAACAGGGTAGATTGCCAGGAGGTGTCATCAAGAATCCCAAGAACGAGCAAGCACAAGCAGTTGTCACAAGAAGTGGGAGAACATTGCTGCCACCACCTAGGACACAACATAGGCACGGTTATGATGCCAAGCACCATGCTACCGAGACAAGCAATGCTGAGCATAAGGATGCCGAGCAGCAGCTGGGTACCGAGAAGGATGCTGCCGAGAGAGAGACTGCCACACATGATGCAGCCGAGCATCCTGCCAATACAAGCCATGCCGAGCAAGAAGAAGGCACAAGCCAAGGTCAAGTGAAGTATAGAAGAAGAAAAGAAGCTGAGCCAAGCAAGGGAGACTTGGAAGCAATGAAGAAAAAGGATCTTGAGAAAGATCCAGCTGCATTACAGAAGGAGAATGTGCCGAATCCTGAGGCACTAAAAGGTAAAAACTCTAACACAAATGAATTAGTTTCGACTAATCAATCTTCTTGTTTGCCTTTTCCTTCTAGGTTCACAAAGAACAGAAAGGATAAATCCGACGAAGAAGTGTTGGAGGTTTTTAGGAAGGTGAATGTGAACCTCCCCTTGTTGGAGTGCATTCGACAAATCCCAAAGTATGCTAAGTTCTTGAAGGAGCTTTGCACAACAAGAAGGCACACAAGGGAGACACAAGTTGTCAAGATGAGTGAGACGGTGTCTGCCGTTCTCCAAAGGAAAATGCCGCCAAAAATGAAGGATCCAGGGAGTTTTTCTATCCCTTGTGTTATTGGTTCAACACGTTTTGATAATGTCATGCTAGATCTAGGAGCTTCGATTAATGTCATGTCCCATAATGTTTATGCATCTTTAGATCTAGGACCTTTGAAAACTGATAACGTTATGATCCAATTGGCGGATCATTCTAATAAATACCCTATGGGGTATATTGAAGATGTTCTTGTGCAGGTGAATCAACTAATCTTTCCTGCAGATTTCTACGTTTTGGAAATGGAGGAGTCACTTTCTAACTCAACACAACTGTTGTTGGGACGACCCTTCATGCGCACAGCAAGAACACACTTCGATGTTGCAGGAGGAAACTTGACAATGGAGTTCGATGGTGAGATCATCAAATTCAACATTTTCGATGCCATGAAGCACCCTAGTGCCGAACTCAACTATGGAGAAAGCAACAATGCCGAAGCATATGGGGAAGGATTCGGCAGTGAATGGAGGTATGGTGGTGTTGCACCGTGTGCAATGACCACCCATCAAGCATAGCAATTAACCATCGAGCGAGAGGTCGGATTTGACAAGTTTGGAGAACGGGATGAGGAGGCTTTGAATGATTTGGAGCCGTCCATACTTGAAGTTGTGAAGGAGGTTGAGTCACAACCAATCTATGAAAGGTATTCTCATTTGTCAATTCCAATTTCTACTAATAAGTTGTTACCATCTGTGAAACAGGCCCCTAAGTTAGAGCTCAAAGCTCTTCTCCCACATTTGAAGTACGTTTATCTTGGAAACGATGACACTCTACCAGTTATTGTGTCATCAACGTTGACAAAGCAACAAGAAGACAAGCTAGTTACGGTTTTGAAAAGGAACACAGCTGCCATTGGCTGGACTTTGGCAGACATCAAGGGAATTAGCCCGACAAAATGTGTTCATCGAATTCTGCTTGAGGATGGCGCCAAGCCTACAAGGGAGGCTCAAAGACGTTTGCATCCACCAATGATAAAGGTTGTAAAGGACGAAGTGATCAAGTTATTAGATTGCGGTGTCATATACCCAATCTCGGATAGTCAGTGGATATCACCAGTTCAAGTTGTGCCAAAGAAGAGTGGAGTAACGGTGGTAGAAAATGACAAGAACGAATTAGTGCCACAACGTTTGGTAACAGGACATCGCATGTGCATCGATTATAGAAGACTTAATGCAACAACACGCAAGGATCACATGCCATTGCCTTTCATGGACCAAATGTTGGAGAGACTTGCCGGTCATGAGTTCTACTGTTTCTTAGATGGCTACAGCGGTTACAACCAGATCATGATACATCCGGATGATCAAGAAAAGACAACATTTACATGCCCCTTTGGTACGTTTGCTTATCGCCGAATGCCTTTTGGATTATGCAACGCTCCAGGTACGTTCCAACGTTGTATGTATTCTATTTTCTCCGATTACATCGAAAATATCATTGAAGTTTTTATGGATGATTTTAGTGTTTATGGCAAAGATTTCGATGCATGTCTTGAGAATTTAGAAAAGATTTTAAACCGGTGTGTAGAAACTAACCATGTACTCAATTGGGAAAAATGTCATTTTATGGTAAATCAAGGTATAGTTTTAGGCCATATTGTCTCTGCTAAAGGAATAGAAGTTGATAAAGCCAAGATTGATATCATGCATCACTTACCCTCACCTTCAACGGTGAGAGAGGTTCGTTCTTTTCTTGGCCATGCAGGTTTTTACAGGCGGTTCATCAAGGACTTTTCTTTGGTGGCAAAACCACTTACTTCCTTGTTGCAGAAAGATGTGTCATTTTCATGGTCTCAAGAGTGTGAGGATGCGTTCGTGCACTTGAAGACTTTGCTTATTTCTGCGCCAATAATGACGCCACCAGACTGGAATTTGCCATTTGAGTTGATGTGTGACGCTTCGGACTATGCCATGGGAGCCGTGCTCTGCCAACGCAAGGACAAGAAGCCCTGCGTCATTTACTATGCGTCACGGACACTCAATGATGCTCAGCTGAATTATACTACCACTGAAAAAGAACTTTTAGCTGTTATTTTTGCTTTAGAAAAATTTCGATCTTATCTTTTGAATTCTAAAGTTGTTGTTTATTCTGATCATGCAGCTTTAAGGTATTTGATGACAAAGAAGGATGCTAAGCCAAGGCTCATTCGATGATCTTGCTACTCCAGGAGTTCGACATTGAGATAAAGGATAAGAAAGGATGCGAGAATGTTGTAGCAGACCATCTTAGCCGAATTGTGCATGAGGAGGATACCATTCCTATGTCCGAATCGTTCCCGGATGAACAACTGTTTCGAATGGAAGTTAAGGAACCATGGTATGCCGATTTGGTGAATTACATTGTGACAAGGAATTTTCCTTCATCTATGCCGAACCATACAAGGATCAAAATCAAGAAGGAAGCTCGACATTACGTATGGGATGCGCCATATTTGTGGAGACAATGTGGGGACCAAGTCATTCGACGTTGTGTGCCAGAAGAAGAGCATCAATACATCTTGAATTTTTGCCACAAGGAGGCATGTGGAGGACACTTTGGACCGAAAAGAACAGCTAGAAAGGTGTTGGAAGCCGGTTTCTATTGGCCAACGTTATTCAAAGACGCTTATACAACATGTGCTTCATGTGATCGTTGCCAAAGAACAGGTAATTTAGGTAAGAGAGATCAAATGCCCTTAAACCCTATCATAGTTGTCGAAATTTTTGATGTTTGGGCCATTGATTTCATGGGTCCTTTTCCTTCATCTAAAGGTTTTCTTTATATTTTATTGGCGGTTGATTATGTGTCGAAATGGGTGGAAGCAAAAGCCACCAGGACTAATGATTCTAAAGTTGTTGCAGAGTTTGTCAAAACTAACATTTTTGCTAGGTTTGGAACGCCAAGAGTTTTGATAAGCGATGGTGGATCACATTTCTGCAATCGAACTATTGAGGCTTTGCTCAAGAAATATGGAGTCACCCACAAAATATCAACGCCATATCATCCTCAAACAAGTGGCATGGCCGAAACATCCAATAGAGAAATTAAGCAGATTTTGGAGAAGACTGTAGGACCAACAAGGAAAGATTGGAGTGGTCGATTAGATGATGCACTATGGGCCTACAGGACTGCGTTCAAGACGCCGATAGGAACTTCACCATTTCGGCTAGTATATGGAAAAGCATGCCATCTTCCGGTGGAGTTGGAGCATAGAGCATGGTGGGCAGTCAAGAAGTTTAACATGGACCAAGATGAGGCTGGATTGTATAGGAAGTTGCAGATTTGTGAGCTTGAAGAAATAAGGAATGAGGCTTATGAATCTGCCATGATCTACAAAGCGAAAACGAAAGCATATCATGATAAGATGCTAAGAGGGAAGAACTTTCAGATAGGGCACCAAGTCCTTTTGTTCAACTCCAGACTTAAACTCTTCCCAGTAGAGATTCAGAGCTTATCAGGAAATAGGTTTAAGGTGAATGGTCATCGACTTAAACCTTATTACACACCATTTTAAGAGCGCGACGAGGACGAGCAAGTTTTAAATGAGCCACCACTAATGGTTCATGGATGACGCCATCAAAGCAAAAGGAGAAGAGTCTAGGCTGATAGACTATAAACATTAAGCGCTGCATGAGAGGCAACTCATTCCAACCGTAGCAGTGGAGGAGCCATCAACGAGAGTTTGCATTTTTCTAATCCCTTCACTTTTATGGTTGATTTATTTATGTGTTTATTATGTGACTTAGACACATGCTTAGGAAGTTATGACATGATTCTGGGTTTACATTAAGGACAATGTAATTTTCTAAGTGTGGGGTAGAGGTTACATAGTAATTTGGTGTGTTTTTAAAATTTTCCGAAATTTTTATTTAATTTTTGTCGAAATTTTTCAAATTTGTTTTTGTTTTGTTTTGTGTCTTAGGATATACCCTTAAAAGTCTATGATGAACTATATCTGTGAATGTGACCTGGCCGTTTGTTAACAACCTGTGCAATTTAAAACCCTATCATTGTAGTAACTGTAAGTAGGGATCGTTCTAGCCGGGGACACTAGGGAAGGATTATATTTACATCAAAACAAGTTAGTAATATTCACAAATATAATATAAACATACAAGTACAATTCTGTCACAACTATACAAGTATAAACATATATACAAAATATTATGAGGAATTTATATGAGTTGGTTCGAATTATAAAGAAAATAAAACAGAAATATTTACATACATTGGTCAATCATTACTCAAGCACAAGATATAGCAAACACCGATTAGAGAACACATAAGTTTTATGAAAGATCAAGTTATTATGTTTATGTTATCATAGATGCAAATTAATTCCAACTATTTAGACTTCTCATGTAACTTAGAACTTACGACACGCATCATCCTAAGTTTATGTGTCATCCTGTTTAATGCTTACGACCCGCATCACATTAACACAAAATACACTTACCGTTCACGAGTCGTTGGAGACATGATCCTAGGCATGACGTCACTCATCCTATTAGCATGTAAATCACTTACCCTAGCAACCCTATGCAGCAACTAAAATTGAGAGCCCGACCCGGTGAACTCAACCTAGAATACTACGGCAGATTAAACTCCCCCCTTAGGAACATCCGTGCACAGACTACCCTCAGGTTCGATTACGTGATCAGGTAAGCAATAAATCAATTCGACAACTACTAAACACAAACATAAACAACTTAAACTAAATCAAAATCCTCACATGCAATCTAAATCGTTACAATTATAAACACAATCACATGAAAATCACAAAGAAGAACAAGTAAACATGTTTATAACGTAAAACCAAAAACCAATACAAATATTTATATAAATAACCATCATCCATACAGTAGATACACACATAAACCTTGATTGTATTCATACCTAAACCTACCCTAAGAGTTGGCAAGGATTGAAGAATGGATTGGTGGCGGCAAAGCTATGCAATCGGCAGCAAGGATGCAGTCGGCAGCAAGGGGTTGGCGGCGGCAAGGCTATGGTGTTTCTGTGTAGGGAGGGTTTTTAAGTAGAGCTTGGCTATACTAAGGCTTAGAGCAATTGAAAGACACGAAATTTGATGTACATAGGTCCTATTTATACAGAAAATTTCGAAGAGAAACCCTAGAGAATTCAGGAACTTCAAGGAGACACCTTCCTTGTTGAGCTGGGTTTCCTCCTTTTATCTTTGGACAAAGATTTCGACTTGGACCTTGGATTTCTGATTTCTTGGACTCCTCTACATGTTATTGGATCCATGTAGGCCTTATACACAAGTTCTTGGACTCATAGGCAGCCGAAATCATGGACAAACTCGGCAAGGACAGACTTTCCCGGTTTGACCGGAAAAGCTCCATACTTGGTTGTTTCGGCTGCCATGATGACTTCTTCGAATCTCCTTCTTTAATGCAGCTTCCCATGACTTCATTAAGCTTCTCTTAAGTCATTTGACATGCTTGGGAAGAATTTTGGTGAAGAAACATCCTCCCAAACTCGTGTGACAACTTAGGCAGAAACTGCCCAGTTTTGCAGCTTGACCTCCGTCCATTGTTTTGATCATAACTCCTTCATCTGAACTCCAAATGCTGTGATTCAAGAAGATCTGAAAACTAGACTTCCGTAGCTTTCCAATGATATATGGCTCGTCCTCAGATTCCTCCTGGATATTTAGATATGATTTTCCGAAGTTGATGTAGGATTTCTGTTCGCGGGAGAGATTTCTGCTCGCGAATAAGATTTCGTTCGCGGGAGAGTTTCATTCGCGAGACTGACCTTTGGCCATTGTTTCCGGCATAACTTCTTCCTCAGAACTCGGATTGCTGTGATTCCAAAAGATTTAGAAACTAGACATCCACAGCTTTCCATCCATATATGGCACGTTCCCTGGTTCCTCCTGGATCGTCCTAGGGAAATTTTTGAAGTTGAGTTATGGTTTCTGGAAATTCCTGCTCGGATCAAAACCTTATGTTTCGGAGTTTCTTCTTTTCCATGGCTTCTTTTGTTGTCCTCCATGAGTCCAATCTTCATGATTCTTGTTCTCATATGCTCATTTACATGTCTTCTACACATTAAACCAAATTTATCAAAAATGACAATGTAAAGGTACGGTGAATCATAAGAGAAATAACCAAGTGTTTGTTCCAAATCGAATTTGCAACACTTAAGCACAAATTTCTGTATAAAGACACATATTAACCATTACTCTACAGAAAAACCCTTTTGACTCAAAATAAGTAAAAACAACATTACTAAGGAATAAACCAAGTATAAATGAGGGTAAAAACACATTAAAAACATAGCGTAAAACGCACTTATCAGAATGCATGATTGATAGTTTGACATTTATTTTAAGAAATTGCGAGTTTCATGGATATTGTGAATTAGTATGAATATTTGAGACTTGATTGATAATGAAGTATGCATGTTTGATTAAATAGTTCCAAATAACCTATGTGAGCTTTTGAGCCCAAAAACTTTCTTTCATGAGTGAATTATGAGCAGATTTTTGCTTAAATTTTTTCGAAATTTTCACTAAATTTTCACTATCTTTCGAAACCTCATCATTCTTTGCAAATTCAATGACTATGTGCTATAGCTTTTTAATGGACTCTAGAATTTACTAGAACTTGCTTATGTGATTTTCGAAGCTTTATAATCATAACATGTCTTGATTTTGAATATGATTGAATTTAATCTCTTTAGGATTACCACCATAGCCAAATAAAGCATATGCCTATTTTGTGCCCGTCGTGGGACTCCTTAGTTAACCCCTTTGAGCCTACATTAAGCCTTTTCTTTCATCACCTTTAAACAGAATTCCTCAGCTTAGAATAGTTAATCCTTGACCTTGTTATCAAGACTTGGCCAAACATTTTTCGATGGAGCTGTAATGTGATGTCAAAGAACAAGTGTGGGGTGGAGTTGAAGTGTGGGGTTAAACACCAATGTTTTGTATTGTATATGTGCCGAAATGTGTATATCCGAAAAAAAAAAATATAGAAAAAAATTTCCGAAAAAAAAAGAAGAAAAAAAAAGAAGAAATCGGAAAATAAAAGAGTTTCGGATCAAAAGTTCAAGGCACAAATTCTTTCATGGTGTGTTGTAATGTTTTGTGAATTTGGAGTTAGTGATTATTTGAAGGTCTAAAAGTGTTTATATGACCTTTGTCCTGTTCACAATATGGGGAGAAGTCAAGATTGACGTATGGGTCCAACATGAAGAAATTCGACCCGTGAAGTGAAGACATGAGGAGGAGCGAGATTTGCTAAAGTCTTGGTGATTTCTTATAGCACCACTTATCTAAAAGTTCCTACCTTATAAAACCAAGCCCCATTACAACCATATTATTGAGATTAATTCATGATTCTTAAGATAACTAACTTTGATTTGTGGAGATTGTCTCATAAGTCAAGCATATGGTTTTGGTCCATTATTGCACATAGTTGTTATATGAGGTTTTTCCATGAATTTCTATTCACAAAGTGCTTTTATTTGTTGAAATATGCAAGTTACTTGTTATCTTATCATATTTTCTCTTGCATATACGATTGAGTGAATACCATGGATGAGTGAAAAGAAGAGAGTATGCCATTGTGAGGTGGAACGGTTATCATACATGTTTGTGCTATATGATCTCATATCTTAAGTGTTCATGCTATGATA
The DNA here is from genome assembly GCA_951800085.1 of Comarum palustre. Lineage (NCBI taxonomy): Eukaryota > Viridiplantae > Streptophyta > Magnoliopsida > Rosales > Rosaceae > Comarum > Comarum palustre. The sequence goes on along the minus strand of OX637582.1, from coordinate 8,519,216 downwards.
CATGTTTATGAAGTTTTGCAATTACGCTTTTCATTCAAATGTTCAAACTTGAAAGTTATGCATGCTAAAGAATCTGAGACAAATCATTTAAGGGTATTAGTTGTTTAAGTGTTAGTTGTTTTTTATGTCGTTAGTGTTAGTAGAGTCTTATATTTAGTTTGCTAGGGACTAGCAAAGGGTAAGTGTGGGGTAGTTGATAGGAGCATTTTATGCTACATTCTTAATATGTTTTCACCCTCATTTATGCTTTGTTTATCCATTATTAGGTTAATATTAGTAGATATTTAGCATAAGGGATTATTTGTAGAACATTGGCTAAAACATGTGTAAAATAGATAAAGTATGTGCAACATCATTAAAAGCTGAAATTGGAAGTGATCGTGATGTTTTTCTTAAGTTTCTATAAACCAATACATTGTCACTACTTGATTATATCTTTTGAATGTGTAGGTGACATGTATGTGGACATAACAAAACAAGAATCGTGAGGATCGGACTTATGGAAGGTCGCAAAAGAAGCATGGAAAGACAAGAGGCCAAAAGCATGAATTCGGAACAAAAACAGAGGATTTCCAGAAACCATAACTCAACTTCAAAGATTTCCCTAGGACGATCCAGGAGGAACTAGGGAACGTGCCATATATGGATGGAAAGCTGTGGATGTCTAGTTTCTAAATCTTTTAGAATCGCAGCAATCTAAGTTCTGAGGAAGGAGTTATGCCGGAAACAATGGCTGGAGGTCAGTCTGCTGGAAACAGGACAGAATTTGCTGAAGTTGTCCACCGAGTTCGTGAGTGTGTTTCTTCACTAAAATCCTTCCCAAGCATGCCAAATGATTGATGAAGAGCTTAATGATGATATGGGAAGTTGTTTAGAAGAAGAAGAATCGAAGAAATCACCAAGGAGAAGCCGAAAATAACAACTACAAAAGTTATCCCGGTCAAAACAGGATAACTTGGTCTACCGAGATTATGGAAGCCTTTCGGCTGTCCTAGGAGTCCATGAGCATGAAAGAGAGCCCAATGCCGATCCACACACATGAAGAAGAGTCCATGAATTCAGAAAAAGAAGTTTTTAAATTATTTTCCAAGTCAGCAAATTAAAGAGAAGGAAGACAAATCCAACAAGGAAAGGAGAGAAACCTACCCGGTTTGGAACACAAGGGGCTGCCGATTTTCATTAGGTTTCTTTAGGGTTTTGCCTCTATAAATACACATGTAACACAGTAGAAAAAGTGTCTTTCAATTGCTCAAAACATAGTATAGCCAAACTCTACCAAAAACCCTCCTTACACAGAAAAATACCAAGCCGCCGCCGCCGCCAACCCTTGCTGCCAACTGCCCATCTTCCGCCGATCATCTTTTCACCCTTTGCCGATCTATATAGGTAGGTTAAGGATGAATAATTCCATGGTTTGTGTACGTATTTTCTGTGTAAAAACAGTTGGTTCTTTATATATATATTTGTTTTGGTTTTTGGTTTTACGTTATAAACATGTTTGCTTGTTCTTCTTTGTGATTTTCATGTGATTGTGTTTATGATTGTAACGTGTAGAATTGCATGTTAGGATGACGATTTAGATTAAGTTGTTTGTGTTCATGTAAGTAATAACTTGAATTGATTAATCCTCACTTGTACACGTAATCGAACTCTAGGTTAGCTTGAATCATGACAAGTCAGCTATTAGGGGGGAGTTTCATATGCCGTAGTGTTTAAGAGTTGAGATCAGGCGATTGTAGGTCTTGATTCTTAGTCACTACCAAGGGTTGCTAGGGTGAGAGATTTGCATGATGAATAGGATGAGTGACGCCATACCTAGGACGATGTTTCCAATGACTCTCGTTCGATCAGTGTATTTTGTCTCAATGTCAGGCGATTGTAGGCACTAAGTTTACATGAGAAGTCTAAATAGTTGGAATTAATTACAAGTTGTGAAAACGTAAATACAACTTCTTAAACTTGCGAAATTTGTGACATGTCTTTCTTCATGGTGCTAAGTTGTTTTATGCTTGAGTATTGAGTATTTTCTTTATATGTTTCAAACCATCCCATAAATCCCCCATAATATTTTGTGTATATGTTTATACTTGTATATTTGTGACAGAATTATACTTGTATTCTTTTGAAAGTACTAATGATTTGTTTTGTAGAATATAAATCCTTCCCTAGTGTCCCCGGCTTGAACGATCCCTACTTACAGTTACTACAATGATAGGGTTTTAAATTGCAGGTTGTTAACCAACGGCCTCGTCAAAATACCTCATATAGGTGTAGATATGGACATTTTCGTGTGTTAAGCGTTTAGAAAAACTTCATTTTGAAGTCTTAAACGAACTCGGATGGCCAAAAAAGTCTGTATATCATGGCTTTAGCCATAAGTTTTACTCGTACGGCCGTTCTACTTTCAGATTGGTATCACAATAGTCAATCAGACACAGAAATATCCGTAGTGTAATTTTCTAACTAAAAGTTACTTTAGCCGACGAAATACCCTAATTTCGTCGGCTAAACTTTTCTAATTTCGTCGGCTAAGGTTCACATACTATAGCCGACAAAAAAAGCACTTTAGCTGACGAAAATTTTTTTTGTCAGCTAAAATTTAACTATAGCCGACGAAAAAATTAGTTTAGCTGACGAAATCTCTAAACCTTAAACCCTTGAAGGAATTGAGATATCGGAAAAGTTTGAAAATCATCTAAACCCTAATTAAACCTTCGACAAAAATAATCTTCTGCCTTTCCTAGATCACATTTCATTTCAAAATCTTCAAAATTAAATCTTGCTAATCCATTTTTCCTCATACATTGAACATCGAAAGTCTTGGTTTTCATTATGAGTATCACATTAATTAATCATTCCAGAGAGATCGAGTACTGCTGATGTGGTTATCTACTAACAAAAAATATCTATGGTGGGTCTCATATAAGACACGTCATCAAGCAAACGGCTCCGTGACAGAAAATAGCCTCAGACATTTCGTTGGTAGTTAAACTAAAGTTTGGGTACCACATTGGTAGTTTTGTAAATTTGGGTATCACTTTGACTGTGTCACAAGAGTTTGGGTACTGACGCTGTCAAAAACTCTTATAACTTTTAGTTATTTCACTAGATAAATATAGATGAGGATAGCTATAATTTAATATATTTCTTATTAGATATTTTATAGGGTAAATTCCTCCTATGGTACCTGACGTTTCCCTAATTGGACACTTTGGTACCTGAAGTTTTAAATAGGACAGTTTGGTACCTCATGTTCTTTTCTGTTTGACCGTATGATACTTCTGTCAATATTTTCGTCAAAATCAATCATGTGCACGGCACATGCCTTCTTTTTTAGGGTTACTATCGTAACTCCAAGTCTCCAAGTACAACATCAGATCCCCTTCTTTTAAAGTAGCCCCGATTCGTCTCCTCTGTTCATCGAAAGAGAGAGGTCAAAACCAACGTCTTCCGAATTAGGGTTTGTATTCAAAGGTGGAGCTAAGTATAGTTCTCGTCTTTGGTTTGATATGGAGATTTGAAGTTGAAGACTCTCTCAACCGTTAATGATGTCTGATCATTGGAGGGAATTTAGAGTCCGTGGAGAGCTCCGATATCATGGTAAAAATTTCTCAACTCTCTCCCTATGATATATCGATGACTTATTCATGAAATTTTATGCTTGGGTCTGTACCTTCAGTTATTGGGTAATTACTTGCCTAATCCCTTTTTTGTTGAATCGATGAATTGAATCTTCTCACCATGTGCATGCTGGGATAGTGGTTCTGAAATTATAAAGTTTTGTTTACTTTGTCATTTAGCTCCTTATTTATATATCAAGTTGTGAATAAACAAGGATGAAATAGCTAGGGTTGAGTTGAGTGCCTCTACTTTGATATGGGTTTGATTATTTACATATTCGATATGAAGTTTTTATATTGCTAAGGGGAGAAGAACTAGTAGTACTACTTTACATGCATTCTACAATTTGATGTAATTTCTCTGCGAGTAGAATGAGTTATTAGTATGTGAAGTTCTGAAACTTTTGTTTTTTCAGCTGTGTATGTTATCTTGGAGATACACCATGGTGGTCAGTTTGTTAAAGTTGGTGGTGGAAGGTTTGAATACAGTGGAGGTGAAGTTCATTGGGTGGAAAATATTCATCCAGATGAATTTTCTTGGACGAATTTAAATAGTTTTGCTTGGAGATTAGGTTATAGAAAGCCTCCTGTTCATTACTGGTTCAAACATCATGCAAAACCAAAATTCTTACCTATTAGAATTGACAAGGAAGCTGTGGGTATGCTTTCAGATCTACCTAAGGCTAGGAAGATTGAAGTATATTTTGTAGGAGGAGGTGACAGAGATGTGGAAGTTTGTGAGAAGGAAGATCAGATGAAAGATTTTTCAGATGTAGTTCCACATTTAGAGTTTATACCAGAGATTATTATGGCACCACTTAAAGCTGCTAATGTGATGAATGATAAGGGAAAGAGGAAAGAGGTTGAAATGGAAATCAGTGAGGATGAAGAAGGCTATGGGGATGATGATGGTAATGATGATGATGATGATGATGGTATAGCAAACGAAGAGGTTGATGAAAAGTTCATTGATAGTGATTATGAGTTGAACCCTGAGGATGATGGTGAAGCATTGGCCATTGTTGCAGCAGATGATGTTGAGTTCGATGCAAATGTTGACAATATTAATGAGATTGAGGAATGGACTGATATGGGTTTTGATGGTGAGATATCCGATGATAGTGAAGACAGTGCTGAGTTGGTAAGTGCTAGTGAGGAATCTGAAGATGAAGATAATGATGGTTCGATATCAAATAAAAGTAAAAAGATCAAAGGTAAACATTGGGTACCTGAAAGGGATTTGAAGAACCCCCAATTTGAGTTATTTCAACATTTTGATAATAGAGATCAGTTCAAAGAGGCCGTAAGGCGTTATGCAGTACTTAACCAGGCAAATCTGCATTTTCAAAAAAACAACAAGACACAAGTCATTGCGGTTTGTGGAAAGAAGCAGAAAGGAAAGAGGAGTGAAAGGACATGCCCATTTTGGTTACTTGCTAGTGCTGCCGGTGATGACTCACCTGTTTTCGTAGTGAGGACATGTGACTTGAAACACAACAATTGCACTATGGTGCCTAGGGTGAACATGTGCACGACAACTTTTCTTGCAAAGTCATATCAGAAGAGGTGGAAGACAGACCCTAACATGTCAAGGAAAAACTTTCAAGACACTGTTCAGGACGATCTGAAGCAGAATATATCAGTGAAACAAGTCTGGAGGACAAGACAAAAGGCACTAAAGCTTAATGAAGGTAGTGAAGCACAACAGTACAACTTCAGACGTATGCACTTGTTTTACAAGAGACTAATCCAAATACCACAGTGGTTCTAAAAACAGAAATGGAGGGGGACATTCGAAAGTTTCAAAGAATGTATGTATGTTTTGATGCTTGCAAGAGAGGATGGCTTGAAGGTTGTCGACCCCTTATAGGCTTAGATGGTTGTCATATTAAGGGACAATATACAGGACAAATCTTATCAGCAGTAGGCATTGATGCCAACAATGGCATGTTCCCAATAGCATTTGCCATTGTTGAATTAGAAAGTTATGATAGTTGGTTTTGGTTCATTGAGCTTTTGATGGTTGATCTGAATATGCAATCTGGGGATGCTTATGTATTTATGTCTGACAAGCAAAAAGGGTTGCTGGATGCGGTAAAGAACCTACTTCCTGATGCGGAGCACCGACATTGTGTCAGGCATTTGTACAATAATTTTAAAAAGAAAAATCCTGGTCCAACTTTGAAGAACATGGTGTGGGCTGCTGCAAGGGATACGACTGAAAGTTGGTTCAATCGGCATTATGAGCAGATCAAAGCCGAATCACTTAATGCATGGAAGTGGTTTGAGAAATATGAAAAGCCTTGTCACTGGACAAGATCAGCATTTAGGACCGAAACAAAGTGTGATTTGTTGTTGAATAACTTATGTGAGTCTTACAATGCCAGTCTGATTGAAGCAAGAGATAAGCCGATTCTAACTATGATGGAGTCGATGAGGGTTGGTACAATGACAAGGTTGGCAAATAGGAGATGTGCTGGTCATAAGTGGAAGGGACAAGTGGGACCACGAATTCAGAAGATTTTGAACAAAAATGCAATGCGGAGTTATGCGTATAGGGCTAACAGATCATCTGATTTTGTATTTGAGGTCAATGGAACAAGTGGCACTATTTTTGAATCACAACACTCAGTTGACTTGGCTATGATGACTTGCACTTGTAGAAGATGGGCTTTATCTGGTATTCCATGTCGTCATGCAATTGCTTGTATCTTTGTGAAAGGGCATGATCCGGCTGAATATGTTCATCCCTATTATAGCAAGCAATTTTATTTGCAAGCATATGCCTATCCTATCAATCCAGTTCCCGGAATAGACTTGTGGAAGTTGGTAGATCATCCTATTCAACCTCCACCATTTAGACGAATGCCGGGGAGACCAAAGAAGGTTAGGACAAAGGAAGCAGGGGAGGCCATTCCAGCTAGTAAAGGGAAAGAGACGACAACAACCACCAACCCAACAATTCCAACATCAAATAAACTACCCAAGAGTGTATATGTTGGTGGAAAGTGCAGTGAATGTCGAAATCCAAAGCATAACATGAGAACTTGTCCTGTTCGTAAGGTAAATTCATATGACATTGGCATATTTGTTTTAGTATTTATTTTTTCTTTATGATATATTTCATAGGTCTCTAACTTTTATAACCATATGTAGGAGAAAAATGCAGCGCGAGGAAATATTAGTGTAAATGTGAGTAACCAGGGAAACAATACTGTTAATGTGACTGTTCAAAATCGAGGAAATAATGATGTAAGTATTAATGTCAAATCCAAGCAAGTTGCTGCTGCAAAGAAACAGGTACCAATACTAATACTTTCATTACTTTGTGACTAATACTTTCTGTCAATACTTTCATTACTGTATCATTGTCTATTTAATTATAGGTTAGGAGAAACCGAAGTAAGGTTGGTGAAGCATCTGGGTCAAAAATAATGGCTTCTGAAAGTGCAACTTCAACCTCCATGCATACATCATCTCAACCATCAATTCCAAAAACTATTTTCCAGCTGAATCAATCATCCTCAAGTCAGCCTATTTCTTCATCTCTAAAGAGCAGAGTGTCATATATTAAAGATGGGACTAATTAGAGCGGGAAGATTTGAGAGTAATCACCTACCAGTTAATCATTCTGCTATGTATTGCAATTCTATGAAGACATATAAGATTATGGTTGTTTATTAATGCCTTCTTGTTAGGAATTGGCCTTTTGGAATCAGTGTTGATCTTTTTTAAAGAAGGAATTAGTGTTGTTCAATGTAATTATGAAATAGCAGGTCAATATTTTGGAAGTACTTTGAGACTTCGGCATCTATAAATGTATTGTTCAGACATATTCTGTTCCAATTCAAGCTTGTGGTATAAAGGATTGGAGGGGTTTTGTTTTCTATTCAAAAATAAGCTAGATGCCTAGATGGTATTCAATCGGAAAAAAGAAAAAAGATATCAGAACCAAAGTTACGAAAATAACCCTTAAAAAAGGTCATGTGCATAGCACGTGACTGATATTTAACAGAAATATTGACAGAGGTATCAAACGGTCAAACAGAGAAGAACATGAGGTACCAAACTGTCCTATTTGAAACTTCAGGTACCAAAGTGTCCAATTAGGGAAACGTCAGGTACCATAGGAGGAATTTACCCTATTTTATATAATATGTAAATATATTTAAAATATTTAATTTTACGTAATGCTATTAAAACAAGTTACACAACCCTTTAAATATGTCTCGTCTCCTTTCCGTTTGCAGGACGGAACGGGACAATCGAACGACAGCAGTCCGATCTTTAATAAATTAAACAGACTTAAACGGACGTGATCAATTCATTAAAGATCGGACGACTGTCGTTCGATCGTTCCGTTCTATCGCGCAAACGGCTCCCGTGCTAGAGCTGTGAGACATCGATAATTTTAATTTTCTGACATATTTAAGGTTTAATTCCAGTTACTTTTTGGTACTTCGTAAATTTTATCTAACGCTTTTACATTAGGACACATGTCGCCATATGTGTGAAAGTATTTACGGGATATTTTCCGGCACTTCACCTATTTTCCGTACAACTTTTACGATTTAATTTGACGTTCGGTTGTTTTTAAATGAATTTTTGAAAATGAGTTTGGTTTAAAAATCATTTTTGAAAGTGTGGTTGAATCGTGACCGTTGATTCGATCGTCAAATCATGGCCGTCAATTTTTCTTTAAAACCCTTTATCCTCTCCCTCACTTCTCCACCTTTCCTTATCTCTTTCTCCTTCCTTTCAAATCGTCGCCCAGCAGCAAGGAGGAGAGGAGAAAGCACTGTGCAGATGGGATCGAACCAAACCAAACCTTCTGGAGAGCAAGGAAGCTTTTAGGCACCACCAGAAGTTGCCTAGGGACAAGGAGGAGGCCAGCGAAGCTCGGCCGGAGGAGGTCTGCCGGAAAACCAGGGAGGAGCTTAAAGGTATAAAAACTCGACATTTTCTCGTGTTCTTTGTGTTGTTAGATAGCCTAGGATGTGTAGAAGGAGAAAAGACAGGCCTAGTGACCTGTCATGACATGACATGCAATTTAAAAAACCCTATCGTGTAGCTTTAGTAAGTAGGGATCGTTCTAACCGGGGACACTAGGGAAGGACTATATCTGCAAAACAAATCGTTAGTAATATTCACACATTTTATACAAAATACACATATACATAGCATATACAATTATCTGTCACATAATATACAAGTATACACAAATGCAAAAGTATTAACATATTTACGATTTTAAATGGGGGATTTATAAGGTGGTTCGAAACATAAAGAAAAGAAAACAGAAATATTTACATACAATGGTCAATCAATACTCAAGCACACAACATAACAAACACCGCAATAAGCATATAACAATTTCATGCAAGATTAAATAGTGATGCTCGCACTATCATATGTTTTCATTGATTTCAACCTCTTATGACTTCTCATGTGTTTTTAGGAACTTCAAATATGCCTGAACCTAAAACATATGTGTCACCTTGTTTAAACTATCAAATATGCCTAATCTAAACAAGATACACTTACGAACTGGAGTCGGTTGAAGACATGGTCCTAGGTATGGCGTCACTCATCCTATTCAACATGCAAATCACTCACCCTAGCAACCCTTTGCAGCAACTAGAATCAAACTATCAAATATGCCTAACTTGATCCTAGATTACTACGGCAGATTAAACTCCCCCCTTAGAAACGTCTTGGCCTAGACTATCTTTAGGTTTGATTACGTGATCAGGTGATGATTAATCAATTAGCACATACTACACACAAGAACATACAGCAACTTAATCTAAATCATGAAACTAAAATATACTTAGAACGTTATACAAAACACATGGTTTCAAGAAAATCACAAAGAAGAACTCAAGAACACATGCAATGTATAAAACCGAAAACCATAGAATAATTTATAATAAAACTTGATAAAACACAGTAGATTTTTACACACAACCTTGATGAACTTCATACCTAGACTACCTATATAGATCGGCTAGGGTAGAAGGTGGAATCGGCGGCGGATGGAAGCAATTGGTTGGTGCGGCGGCGGCAGCAGCTTGTGTGTTTTAGGGTTTTTGGTAGAGCTTGGCTATACTAAGGCTTAGAGCAATTGAAAGACACTAAAATAAGAGCTATACATGTCTATTTATACAGAAAATTTCGAGCAAAAACCCTAGGGAATTCAGGAGCTTCAAGGAGACACAACCTTTGTTGGACTTGGAATCCTTCTTGGACTTGGTTTCCTCCTTTCATCTTTGGACAAGAATTTCGACTTGGACCTTGGATTTCTGATTTATTGGACTCCTATACATGTTATTGGATCCATGTAGGCCTCATACACAAGTTCTTGGGCTTATAGGCAGCCGAAATCATGGACAAACTCGGCAAGGACAGACTTTCCCGGTTTGACCGGAAAAGCTCCATACTTGGTTGTTTCGGCTGCCATGATGCATTCTTCAAATCTTCTTCTTTAATACAGCTTCCCATGACTTCATTAAGCTCTTCTTAAGTCCTTTGACATGCTTGGGAAGAATTTTGGTGAAGAAACATCCTCCCAAACTCGTGTGACAACTTAGGCAGAAACTGCCCAGTTTTGCAGCTTGACCTCCGTCCATTGTTTTGATCATAACTCCTTCATCTAAACTCAAAATGCTGCGATTCAAGAAGATCTGAAAACTAGACTTCCGTAGCTTTCCAATGATATATGGCTCGTCCTCAGATTCCTCCTGGATCTTCAGATATGATTTTCCGAAGTTGATGTAGGGTTTCTGTAAATATCTGCTCGGATCAAAATCTTATGTTTCGGAGTTCTTCTTTTCCATGGCCTCTCTTGTTGTCTTCCATGAGTCCAATCTTCATGATTCTTGTTCTCATATGCTCATTTACATGTCATCTACACATTAAACCAAATTTATCAAAAATGACATGTAAAGGTACGGTGAATCATAAGAGAAATAACCAAGTCTTATCCAAAATCGGTTTTACAACACTTAAGCACAAATTTCTGTATAAATACACATATTAACCATTACTCTACAGAAAAACCCTTTTGACTCAATATAAGTAAAAACAACATTACTAAGGACTAAACAAGGTATAAATGAGGGTAAAAACACATTAAAAACATAGCGTAAAATGCACTTATCAAACTACCCAACACTTACCCTTTGCTAGTCCCTTAGCAAACTGACTCTAAACTAAAAACAAAACAAACGACTCAAAAACTTCTACTACCCTTAGAAAGATTGTCTCAGGATCTTTATCATGCATAACCTTCAAGTTAGAACATTCGAATGGAAAGCATAATTGCAAAGCTTCATAAGCATGTATCATAGCATGAACAAGTAAGATATGAGATCATATAGCACAAACATGTATGATAACCGTTCCACCTCACAATATCATACTCTCTTCTTTTCACTCATCCATGGTATTCACTCAATCGTATATGCAAGGCAAAAGATGATAAGATAACAAATAACTTGCATATTTCATCAAATAAAAGCACTTTGTGAATAGAAATTCATGAAAAAAACCTCATATAACAACTATGTGCAATAATGGACCAAAACCATATGCTTGACTCATGAGAAAATCTCCACAAATCAAATTTAGCTATCTTAAGAATCATGAATTAATCTCAATAATATGGTTGTAATGGGGCTTGGTTTCATAAGGTAGGAATATTTAGATAAGTGGTGATTTTAAGACGTCACCAAGATTTTAGCAAATCTCGCTCCTCCTCATGTCTTCACTTCAAGGGTCGAATTTCTTCATGTTGGACCCATACGTCATCATACACTTTTCCACATATTATGAATAGGACAAAGGTCATATAAACACTTTTAGACCTTCAAATAATCACTAACTCCAAATTCACAAAACATTACAACACACCATGAAAGAATTTGTGCCTTGAACTTCAATTCTATCCGATTTTTTTTTCGGACATATTTCTTTCTTTTTGTTCATACATGGCACATACATTTATAATCATATGGTGTTTTACCCCACACTTGCTCTTTATTACATTGTTCACCCCACACTTGCTCCTCAGCATCACACATTGCAGCTCCATCAGAAGTACTTTGCCAAGTCTTGATAACAAGGTAAAGGTTTAGCTATTCTAAGCAAAGGAATTCTGTTTAAAGGTGATTGAAATAAATGGCTCAATGTAGGCTCAAAGGGGGTTAACTAAGGAGTCCCACGATGGGCACAAAATAGGCATAAGTTTTATTTGGCAATGGTGGTGATCCTAATGAGATTTAATTCAATCATATTCAAAATCAAGACATGTTATGATTATAAAGCTTCGAAAATCACATAAGCAAGTTCTAGTAAATTATAGAGTCCATTAAAAAGCTATAGCACATAGTTATTGAATATGCAAAGAATAATGAGATTTCAAAAAGTAGTGAAAATTTCGAAAAAATTTAGACAGAATCGGCACATCACTCATGAAAGAAAGTTTTTAGGTTCAAAAGCTCACATAGGTTATGTTGGAACAATCTAATCAAACATGCATACTTCATTTCCAATCAAGTCTCAAATATTCATACTAATTTACAATATCCATGAAACTCGCAATTTCTTAAGATAAATGTTAAACCGTCAATCATGCATTTAAAAGATAAGATCATCATAGACTTTTAAGGGTATATCCTAAGACTCAAAAACAAATAAAACAAAATTTAAAAATTAAAAACAAATTTCGAAACAAAAATAAACAAAGTTTTTTTATAAAAATTACGGAAAAAAAATTTAAAAATTGGAAAAATTTCGACACAAATTGAAAAAAACACACAAATAAATAAAATATGTTACTATGTAACCTCTACCCCACACTTAGAAAATTACATTGTCCTCAATGTAAACCCAAAATCATGTCATAACTTCCTAAGCATGTGTCTAAGTCACATAATAAACCAAAATAACAAAATAATTCAACCATAAAAGTGAAGGGATTAGATAAATGCAAACTCTCGTTGATGGCTCCTCCACAGCTACGGTTGAAATGAGTTGCCTCTCATGCAGCGCTTAATGTTTATAGTCTATCAGCCTAGACTCTTCTCCTTTTTTTCTTTGATGGCGCCATCCTTTGTTGCCATGGCTCTCCCACATTGTGCTTTTCAACATTTGTGCTCTTGTTGCTCATTCAACGATGAAGGCACAATATCTGGTAAAGTGTCCTCTTCTCCTAGATATGCATACTTCAAGTGCCTGGGGAGAGCTTTTAGCTCTAACTTAGGGGCCTGTTTCACATATGGTAACAACTTATTAGTAGAAATTGGAATTGACAAAGGAGAATACCTTTCATAGATTGGTTGTGACTCAAGCTCCTTCACAACTTCAAGTATGGACGGCTTCAAATCTTTTAAAGCCTCCTCATCTCGTTCTCCATACTTGTCATACCCGACCCCTTGCTCGATGACTATGAAAAACAAACAACAAAAATGCAATATGCACACGATATGCAAAACAATAAAACACAAGTATGATTTAATGCAAAATGGATGTAGTACAAACACGGCATGATGCATGAAACAAAATGCAATACGGCATGATGCAAACAAAACAAAAAAAAATGCAATATGCAACATGATATGCAAAATGATCGATCATAAGTATAAATGCAACATGAATGGCACACATAACACACTTCAATAAAAACCTACAAAACAAAAGAATGTTAGCTAAACATGGCACACGACATGTCAATATAAACACATATGATACACGGCATGGCATGGTATTACAAAGCAAGCAACTAGAACACATAGGGCACACGGCATCACATAGGCACATAAGACTTTTAAGCACAAGATGTCGACAACCTATAATGTTTCTAGTTGATTTTATTAACCCCTAATTTTCAAGGTACGTGGAGCAAGGAAGACCACTGTGCAATGGACTGATACAGCCCAAGGTAGTGTTATGCTTCGTCCGATATACCTCAAAAATTAAAGTCAAATTAATTTGAAGTTCATGGCGTCATACATGTCTAAGTAAATTCTAGCGTTTAAAGTGTGGTGATGCTTCGGCCCAAGCATTTGGCTAGTTCGAGCGGGTTCCGTGGTTTCAGAAGGCAAGTGTCAATGTCACGGGGGGCGAACCCCCTACAAGAACCAGGCAGGACTCGTTTGTGATCAAGGAGGCGGACCCCTATCGACCCCTTCACCGAGAAGAGTGGTCAGTCATGATCTTGAGATCCAATTGGACAAACCTGAATTCCATATCTATGACAGAACGGCCCCTTACTCAGCTAGGAACAAACTCGGGTCACTAGACCACTCGACAAGTGTTAATCAAAGCCGCCCTCAACCTCATGAAATCCGCAAATAACATGAAGGGTTTAGGCTAAGATTAACAAATGCGGCTTCTCCCTACATGTTACACTTTAAAGGTATAAAAACTCGACATTTTCTCGTGTTCTTTGTGTTGTTAGATAGCCTAGGATGTGTAGAAGGAGAAAAGACAGGCCTAGTGACCTGTCATGACATGACATGCAATTTAAAAAACCCTATCGTGTAGCTTTAGTAAGTAGGGATCGTTCTAACCGGGGACACTAGGGAAGGACTATATCTGCAAAACAAATCGTTAGTAATATTCACACATTTTATACAAAATACACATATACATAGCATATACAATTATCTGTCACATAATATACAAGTATACACAAATGCAAAAGTATTAACATATTTACGATTTTAAATGGGGGATTTATAAGGTGGTTCGAAACATAAAGAAAAGAAAACAGAAATATTTACATACAATGGTCAATCAATACTCAAGCACACAACATAACAAACACCGCAATAAGCATATAACAATTTCATGCAAGATTAAATAGTGATGCTCGCACTATCATATGTTTTCATTGATTTCAACCTCTTATGACTTCTCATGTGTTTTTAGGAACTTCAAATATGTCTGAACCTAAAACATATGTGTCACCTTGTTTAAACTATCAAATATGCCTAATCTAAACAAGATACACTTACGAACTGGAGTCGGTTGAAGACATGGTCCTAGGTATGGCGTCACTCATCCTATTCAACATGCAAATCACTCACCCTAGCAACCCTTTGCAGCAACTAGAATCAAACTATCAAATATGCCTAACTTGATCCTAGATTACTACGGCAGATTAAACTCCCCCCTTAGAAACGTCTTGGCCTAGACTATCTTTAGGTTTGATTACGTGATCAGGTGATGATTAATCAATTAGCACATACTACACACAAGAACATACAGCAACTTAATCTAAATCATGAAACTAAAATATACTTAGAACGTTATACAAAACACATGGTTTCAAGAAAATCACAAAGAAGAACTCAAGAACACATGCAATGTATAAAACCGAAAATCATAGAATAATTTATAATAAAACTTGATAAAACACAGTAGATTTTTACACACAACCTTGATGAACTTCATACCTAGACTACCTATATAGATCGGCTAGGGTAGAAGGTGGAATCGGCGGCGGATGGAAGCAATTGGTTGGTGCGGCGGCGGCAGCAGCTTGTGTGTTTTAGGGTTTTTGGTAGAGCTTGGCTATACTAAGGCTTAGAGCAATTGAAAGACACTAAAATAAGAGCTATACATGTCTATTTATACAGAAAATTTCGAGCAAAAACCCTAGGGAATTCAGGAGCTTCAAGGAGACACAACCTTTGTTGGACTTGGAATCCTTCTTGGACTTGGTTTCCTCCTTTCATCTTTGGACAAGAATTTCGACTTGGACCTTGGATTTCTGATTTATTGGACTCCTATACATGTTATTGGATCCATGTAGGCCTCATACACAAGTTCTTGGGCTTATAGGCAGCCGAAATCATGGACAAACTCGGCAAGGACAGACTTTCCCGGTTTGACCGGAAAAGCTCCATACTTGGTTGTTTCGGCTGCCATGATGCATTCTTCAAATCTTCTTCTTTAATACAGCTTCCCATGACTTCATTAAGCTCTTCTTAAGTCCTTTGACATGCTTGGGAAGAATTTTGGTGAAGAAACATCCTCCCAAACTCGTGTGACAACTTAGGCAGAAACTGCCCAGTTTTGCAGCTTGACCTCCGTCCATTGTTTTGATCATAACTCCTTCATCTGAACTCAAAATGCTGCGATTCAAGAAGATATGAAAACTAGACTTCCGTAGCTTTCCAATGATATATTGCTCGTCCTCAGATTCCTCCTGGATCTTCAGATATGATTTTCCGAAGTTGATGTAGGGTTTCTGTAAATTTCTGCTCGGATCAAAATCTTATGTTTCGGAGTTCTTCTTTTCCATGGCCTCTCTTGTTGTCTTCCATGAGTCCAATCTTCATGATTCTTGTTCTCATATGCTCATTTACATGTCATCTACACATTAAACCAAATTTATCAAAAATGACATGTAAAGGTACGGTGAATCATAAGAGAAATAACCAAGTCTTATCCAAAATCGATTTTACAACACATAAGCACAAATTTCTGTATAAATACACATATTAACCATTACTCTACAGAAAAACCCTTTTGACTCAATATAAGTAAAAACAACATTACTAAGGACTAAACAAGGTATAAATGAGGGTAAAAACACATTAAAAACATAGCGTAAAATGCACTTATCACCTAGAGACTCGATTTGGTCGGAAAACTCTGGTTTTTACTTCGTCAGTTTTACTTTTACAGTTTTACCAAGAGGTAAAGTTACCAAATTACCCTTAGCAGATTTACTAATTGCATTTACTGTTTTACCTTTACCTTTACTGTTTTACTTTTACCCTTACTGTTGACTTTTACTATTTACCGGATGACTTTGACCGTTGAATTTTACTATTCATCAGTTGACTTTGACCGTTGACTCACTATTGATCGTTGCCTGTTACTATTTCAAAGTTGACTTTTGACTCTTAACGTAGAACACTTACTTTTACGTTTTTAATCACTACGGTTAAATGATTTAGAGGTTTTTGAAAATGTTTTAATCGAGCTTTGTGTGCGTGGCTATTGCATATGTTTTTTAAATGCCCTGGACGTATACTTATACATATATTTACATATATAAGTTATATGTTTTCTCATGGGTTTTAAACTCTAACTTGGTTGGCTTTCAGCCCCATTTGGGTTGGCGAGGACGAGTTACTCACCCCTACATCTTTTCAGGTCTTCAACACCCATCTCTAGAGACGCTGGACTAGGAGCTCATGGAGCGACGTCGGTCATCGTGCACTTCTGCTTTCAGGGACACCCATTCTGGTGTGGGCTCCATATCTTATGATTTCCGTATTTGATGCTTTTGATAATCTGTTGCATACTTTGAGGCATTATTCGGGCTTCTTATTCTGAGATTTTTTCCTTTATTATATTCATCTCGGGTATTTCCATTTTCTACCTTCCGCTTGTAAAATATTTGTATGGCATTCTGCACATTTTTTATTTCATATTTGACATTCATATCATTTGTGTGTTGATTATTTTATTCATAGCCTTGTAGTTTTGGTCCGGAGGGTTGTCAATACGTCAAATGACGTATTGATTTCTCTCTAAACCTGGATTACGGCGGTTACCGTCGTTTTCCAGGGCCGGAAATAGTCCCGGGATGCGACATTAATTACTTGGTATCAGAGCATCATTTTGGTACCTTCCGTGTCATTGATGTACGACTAATATGTTTCTTCGAGTTGTTAGTGCGCAATGCAGACGTCATTGATGTATTCTTTCATACGGAAATCAAAAGTTCATTCATGTTCTGGTAGTTGACATTCTTATTTTCTTAATTTATTAGACAGTGACTCGGTGACAAATCTTTATTTCTTTTTTTGAATCAATCACGATACCACCTCGTCGCGATATGGATGAGGTCACATGAGCGTTTCGTGCTTTGGGGAATGCTCCACCCTTACTCCACAAGAGTTAGAGCTAGAGAAGAGGTCTAGCTGTTTGTCGAGTTTTCTGAAAGTTAGGCCACCTAACTTTACCGGCAATACCGAGGCTGTTGATGCCGAGATCCGGTTGAAACATATCAAGAAGCTACAGAGGATGGTCAATATCCCTGTAGAGTACCGAGTTGCCTTTGCAGTTCACTGCTTCACTGGAAAGGCTGACAGTTGGTGGGAGACTATTGCGGACCGACATGATGCTGATCAGATGTTTTGGCAGCAGTTTGAGGAGTTGTTCTTTGACCAGTACTTTCCCCGAGTTCTGAGAGATCAGAAAATGTCCGAGTTCTTCAGCCTGACACAGGGGAGCTTGAAAGTTCATGAGTATGTGGTGCGGTTTACGTCACTACTGAAGTATGTTCCAGGTCTCACCGAGAAGGTGAAGGCCCAAAGGTTTGATTTTGGTCTCCGAGATTTTGTCTGCCGCGAGTTGCTCTCCAACACTACTCGCACCTATCAGGATATTGTCAGTGCTGCCTACAAAATTGAGAGTGATCAGGCGACACACTTTCGGGCTAGAGATGGGTAGGGTAGCGGATCTTACTCTTGGAGCAGGGACAGGAGGTCAGCCAGGAAGAGCAATAGGAGGACTTTTGGTGGGAACGCCAGTGCTGGTAGCAGTGGTAACGGGTCTTCAGGCGGGCGGTCAGCACCTTACTCTTGCTACAGCTGCGGTCAGCCAGGACATACTCGTTAGGACTGCCCCAACAGAGATCGTGGGACGGCTTCAGCTTTAGGTTCCTCTAGCCGTGTCCAGCCACAGGTTCAACAGGCTTCACAGCAACAGCCTTATCTATAGGTTCCTCAGCAGCAGCCGTATCAGCAGGCCTATCAACAGTAGCCATATCAGCAGGCCTCACAGCAGTAGCCTGCCCCGAGTCAGGGCAGCAAGGCCAGTCAGGGTTTTAGTACCAGAGGTCGTAGTGGGCGTAATACCGAAGGACATGTACAGGTCTATGCATTTGCAGGACGACAGCTAGCTCTTGACACGTCGACAGCTCTAGATGGTATGATTCTTGTATCTAACTCAGAGGCTAGAGTTTTGTTTGATACAGGAGCTTCACATTCTTTGATTGCCACTTAGTTCGCTGATGCATTGGGACTTGAGTTGTAAGAGATGAAGCTACAGTTGGAAGATCTTATGAGCAAGGGTTTTATCAGGCATAGTTCATCACCGTGGGTAGCACCAGTGTTGTTTGCCAGAAAGCATGATGGGACCCTTCGACTCTGTATAGATTATCAAAAGTTGAACAGTGTCACTGTGAAGAATAAGTATCCACTTCCGAGAATCGATGATTTGTTCGGTCAGCTTACGGGAGCTCAGTTCTTTTCTAAGATTGATCTGAGGTCTGGTTATCATCAGCTTCAAGCACGAGATGGTGACGTAGAGAAGACAGCTTTTCGTACACCCTACGGGCACTTCGAGTTTCTTGTCATGTCATTTGGATTGACGAATGCCCCAGCAGCTTTCATGGATCTCATGAACAGAGTCTTCAGACCTTATCTAGATCAGTTTGTGATCGTGTTCATCGACGACATTTTAGTCTACTCCAAGACCCAAGCAGAGCATGAGTATCATCTTCGCACCATCCTACAGACTTTGTGGAATCACCAGCTTTTCGCTAAAAAGTCAAAATGCGAGTTTTGGCTTTCCGAGGTGCAGTTTCTTGGATATGTAGTCTCAGCTTCAGGGTTGTCAGTTGATCCAGAGAAGATCGAGGCAGTTCTAGATTGGGGACATCCTCATAATATTACAGAAGTGAGGAGTTTTCTTGGTCTAGCTGGATACTACCGCCGATTTGTACAGGACTTCTCAAAGATTGCCACGCCACTAACCAACTTGACAAACAAATGAGTCAAGTTTGAGTGGAGTGACGCTTGTGAAGAGACCTTTGCAGAATTGAAAAGCCGTTTGACTATCGCCCCAGTCCTCATTCTCCCCAACAGTGTGGATCCGTACCAGGTATATACGGATGCTTCAGGGGCTGGTTTGGGTTGTGTGCTTATGCAGAATGGCGGAGTTGTGTGTTATGGCTCCAGACAGTTGAAGCCACATGAGAAGAATTATCCGACTCATGATTTGGAGTTGGCCGCTGTTGTTCATGCTTTGAAGGTCTGGAGGTGTTATCTCTACAGAGCCACCTTTGAGATCTACACGGATCACAAGAGTCTACAGTACATCTTCACTCAACGTGATCTTAATCTACGACAGCGGAGATGGATGGAGTATCTTACAGATTATGAGTTCAGTCTACGAGACCATCTAGGCAAAGGAAATGTTGTTGCCGATGCTTTGAGCAGAAACCCGAGGTATGAGCTTGCGAGTATTTTTCTTTCTCGCATAGAGGCTTTGGAGACACTGGAGGACTATGATTTGGATGTGCAGTTCGGGGATTCTTATGGATTCTTGGCTAGTGTGTCATTCAGGCCCTACACCTTCAGCAGGTGGGAGAGTGTCAGTGGAATGATCCAGAGAGTCACTTGCTTTGAGCCCAGGTTTATTCAGGTGAAGCCGATAGCAAGTGGAGTGTCAGTGGTGATGGATTTATTAGATATAAGGGACGTGTCTTTGTCCCTAGTGATGATTACATCTAGAGACTTGTGTTGGACGAGTCACACAGGACCAGTTTCACCATGCATCCTCGAACTACAAAGATGTATCAGGACATGAAGCGCTAGTTTTGGTGGAAGGGCATGAAACAGAGTATTGGAGAGTATGTAGCTCGATGTGACGTGTGCAAGCAAGTAAAGACAGAGAACAGGCATCCATCATGACTTTTTAAGCCTTTAGCAATTTTACAGTGGAAGTGGGACCAAATCACCATGGATTTCGTCACCGGCCTACCCCTTCATGGGAAGGTCATGATGGGATATGGGTGATAGTTGATAGATGGACGAAATTTGCACACTTTTTACCTGTCAAGATGAACTCGCCTACTCAGTATTTCGCAGATTTGTACATTAGTGAGGTGATCAGACTTCATGGGATACCGAAGAGCATGATCTCACACCATGACCCATGTTTCACCTCCAAGCTCTGGAAGTCATTGCAGAAAGGGTTGGGCACTGAGTTACATTTGAGTTCATCATATCATCCTCAGACAGATGGACAGTCCGAGCGTACAATTTGTACCTTGGAAGACATGCTAATTCGAGCATAAATAGTTGAATTTGGTGAAAAGTGGCATGAGTGTCTGTCACTTGCAGAGTTTGCATATAATAATAGCTACCACCGTAGCATTGGTATGGCTCCATTTGAGGCACTTTATGGTCGACCACATAGGTCTCCTACGTGTTGGTTGGACATAGAGGACAAGGTTTACTTGGTCCTGATGTGATACAGGAGACTTCAGAGAAACTTCTAATTGTCCACGAGAGGCTTAAGGCAGCCTAGAGTAGGAGCAAGTCATATGCAGATACACGCCGAACACCCCTTGAGTTTGCAGTGGGAGACTTTGTGT
Organism: Comarum palustre; assembly: GCA_951800085.1. NCBI lineage: Eukaryota > Viridiplantae > Streptophyta > Magnoliopsida > Rosales > Rosaceae > Comarum > Comarum palustre. Next base: position 8,498,189 of record OX637582.1, on the reverse strand, counting down.
ACTTGAAAGTCAGTCCTCGTAAAGAGAGTTAGATGATTTGGGGTTAAGAAAAAGTTGGCCGCAAGGTTTGTAGGGCCCTTCCAGATAGCTCAGAGAGTTGGATCCGTTGCTTATCGAATTCACCTACCACCATAACTGCAGCATATACATGACGTGTTTCACATCTCACAGTTACGGAAAAGCGCACAGGGAGCCCCATAGAATATTGTTTGGACAGATGTACAGCTGCGCAATGATGCTTCTTACGAGGAGAGGCCGTACCGCATCTTGGATCGTGGTGTGAGAAAGGTCAGGAACCGTGAGGTTCCAGTTGTAAAAGTGCTGTGGAATCATCATAGTGAGGAAGAGGCTACATGGGAGCTTGAGTCAGTCATGCGGCAGGCTCATCCGCACCACTTCTGATGTCAAGTAAATTTCAAGGACGAAATTCAATTTAAGGGGGTAGAGTGTGTGACCCAATAATTTTATTTAATTTTCCGACACATTTAGGGTTTAATTCCGGTTTCTTTTCGGTACGTCGTAAATTTGTCTAACACTTTTACGTTAGGACACACGCCGCCATATGCGTGAAAGTATTTACGGGATATTTTCCGGCACTTCACGTATTTTTGTACAACTTTTACGATTTAATTTGACGTTCGGTTGTTTTTAAATGAATTTTTGAAAATGAGTTTGGTTTAAAAATCATTTTTGAAAGTGTAGTTGAATCGTGATCGTCGATTTTTCTTTAAAACCTTTTATCCTCTCCCTCACTTCTCCACCTTTCCTTATCTCTTTCTCCTTCCTTTTCTGTCTCTTTCCATTTCGGTCGAGAGAGAGAGAGAGAGAGAGACTTTCTCTCTCTTCTTCTTCAAGCACCTCGACAGAGCCACCTAGGCGCTCCGCCCAGGCGCGCGTCGACCCTCACCGCCACAACCTTCGGCCTCACACTGCCCCGGCGACCTAGCCCAGACCGATGCTAGTGTCGCCCAGCAACAAGGAGGAGAGGAGAAAACACTGTGCAGTTGGGATCGAACCAAACCAAACCTTCTGGAGAGTAAGGAAGCTCCCAAACACCACCAGAAGCTGCCTAGGGGCAAGTTAGAGGCCAGCGGAGCTCTGCCGGAGGAGGTCTGCCGGAAAACCAGGGAGGAGCTTAAAGGTATAAAAACTTGATATTTTCTCATGTTCTTGGTGTTATTAGATAGCCTAGGATGTGTGGAAGGAGAAAAGACAGGTCTAGGGACTCGATTTGGCCAGAAAATGAAGCTTTTCCGGCGACACAATCGGTCGGGAACCGATGCAGTAAAAACTCTGGTTTTTACCGCTTCAGTTTTACTTTTACAGTTTTACCGAGAGGTAAAGTTACCAAATTACCCCTAGCAGATTTACTAATTTCATTTCCTGTTTTACTTTTACCTTTACTGTTTACCGTTGACGTTTACTATTCATCAGTTGACTTTGACCCTTAACTTTTACTATTCACCTGTTGACTTTTAACAATTAACTTTTTACTATTCACCAGTTAAGTTTTGAGTTTTGACTTTTACTATTCACTTGTTGACTATTGACTAACGGTTGACCGTTGACTTACTATTTTAAAGTTGACTTTTGACTTTTATCTAACTCTAAACCCTTAATGAATTGATCCAACGGACAGGATTAAACAGACTTAAACGGACATGATCAATTCATTAAAGATCAGACGGTTTCCGTTCGAACGTCCCGTTCCGTCTCGTAAAAGGCTCCCGTGCCAGAGCTGTGAGACCCCGATAATTTTATTTAATTTTCTGACACATTTAGGGTTTAATTCCGGTTACTTTTCGGTACGTCGTAAATTTTATCTAACGCTTTTACGTTAGGACACACGACGTCATATGCGTGAAAGTATTTACAGTATATTTTCCGGCACTTCACATATTTTCGTACAACTTTTACGATTTAATTTGACGTTCTGTTATTTTTAAATGAATTTTTGAAAATGAGTTTGGTTTAAAAATCATTTTGAAAGTGAGGTTGAATCGTGGCCTTTGATTCGATCGTTGAATCGTGGCCGTTGATTTTTCTTTAAAACCCTTTATCTTCTCCTTCACTTCTCCACCTTTCCTTTTCTTTCCTGATCTCTTTCTCCTTCCTTTTCTGTCTCCTTCGATTTAGGTCGAGAGAGAGACTTTTTCTCTCTTCTCCTTCGAGCAGCTCGACAGAGCCACCCAGGCACTCCACCCATGCGCGCGTCAACCCTCACCACCACCCTCACCGCCACCACCCAGGCCACCAGTGACGCCATCGCCGCCTAGCAGCAAGGAGGAGAGGAGGAAGCACTGTGCAGTTGGGATCGAACCAAACCAAACCTTCTGGAGAGCAAGGAAGCTCCTAGGCACCACCAGAAGCTGCCCAGCAGCAAGGAAGAGGAAGGAGGAGGCCAGCGAAGCTTCGCCAGAGCAGGTCTGCCGGAAAACCAGTGAGGAGCTTCAAGGTATAAAAACTCGACCTTTTCTCGTGTTTTTGGTGTTGTTGGATAGTCTAGGATGTGTAGAAGGAGAAAAAACAAGTCTAGGGACTCGATTTGGCTGAAAAACAAAGTTTTTCCGGCGAAACAGTCGGTTGGGAACCGACGCGGTAAAAACTCTGGTTTTTACCGCGTCAGTTTTACTTTTACATTTTACTGAGGGTTAAAGTTACCAAATTACCCCTGAAATATTTACTAATAACATTTACTGTTTTACTTTTACCTTTACTGTTTTACTATTTACTGCTTATTGTTGACTTTTACTATTATCGATTGACTTTGACTGCTGTCTTTTACTATTCATCAGTTGACTTTGACCACTTTTTAGGATAAGTGGTTTTATAAGGCGTCACCAAAACTTAGCAAATCTCGTTCATTCTTATGTCTTCACTCTAAGGGTCAAATTTCATCAAGTTGGACCCATACGTCATTCTCAACTCTTCCACATATCATAAACAGGACAAAGATCACATATACATTTTTAGACCTTCAATTAATCACAAAACTCCAAATTCATAAACATGTTTCACAATCGTGCCTTTCTCTTTGTTTGTGTAATCTGATTTTCTTTTTTATATATTTTTTACTTTTGTTTTATGATCACACATCTTTTTCTTTTCTTTTCTTTTCACGGTACAAATACATACATTACAATGGTGTTTTACCCCACATTTGTTCAAATACAACGTCACCCCACACTTGCTTCACAGCATCACACAATACAGCTCAATCGAAAGTACTTTGTCAAGTCTTGATAACAAGGTAAAGATTTATCTATTCTAAGCAGAGGAATTTTGTTTAAAGGTGATGAAATAAAAAGGCTAATTTAGGCTCAAAAGAGTTAAAACTAAAGAATCCCACGACAGACACAATATAGGTATATGTTTTATTTGGCTATGGTGGTAATTCTAAAGAGATTAAATTCAATCACATTCAAAATCAAGACATGTTATGATTATAAAGTTTCGACAATCACATAAATAAGTTCTAGTAAATTCTAGAGTCTATTAAAAAGCTATAGCACATAGTTATTGAATATGCAAAAAATGATGAGGTTTATTGTCAGGACCCACCCCGAGTTAATTCCCTTTAACTCGAAGTAAATCCTGCAGGGACCACCTCAAGGGAACTTCTTACCGAAATCTCCCTTGAAATGGCCAACCCTTCCTACAAACCAACTCAGCACTTCCATGAGTACTTAAAAACAATCTCTAACTCACGAAGCCAAATGCTCTCTAACCTATTTAACTATCTAAGTTGGGTTAGTCAGAGCAGTCTACATGGAAGTTACCCTAATGAATTACAGCAGCAACAGATTGATCGACTATGCCTCGACTCTTGTACGCGCGCGACCTTCGCTCAAGAACCTTGCACCACTGGGCATTTGAAAATGAAGGGCCCAGGGGAGAAACATTGAAAACTGTTAGCGTGAGTTGACAAAAATCAAATATAAAAACTCTATTTTTCTTTAATGTTCTCCCTTAGAGTTTTCTAAGAAAACCTTATGCACGCACCTCATAGACAATAAATAAATAAATAAATAAAATCAATAAAACTCCCTTGGCTCATACATAAATAAATGTGTGGGGTATTAACCTCATTCACGAGAAAACCGACCTGCTCTATTCGGGAGGATCTATTGACCAGCTACCACCGAAGAGGGTCCCCGACCTGCTCTATCCGGGAGAGTCTAATGACCAGCTACCACCGAAGAGGGTCCCCGACCTGCTCTATCCGGGAGGGTCAAATGACCAGCTACCACCGGAGAGGGTCCATGCTAGCATGCAATACTTATATCCTTTTCCTTTTAAAAATCATTTTAAAAAATCCTTTAAACCCTCGTGGGAAAAATAATCCGAAAACCAAGTCAAATCACCGTGACTTTACCCCAAATACATTGGATTTAAAAACCTTTCCAGGAACCCAAAACCGGTTCTCTGCCTTTACTTTAAAACCCCCTTTAAATCCAAGAGCCAAGTTTTCCTTTTTAAAATCATCCCCTCCATAATCTCAAAACGGTGATAATCATAAAGTCATATCCCGGAAAAATCCTTTAAAATCACAGGAAAGGTAGGAACCTCTTTCCCGGCTCATTTATCTTTAAAATCATTAAATCCCTTTTTCCCAAAATCACCGTAAAACATAAATGGAGAAAATCACATAAACAGGAGAAACCAAATAAAGTCTATGGTATGCAATTTAATTTAAAAGCAAAGGTCCACTCACAGTACTTATTGCGACCTTCTTCCTGCTAGGAAAGCTCCTCGAGCGAAACCCTCGAACTAACCACGTAGTCGAGCCCGTCTCACGTTCGACCAGAGACTGTACAATTAAACCAATATATTAGTCTTTACATAGCTGACTTGGTCTTTTCCTAGTTTGACTAGGAAATCCTATTTAACCACGTATTGACCAAGTTCATTTCTTTTTAACAGCTTTTTCAACAATACGCTTAATTCCGAATATCGACTCGAAGTTTGGTTTCCGACTTCGTAATCTCAGTGTAACGACTTTCCTTATTATTTTATTAACGATAGGTTATCACATAGTAATTTTGTGGAATTACTACGGACACCCAATCAACCACTTTACCAATTTACGGGTTGTGAGTAGATATACCCGGTATGAACTTATCCGAAGTATTTACAGCGCCCAACTCGGTTTCAGACTAAGATTCCTGAGTTGCCTAGAATCTCACTTAAAGATCCGTTTGTCTTAACTTAACCGGTTACTACGATTGACCTTTCCCTTTTTACTTTTATCGGTCAATCTTCCAAAAATAGAAAGTTTCCTAACATGGCAAGTTTCCTAACATGGCAAGTGTTTTAGAATGGGAAGTTTCCCAAAATGGAAACTTCCTACTTACGTCCAATTTTCCCGTAATTACTCAACTTAGGGATTAACAGAACTTTTCGACTAAAAGCTTAACAAGGGAAATGATTTCTACCACTTCGGCATTCTCTCGGTTTAACTGCATCACCGGAATCTTCGTCGGATTCCGGCAATCTTGCCGAAAAACGGCCATAGCTTCGTCGTAGCTCCAATTACCAAGTTCTCGACAAAAACACACAAAAACCACGGATTAGCTACAGTTCAACAAGAACACAGAAAAATTACAAAATCTAAACCCAAAGGTTCCTTGCCTGCTCTAAACTCCCACCCTCTGCCGAGGGTAACCTCTGCACCACCACAGGGCATCACAGTAGCCCTTCGACCCTCCTTTCACCATTCTTCCTTCTCCTTCATCTCCAAAGCCACAACCACAACAACACATAACACCAAAACTCAGAAAAACTCTAACAGTCGACACAACCAAAAATCCCAGAAAACACCAAACTCAGTGAAATCTGTTTCCGGGTGGCTCGTGGTCCCTTTGGCGGGTGGCATGGCTCCAGAAATAGCGTACTTCCTTGTATTCCGAGTTTTCCTGTGCAAAGAACAAACACGTCAAAGAGGCGTCCCCGGGTTTACCGAGGGAAGCCACTCCGATGCTTAAGTTAGACACTGTCAGCTAAGCATAAAACTCGGGAATAGTCAAGAAGTTTCATCGTACCTTTATGGGGAGGCATGTGCCGGTATTTATAGTAGCATTGAAGGTAGCATTCCTGTCCCTTTCCAATGTGGGAGTAGTTTCCCTTGCTTTACTTAGCTTTATGGCGAATTGGGCCCAGACAAAGGGCCCAGAGTGGCTTCACGTTTAATTGTAACCCGGTAAAGGTGAAATATTAGGTTCCACCTATAAACAAGTCCCCCAAGTCCTCAGTCAAGGGGTACGCTTGGGTGGGGACTTAAAATCGTTTCTTTACCGGGTTACAAAGGTAGCAACCGAACCCGGGGTACCCAGTCCCCCAAGTCCGTACGCAAGCGTAACCCGCAGACACTCTTTACGTTGAGAATTCAAAACGACGTCTCCGGGTTGTAGTGGGGGGAAATTGAAAAGTCTTTCGGTTTTGTGAAGCGGCATGCGCGACACGTGTCGTTTCCCTCGAGAAACTGAAACGTCCCTTCAGTGCACGCCCTTAACTGTATAAATAGGGGTTGAGGGTGACAGTTTTGTCTCACCTCCAAACCCAATAACTTTTTCGAGCTTTTTTGCTGTCGCTCTCGCTTTTGTCTCTGTTTCTTTTGAATTCAAGACTCAAATCTGCGTCAAAACCCCTGCAAACCTTCCCAGCTAAGGTATGGCTCCTCCTCCTTTCTTTTTGTGTGTTTTGGTATGATTTTTGTGGTGTTTCTGGGTTTCCAAGAAGGTTTTTCTGGGTTTCTGCGTTATTCTGGGTGGGGTTTTAACTTGCGGTCGCCGGGTTATCTGGGCTTCTGTTGACATCCCCGTGTTTTTGGTTTTGCAGATGGCCAATGAAGCAATGGACACTCACGTCCCCGAGTTTGCCTCTGTAACTTTCACCGATGGTACCACTCTCGACCCTCCCGGGTACTCACTGACAGCGGAGGAGATCGTGGAATTAAGGAGCAACTGGAAAATCCCCGAGTCTGTTGAAATACGGCCTCTAGAACCCGAGGACCAGTTCTTCGCTCCCGGGGATGGGTGGACGCTGTGCCACGAGTATCAACTACGCTGCGGCCTGTCACTCCCGCTGAAGGTAGAGGTGCAGTACCTCTTGGCTGCGAGCAACTTCGCAATCGGGCATGTTGGACCGAACATGTGGAGGCAGCTACTCGGGTTGTGCGTTATGTACAAGGTGCTGAAGCAGCAGATGCCAACCTATCACGAGTTACACGCCATGTACCGGGCCGAGTACTCCCGGAAGGCGGGTTTCAGTGGGACCATCCAACTGAAGTCCAAAGCGGTTTTCAAGAAGATCGTCGAGGACCTGCCAACCTCCGTGAGCCGGACCTGGAGGGAGAAAAGTTTCTTGATAAGAAACTTTCAAGACCCGGGACACGCGCTTCAAGTACCGGGTGACTTCCAACCACTGATGAGTAAGTTCTCTCCCTCAGAGTTTCTTTCTTTCTCTGTCCCGGGTTATAATCATGTTGTTTGTGTTGCAGATGTCCCCGACATTCCTCTGGAGCCGGTGATGGAGAAGAGGATCCGGAGGATGCTGTGGGCTTTTCGGGGACAAGACGACCGGAGTTCATACCGGCTTTGTAGGCTGTACGTGTACAGCAGGTGCCGGTTGATGGAGCTACCAGGTTTGTCCAGTGTCCTTTTAAATTTTTTGTTGTCACATGGCATGCTCTTTGTGTAACAGGTTATGTTTTTGTTGCAGCTCTTCTTCCGATGGAGTTCACCAAACGGAAGAACCCGGGAATATATGACGGCTTTGAGGATAAAGCTGTATGGACCGGGATCCGGACGCAAGGGGCGGATGGTCTACTCTACGACATCAATCTGACCACAAAAGCGGCTTTTCTGCGCCCGGAAGCCGAGCAAGGGGAGCTTCAGCAGTTCCGTGTTGATACCGTGCATTACAAGGAGGTTCCCGGGTACTTGGCTGAGGTTCTCGGGCCAGAGGTTTACCAGGAGGGAGAGGAAGTTGAAGGGAATCCCTCGGAGGCGGATGATAACCCGGTATTTGAAGAGCCGGGAACTCAATTTACCTTCGCCGATGAAGAGACTGAAGAACCGGTGATGAGCGCGGTTTCCTCGTCTGTGCTCCCGGGTGAGGAGGAGTTTACCGAAGAGGATGACGACGGGGGTGAAAAAGTTGTCGGTTTCGAAGGGGTGGCGAGTGAGAACCCTGAGGGGAGTGATGGGAGCGACGAAGTGCACGAAGTGGAACCCGTCCCCTCCCACAAACGCACCCGGGAGGCATCCAGCTCAGCTAGGTCCGAGAGGAAGAAGAGGAGGAAGGAGAGGAAAGAGAGGAGGGAGAGAAAGCAGCACCGGGACACCACAGAAATAATGGAGGAGTTGGCGAGCGCGGGAATGGCGGACGTGGCCATCCAGAGAATGGTAGCGGATTTGAAGAACTGCGCCGCCGACTCCTATGTCCTGGAGCATGAGGACCCGTTGACTGTAGCCCGGAGGGCGCAGGAGAAGCTGATGCGGGTAAGTTAGTCTTCTCCTTTAACTCTTTCTTCTTTTGTTTTTGGTTCCTTGTACTAACCCGTTCTTTGATTTGTGTAGGCTGTCAGGTTGTCGTACTTGGTAACTGATCGGCTCATAACCGAAGGCATCCCCGAGCGAGAGAGAGTCCTCAGGGACGATCTCCGGGCCGCCCGGGACCAGGTGACGGCGAGCGAAGAAAACCTGGCTCGGGTCCGGGAATTCGCAAGCGCATCAGCCATTGCGTCGAGTGCGAAGTTGGCCAAGGCAGAAGAACACGTAGCAGACTTGGTGGCCAAGAACTCGGAATTGGAGAAAGTCATCGAGGGTCACCGGGAGGACCGGTGTGCTCAAGATGCCGCCATTGCTCAGCTTACTGAACAGAATCAAGCGCTGCAGCAACAAGTGACTTCTGTGGAGCAGCAGAAAGGAGAGTTGGTGCAGGCCGTTTCCCGGGCCAGGGACTCTGCTGTCTCCGAGTTTCTAGCGAGTCCCGAGTTTGAATTGAAGATGCGGTCGGCAAGGGCCGAGGCTCGTGCCGAAATAGTGAGCGCTGGGATTCGCCAAGGCTGGCTCGACAAGGCTGGTTATGATGGTCATCAAGGTCATGTCAGACCCGACGAGGCTGCAGGCACCTCCCGGCCGACTCCTGCCATGGCTGCAAACCCTAGGGCTCCTGCGAACCCGGCTCGGAGTCCCCCGGTTCGTTCCTCAGCAGCCGGGAGAGGTACTTCCCATGGTGGGATTGTGGGTGGTCCTCGAAACCGGCCACCTCTCCGTAGGGGTCAGTTCATCATACAGCCCCGGGGAGGACGTGGCGGGTCTAGCACTGGCGGGGGTAGGGGGTCTGCAGCGCCATGAACCGGAGCCTTAGGCTGTTTTTTGTTTTTGCTGTTATAGATTAGTTTACCTGTAGCGGTTCGCTACTTTTTGTAATTGATCTTTTTGAAGTAATCAAATTTTTCCTTCTCACAACTCTTCCTGTGTCAAAACACGGTAACCTGATGATCAGTACAAAAATTTACACATAATGCCGGTTGACATGTAAATAAAGATAGTGTCGGTAGGGTATACGGGTCCGTTAGGACTTTCATGGGCCGCTAAGGCCTTGCAGGAGAATGTCTTTCTATAACACGGGTTTTTTCCCTGTAAAATAACACGTTAAACTGATGCATAATTTGCAAGTGTTGACAAAATATACACATATAGTGCCGGTTCGGCATGTGAATAAAAATAGGGCCGCTAAGGCTTTACGGGTCAGTTAGGACTTCCAACCCGGTGCATAACCTGCAAGTGTTGACATTTCACATATAATGCCGGTTTGGCATATAAATAAAAATAGTGCCGCTAGGGCTTTACGGGTTCATAAGGACTTTCAACCCGGTGCATAACCTGCAAGTGGTGAAAAAATTTGCACATATAATGCCGGTTTCGCATGTAAATAAAAATGGTGCCGCTAGGGCTTTACGGGTCCGTTAGGACCTCCATGGGCCGCTAGGGCTTTTCAGGGGGGTGTCATTCTATAACATTCGTTCCATGTAAAATAACAAGTTGAGTTGATGCATATCTCGCAAGTGTAGATAAAATTTACACATAGTGCCGGTCTGGCATGTTATCGTCATAAAATAACAATAGGCCCGGTAGGGCTGTACCGGTCCGTTATGGCTTCCTGTCGAATAACACGGTATTTGTGATGCATAATATAGAAGTGTTGACAAAATGTACGCATATTGCCGGTTTGACATGTTTAATAAAAATAGTGCCGCTAGGGCTGTATGGGTCCGTTAGGATTTTCAAAGACTGAAATAAGGCCGTGAAAGGCTTGCAATATTTCAAGTTATGGAGATTACCAGAGATTATCAGAGATTTATCGGAGCTTGCCGAGTTTTGACCATGAAATAAGGCCGTGAAAGGCTTGCAATATTTCATGTCAAATGGAGATTACCGGAGATTATCGGAGCTTGCTAAGTTTTGACAATGAAATAAGGCCGTGAAAGGCTTGCAATATTTCATGTCAAATGGAGATTACCGGAGATTATCGGAGATTTATCGGAGCTTGCCAAGTTTTGACCATGAAATAAGGCCGTGAAAGGCTTGCAATATTTCATGTCAAATGGAGATTACCGGAGATTATCGGAGATTTATCGGAGCTTGCCAAGTTTTGACCACGAAATAAGGCCGTGAAAGGCTTGCAATATTTCATGTCAAATGGAGATCGCCTGCATTCACTCAACAAACTGATTGATAGACATAACCCGGCCGGGTTTTATGTGGTCCTGAGGTTTTATATATAACATCAAAATATAATGGATTTGGACATTTGTAGATAGCTCGGTACCTACTTGGCATGTATGCACCGTCAATAGTTCGCGGGTTTTCATAACCTGCAGGATTCCCTCCTAGGGTCATTACATCAGCAAGTCTGGCTGATGTCTCATTGGCATTTCCACCATTGTTCTTCAAAATATCGAGCGAGAGGTCTTGAGTTCGACTCTCAACGAGAGCACCAATTGTTTCCGGGTGGCTCGTGGTCCCTTTGGCGGGTGGCACGGCTCCAGAAATAGCGTACTTCCTTGTATTCCGAGTTTTCCTGTGCAAAGAACAAACACGTCAAAGAGGCGTCCCCGGGTTTACCGAGGGAAGCCACTCCGATGCTTAAGTTAGACACTGTCAGCTAAGCATAAAACTCGGGAATAGTCAAGAAGTTTCATCGTACCTTTATGGGGAGGCATGTGCCGGTATTTATAGTAGCATTGAAGGCAGCATTCCTGTCCCTTTCCAATGTGGGAGTAGTTTCCCTTGCTTTACTTAGCTTTATGGCGAATTGGGCCCAGACAAAGGGCCCAGAGTGGCTTCACGTTTAATTGTAACCCGGTAAAGGTGAAATATTAGGTTCCACCTATAAACAAAATCAAACTAGGAGGAAACTTTACTTACCCAGCTGCTAGAGATGACGAACCAAGCCTCCTAGAGTTCAGGGAACTCGCCTGAACCCCAGAACTGGCCGCCGAGGACTCGCCGTCGAAACCCAACAAAAACAGTGAATGTGAGAGTTTTGCAACAGGGCTCGAATCAAACATCCAAGGACAGGGAAAGGAAGAAGAAGAAGAGAGGAACACAACCATACCGGTCACGCGCCTTGGCTCCGCCTGGATCGCCGGATTCCGGTCGTTGACCAGCGCGTCCTAACTCGGCGGATCTCCCTCCACAGTGGACGCTGGCGGAAATTGGTTGAGGGGTTTTGAAGAGGAGAGTGAGGGGAGTATTTTGAAGGCGGTGCGCCGGTGTGGGTTGGCCGGAGGCAGCTCCGACGAGGGGAGCAGACCAGGGAGGTCGGGGGGAAAGAGACTCGGTTGACCCGAGATTGGTTTCTTTGACCGGGTTGACCGGTCTCCTCTTTATATAGAGTGCACAGACAGCCGAGATTAAAACTCTAAACGATCTAACGGTCCAAATTTAAAGAAGGTAAAAAGTGAAAAGGTTAAATGGTAAATCTCCTTTTTACCGGATTGATAATTAAAAGTTACCGGAAACTTCAAAAATTCGTCGAAAATAAACCGAAGCTCTGAAAAATATTCCGAAAATACCGGGATACTCGTGTCGACACGTACTACAACATCGAGTCATTAAATCAGGTATTTGGAGAGTTTAGAAAAACTCGAAAATAAACTCGAGCGATAACTTATCAAATTACCGATCATAGTTAAGAGTCCTCGGTAACTCGTAAACCTCTGTGAAAAGGTAACTTTTAGGTACGGGATGTTACATTTATGATGGTGAACTTTCGAAAAATTTGGCAAAATCAGCATAAATCACACATGAATGAAAGCATTTATGCTCAAAGGCTCACATAGTTTATTTCGGAACAATTTAACCAAACATGCATACTTCATAATCAATCAGGTCTTAAATATTCATATCAATTCACATATCTATGAAACTTGCAATTTCTTAAATTTAAAACTATCAATTATGCATTCAAAGATAAAATAATCATAGACTTCTAAGGGTATATCCTAAGACACAAAACAAAACATGTTACTTATAAAACTTTACCCCACACTTAAAAATTACATTATCCTCAATGTAAACCTAAAATAATGTCATAATTTCCTAAGAATGTGTCTAAGTCACATAACCAACACATAATAAAAACAAAACAAAACAAACAACCTAATACTAAAAATCGCCAAAAATAAACAAAAACTTAAAGAAAAACCGAAATCTAGTGAAGGAAGATAAGAATGAATATGCAAACTCTCGCTGATAGCTCCTCCACTACTACGGTTGAGATGAGTTGCCTCTCATGCAGCACTTAATATTTTAAGTCTGTCAGCCTAGACTTACTCTCTCCTTTATAATGGCGTCACTTCTCTGGTTGTGGTAGCCAACCACGAGTTGCTCCACTATGATGACATCACTTGGTTATGCTTATTGCCCCAAGTCTTCCTTGCTTGGCTCGGCTACATTGTTGCCCTTTCAATCGTGCTTACTTGATCATGTTTCATGTCGTGCTCGGCATTGTCTTGCTTGGCCCTATGTATGCTGGGCATCACCAATGTTCTCGGCCCATTGCGTCCAACGTCACCAAAGAACTCATTATCTAGCACTTCAATGCCTTTTGTCCAAAACTGGTCATTCATGGTAAACTGTAAAACCAATCTGACACAATTGAACAAGATCAAGGTAGCATCATTGTAAACAAAATTAAAAACGAAACCAAAAACTAAACTAAGCTAGCATTAAATATAAAAGCTACGGCATACATGTAAGAATGAATACAATGCACACACACGGGTTAGTATGAAACAAAAATGCAATATGGCATGAACACATACGTAATGCAACATGAAACAATATGCAATTGAACACATAAACATTATGCAAGATGAAAACATGCAACAAAAATCACGACACCATGAACACACATACACAAGACATATGAAACACATAGACAAGACGCACGACACCACAAAACTCACACACACTTGACGTCATTACTTAGGCTTTCTAGTTAGTTTTATTAACCTTTAATTTCTAAGGTACGTGGAGTAGAGGAGACCACTGTTCAATGGACTGATACAGCCATAGGTAGTGTCATGCTTTATCCTATATACCTCCAAAATTAGAGCCAAGTTAGTTTAAAGTTTATGGCGTCACATATGTCTAAGCTAATTCTGGCGTTTAAAGTGAGGTGATGCTTCGGCCCAAGCATTTGGCTAGTTCGAGCAGGTTCCATGGTTTCAGAAGGCAGTGTCGTTAAGATTCATGGGGGGCGAACCCCCTATAGGAACCAGGCAAGACTCGTTTAGTGGCCACGGAGAGCGAACTCTCTATCGACCCCTTCACCGAGAAGAGATATCAGTCTATAACCTTGAGATCCATTTAAACAAACCTGAGAACCATATCTATGGATAATAACTTGCCCCTTACTCAGTTGAGAACAAACTCGGGTCACTAGACCAGCCTACAAGTGTTAATCAAAGCCGCCCTCAACCTCATGAGATCCGAAGATAACATGAAGGGTTTAGGCTAAGATTAACAAAAGTGGCTTCTCCCTACATGTTACACTTTAAAAACCACAATAAAATCAATTCATAATCAAAACAATAAACCTCTTAAATATTTACTAAGTGATTACAACATGTATATATCAACAAGTATATGACACGAAAATAACCAAAGTATACAACATATAATCAACAATTATTCACAAGTATAAGAAAGAAAGTGTTAGTTCAAATTTATATACAAATTAAAATTCTTTTTAGCATCCTCGGCAACGGCGCCAAAATTAGTGACGGCCGTTGGGCGACCTGCAATTTAAAACCCTATCATTGTAGTAACTGTAAGTAGGGATCGTTCTAGCTGGGGACACTAGGAAATGATTATATCTGCATTAAAACAAGTCAGTAATATTCACAAGTACAAAGTACACATATACATAACATATACAATTATTGGTCACATAATATACAAGTATATACAAATGCATAAATATAAACATACATACAAATTCGGCAAAAATACAATGTTCACAAAATATTAACTAAAATCATTTACAAAATAAATACATGTGTACCGAATTATTATGGGGGTTTTAGTGTTTTCTAACATCCTATGTTCTAAATCTAATATTTACAAGGTATGTCAATCAATAATTAAGCACATAATCATAACAAGCATCGAATAGACAAACATGAAAAACCTTAGCAAGATTAATATGCAACATTTATATTATCATAGACTCTAATTAATTCCAACTATTAGACTTCTCATGTAAACTTAAAACCTACAATCGCATGATCTTAAGCCTATATATGTGTCATCTTGCTCAGTGCCTACAATCGCATGACACTAAGACAAAATACACTGACTGAACAAGAGTCATTGGAGACATGATCCTAGGTATGGCGTCACTCATCCTAATAGCATGTAAATTATTTACCCTAACAACCCTTGGTAGTGCCTAACAATCAAGACCTACAATCGCATGACCTAAACCTTAGAACACTATGACATGTTAAACTCCTCCCTTAGGAACATCTGGTACCTAGACTACCCTTAGGATCGATTACATAATCATGTAAGCAATAAATCAATTAGACATCTATTACACACATAAATATAAATAACTTAAACTATGCAAAGTCCTAACATGCATACTATTCGTTACACAATCAACAAGTTCATGAAATAATCACAAAGAAGAAACATAAACATGTAAATCGTATAAAACCATAAAAATCCAAAAATAATATATAAAAATAAAGTACTGTTCACAGAGTAAAAATACAAGCAAATTGAGTTTTTTCATACCTAAACCTACCTAAAGGTTCGGCCTAGGGTATGGAAGGAATCGGCGGTATGGCGGCGGTATGGTTTCGCGACCGTTTGATCTTTCTCTGTGTTTGGGAGGGTTTTTAGGTAAAGATTGGCTATACTATGGCTTCAACAAAGATTGACACCTAAAACTGAACTATTACATGTGTATTTATAGGGAGAAAACCCTAGCAAATTCGGCTGCAATTCCTTGTCCATATTAGATTCGGCTTCTTGCTTTTTCTTGTTGCACAAGACTGACTTCTTTAATGGCTGACTTGGATAATACTCTATGGACTTATTTCTAAATTTTAGACTCCCCTACATGTAAGGAGATCAATATAGGACTCCCTTACACGTTTTGGTACCCCTAAGATAGCCGGATGTCATCCATAAGCTCGGTAGAACAAGTTATCCTGATTTGATCGGGATGACTTTCCTAGCTACTGTTTTAGCTTCTCCTTGATAGTTTCTTCGATTCTTCTTCTTCTAAACAGCTTCCCATATCTTCATTAAGCTCCTCATCAATCATTTGGAATGCTTGGGAAGTATTTTGGTGAAGAAACACACTCACGAACTCAGTAGACAATTTCAGGAAAATCTGTTCTGTTTCCAGCAGACTGACCTCCGGCCATTGATTCCATCATAAATCTTTCCTCAAAACTTTATTACTGCGATTCCAAAAGATTTAGAAACTAGACATCTACAGCTTTCCATCCATATATGACATATCTCCTGGTTCCTCCTGGATCGTCTTGGGAGAATTTTTGAAGTTGAGTTATGGTTTCTGGAAATCCTCTGTTTTTGTTCCGATTTCATGCTTTTGGCCTCTTATCTTTCCATGCTTCTTTTGCTGCCTTCCATACGTCCGATCTTCATGATTCTTGTTTCGTTAATATAAATGTCATCTAAACATTAAAGAAAATTAATCAAGTAATGACAATGTACAAATGAACATAATCATAAGAAAACATCACGATCACTTCATCAGTAAACTTTTAACAATTTAGTGCACATTTTCTCTACTTTACGCACATTTAAGCCATTACTCTACAGAAAAAACCCTTATGATAAATAATTAACAATACTAAACTAATAATGGATAAACAAAGCATAAATGAGGATAAAACCATATTAAGAACGTAGCATAAAATGCTCCTATCACTTTTTACTATTCACCTGTTGACTTTGACCGTTGACTCACTGTTGACCGTTGCCTTTTACTATTTCAAAGTTGACTTTTGACTTTTCCCGTTGAACACTTACTTTTACATTTTTAATCACTGCGGTTAAATGATTTAAAGATTTTTGAATTATAAACGCGACGAAAACGACGTAAGTACCGAATAAGAAATAATCCTGAATTATCGCCGGTTCGAGAATCGGAGTGTCAAATAAATTAGACTCTAATGTCGGAGATAAACAGAAAATGTTTATCAAGTCGTAATTGTAGAAAGTAAATCCTCGAATTACATATGCCTGACAATGTCATTGTTATCTTACCCACAGGCTCAGGAGCACATCGACGTTGGCTTCAGGAGGACCGGGAGTTGGAGCGCAGCCAGCTGTATCAGCATATCAGGTAGTAAGGGGGCACGCCCAATGGGTGAGCCAAAACTCTCCCGGGTTTGTGGCTTTTCTTTACTTATATATAAAAGTATAGCTGCATTATGTTAAAGTACAACTGCACGCTTCTTATAGCATTTGGTGTGTGTGTGTGTGTGTTTAGATCAAAGAGTGGTACCGTTGTTCTGATTTTCAGTGTTTGGCCTGAGAGCGACGAGACCTAGTATTTAGACTACGCTTCCCACGATGTCAATGACCGTGAACCTCCGGAGGGACAATGTCCTGTTTATTTTAATTATCCCACTTACGCTCGTCTCGCACAGAGTTAAGCGAGACGTAAGTGTGGTGTGCTGTTACGAAAGATTAGTTGGACATTAGCTGTAAATGGACGCTCTCGCTACTATTCGTTTATAGACGCATAGGTAGTTGGCCCCGGTTTGCTGAGAAGACAAACCCGGGATTTCGGCCATGTGGATCCAGATAGTTTTTTCATGTGGTCAACATGTTTTACTCGAGCTTTGTGTGCGTGGCTATTGCACATGTTTTTTAAATGCTCTGGACGTATACTTGTACATATATTTACATATATAAGTTATATGTTTTCTCATGGGTTTTAAACCCTGACTTGGTTGGCCTTCGGCCCCATTTGGGTTAGCGAGGACAAGTTGCTCACCCCTATATCTTTTCAGGTCTTCAGCACCCATCTCTAGAGAAGCTGGACTAGCAGCTCGTGGAGCGACATCGGTCATCGTGCACTTCTTCTTTTGGAGACACCCATTCTGGTGTGGGCTCCATATCTTATGATTTCCGTATTTGATGCTTTTGATAATCTGTTGCGTACTTTGAGGCATTATTCGGGCTTGTTATTCTGAGACTTTTTTCTTGTATTATATTCGTCTCGGGTATTTTCATTTGCTACCTTCCGCTTGTAAAATATGTGTATGATATTCTGCACATTCGTCATTTCATATTTGACATTCATATCATATGTGTTTTGATTATTTTATTCATAGCTAGCCTTATAGTTTCGGTCCGGAGGGTTGTCAATACGTCAAATGACGTATTGATTTCTCGCTAGACCGAAATTACGACGGTTACCGTCGTGTTTCGGGACCGAAAATAATTCTAGGATGCGACAAGAGGAGGACTGCTCTTTTTGTCTTAGCTGTCCTCTTTTCTTCAATTAACCAGTGGGTATTGGCTTGATGACAACGGTGAGATTTGTGGTGGCGGCCCCAGCTGCCCTCCGGCATTATTGGGTTGGCAACAATCAATCTTTTCTTCTTCTTTTCTTCCAATGGCGGAGGAGGTTTGGAATGATCCCATTCGAAATTGTGTCTCTGGATCTAGTTCTATGATGGGTATTTTCGGCGTTTGGTCTCCTCTCAAGGGATATCGCTGCTGTGCTCTGACGACATCTCCAATTTATGGTGATGATGGAAATCGGGACGCTGGCATGGTATGCATTGATCACTGCTTCTGTTTAGGACAGTAGGGGTGTTTAATGGGTCTTGGACTTGCTCTCGGGGTATCTGCTCTGTTGGACGTTAGGGATTATCCCTCAGCGTAGAGCGATCCTTGGTACTCTCAAATAAGTCGGATTCCGATAGTTTTTGAATTATTGATCATGATTTCCATTTTTTGAATTTATAATAGTAAGATGATTTATGTTATATAGGTTCAGAGACAAAGCCAAAGGTTTAATCTCGACTGGGTTAAAGTTTAATTTAATAAATATTTTATATATTATAAATAAAACTATTGTACCATTTAAAATCACATCAAACCAAGTTAAAGGTTGATAGCAAGACAATCAATCATGGGAAATTTTATTTCGGCTAAGAAGATAACTGAAGAAAGAATATATTGTAGTCTTGTTAAAGAGACCAAATATTTATAGGATTTCTTTTTTAATTTTTTGCTTTCTTTCGGTAAGTTGATTTTTATTTTGACTTTTGCGTGTGAAAGACTACGCTAGGCAATGACTAAAATGTCGACAATTATGGAAATTTCAATGGTTCGAAAAATGAAGATTTCGATATATATATCGAGAAATTATATAATATCGATGGAAATTTTTTCAAAATTTATATAAAAATTATATATTTGGCTAAAAATAGTGTAAATATAAAATATCAGAAAAATATAAAAATTAATATCGGTGCCTGTAAAAAATGAAAATTTTGAGAATATTTTAAATATTTAAGACCTTGATGCTGGGTAGCTACTGGCTAGTATTATAGGTTGGGCTAGTTATAGGGAATTAAGCTTAAGCCTTTGTAGTTAATAAAATAGCAAAAAAAACCTTCAAGGCTATAGCCCAGGTAGCCCTTAACCATCATCCGTCCTTGTATTTATTGTTTTGCATAATTATTAATTTTTATTGTTCCTGTGGATATATTATGTTTATGTTACACTACCAGAACAACTACTTTAGCAACGAAAAAACCAGAACAACTACTTTAGCCTACAAAATTTTTTCGTCGGTTAAACCCTAAATATCTTTGGCAAAAGTCTTAGCCGACAAAAACGTCGTCGGCTAAGAAATGGTCAGGAAAAAGCTGTCGGTCAAGACTTTAGCAGATGAAATTACTGTTCATCGTCGGTTAAAGTCATTTATTTAGCCGATGAAGAAATTTTTCGTCACTGAAAATCTAGACTTTAGCAAACGAATTTTTGGACATTAGCCGACGAAATTTTATTAAAATTCGTCGACTATAGTAATTTATTTAATTTATTTATTTAACTTTAGCTTATGAATTTTATTAAAATTCGTCGGCTATAGTTATTTATTTTATTTATTTTTTTAACTATAGCCGACAAATTTTAATAAAATTCGTCGGCTTTAGTTATTTATTTTCTTGTATTTTGATTAATTTTTTCTTTTCTTCTTTTTCGTTTTTACACCGGTGGTGGAGGAGGAGGAGAAGGAGGAGAAGAGGAGGAGAATGAGAAGAAGAGGAGGAAGAGGAGGAGGCTAGGAGGAGAGGGAGGAGGAGAGAGGAGGAGAATGCTAGGAGAGGGAGAAGAGAAGGAGGAGAATGAGAAGGAGTTAGAGGAGGAGGAGAAGAGGAGGATGAGGAGTTGTTGCCGCCGGAGGAGGAAGAGGAGGAGGAGAAGGAGGGAAGATATAGAAAAAATTTATAATTTTAGTAGGAAAAAATTCAAAATCCCACCAAAAAATTTTGAATTTATAATTCCCTTTAGTCAACTAATTTTAATAAATTTCGTCTGCTATAGTTATTATTTTTATTTTATTTATTTATTTAACTTTTTAGCCGACAAATTACCTTAATTTCGTTGGCTATAGTTATTTATTTATTTATTTAACCTAAGTTGACGAATTGCCCTAATTTCGTCGGCTATAGTTATTTATTTAACTTTAGCGGACGAAATATCCTAATTTCGTCGGCTAAAACCCTAAACCCTATATGTAGAAGCTTCAAATGAAAAAAAGTCGTAAAATAAGATATGACCGGAATGGTGAAATAATTATACGGTTAAAAAATCACATAATTCCAGTAAAGTCTCAATGACAATAGTTGCGGTCAACGCATTTTTCCATTCTTTCTCTCTAGAGGTAGCCTTATCTCCGGTGGTTATTTTTCATAAAATTTTTATACCATTGGTTACGTCTCATCGATTTGAAACTATTTTATTTTGAAGGTCCAGACAAAATACGTAATTTAGACGGTCAAATAATCGTTTCCGTGCCTTAAGGGGTTTGACTTACGACATTGACCGTAAGGATCGAGTCCTTAACGTTGTCGGATCATGTTGAATTTTTTCGTATAGACACATTTCAACATAATGATTATATCAGATGGTCGGATTTTTGTTTCTCAACTTTGATCATCGGAATCACAACATGTCTACTAATATTGTATAATTTGTTTACTAAACTTTAAGTAAATATTCTGTTTCAAAAACAAACTCAAAAATTCGTGAAATAAGATATGACCGGAATGATGAAATACGTCTACGGTTAAAAAATCACGTAATTCCGGTAAAGTCTCGGTGCTGATAGTTGCGGTCAATACAATTTAGGGGTTTGACTTACGAGATTGACCGTCCAGATGAAGCCTTTAAATTTATCGGATCAAGTTGAATTTTTTACCATAGACATATTTCAACATATTGATGATATCTGACAGTCGTCTTTGTTTGTGAATTTTGAATTTTTAATGACTGGAATCACAACATATCTACTATTTACTATTATTTATCCATATGGGAAGCCCTATCATCGAGGGGTAAAATGTCTTCAAAATTTTTAGATGGGCAGTTGCGTCTCATCATGGTGAGAGTTTGTTATGTTGATGGTTCCACAAAAATTCCTCATATAGTTGCAGATATAAACGTTTTCATGTGTTAAGTGTTTAGAAAATTGCACTTTGAAGCCTTAAACAAACTCGGATAGCCAAAAAAGCTCATATGTTATAGCATTAGCGATAAGTTTTACTCGTAGGCTCGTTCCACTTCCAGATTGATATTAGTCAATTGGACACCGAAATATCCGTAGTATAATTTTGTAACTAAAATATACTTTAGCCGATGAAATACCCTAATTTCGTCGGATAAACTTTTCTAATTTCGTCGGCTAAAGTTCACAGACTATAGCCGATGAAATAATTAGTTTAGCCGACGATTTTTTTTGTCGATTAAAATTCCACTAGCCGACGAAAATTTAACTTTGCCGATGAAAAAAAATTTTGTCGGTTTATTTTTAGTCATTTCGTCAGCTAAATTCTTTTTTCTGGTAACGTTAGATTTCTACGTGTTGATGATCAATAATATGACTGCATCATTCTTTAAAAAAAATACCTGTTTTATTTTCGTATTCATACTTTTTCAATTTTATTTACAAATTTACCGCTGAAAATTTATTTTGTAATTAGCTCTCATCATAAAAAGGGTGTGTTAATAGTATCACGTACCCTTTAATCTTTATGCCATTAACTATTGATTAATTCTTATCCCTTTGTATCTGCTATATCTAGGATTACATATATGATCGTTATGAAGAACATATATACGAATTCATGGAGGTAGCCTAGTATATATAATACATTGTTGCTACAAGGGAAATCAAATTGAAAGGGAGAAAAGACGTACAGTACACACATGCACATGCATTACCAAAAATTACAGGTTAATTAATTAGTAAATCTATGAGGTTCATATGAGTTCCTTAGTTTCCTAATTTTAGGGTTCCTGATCGAGCACAAGTACCTAGATAAACTAGCTTATTGTTCAAGTTCAACATCAATACTTGTAACATGCAGCTGCAGAATGATCTCATTTGCTTTTATTACTGAAATTAAACACGTATAGGAGCCTAGCTACTGTGCAGAGAAAAATAAAAGTGAACAAGTTACATGAAGTACTTAGCATGATTCATTATATGAATGCTCAACGTTTACATATAACAAACTCAGGCTACATATATAACACATTATTCATCCGTCGATCTTATATTTATTGCTATACATTGGCTTAATCGATCAGTACATGCAGAAATGGTAGAAAACAAAAAGTTGCAACACAGAAAATAAAGATCAAGGATAAAAAATCTGCTGTATGATTACAGTGTATCTAATGCTAAACTTAGCACACCAACTACCTAATGATCTAGTATGTAAATTAACTTGCTGAAAAATTAATGTACATAACAAACTTAAGAAAAAGCATTTCTATGATTACCGCTTATTTCATTGCATCAGGCCGGCTGCTTGGCTCTCAGCTGCTTTCCCATGCCTAATGGGAATATTAGAATTGATCATAACTGGTGTGTGTCCAACGAACAAAGCAACATGACCCATAAGCTTATCTTTCCTGGAAAATGTGGTACCGCAAGAGCATTGCCACCTTAGATCCCCACAGTGCTTCTCATGTGTTCTTAGATCAGACAACACCGAAAACTGCTTCCGGTTGCACCTCTTGCATACGTACATTTTCGGACAGTGGCTCCTCTTGTAGTGATTCTTGACGCAGATCATGGACTTGAGAGGCTGGAATTTGGCGTGCTTTTGATTCCACCTGCACCCTTCTTGAGGACACGAATATTTTCTTGGCAAATTCAATGATGACGAATGAGCTTCAGCATTGCTCGATACATTTACGTTCATTGCGCTATTCTTAATGTTGTTCTTCAAGGGGTTGGTCAAAGCAATGCTAGTCTTGTATTCATCCCCATGAGCCCTCATGTGCATTCTCAAGTTGGCATCACGCTTGAACCCTTTCCCGCAAACTTGGCAATAATGAGTGTACTTAGCCAACAAATCAGCAGCATCCAACTCGATAATGTCGTAGCTCGAGTTGTTCTCTACCTGTAACGCATTGTTTCTTTGAACCCTTGGAGGCAACTCTTTCGTTTCGACCTGTCTATGAGTACTCCTACTGATCACAACCCTAGGAAAACAATCGTTGTAGCTCTCAGTGCTAAACCAATCGAGCGTTTGATCATGTGTTGGATAGAAAGCAGCTTGATCTCCAGTGTTACTACTACGACCAGCAGCAGTACTAATAGTAAAGTTTGGTTCAGATCTTGTATCGTTACCTGGAGCAACTGTGGCCATCTGCTGGCAAGTGAACATCATTGAAGACGCGGTGACGATAATTTCTTGGATGACATTGCTCATGCTCGCCATGGCTCCCATGGTCGTTGACTCGGGAAGCTGCTGTTGTTGCTGTTGACTTCGGTGATGTTCCGGAGGAGCGATAAGGACGCGAACCAGTGATTTCGCATGTTGAACTTTCTCCTTAAGGACGGAGAGGCTGTAAAGAAGAGAAGCTGAGTGATTCTGATCTTGGGGTATTACTGCACCAGATGATGATGAGTTTGGTTCGAATGAAAACGAAGGAACTTGATCTCGATCCGTCATGTACATACTCTCGAAACAATTTGATGTGCCCCCCTGATTAATATTCATTTTCTCTTCCAATCTGCCTTCCTCTGGTCTCTGCTGGTATCCAAATGATCTTCCCCTAGACTGGTTTTAGAACCTTTTTCTTGGAAAAACTGAAAACAAAGCTAGTATACTGCAAACTGCATACATATACAGGAACTAGATAATATATATAGATATGGATATGCGTAATTTATAATATAAAGATGCTACCAGCTAGCTCGATCTGCTAGCAAGTTCTCCAATGCAACCAGAGATAAACAAAGTCAACGAATTTGAAGCGCTTAGCAAGTAAACTTCCCCGCATATCAACTCCCTCAGATATCTCACTTTCTTCACGTTGGGACAAGATAGCTATGGATTATTCAAATGCGTTTACTTACATGAATCGCCTGTGCTAAGGCTACAAACGTAGTCCACATATATTTTCTGAACCCTATAGATATAGATTAACTATATTTGTTACGTGTCTTATAATGAAATATTGAAATTTTAATGTAGTATGGTTTTGTTAATAAAGAGTTGCGCATGGTAGGTTGAAATTATCAAAGAGGGCGAGCAACAACTATTCATCTTATTGTCTCACTCAGTCCCTCGCAAATTTTCAGTTTATTATATAACTACTAGCTAATTGGATGAGCCCTGCGCCAGGTTAATGAAATTTTGTGGAACTTTGTTCTTCAATTCGTTTTCCATTTCACGTACTATATCTTTAGGACCATTTCGTAGTCATCGCAAAGGCACTGTTTGATTTGAAGAGTCTTATCAGAGAATTTAAGCTAATATATTTTTCGTACTGAAAATAAATGCAGTATATGATTCCTCACTGGGAGTCGTTGATGAAGGTGGAAGTCAGTGCGAGGCCAATCTTACACGCCATTAACGGTTGTTACTCGATCACTTGGGCGCCTAATAATGACGGGAGCTTCAGAAATATAATGCATGCAAAATATAAAATGCATCGATCTAGCTAGCCCTAACTTTTCTCTAACTAGTGTTGTGCATGATCGATAATGCATGGGATCACTATCTAGCTCCATGTAAAAGACATCATGACCGCAAGAATCATAAAATATATATAGGTTTCAGTTCGATCTCAATCGAGATTTTTTTCAAAGGAGACGAGGTGTGTATGATGTAATGCTAGCTTGAATGCATTCAAAGCTTCAGAAGGTCGGAATTAGGGTTGAAATGTCTTGGTGAAGATCAAACTTCCGCTCCAATGTGATTCTTAGGTGAATTGTTGGGCAAAGTGTGAAGCTCTTAAGCAATGCCATTCAAATTATGGAATGGCACAGTAGTTTTAACAATATATGTTGAATGGACTATATATTTTGACACAAGTTTCTTCTGTTGTGAACCTTGCATAGGATATTGGATTGTCTATGATCTATATGCAGCAAATTTGGTGATGTATGCACGGATCTTATTTAAGCAAGTTCCAAAAGGCGCGCGCCGTCACCAGGAAGATGAAGGTTGATCTGTATATATATACTAAAATGAGGAGTATACACATTGCGCGCTTGATCAGTACTCAAATGGTATTTGTTAATTAATCATGATGAGGAGGCATTATATGGGCAGGTTTTATATATGGTTTTAAGACATAAAAATCCATACAAGGTGGATGGATTTTCTTACATATACTATGCCTGCAATATTAGCTTTTGTTTTCTATATTAGTGGAAACATGCGCATTAGTCTTTGCATTTCTAGTTCTCCCTACCAAATACGTATTTTATCTTATTTGTCCAACAACTAATTTATTTGTTGATGGAAACATTTTGTCATGTTTTCAATTTGATTTAGGGTTTAAGGCTGACATAACTAAACTTCCTAAGTTTGATTTGGCCTTTTCCTTGATGACATGATTTAAAAAAAAGAGGAAGTAAACGCTTATGAAAATGTACAAATTGACGACAATGCTAATGTCTCATTCAACTAGCTAGAACAGCATATAATCGTGTTTATTGTTGGGCGGATATAGAATATCGATCTTAAACCCTACTGATTACTGAACCGCAACATCGATCTTGGGTTGCCACAACCCTCTTATACTCCTTTGTACTGGAAAGTAGGATAGGGAACAATAACAGACTTTCGGGTGAAGAGGTTTAATATATAAGCCGGATTATTCCTACCACAATTGCCTAATACCAAGCCGTCAGCATTTCGGAGTCGTGAGCTTTTATAAGGAGATGACCACTATTGTGGGGGTGCAAGTTTCGATGGATCCTCCAAAATCCAGGGTCAGTAGTGAGGACAGCTTTCCATGATTTCCTAACGCATCAAAAGTGCATGAGGATCCTCCGTCTATCCACCGGTGCAGTGGCAGTCTTTGACATGAGGCCTACATCCTTCTTGTTTTATGGCAATTTTCTCCTTATTTTTTACAAGTTTGAATTTTCTCTCCTCTGTGTCTTCTCAAATTATTCCTTACTGTCATACTTTTTAAGGTCATATTACTGTCATATCCTTTCATCTTAACCAATTTAATCTTCCCATGAAAAAGAAAAAAAAACCTAATCCCTAATTAGATTTTTCGAAAGATCCAATTTCATTCGCATTGAATCATTGATATACATTTACAAAGGGAAATCCAAGCTTTCTTTCTTATAAAAGAAATTATTCTTGATCGATTTTTGTTGTTAACTTGTTAAGCATATTTTTTTAATCTGTTCATATCTCTTTATCAATGATCAAAAGCTTGAGTTTTCTTAAATCATTCAATATTTATTCTTCATATGGAAGCAGAGTCACTAGCAGAACAACTATCACTACTAGGATCAGTACTTTAACAGACGAAAAATTTTCATCGGCTTGTTAATTCAATTGGTCGGCTAAGATCTTGACTAACGAAAGCTCGTCGACTAAGGTGTCGTGGGCAAAGACTCGTCGGCTATGACTTTAGCCGACGAAAATATCAGTAGTCATTGGCTATAGTCTACTACTTTAGCCAACGAATTCTTTTATATTTTTCGTCGGCTAAAGTTAAGACTAAAGCCGACGAATCATTATTTCGTCGACCATAGTCTGACACATTGGCCGACGAAAAATATAAAAGAATTCATCGGGTAAAGTATTTAATAAAAAATTTAAAAATACCTATAGCCGATGAAAAATATCATAATTCGTCGGCTAAACATTGGGAAAAAAAATAAATAAAAAATGCTATAGCTGACGAATTAAGACTTATTTCGTCGGCTAAACACTACTAGAGCCGACAAAATAGGTAAAATTCGTCGGCTAAACCTTGAAACAAAAAATGAAAATATTATAGCTGACGAATTATGGTAAATTTTGTCGGCTATAAGTCCATTCCAGCAAAAAAACCCTGAAATTTCTAAATTATCATTCCAAGCAACTTGCAAATTACACCAAAACATCTCAAATTATACCCAACAACACCATCAATGGTGACAACATGATTTTCATTAAAATATTTATAAATTGTTTATGGACACATAAAACTATAAAAATTAATTAACAACACATAATTTATATCGTCTAAATTTATATCGACGCCAGGAGAAAGTTCCTGCTGAGGAGGTTGTGGTAGCTGTGGTAGAGGTAAAGGCGCAGACATGGGCGAAGCTGGGCAGCTGAAAACTCCTGCAATTACTGAAACATCGGCTGCTACACAGCCTGTTGGGTTGCATATACCGTGACATTATACTCTTGTATGGTGGCAGTATATGCTGTCTGGGAGGCGACATAAGCAGTCTGAGCTCGTGTCTCAGCCGCATGAGCGGCTTGCTCCTCCCGTAATCTCTGAACTTCCAACTCTAAGTGACTCGTTCTGCTGCTGGTCGAGGCTACTTTTCTTTAAAATCCTAGAGTGATCTTCAGGACCCCCTCGCCCGCCTTACCTAAACTCCGGCAGTAGAAGTTGTTTCCTCGCGGTGGGAAGGTTGTGCCCATAATCCTCGAAGTGTCGATCCGGGACATGGCTTCAGACATGTCTTCCTCCTGCGTGTCCAGCCATGTTTCCCTCACTATAGCAGTCATCACCTCGTCACTAGCTTGTCTTACCTTCGCCTAATTGGATATATTTAACAAAATATTAATTATATTATTTAGGATGAAAGGATTATTTAGTAAATCAAAGAGTTCGAAGGGCCAAAAGGGTGAATCGTCTGAGGGAACGTCTAGCAACCCTCGGAGTTCATTTCAGGGCCCAATGACAGCCCGACGGGCGTCTCTTCTAGAGCCGACACAGCGACAGCTGGGGGCCACACATTCCTCCAGGCAGCCGGATGCCGCTCGCTCCTCCAGGCAGCCAGTCGCCCCTCCCTCCTCCAGCCGGTCGCCCCTCGCTCGTCCAGGCAGCCGAGCGTCCCTGACTCCTCGAGGCATCTGTGGCCTCCGACTCAGGCGGAGGTTTCTCCACCACGTATGCCTGAGATACACAGGGCACCGGCTCCGGGCCCTACTGTTTCGGAGGGTGGGTCTTCCGGGATACAGATGCCGCCGCCTCTTCTCTACCTTCCACGCTTGATACCGGCATTACCTGCAGTCGATGACTCAGGGGCGCCGATTTATCCACTACCCCCGCAGGTGACCCCATCAGCGGTGTACCTGTTCGTGTCGTTTGATACGGATTTAATTTTTGCGAGGGTATCATCATCGGCGACAGAGTCGTAGTCCGTCACATCCGCCCCAACGCCCTCAGGTAATGATTATATAAATAATTTGTTATGTTATAATGTTATAATAAAAATAATTTATTAATAATCAATTTATGATAGGCACTGTCGGAGCCAAGCCGACAAGGAAGAAGAGAGGTCCCGTCACAGGGAAGGCTCTCGAGAAGACAGTGAGTACCTCGGGAAGAATCGTCATTGATACTGATGGGGATGGGAACGTAGTATCGGACGGCAAGACGAGGATGTACTCTGGCCGCGTGGGAGAGCTTATTAGGGACAGAGTCCCTATGTTGTGGTCAGACTGGGGCGAGGTCCCACAAGAGGTTAAAGACACGGTCCACAACGCAATGTCTGTAAGTATAACAACATTCACATTTAACATTATTTATTACATTGTAGATTTATGAACGCCTAAACTAATAAATGTTTTAATGCAGGTATGGTTTGACGTTCCCCAGTACCTGAGGAACACCTGGGCGGACATTGTGCATGGGGGAAGGTACGTTGCAAAGTTAATGACAAAAGAAAATTATGTATAATTAATAATATTTATAATTTTTTGGCGTATTACAGGTACAAGGAGTGGAAGAACGAGTTACGGACCCACTGGACTACGCATGGGAACGAACGTTCTGGCACCCCCTTGAGTTCCAGTTCAATGAATACGAGTGGCGTTGGCTTCTGATATCGGAATTCAACAACCCACATAAACAGGTAATTAAAAATAATAATTTATTATATTGAATTATATTTAATACGTTTTAAAATAATTTACTAATTTGATTCCTCTGTAGGCCGTTTCCCGGGTGAACGCTCAAAACCGGCAACACAACACAAGCAATCATCATGCCGGTTCTAGATCACCGTTCGCATCGTTGATGGAGGAGGCGGTCAGAGAACATCCAGAGGTCAACAGGTACGTCTATACGTACGAGAAGGCATATCCTGACGCCCAAGAGGATATTATAAGTCGTTTTACGTTTTAAAATTTAGTAAATTATATTTATATATATATACATTTTTTAAAATGTTAATTAATTATTTTTCCTATCAAATTAGGCGAGGGTGAGGCAGGCTAGTGACGAGGTGATGGCTGCTATAGTCAGGGAGACATGGCCTGACACGCAAGAGGAAGACATGTCCGAAGCCATGTCCCGGATCGACACTTCGGATCTCAACGTTGGGGCGAGGATTATGGGCACAGCATTCCTATCGCGAAGAAATAACTTCTACTGTCAGGGTCTAGGAAAGAAGGGTGAGGGGGTACTGAAGACCACTCCCGGATTTCAGAAAAAAAAAAAAAAAAAAAGGAGCCTCGACCAGCAGCAGAACGACTCAGCTTGAGGCCGAAGTTCAGATGTTACGAGAACAGCAAGCCGCCCAGACAGCATATACTGCCGCTTTACAGGAGTATAATGCAGCAGTATATGCCACCCAGTAGGCACAGCAGCAGCAGATGTTCCAGTACATGCAAGATTTTTCAGCTGCATGACGAGGCCAAAAGTATGACCTGTGCAATTTAAAAAACCCTATCGTGTAGCTTTAGTAAGTAGGGATCGTTCAAGCCGGGGACACTAGGGAAGGATTATGTCTGCAAAACAAATCGTTAGTAACATTCACAAATAAAACATACAAGTACAATTCTGTCACAACTATACAAGTATAAACATATATACAAAATATTATGGGGAATTTATATGAGTTGGTTCGAAATTTAAAAATAAAACAGAAATATTTACATACATTGGTCAATCATTACTCAAGCACAAGATATAGCAAACACCGATTAGAGAACATATAAGTTTTATGAAAGATCAAGTTATTATGTTTATGTTATCATAGATGCAAATTAATTCCAACTATTTAGACTTCTCATGTAACTTAGAACTTACGACACGCATCATCCTAAGTTTATGTGTCATCCTGTTTAATGCTTACGACCCGCATCACATTAACACAAAATACACTTACCGTTCACGAGTCGTTGGAGACATGATCCTAGGCATGACGTCACTCATCCTATTAGCATGTAAATCACTTACCCTAGCAACCCTATGCAGCAACTAAAATTGAGAGCCCGACCCGGTGAACTCAACCTAGAATACTACGGCAGATTAAACTCCCCCCTTAGGAACATCCGTGCACAGACTACCCTCAGGTTCGATTACGTGATCAGGTAAGCAATAAATCAATTCGACAACTACTAAACACAAACATAAACAACTTAAACTAAATCAAAATCCTCACATGCAATCTAAATCGTTACAATTATAAACACAATCACATGAAAATCACAAAGAAGAACAAGTAAACATGTTTATAACGTAAAACCAAAAACCAATACAAATATTTATATAAATAACCATCATCCATACAGTAGATACACACATAAACCTTGATTGTATTCATACCTAAACCTACCCTAAGAGTTGGCAAGGATTGAAGAATGGATTGGTGGCGGCAAAGCTATGCAATCGGCAGCAAGGATGCAGTCGGCAGCAAGGGGTTGGCGGCGGCAAGGCTATGGTGTTTCTGTGTAGGGAGGGTTTTTAAGTAGAGCTTGGCTATACTAAGGCTTAGAGCAATTGAAAGACACGAAATTTGATGTACATAGGTCCTATTTATACAGAAAATTTCGAAGAGAAACCCTAGAGAATTCAGGAGCTTCAAGGAGACACCTTCCTTGTTGAGCTTGGTTTCCTCCTTTTATCTTTGGACAAAGATTTCGACTTGGACATTGGATTTCTGATTTCTTGGACTCCTCTACATGTTATTGGATCCATGTAGGCCTTATACACAAGTTCTTGGGCTCATAGGTAGCCGAAATCATGGACAAACTCGGCAAGGACAGACTTTCCCGGTTTGACCGGAAAAGCTCCATACTTGGTTGTTTCGGCTGCCATGATGCATTCTTCGAATATTTTTCTTCAATGCAGCTTCCCATGACTTCATTAAGCTCTTCTTAAGTCCTTTGACATGCTTGGGAAGAATTTTGGTGAAGAAACATCCTCCTAAACTCGTGTGACAACTTAGGCAGAAACTGCCCAGTTTTGCAGCTTGACCTCCGTCCATTGTTTTGATCATAACTCCTTCCTCAGAACTCGGATTGCTGCGATTCAAAAAGATTTAGAAACTAGACATCCACAGCTTTCCATCCATATATGGCATGTTCCCTGGTTCCTCCTGGATCGTCCTAGGGAAATTTTTGAAGTTGAGTTATGGTTTCTGGAAATTCCTGCTCGGATCAAAACCTTATGTTTCGGAGTTTCTTCTTTTCCATGGCTTCTTTTGTTGTCCTCCATGAGTCCAATCTTCATGATTCTTGATATAATATGCTCATTTACATGTCATCTACACATTAAACCAAATTCATCAAAAATGACAATGTAAAGGTACGGTGAATCATGATAAAATTACCAAGTGTTTGTTCCAAATCGAATTTTCAACACTTAAGCACACTTTTCTGTATAAATACATGTTTTAGCCATTGCTCTACAGAAAAACCCTTTTGACTCAAAATAAGTAAAAACGACCTTACTAAGGAGCAAACAAGGTACAAACGAGGGTAAAAACACATTAAAAACATAGCGTAAAACACACTTATCAAACTACCCCACACTTACCCTTTGCTAGTCCCTTAGCAAACTGACTCTAAAACTAAAACAAAAACAAATGACTTAAAAACTTCTAATACCCTTAAATGATTTGTCTCAGGATCTTTATCATGCATAACCTTCAAGTTAGAACATTCGAATGAAAAGCATAATTGCATAGGTTCATAAGCATGTATCATAGCATGAACAAGTAAGATATGAGATCATATAGCACAAACATGTATGATAACCGTTTCACCTCACAATAGCATACTCTCTTCTTTTTCACTCATCCATGGTATTCACTCAATCGTATATGCAAGGGAAAAGATGATAAGATAACAAATAACTTGCATATTTCATCAAATAAAAGCACTTTGTGAATAGAAATTCATGGAAAAACCTCATATAACAACTATGTGCAATAATGGACCAAAACCATATGCTTGACTCATGAGAAAATCTCCACAAATCAAATTTAGCTATCTTAAGAATCATGAATTAATCTCAATAATATGGTTGTAATGGGGCTTGGTTTCATAAGGTAGGAATATTTAGGATAAATGGTGATCTTAAGATGTCACCAAGACTTAGCAAATCTCACTCCTCCTCATGTCTTCGCTTCAAGGGTCGAATTTCTTCATGTTGGACCCATACGTCAATCTTGACTTCTCCCCATATTGTGAACAGGACAAAGGTCATATAAACACTTTTAGACCTTCAAATAATCACTAACTCCAAATTCACAAAACATTACAATACACCATGAAAGAATTTGTGCCTTGAACTTTAATTCTATCCGAAATTTTTTTCTTTTCTTGTTTTTTTTTCTTTTGTTTCGGACATATTTCTTTCTTTTTGTTCTTACATGGCACATACATTTATAACAATATGGTGTTTTACCCCACACTTGCTCTTTATTACATTGTTCACCCCACACTTGCTCTTTATTACATTGTTCACCCCACACTTGCTTTACAGCATCACGCAATACAGCTCCATTAAAAGTACTTTGCCCAGTCTTGATAACAAGGTAAAGGTTTAGCTATTCTAAGCAAAGGAATTCTGTTTAAAAGTGATGAAATAAAAGGCTCAATGTAGGCTCAAAGGGGTTAACTAAGGAGTCCCACGACGGGCACAAAATAGGCATAAGTTTAATTTGGCTGTGGTGGTGATCCTAATGAGATTAAATTCAATCATATTCAAAATCAAGACATGTTATGATTATAAAGCTTTGACAATCACATAAGCAAGTTCTAGTAAATTCTAGAGTCCATTAAAAAGCTATAGCACATAGTTATTGAATATGCAAAGAATAATGAGGTTTTAAAAGATAGTGAAATTTCAAAAAAATATGGTATTTATCACTCAAAAAGAAAGTATGTTGGCTCAAATTCTCACATAGGTTTTTTATGGAAACAAATTATCAAAACATGCATACTTTTTCTTCAAAAATCTCAAATGTTCATACCACTTCACAAAATCCATGAAACTCGCAATTTCTTAAGATAAATGTTAAACCGTCAATCATGCATTCAAAGATATAGTTCATCATAGACTTTTAAGGGTATATCCTAAGACACAAAATAAAAATTAAATTTCGAAACAAATTTTTTTTTTTAAAAAAAAAAAATTACGGGAAATATTAAAAATTGGAAGAAAATTTCGACATAAATTGAAAAATAAACACACAAATAAAATATGTTACTATGTAACCTCTACCCCACACTTAGAAAATTACATTGTCCTCAATGTAAAACCAAAATCATGTCATAACTTCCTAAGCATGTGTCTAAGTCACATAATAAACACATAAATAAATCAAAATATCAACTATAAGAGTGAAGGGATTTAGAAAAATGCAAACTCTCGTTGATGACTCCTCCACTGCTACGGTTGAAATGAGTTGCCTCTCATGCAGCGCTTAATGTTTATAGTCTGTCAGCCTAGACTTCTTCTTCCTTTTTGATGGCGTTATTCTGCATTTGTTGGTGGCTCCATCACACAAATCTCCTCGGTTACGTGTTCCCTGAATGTGCTGTAATAAGGTTTAAGTCGATGACCATTGACCTTAAACTTATTTCCCGAAGTAGCTCTTTGAATCTCGACTGCACCATAAGGAAACACATTAGTAACAATAAAGGGTCCTTGCCAACGGGAACGAAGCTTACCTGGGAAAAGTCTAAGTCTAGCATTGAACAGAAGGACTTGTTGTCCTATTTCAAAGTGCTTCCCTCGTATCATGTTATCATGATACGCCTTCGTCTTCGCCTTATATGTCATGGCAGATTCATAGGCGTCGTTTCTGATTTCTTCAAGCTCACAAATTTGTAACTTCCTATGTAATCCAGCCTCGTCTTTGGCCATATTGAATTTCTTAACTGCCCACCACGCTTTGTGCTCCAACTCCACTGGAAGATGACATGCTTTGCCATAAACAAGTCTAAATGGCGACATCCCTATCGGCGTCTTGAACGCAGTCCTATAGGCCCATAGTGCATCGTCTAATCGATCACTCCAATCTTTCCTTGTTGGTCCTACAGTCTTCTCCAAAATCTGCTTGATCTCTCTGTTGGATGTTTCAACCATGCCACTTGTTTGAGGATGATATGGCGTTGATACTTTGTGGGTGACTCCATATTTCTTGAGCAAAGCCTCAATAGTTCGATTACAGAAATGTGATCCACCATCGCTTATCAAAACTCTTGGCGTTCCAAACCTAGCAAAAATGTTAGTTTTGACAAACTCTGCAACAACTTTAGAATCATTAGTCCTGGTGGCTTTTGCTTCCACCCATTTCGACACATAATCAACCGCCAATAAAATATAAAGAAAACCTTTAGATGAAGGAAAAGGACCCATGAAATCAATGCCCCAAACATCAAAAATTTCGACAACCATGATAGGGGTTAAGGGCATTTGATCTCTCTTACCTAAGTTACCTGTTCTTTGGCAACGATCACATGAAACACATGTTGTATAAGCGTCTTTGAATAACGTTGGCCAATAGAAACCGGCTTCCAACACCTTTCTAGCTGTTCTTTTTGGTCCAAAGTGTCCTCCGCATGCCTCCTTATGGCAAAAATTCAAGATGGATTGATGCTCCTCGTCTGGCACACAACGTCGAATGACTTGGTCCCCGCATTGTCTCCACAAATATGGCGCATCCCATATGTAATGTCGAGCTTCCTTCTTGATTTTGATCCTTGTATGGTTCGGCATAGTTGATGGAAAAGTCCTTGTCACTATGAAGTTCACCAAATCGGCATACCATGGTTCCTTAACTTCCATTCGAAACAGTTGTTCATCCGGGAACGATTCGGACATAGGAATGGCATCCTCCTCATGCACAATTCGGCTAAGATGGTCTGCTACAACATTCTCGCATCCTTTCTTATCCTTTATCTCAGTGTCGAACTCCTGGAGTAGTAAGATCCATCGAATGAGCCTTGGCTTA
The DNA here is from genome assembly GCA_951800085.1 of Comarum palustre. Lineage (NCBI taxonomy): Eukaryota > Viridiplantae > Streptophyta > Magnoliopsida > Rosales > Rosaceae > Comarum > Comarum palustre. The sequence continues at coordinate 8,462,699 of OX637582.1, read as the reverse complement.
GCATCCTTCTTTGTCATCAAGTACCTTAAAGCTGCATGATCAGAATAAACAACAACTTTAGAATTCAAAAGATAAGATCGAAATTTTTCTAAAGCAAAAATAACAGCTAAGAGTTCTTTTTCCGTGGTAGTATAATTCAGCTGAGCATCGTTGAGTGTCCGTGATGCATAGTAAATGACGCATGGCCTCTTGTCCTTGCGTTGGCCGAGCACAGCTCCCATGGCATAGTCCAAAGCGTCACACATCAACTCAAATGGCATATTCCAGTCTGGTGGCGTCATTATTGGCGCGGAAGTCAACAAATTCTTCAAGTGCACAAACGCATCCTCACACTCTTGAGACCATGAAAATGGCACATCTTTCTGCAACAAGGAAGTAAGTGGTTTTGCCACCAAAGAAAAGTCCTTGATGAATCTCCTATAAAAACCTGCATGGCCAAGAAAAGAACGAACCTCTCTCACCGTTGAAGGTGAGGGTAAGTGATGCATAATATCAATCTTGGCTTTATCAACTTCTATTCCTCTAGCAGAGACAATATGGCCTAAAACTATTCCTTGATTTACCATGAAATGACATTTTTCCCAATTGAGTACAAGGTTAGTCTCAACACACCGGTTTAAAATCTTTTCTAAATTCTCTAAGCATGCATCGAAATCTTTACCATATACACTAAAATCATCCATAAACACTTCAATGATATTTTCGATGTAATCAGAGAAAATATTATACATACAACGTTGAAACGTACCTGGGGCGTTGCATAATCCAAAAGGCATACGACGGTAAGCAAACGTACCAAAGGGACATGTAAACGTTGTCTTTTCTTGATCATCCGGGTGTATCATGATCTGGTTGTAACCACTGTAGCCATCTAAGAAGCAGTAGAACTCATGACCGGCAAGTCTCTCCAACATTTGGTCCATGAAAGGCAATGGCATGTGATCCTTGCGTGTTGTTGCGTTAAGTCTTCTATAGTCGATGCACATGCGATGTCCCGTCACCAAACGTTGTGGCACTAATTCGTTCTTGTCATTTTCTACCACCGTCACTCCACTCTTCTTTGGCACAACTTGAACTGGTGATATCCACTGACTATCCGAGATTGGGTATATGACACCACAATCTAATAACTTGATCACCTCGTCCTTTACAACCTTCATCATTGGTGGATGCAAACGTCTTTGAGCCTCCCTTGTAGGCTTGGCGCCATCCTCAAGTAGAATTCGATGAACACATTTTGTCGGGCTAATTCCCTTGATGTCTGCCAAAGTCCAGCCAATGGCAGCTGTGTTCCTTTGCAAAACCGCAACTAGCTTGTCTTCTTGTTGCTTTGTCAACGTTGATGACACAATAACTGGTAAAGTGTCATCTTTTCCAAGAAAAACGTACTTTAAATGTGGGGGAAGAGCTTTGAGCTTTAACTCAGGGGCCTGTTTCACAGATGGTAACAACTTATTAGTAGAAATTGGAATTGACAAAGGAGAATTATACCTTTTGGTAGGTGGTTGTGACTCAAGCTCCTTCACAACTTCAAGTATGGACGGCTCTAAATTTTTCAAAGCCTCCTCATCCCGTTCTCCAAACTTGTCAAATCCGGCCCCTTGCTCGATGGCTAATTGCTATGCTTGGTGGGTGGTCATTGCACACGGTGCAACACCACCAAACCTCCATGAAGTTTCGGCATTCCCCTCTTGACATAGCTCGGCATTGCTGTTTGTTTCTTCCATTTCGGCACTTGGATGTCTCATAGCGTCAAAAATGTTGAACTTGATCATCTCGCCATCAAACTCCATTGTCAAATTACCTTCAGCAACGTCGATATTCGTTCTTGCTGTTCGCATGAATGGTCGTCCCAACAATAGCTGTGTCGAGTTTGTAGATGACTCCTCCATTTCTAGCACATAAAAGTCTGCAGGAAATATCAGCTGGTTAACCTGCACAAGAACATCTTCAACATACCCCTCAGGGTACTTGTTAGAATGATCCGCCAATTGGATCACAACATTGTCGGTTTTAAGAGGTCCTAGATCTAGAGACTTATAAAGATTTAGTGACATAACATTAATTGAAGCTCCTAGATCTAGCATGACATTCTCAAAACAAGTAGAACCAATAACACAAGGGATAGAAAAACTCCCTGGATCCTTCATCTTGGGCGGCATTTTTCGTTGAATGACGGCAGAGACCGTCTCACTCATCTTGACAACTTGTTTCTCCCTTGTGTGTCTCCTTGATGTGCAAAGCTCCTTCAAGAACTTAGCATACTTAGGTATTTGTCGGATGCACTCCAACAAGGGTAGGTTGACATTCACTTTTCGAAAGACATCCAACACTTCTTCGTCGGATTTATCCTTTTTGCTCTTAGTGAACCTAGAAGGAAAAGGTAGAGAAGAAGATTGATTAGTATTAACTAAATCACTAGGGTTTGAAATCATACCTTCCTTCGTTGAAGTTGCCGGATCTTTTTCAAGATCCCTCTTTTTCATTGCGTCCAAGTCTGCCTTGCTTGGCTCAGCTTCTTTGTTTCGCACGGTTTTTCCTTGATCTTGTCCATGTGTGTCGGCATTGGCATTATGCTCGGCATTCTCTTGCATCATGAGCTCAGCATCACCTTCTTCATCACTCATGTCCAACACTCCAAGTCCTTTTGTGGTTTTAGGCTTTGAAGGTGGTGACAACAAGGTTTTCCCACTTCTTGTGACAACAACTTGTGCTTGCTCGTTCTTGGGATTCTTGATGACACCTCCTGGCAACCTCCCTTGTTCATTGAATTTCCCCATGAAGTCCACAACTTGCCCCATTTGATTCTTTAATTCCATAATGTCTTTCGACATCAAGGCAATGTCCTTGGTGTTGGTTTGAGTTGTGGCCAACAAAGATTGTGTCGAAGTGGCAATGTTCTTGAAGATCTCATCATAATTTTGCTGCCCACTCGGCTGTCCTCCTTGTTGGTAGGGTTGGTATGGCCTTGGCATGAAATTGCCTTGAGGTCGTGCCATGTAAGTACTTGGTTGCTGCCCTTGTGCGTTTGGTTGTGGATTCAACACGTTGTTGTTGTTGCTCCAACAGAAGTTTGGATCGTTGGCCCTTGGATTGAAATTCTGAAAACGTGTTTGAGCCCCTTGACCTTGGAAGTTGCCGAATTGTCCTTGAAAACCGACGGCATTGACATCCTCAAAGTTCGGATTTACTTGAGTGCACTGATCGGATGTATGTCCTTCCATGCTACACACTCCACAGACTTGTATCCCTCTATTCTTGGCCAGGTTTGAAACCATGAGAGTCAACTTACTCAAGTCATCTTTTAGCTCGGCAATGGTATTAGACTCCCCATGAATGTTTGTCTCATTCACACGCCTTGATGAAAACGAACCAAATTGTTGATTGTTTGTAGCTCGCATTTCCAACAAGGTACTGGCCTCTTCTCTACTTTTCTCCATCAAAGAACCTCCAGCTGCTGAATCTAGAAACTGTCTTTCCATAGGGCGAAGTCCCTCATAAAAGTACTGTAGCAAAAGTCCCTCACGTATCCCATGGTTTGGACACGAAGCAACCAATGCCTTATATCTCTCATAATACGCTTCGAAAGACTCATCAATGTCTTGCTTGATAGAAGTTATCTCCTTTCTAATTTGCGTCACCCTCGACGAAGGAAAATACTTGAGGAGAAACTCTTTCATCATAGTGGCCCATGACACAATTCGTCCAGCTGGTACTGCAAAGAACCATTTCCTAGCTTTATCCTCTAATGAAAACGGAAATGCTTTCATTTTGACAAGTTGCATATCAGCTCCTCTAGGGCACATAATGTCACAACAATATTCAAACTGTTGCAAGTGTCGGTTCGGATCCTCTCCACTCAGTCCATGAAATTTCGGCAGTTGGTGGAAGAAACCACCTCTGAGTTCAAAGTCAGCCGTTTTCCCTGTTTCCACAGCAGGATAAGTGACATTTGCTGGCCTGACCCCTGTTCCATTAACTTGGCCGTTTTCTTCCCTGAGTGAAGTCATTCTCAATTCAAATGAGTGTGGTGGTGATGAATTCGGTGTTGAGTGATGAGATGTTGATGGTATGTTGATGGCAAGCTCCTCTCGGACACGTATAAGTCGGTTGTTGATGTCTCGTGTCCAAGTGTCAGAACCGCTCATTCACCTACAAAACAGGATGGCACAATTGGCCAAGACCAAGTTAGTAAGTCATAAAAAATTTCGAAAAACAAAACGACACTAACTAAGAATTATGAATAAGATAAAATTAACATACTTAAATAACACACACACAAACATGACATATCAGAAACACACATAACATATAAACTAACCATGGCATCACACAAAATTGTAACGAACATAAAAATTGGACAAAAACACATACACACACACGGCAAACAATATCTCGAGCTCGGCATTCACACATACACACGGCAAACAATGACATTTATCAACAAGGCATACGTATAAGTTAGAAACACACATGGCATTCATAGTTACATATAGACAAAAATCATGATAAAAACATAATGTGATGACTTCTCACCCTAAAATGTTTTCTACTTGATTTTATTAAACTTTAATTCTCAAGGTACGTGGAGCAGGGAAGACCACTGTGCAATGGACTGATACAGCCCAAGGTAGTGTTATGCTTCGTCCGATATACCTCAAACATTAAAGTCAAATTAATTTGAAGTTCATGGCGTCATACATGTCTAAGTAAATTCTAGCGTTTAAAGTGTGGTGATGCTTCGGCCCAAGCATTTGGCTAGTTCGAGCGGATTCCGTGGTTTCAGAAGGCAAGTGTCAATGTCACGGGGGGCGAACCCCCTACAAGAACCAGGCAGGACTCGTTTGTGATCAAGGAGGCGGACCCCTATCGACCCCTTCACCGAGAAGAGTGGTCAGTCATGATCTTGAGATCCAATTGAACAAACCTGAATTCCATATCTATGACAGAACGGCCCCTTACTCAGCTAGGAACAAACTTGGGTCACTAGACCACTCGACAAGTGTTAATCAAAGCCGCCCTCAACCTCATGAAATCCGCAAATAACATGAAGGGTTTAGGCTAAGATTAACAAATGCGGCTTCTCCCTACATGTTACACTTTAAAAACCACAATAAACTCCAAACACATATGAAACAATAAACCTCCTAAATATTTACTAAGTTACAATAGTTACAACAAAACACATATGGCACAAAAATATACAAATTCGGCACAAAAATATACAATGTACAAATTGGCAATACACAATATACATTCAAAACATATGTGTTTTGACACACACATGCTTCGGCACCTACAAGAAAACAAGGTTAATTCACAAACATATACATATACAAAACAAAAATCCTTTTTAGCATCCCCGGCAACGGCGCCAAAAATTGACGAGGCCAAAAGTATGACCTGTGCAATTTAAAAAACCCTATCGTGTAGCTTTAGTAAGTAGGGATCGTTCAAGCCGGGGACACTAGGGAAGGATTATGTCTGCAAAACAAATCGTTAGTAACATTCACAAATAAAACATACAAGTACAATTCTGTCACAACTATACAAGTATAAACATATATACAAAATATTATGGGGAATTTATATGAGTTGGTTCGAAATTTAAAAATAAAACAGAAATATTTACATACATTGGTCAATCATTACTCAAGCACAAGATATAGCAAACACCGATTAGAGAACATATAAGTTTTATGAAAGATCAAGTTATTATGTTTATGTTATCATAGATGCAAATTAATTCCAACTATTTAGACTTCTCATGTAACTTAGAACTTACGACACGCATCATCCTAAGTTTATGTGTCATCCTGTTTAATGCTTACGACCCGCATCACATTAACACAAAATACACTTACCGTTCACGAGTCGTTGGAGACATGATCCTAGGCATGACGTCACTCATCCTATTAGCATGTAAATCACTTACCCTAGCAACCCTATGCAGCAACTAAAATTGAGAGCCCGACCCGGTGAACTCAACCTAGAATACTACGGCAGATTAAACTCCCCCCTTAGGAACATCCGTGCACAGACTACCCTCAGGTTCGATTACGTGATCAGGTAAGCAGTAAATCAATTCGACAACTACTAAACACAAACATAAACAACTTAAACTAAATCAAAATCCTCACATGCAATCTAAATCGTTACAATTATAAACACAATCACATGAAAATCACAAAGAAGAACAAGTAAACATGTTTATAACGTAAAACCAAAAACCAATACAAATATTTATATAAATAACCATCATCCATACAGTAGATACACACATAAACCTTGATTGTATTCATACCTAAACCTACCCTAAGAGTTGGCAAGGATTGAAGAATGGATTGGTGGCGGCAAAGCTATGCAATCGGCAGCAAGGATGCAGTCGGCAGCAAGGGGTTGGCGGCGGCAAGGCTATGGTGTTTCTGTGTAGGGAGGGTTTTTAAGTAGAGCTTGGCTATACTAAGGCTTAGAGCAATTGAAAGACACGAAATTTGATGTACATAGGTCCTATTTATACAGAAAATTTCGAAGAGAAACCCTAGAGAATTCAGGAGCTTCAAGGAGACACCTTCCTTGTTGAGCTTGGTTTCCTCCTTTTATCTTTGGACAAAGATTTCGACTTGGACCTTGGATTTCTGATTTCTTGGACTCCTCTACATGTTATTGGATCCATGTAGGCCTTATACACAAGTTCTTGGGCTCATAGGTAGCCGAAATCATGGACAAACTCGGCAAGGACAGACTTTCCCGGTTTGACCGGAAAAGCTCCATACTTGGTTGTTTCGGCTGCCATGATGCATTCTTCGAATATTTTTCTTCAATGCAGCTTCCCATGACTTCATTAAGCTCTTCTTAAGTCCTTTGACATGCTTGGGAAGAATTTTGGTGAAGAAACATCCTCCTAAACTCGTGTGACAACTTAGGCAGAAACTGCCCAGTTTTGCAGCTTGACCTCCGTCCATTGTTTTGATCATAACTCCTTCCTCAGAACTCGGATTGCTGCTATTCAAAAAGATTTAGAAACTAGACATCCACAGCTTTCCATCCATATATGGCATGTTCCCTGGTTCCTCCTGGATCGTCCTAGGGAAATTTTTGAAGTTGAGTTATGGTTTCTGGAAATTCCTGCTCGGATCAAAACCTTATGTTTCGGAGTTTCTTCTTTTCCATGGCTTCTTTTGTTGTCCTCCATGAGTCCAATCTTCATGATTCTTGATATAATATGCTCATTTACATGTCATCTACACATTAAACCAAATTCATCAAAAATGACAATGTAAAGGTACGGTGAATCATGATAAAATTACCAAGTGTTTGTTCCAAATCGAATTTTCAACACTTAAGCACACTTTTCTGTATAAATACATGTTTTAGCCATTGCTCTACAGAAAAACCCTTTTGACTCAAAATAAGTAAAAACGACCTTACTAAGGAGCAAACAAGGTACAAACGAGGGTAAAAACACATTAAAAACATAGCGTAAAACACACTTATCACTGCACAGCTTCACGGACTTCCGCTTCCGCCCATGCCCACGCCTATTCCCTTACCTCAACCGCCACAACCTCCCCAGCAACCTCATCTGGCGCAGATATTGATTTAGACGATATCGACTTTATTTAGTTTTTTAGGTTTATGAACAATTATTTATTTACTTTTTTAGGTTTATGAACAATTTATAAATTCAAAATTTAATGCAAAATGTTTATGTTACTTTGATTGTGTTTGTTGTTGGTTATCAAATTGCTTGTGTAATTTGCAGCTTGCTTGGATGGTAATTTAGAAATTTTGTAGTTTTTTTTAGTATGAAAAGTACTATAGTCGACGAAATTTACCATAATTCGTCGGCTATAGTAATTTTTTTTTCAACGTTTAGCCGACGAACTTTACCATATTTCGTCGGCTAAAGTTGTAGTTAAGCCGACGAAATGTAATATTTCGTCGGCTTTTCTCCATTTATTTTTTAATTTTTTTTTAAAAATATTTAGCCGACGAAATATAGTACATTCGTCGGCTAAAGTATTTTAAGTTGGCCGACGAAATATTACTATGTCGTCGGCCAAAGTCTTATGTATAAACCGACGAAATATTGATATTTCGTCGGCTAAAGTAAGACTTTGGCAGACGAATTTTTTTAAATTATGTCGTCGGCTAAGTGTTAAACTTAGCCGACGACGGATTTTATTTCGTCGGCTATAACTTTAGCTGACGAGTTATAGCCGATGACTTCTTAGGCGACGACGGGTCGTCGGCTAAGAGCTTAGCCGACGAATTGGTGAAACAGGCTGACGAAAAAATTTCGTCGGCTAAAGTGCTTATCCTGGTAGTGTTTACTTAAAACTTAGTAAACAAGTTATACAATATTAGTAGACATGTTGTGATTTTGATGATCAAAAATCACAAACGAAAATCCAACCGTCTGATATGACCATCATGATAATAAATATGTATGGGACAAAATTCAACTTGATCCGACAATTTTAACGGCTTCCAGACAGTCAATCTCACAAGTCAAACCCATAAACGCACGGAAACGATCATTTGACCGTCTAAATTACGTATTTTGGCCGAACATTCAAATGAAAATAGTTTCAAATCAATGAGACGCAACCAGTGGTGTAAAAATTTACGAAAAATAATCCCTGAAGATAGGGCTACCCATAGGGAGAAAGAATAGTAAATTGCATTGACCGTAACTATCGACACCGAGACTTTGCCAGAATTATGTGATTTTTTAACCGTAAAAGTATTTCACCATTCCGGTCATATCTTATTTCACGATTTTTTTGAAAATTTTGCTTCCTATGTATAGTTCCAAAGAAAAAACTTATAGCTAATTTTACTGTATTTTTAATCTTAGCCGACGGAATATAGTTTTTTCCGTAGGCTAAGAAAGCCCTTACTAGGCTCTTAGGTCTTAGCCGACGGAATATGAATATTTTCATCGACTAAGGGCTATCTTAGCCGATGGAGATAGCCAAGAACACAGATCCGTCGGCTAAGAAGGTCTTAGTCGACGAAAATTTTCTGACAACCTTGTTCCGTCGACTAAGATGGGCTTAATCGACGAACTATTTCTTCTAGCCGACGGAAATAGTTTCGTCGGCTAATAAAATCATAGCCGACAGAACTGTTTAGATTACATTGGCTAAGAGTGAAATTCCAATAGTGTAATATAGTTTTCCTATAAAGTCTACTGCATCCAGTAAATCATTTTTCAACATTACTGCACCCTAAACTTGAAATAGAAGCAATAGATGGTGATTTATTAAAGTTTACTACCTTTAGTAAAGTTTTGTAATAAAGTTTACTAACACCAATAAAGTTCTTCCATAAAGTCTACTGCCCCTAGTAGATCATTTTGCAACATTGTTGCCCCTCAATAAAACTTTCAATAAAGATATGATATGGTTCTGGCAAGGTCCGGTGATATTTCGGTGATGTTTTAACAAGTCTAACGAGATTCCGGCAACCCATTATCAGATGCGGTGAGGTTCCAGTCAAACCTTCTCTTTAATTTTTTCATTTTTCTTCTTTAACCACGTTTAAGGGGTGAGAGTATAATAGTATAATAATAATAATAATATAGGTTTTTTTAAGAGTTTAGACCTCTTTTTTAAAAATTTAAATAGTCAATATTTAAAAAAAATGTTGAAATAAAAAATAATATGCTAAATTTTGTAATAAATGAACATTTTTTTCTTTAATAAAACCCTAAATCAAGCCTCTTATTATCGTCTCGATCATCCACACCTGTTACTATAAGGTAAATTCAGTAAGTTACCGCAAGAGGTAAACTTTCATTCTTGTTTTGGTTCTGCGTGGACCTCAAAAGTTACTCCCAAATTGTTAAACCCTCCTCTTCCTTCCCCAAATTCCTCAGCTCAAAATCAAAACCACCACTAGATTCCGATCATGTTGATCAGAAGAAGGCTCGCCTCCCTCCTCTCCACCTCCATGGTCTCTTTCAAACCCACTCTCACTCCCACACCCACTCCCTCTTCCCAATCCTCCCTACATTTCCTCCCTAACTCCCCCAACCCTAACCCTAGCTTCACCACCAATGGCAAGGCCTCAGCTTTGGGGTTTTTTCCGGGAGTGAGAGCGTACAGCAGTCTTCTGAGCCTGAACGATCTGAGGCCCAGAGTGCCGAGGAAGCAGAAGACCAGGAAAGGCCGCGGGATTGGGTCCGGGAAGGGCAAGACGGCGGGGAGAGGACACAAGGGTCAGAAGGCCAGGGGCTCCGGGAAGCTGGGGTTTGAGGGTGGGCAAACCCCGCTGCGACGTCGTTTGCCCAAGCGTGGGTTTAAGAACCCATTTAGTCTCACTTTTCAGGTACACCCACTCTTCGTGATTTTTTTGTTTGGTTGGACATGCAATTTGGATTGATTGGATGTGTAAGAGGACTCAGGTTGCGTAAATTTTAGTAGCAGTGATATCTTGACCTATGATGACCGGCCAGGGTAATTGTATAGGCTTTTACTAGGTGACTTGATCTGTGTGTGGTGCATACTACTACGGACTAACCCAGTTGAGAAAGGATTAAGAAGTAGAAATGAAAGAACGAACAAAAAAGAAACACTCAACCTAGATGAGTGACCAATAATGGAATCATATGTAAATCTTCTGGTGCAATGGAAACCAATACCAAAGTGCTGGTTTCTATGCAACTTATGAGTGCATTATGGTTTCATCGAGTTGTTGACATGTTGGAGGTAGAAAGGATTGCATTGCTAGTGTGATACCTCGGCCAAACTTTCTGAGATGTAATCAGATGCTGCAATCGTTCTTATTTTACTATCAGAGGAACATAGTTGTCAATATTTTCAAACTCGAAAGAGTGGTGTACCCTGATTCCAACCCTTTTAAGAATATTTACTTTTCTTTACTAACGTTGATGCTCTGTGAACTTTATAAATTATGCTAAGTGCCTTTTGTTTGTGTTTTGTGTCAATGAGAGTGATATTTTGCTTCTGATGCATCGGAAGGCATTTAATTCTTGGTGTTGCCTAGTCTGAACACCAATAGTATTGTTTGTCCTGTATTTTAAATATCCATATTTTAAAGCAGATTTTGAGAATGTGTTTATTTGATTTTCATCCTGTTTTCCTCTGGATGCCATTTCTGCTATGTTAATCATATATATAGAATTTATAAATGTCACAGATTCCTTTCATTTTCTGACAATTTGTGCAGCCTGTAGGATTAGGAAAGATAGCCAAACTAATAAATGCGGGAAAGATTGATTCTTCAGAGTTGATTACAATGAAAACTCTCAAGGTACAGAAAATTTACTCTCGAACATTGCCATTACCTCCATCCAATGAGTTCAATCTGCTAATTATCATTACTATAGGATACAGGGGCAATAGGGAAGCAGATAAAAGATGGAGTGAGATTAATGGGACGTGGTGCTGAACACATCAAGTGGCCAATTAATCTGGAGGTATGTGTTGACCTGTGTTCCTATGTATTTCCATCCAAAAAAGGAGACCTATGTATTATGTGGCTTGGACATCAGTTTTGCTTGCCTCGTCACTCTTTCTATTTTTGAAATTGCTGCATTCTACTTCAATATATGTTCTTGTTGGCTTGGGAGTGACTTGCCAGTCGCCACTTCAGTGCTGAGCTTTGAACTAAGGAATAGACCAATCAATAACGTCAGATTAAATTTTGTATGTTGCCATTGATTGCTGATTTAGTGTATGATGATTTCATTGTAGTCGGTTGTACTTGAAATGTTTACTGATTCATACTTTAGTTTCCATGTCTGGATGTCTTATAAATTTAGTTAGTGTAAGTGATGGCTCTTAGCCTCTTAATGTTTGAATCACGCTAGTTACTATGTATTTGTGCACATGATCTTGTCAATTGCTTGTAAAGCAGCTGAACTATTTTCTGCCTATATGCAAGCCGAACTGAACTGACAAATTACATTTACAGGTATCACGTGTCACCGTTAGGGCAAAGGCTGCAGTTGAAGCTGCAGGAGGATCTGTCAGAAGAGTGTATTACAACAAGTTAGGCTTTCGAGCTTTGCTCACACCTGAGTGGTTTGAAAAGAAGGGCAGATTATTGCCAAGAGCAGCTAGACCTCCACCAAAACAGAGGGATAAGGTTGACAGCATTGGCCGCTTGCCAGCCCCAACCAAACCTATTCCATTTTTTACTGAAGAAAACGAGGCAGCCTCCAGTTCATCTACTTGACAAGAGATGCAGTATTTTGTATTCTTAGTCCCAGTTTCTTCTTCTATGCTCGGCATAAATTGTCTTTTTATAAGGTTTTGGTTGTTAGATATAGTCGTCTCAGAGGATAAATGGAATGAGGAAAGCTTTTCATGCTATTGCTTCAACTGTTTTCTTTTGGTGGAAGAAGCTGAACACACTTAAGAATGTGTCGCACCAATTGCTTTGTTTAGTATATTCACTTGATAAGAGTCGTTTTCATCTAGACGAAAGTGACTATCTCTTGAATACCACCATTTGTAGCCGGGTTATGTAATATGTTGCAGGTCCCTCGTGAAGAATATGAAGAGGAGCTGTCAAAAGTCTGAAGATTAGTGATCCTTACACTCTTTATGCAGATTGGTTAAACTCCCACAGTTGGGGAAGGATCGATGATAGCTAGTTGAAATGTTAGCAGTAGTTCTATTGTAAAACTTTGTGTAGCAACAAATCAACAATGCCTAAAAGGAGACCAAATTGAAGAAGGATGAGGATTCAAGTCAGGGAAGAGTTGCAAAGCACACAATTATCTAGTGTAGCCCCTACAGAAACCTCATTCATAAACTTACATATTCCCAAATACCCCCGTACCTCTCCATTCTTGTTAAAAAAAAAACAATGATCGGAATCGTATCATTTGAACTAAATTGGACCAAAGAGTGAAAATTCAGAAAGTTGTGGGTAACATTTTTAGTTTACACAAAGTAGCGGGGTCAAAACCGTGCTGGTCATTTTGTCTGTGTAGCATAACAGACGGCTTTGGGCAAGAGATAAGGATCATAAATGCTACGAAGAGAGCGAGTGACACACATAGACTGGTTGGAGTGACTGAAGTGTGGCAAATGGCGTCAACTGCTTCGACTCTCTCATGGAGTTCATCCTCATTGCTTCAAAGCTTCACTGGCAACATAAACCAAGCAACTAAAACAGCAGACAGAGCTACATCCTTTGTTGTTATTGCTCAAAAGAAAGCCAAGAAAGCTCGAACGGTCTCTTATACTACTTGGTCCTTCATTCCTAACATTTGTTTTTCCATGAATGGCAAAACCCATCTCAGTTTGAGGCAGTGGCATTTCATATTTTGAATTGTATTTATGTATGTTGTTGTTGTTGTTGGGGGCAGATAATTCTGAAGGAGGATGTAGCTGACCTGGGAAAGCAAGGGCAACTTGTCAGTGTGAAAGCTGGTTTTTTCAGGAACTTTCTGCTACCAACAGGAAAGGCCCAGATTGTTACTCCTTTGCTGCTCAAGTATGTAATGCATAACTCAACTATCTTATTTGAATTAGTTCTGTTCTTTGTTTTGTTGAACTTTACTTCTCATTATCTTTGAACATTTATGAAGTCAGTAATATAGCATCAAACTTGGGAATTGTGTTTATGGAGTCGAACTATTTCGATGAGAAGAGGTTATAGTTAAGATAGGATTACTTTAGAATGATGCGGAAACATGATCATACGTGGTTAAATTACCAATTAACAACACTGGATAAGGGGGAAGCATATTGAAATTGTGTGAATAGTGTTGAATGGCTTACTTGAGCAGTGTTTGGGGTTGAACTTGATTGTCACCACTTAAATGTTGTGAAATTTAAGTAGCCGTTTCAGTGTGTAACTGTACCTCTGAAACTCTTGAATAAGACTTTGGAAGATACCTTTAGAATAGGTTTTGCCACTGCTCTATCCTGCGAGTTGACTACCTCAGTTTTGTTGGTATATTTACATAGAATTTTAACAAAAGTGTATATTTCCTTCCTGAAGCCCCAAAAGTTCAAAGTATCACTTGTTAGCCTAGATACTTTTACGTATAGTACACCCATTTTGATCGTATCAATATGACTATATGAGATACTAGCACATTAGTCTGCTTGAAATTCTTCTTCAATGCACCATCTAATTATGAGAACCCTTATTTACCTTTTTGTCATACACATATCTTCAGTAACTTTTGGTTCTGGAAATGTACTGGACACAATCCTTAGGTCCCCTTTATATAATAGCTGAGATGTATAAAGAGGGTGAGCATTTCATGTTTTCTTATGCCTCTTCTCTCGAATGTGTAAATGTAATCTTGATGTGCAACTGTTTGGTCTGTCTTTTGAATCTAAGTATATTTTTCGACAAAATGAGAGTGTCTAGCATTTTTTGAGTGCTGTTTTCTTCTTTTGGCCAAGGAATTCATGGTCACTCACCATTGAATCTAAATAGAGAATAAGAGTTATAAGTACAAACGTGAATGGGATGCTTCTATGTTTCAGTAAGATATGATTACATTCTACTTCTAGTGATATTTGTGCGTTAATATTTGGGCACAATCTGTGCTCTTTCCTAAGAACATATTATCACTCCACACTTCGTATTGTTCTTTCCAGGGAAATGAAAGTGGAAGACGAAAGGATTGAAGCTGAGAAAAAGCGGGTACTTAAATAGCACATATTTTCCATTTCTGTCTTTCATACCCCTCATATGTACTTCAAATTTTAATATATTAGAGGAATCTTTGTCTGTGTTGTGTACTTCATGTGATCCCCGGTATGCATATCATTCATCTAAGGCTAAGGCTTTTGGACTTGATCTTTTAGGACATCCAAATTTGGGTTAAAAAACGAAGACCTTTCATTGTTGTACAGATAATCGCTGATGCTTTGATTAACTAATTATAAAAGTATTTTTTTTCCTTCTGTCTTTTACTCTCACTCATCATTATGTCATAGACAGTAGACCTAAGAGCACTGCTGTTTCTTTAACTTCTGAGGCTAAGTGGTAACAGTTGTGCTATTTATTCTAGTCATATTATTTTCTTGTGTTGACTGTTGAACACTTGCCAAGTTCAGTTCCATTTTCTTACTTCTCTCAACAGTAGTCTATGTTATCTGAACTTTTCCTGTTATATACCTTATTGCATTATTTCAACATTTCATTTTGGTGCAGGTAAAAGAAGAGGCGCAGCAACTTGCCCTTATGTTTGAAACTGTTGGAGGATTCAAGGTGAAGCGCAAAGGTGGAAAAGGAAAGCTGATATTTGGAAGGTGAGTTTTGTGCCATTGTTACACTTCAATGCACTGTGTAAAATCAGTTATTGACCCGCATTCTTATGCAGTGTCACAGCTCAAGATCTTGTTGACATAATCAAGGCCCAACTTCAAAGGTAGGTTCTTTTTTTCGTCGCTATTTTTTGTATTTCAAACAGAATACATAGTTTCTTTTATCTTTAAGTTTTTCATTAAGTTAAAGACAATTTTTGTTAACTTCAGTCAAAACTTTCATAATCTATGGATTGGATTTCTCACTAGAGTCCAGGAACTATATCTCAACACGGGTTTTAATAATTTAACAGTTTCAAATATCACATTCCTAGAAACAACTGCTCCAAATTTAACTGTTTAGAGATATTGTATAGTTCATTGCTTTAGCTTGTAAGAATTCAACTGTTTAGAGTTATCTATATTTGATAAGATTACATTGGAACCGTAGGTGAATGTTTTTTTCATATGCACTTGCTCTTTTCTATTCTTTCATATCCATTCTCTGCCATTTCATTCATCTGTAGGGATGTCGACAAGCGTATAGTATCTCTTCCAGATATTCGGGAGGTTGGAGAATATATTGCTGAACTGAAGCTTCATCCGGAAGTGACTGCTAAAGTACGGGTGATAGTTTCTGCTAATTGAGGATGAGCAGCTTCCAGTCATATTTGGAAGTCGACTTGGATGGCCAAGATTAAGTTCAAATGTATTTTTGCAAGCTACACCATTTAGCCCTAGCACTACTATTCAATTCATCCACACCATATACATGATGAAACGATGGAAGTATTGGACAGGTATGGTCTAGTTTTGGCCTTGAGCATAAACCATAATCTTGTATCACTAAAGCGCACTACTTAAAAGCATAAACTTTTACAATCTCATACAAATCACAAACATCACGGACGCTGAGAATTGTTAAGTTGATGTACCTGGTAGGAAGGTTCTATTACTTACGGCAGTCAATTTGCAACCTGTGTGCTTCTCTCCTATGATTCTAAGTCGACGGTAAGCGTTGTGACCACAGAATTAAGAAACCGAACCCACCACCAAATTGAATCTGCAAACCAGATTAGGTACTCAATATCTCACCGAACCAAATAATGACAACCACAAAAATATAACTAAACTGATCATGTCTGGTTGTTCAAAACCAAAATGAACCCATTTTTTAAACAATAGCCGACGAATACAAATTTTAAACGACGAAATTCAAACTTTAGCCGACGAGTTTGTTACTCTTTAGCCGACGATTTCATTTATTTCGTCGGCTAAACTTTTCACGGTCAAACTTTTTTGACAAAGGTTTGAGGTTTAGCCGACGAAAATTTTGCAAAATTTCGTCGGCTATAGTCTAAGAATATAGCCGATGAAATACTCGTAGTCAGCTATAGTCTAGACTATAGCCGACGACAATTTTTTATTTCGTCGACTAAAGTTATAACCGACGACACTATAGCTGACGAACCCTTGTCGCTATAACTATAGCCGATGAAATTTTATAACAGGCCGACGAAAAAATTTCGTCGGCTATAGTAGTTGTGGTAGTGAGAGCGATGAGAGGTCGCATAGTTATAGAAAGGTAAAAAAATCTTTTACATAAGATTAATTGGAATGAGTTTTTGACTTTTCTTTTAATTGGATTGGGGTATGACTTTTTTAATTTTGTGCAAATAGACATTTTCTCTTATGAAGCAAACATTGACCTTTTATAAACTCGGTATATATACAGCAATATTAATTTGAAAATGATATTTGACATCGAACTTATTTTTAATGGAGAGTTTGACATAAACTAAACATAGCCTTATTGATCAACCTTGTTATTTTCTTCTAAGTTATAGTAATACACTACCAGGATCAGTACTTTAGCCGACGAAAATTTTTCGTAGGCTAAGTACGAAATTTCATCGGCTAAAGTCTTAGCCGATGAAACGTCGTCGGCTAAGAAGTCGTCGGGAAAAAGCCGTCGGCCAAAACTTTAGCCGATGAAATTACTTTTCATCGTCGGCTAAAGTCAATTATTTAGCCGATGAAAAATTTTTCGTCGCTTATAGTCTTGACTTTAGCCGACGAATTTTTGGACATTAGCCGACGAAATTTTAATAAATTTCGTCGGCTATAGTTATTTATTTATTTATTTAACTTTAGTCGACGAATTACCCACTACCGGAACAACTACTTTAGCTGACAAGATTTTTTCGTCGGCTAAAGTCTTAGCCGACGAAATTACTGTTCATCTTCAGCTAAAGTCATTTCTGACGAAGAAATTTTTCGTCGCTTTATTTCTGGACTTTAGCCGACGAATTTTTGGACCTTAGCCGACAAAATTTAATAAAATTTCGTCGGCTATAGCTATTATTTTTATTATTTATTTATTTAACTTTAGCCGACGAATTTTATTAAAACTCGTCGGCTATAGTTATTTTATTTTTTTTATTTCTTGTATTTTTGATTTCTTTTTTTGCTTCTTTTTCGTTTTTACACCTGTGGTGGAGGTGGAGGAGCAGGAGGAGGAGAAGAGGAGGAGACCGGCTATATAGGAGGAGAGAGGAGAAGGAGGAGGAGAAAGAGGAGTGGACTTTAGCCGACGAAAAAAATTTCGTCAGCCTGTTTTTTTGTTATTTCGTCGGCTAAAGTTTTTTTCTGGTAGTGATATCATATACCCGGTCTAGATGATTGAGTAGAGCAGCCAATAAGTAGAATCTTTCAATGAAAGAAGCAAAGTCACACATAATTAATTAAGTTAGTTAGTTCTGGTTTAGAGCATATTATATAGTGAATGATATATATATATATATACTATAACGTTAGAGAATAATTGGAGAGGATATGTGACAAGGTAACTCCCCACTAAGTACATGTGCCTATGCCAATGATTATCGATCTCATTTCTCTCCATCTCTCCAATCAGTCTAATGTGTATTTGGAAAAGTACTAATAAAGATTTGAAACCCTAGGAGCTCCGTAAAAGCTGGAAGAGAAAAGTTTTAAGTGTTTTGATTCGTGGCTTGTCTGACAGCGCCTCTACACAGACATTTGGGCTTCTAGCCTCGTCGGTGTGGGCAAGGATCGTTGTCGGACGGGCATTAGAAGGCGACTAGTTGGTGGTTGATTCTTAATGGTCCCTGACGGTGGACCGAGAAAGACATTTTTTCATCAGATCAGACTGAGGCACTTTTGGCGGGTGTGGTTCATTTCGGTTTTGTGTTGGCTAGGAGGTCTTATCATCAAACTAGAGCAGCAGTCGGTCGTGGAGGGGGAGCTGTAGTGGCAGAGTGGTGCTAAAGGGAGAACATGGCGGCCTGCTCATCTAGGTTGAGTCCTTGATCTGGGTTGGGTTTTTCTGACCACGTCTGGTTCAGTTTTTGGTAAATGATGTGTTGCCTTGCGGTGGTTCGATGGTGGCTCTTCTAGTGGCGGCCGACGACGGCAGAGGCACAAATGAGGTGCTCCATATCTGCTGAAATACTAGTTGGGCCAGGTCTCTGAAGGGCTTATGTTGGAGTCCAATGGGATTTGGGTGGGCCTAGGTATTGGGTCTGGTTTAGTTTTATTGGTTTATATATTTTTTTTGTTTTTAGGTTTTTGGTGTCATTCCTCTTTTTGGGCGAGGGTGTTAGGGTTTTGAATGGTGTCGTTTAGTGGATTTGGTTGGGTCATCGTTGGTGTCATGGTCAGGGACTATTGGTGTTAACGTCTGTGTCTTCTTGTTGTCAATGTAATGACGAGGTTGCCTCTGTATATATGCTAGTGGTTTTGGTATGTAATGTCTGGCGAGGTTGTTTCTTCTTGAGGTTGTTTATAATAAGGTATTGAGGCTTCTGAACAGGGTATGAAGTATGTTACAATTGGACTCGTTATGATTCATGGTCATGTAATTGCAGATATGTGGGTAGAGATGAATGTGAAGACTTGTTGTGCATCACTGAAATCTCTCATGGTTGTAGTAGTTCATCATTTAATATAATCTTGATAGTTTCCTAAAAGAATGGGTATTTGGATATCGCCGTTCTCATGCAAATTAGTATTCACATGCTTTATCTTCCCACACGTTTTGGCGAAGGAATGCATAAAGTTAGAAGTTTAATATGGTTCACTTGACATAACTAACAACTTGCTATGAAGAATACCAGAAAGAAGAAATAGATTCACTGAATGATAACTGATCAGATGTAAATGTAATAGATGAAGGACAATTTGATTTGATATATAAGCAGAGTGACTGTTTGGAATGACAACAGACATGGAAAGTGGGTCCAGCTGAGGAGGCAGCTGAGAGTCGCAGTTAGCCAGTGTGTTTGTGGTACGAGTGAGAGTATCTTTCTTGGGATTATCAATGAATGAGGCTGGACCCGATGAGAGGGAGATGATATTGATGAGCTCAAATACAGTTAAAGTCACTGACTAGCTTGCAAACTAAGTGATGACTTTATATGTAGTTGGGTAAAATTAGGTGCAACTGTTAAAGAGACTGGTGCATGTGTTCGGCTAGCACACAACTAAAACTTGTGGTGGATGCATGGACCATTATACTATTTACATTGTATATTAAGCTAAAAGCTATGAGTTTATTGTGTGAGTAAGAAGAAAGTCTTTTAAATCAGCTTGTTTGGCTCTGTTAGAGATCTAATTAATACATATCACTATCAGAAAAAAAAAAAAAAATTTAGTCGAAGAAAAATTATGATAAATTTTTATAATTACGCATTTAATTTAGTTTCAAAATTACTGCTGCGCTTTTCATCCTAATTATGATAAATTTTTATAATTACGATACAATATGATAAATTTTCATAATTACGCATTTAATTTAGTTTCAAAATTATGGCTACGCTTTTCATCCACTAAGGGATGTTTTTTTGACATATATGAGAGATCAAAAATTAGACCAACTTTTCGATCACATATCAACATCTTCACCGTTCAATATTTAGATTCATATATGTAGATCATTTCTGTAAAATTTCATCTAATTTGATGATTGTTAAGGCTTTGAACTAACTGAAATCAATTGACGCATCAAACATGAACCGTTCATGCTTATAATTTTAATTCGCAGTTTTGAGCACCTTATCGATCACCAAATTGGATGAAATTTTACAGAGATGATCTACGTATATAAATCTATATGTTGGAAGGTGAAGATGTGATTTGGTAATCAAAAAGTTAGTGTAATTCTTAATCCCTCATATATGTCAAGAAAAGTGATCTCTCATTGGAAGGGATCCTATATATGTATATATATAACATTAGATATATCCTAAGCTAAAGAAATGGGAGTGAGTGATTTGAGTGAGTGAGAGATACATGTGGCAAAGGCAGTTGCCAACTCTGCTTTGCTATCCAATTGTTCTTGTCATTTATTGAAACAGACTGTGTGAATGAGCTAGACTATCTGGCCTAGTGATGTGAGGAGAGTGAGTGCGAGAGAGAGAGAGAGAGCTTTTTAGGCTTTTTCTTTGTTTTAGCTCAATTACAATAATACAACAGAAAACACAAAAACATGCACTCTTACACCAGCAAGGAGGAACCTAATCCATGACTTTTGGTTGTGGTTATTGTGGTGGTGGAGCTAGCTTATGCCCAACCCTAAACCATACCCATCATCAATCCCATGCCCACCTTGACATATGTATATGCCTCTCTCTCTCTCTCTCATAGTGTGTCAGTGTGTGTTATATGCATTACTATCCCACTTGAAAATGAAGAAATGAAAAGGAAGAGGGTAGAAAAATAGTAAAGAAAAGAAGGAAAAGATGCCTCACATCACTCACTTTTCGTGAATCAAAGGCAACCATCTATGAACAACAAAAACACTAACCACTTACTCAAAGTATTCTCCTCAACTTCCATCAACCAAACTTAGCTCAACAAAAAGCAAGAATAATTTCAAATGAATACAACCATGATAAGAAGAAATAATCACCCCCAATAATCCAATTCTCACATCAGTAAAATTTTGCAAGATATAACAATGCTTTATACTTCACATGAATCGGTATGTATCCGAAAAATATAACTAAACAAATATATATAATTGTATTTTCAGTCTTCTCTCTTTAATAATGACAATTCACCAAAGCAGGGGCGTTGAAGACAAGACTAGTCTGTTGGGTCGGCACGAATTGGAAGTTCGAGTCACGCAGGTGATGAATCTGATACTGTTGGTGATGGTGGTGATGATGATCATGGTCTTCTGGGGCTGGAAGGTTTAGATCCAGTGATAGAATATTACTTTTCGCCTGCTTGACCCTCATACTGTTATCAATGGCTGCTGCACTAGTAGAACTGTTGCTGTTGGCCACTATGGCTCTGTGCCGTCTCATATGCCCACCCAGAGCTTGACCCGATGAGAACTCCGTCCCACATATCGAACACTCATGAATCTTGGCCTTGTTGTTGCTGATCTGAAACCCCTTTATCTGATTAATAGCCACTTTAGGCTGAGTTGGATGAGGAGGAGGAGGGCTAGTCTTGCTGACAAGTTGCTTGGAATCTTCATCAACTTGTTGATCCATGGATGCTGCAGAGGTGGTGGTGAACTGGGCCGGTGCCAGTTTCTTGTCCTGATCGGCAGCAGACTTTGGCTTCTTGTGACTGGCGCGGTGGCCACCGAGAGCTTGGAAAGAAGGGAAGGTCCGGTTACAGGTCTTGCACTCGTACGCATAAAACCCAGCTTTGCTCACATGACCTGAAAGAGAAGTTACAGAACCAGTCTGCTGCTTGGGAGCCACATCGCAGCCCTGAGCCAACAGAATCAGGCAGTTGGCCATGTCCTCTTCCTCGGTGCTTTCGTAACTGGCTGAAGTGAACGAGTTCCCGTACTCTTCTCCACCGCTGCCACAAGCGCTGGACGAGCTGGAAGTGACTGCTGCCAGGCCGAAAGGAGACGTGGGCCTCTGGCGCTTGGTCCTCTTGCCCTTGATGATCATCATCTGGCTTCGCTGATGACGATCACTCAAAGCCACCTCTTCCGTACTCATCAAAACCAGAATAGGGTTTTCTTGATCGAACGAAGGATCAGAGAGAAATCTGAAGGATTGAGCTTGATGAGAGAGAGAGGAGGAGACTGAAGAAGTTGGAGAGAGTAGGAATGAGGGGAAGTGTGTGAGTGAGGGGTAGTTATATATAGGGTAGGGTAAGAAAGGGTGAAAGTGGGGTCAAAAGGGGATTTGGATTAATTGGAGGAGGGAGAGAGAGTATTAGGTGTCCGAGACAGGCAGTCTGCTCTGCTCTGCCACCAAAATCTTCCTTGCGTTTCCAACCTTGGAAGTGTTAGTACCAAGAAAAGTTTGTTCCTCCTTCACGCCAATCAATCGTACGTTAACATTTATTTCAACTATAAAGCACTGCTACTCATGTGTTCTCTCCCTTCTTTGGCATAGAGTGACAGCAAGGGAAACTGCTCTATACCATTCGCTTTTCCACATTGCCAAACTTACTTGCTTATTTTCTTTTCTCATTTATAAATTAAAGGTAATATTAAAAACCTATTTTATGGAATTGCATTTGAGAGATCAGAGACAAAATTACATACAATTAAGAGTAAATTTTAGTGTCAGTATCAACTCTTATATTACGGTCAAAGTGATACCCAAAGTTACAATCTTAAACCGTAAACTCTCAATGAAAAATCTCTAAACTCTAAACCCTTGAAGGAAATGAGATCTATGAAATGTCTGAAAGTCATCTAAACCCTAAACCATCGACAAAAATAACCTTTTGTCTATCCTAAACCTTATTTCCTTCAAAAATCTCTAAAATTGAATCTTACTGATGCATTTTTCCTCCTAGTTTGAATATTGAAAACTTAGATTTTCATTCTGGGTATCACATTGATCATTTCAGAAGAGTTCAGTGACTATTGATGTGGTTATCTACTGACAAGAAATATTTTTAGTGGGTATCATATGAGACACGTCATCAAACAAACGGCCTCATAATAAAAAATGGTCGCAGGTCTTTCGTTAGTAGCAAAAATGAAGTTTAGCTACCACATTGATAGTTTTATAAGTTTAGGTATCACTTTCACATTGTCACAAGAGTTTGGGTACCGAAACTGCTAAAAACTCTACAATTAAAGATCCATGATCAGTGACACGTAGTCGATGAATAGAACGTAGTCGATGATCAGTGACACATAGTCGAAGAAATTAACAAATTCATATCAAATTGAATAAACAAATGTAATCGATGAATAGAACTCAAGTTCAAACTCAGTTGCAACATCTTTCAAAAAGCGTATTCATCAAATGACTCGACGTATCATGAATTTCGGACATATATAGATCACTTTGATGGCATGGAACACCTAAACACAGTTGTATAGATTCAAAATTTCACTTTTTAAAGGAAGAATGATCATTTGCACAAAATAAGAAAAGTCAAACCCCAAACCATTGAATTAAAAAGTCAAATGTCAATTTCAATACAAGGTGTACTTACTAAGAGGAGTGCTAGTCTCACACTCACCATGAGTGTGGATGGGCCACACTCACCTTTAAACCATAAAAACATTTCATTTTTGAATCCTCCCACTATAAATTATATTTTTTGTGTATTTTTTATGGTTTGAGGGTGAGTGTGGCTCATCCACACTCATGATGAGTGTGAGACTAGCACTCCCCACTTACTAATGCCCAATTACATAAATCTTTATTAAATTCATAATAAAATATTTTGTTGAGACAATTTTACCCTTGTTTCTTATAAACACTTGGAGAAAAAAGGAGAGACAGAATATTTTGTCGAAGCATCTTCGGTCGCTGGACTCCGGTCTCCAGTTACCAACCGTCGGACTCCGGTCATCGGACGCTTTTGCCTGAATTTTTTCTACTAAGGGCAATAAACTTTTACAGAGTTTACTAGGCTACATCTACATCAAATCCAAGTCTACTAACCCCAGTATACTCTAAATTTAAGTTTAATAACCCTAGTATACTACAAAACCAAATCTACTAACCGTAGTATATTCCAAACCAAGTCTAATAACCCACTGTATACTTCAAAACCAAGTTTACTAACCTAGTATACTTCAAAACCAAGTTTACTAACCCTAATATACTTCAAAACCAAGTCTACTAACCCCAGTATATCCCTTAGTAAACTTTTACTGGAGTAGTAAACTCGAGTAGACGAACAAACTCGAGGCATTGGTAGTAAATCATAAGTTTACTACCCCTAATAAACTTGTACCAGAGGTAGTAAACTTGTACCAGAGATAGTAACTTGCAAAACAGTATCTCCAAAGTCCATTATACACATTAAAACAGTGAAAAATCAACTTAGATACGAAAAAAATAAAGTTTACTACCCTTAGTAAACTTTTACTAGGGTAGTAAACTTATTAAACTTTTCACCATAGTAGAACTTATTAACTTTTCATCTTGGTAGAGCTTATTAACTTTTCACCTCAGTAGAACTTCATTACCCTGTAAAAAACCTCGATTAGGCAGGTCGACCAAGTCGGAGGGCGGAGATCCGCATCTCGGCTCACATCGCCTCAACGTTGGCTAGAGATCCGTGGCCGAAGATCGACTGCATCGCAACACCTGACTGATCAGTCCTTCTCACTCGAGCCAGAACAGAGGTTTCTACTTGAGTCCTCGTCGACGTCATCTGCAAGGTTGAATCCAATCTCCACGGCGACAGCGACGGGGTAGCTCTGCCTTGGATGATCGAGTTCGGTCCTCATCTTGATCTGGAGAGAGAGAAGAGAGATAAGCTTTCAGATCGGGATCAAAGTGATAGTGGGAGAGATCTAGTCTTGTCGGTGTCTTCATGTCGCCAGAGATGGTGAAGGTGAGGACGAAGTGGTCGGAGATGGTGGAGGCAAGGTCGAGGGTTCGTCGTCAGAAGCAGATCGACGCTGGAGTGGGTTTGCCGGCATTTGAAAGCTTCGGTTTGGAGAGAAAGAGTGAGAGAAATATATCAATTTGGAATGAGTGGTGGAGGATTGATGAGTAAGTAGATTAGGTTAGCGGTAAATATGTAATCTTAATAAGATTAATTGTAATGTATCATGAAATCAGTTTTTCATTGAAATTAGCAATTAGACTACAAAATTAGTATTAAATGGACATTTATTGTTTTTTAATATAGTGTTACATAACTAAGAGACTACCATTATTCTTCTCTTGTTCTCTTCTTCTCAAAAGAGAATACCATTATTCCTACACTTGTTAGAACGTAGAAAGTGTTTAATTAATTTTTAGTCATCAAATGGCATAGCATGTCAGATGACAATATTTTAGTTATGAAACATTGCCAGACCAGTTACAATTGGCGAGGTAAAGACACTTCACCTATGCGCGCTTCTAGTGTGATCGAATTTCGATTTTTGTTTATGAGGAGCTATACCAGCTAAAATTCATGATGATCATAGTTAGGAGCGGTAAAAATGTGATTGTGTAAACTAGTGCAAGTTGCAGCAGAATGATGTTTGTTGTTTAGTAGCTAAACTAAACCAGATGACTCGTTGAAAGCCATCGATCTCTTCCATTAGTTGTGCACACAATAGTGGTGCTAGCTAGCTAGGAGTGTGTTAGTTTGGTAACTCGATCAGTTAGTTTGATTATTCTATACAAAAGTGAGAGAATTAGGAGCAAATTAAGACTGGAACTGATGAGAGAGATCAAGAATTTAGATCGAGTGGGTTTCATACACACACACTCTCTCTTTCTTTCTCAAATTTATATATAAGATCGAGCACATAGTAAGTAAGCCAACTAGGTCATCATCACGATTTAATCATACCCATTAATTTAATCAAAGGGGAAGGATTGCACGTTATAAGCTACACCTCATTCACTTCATGCTAAAGAAAAGTAGCACAACGAATACGTATATATTTTGAGTGAAATGGAATGTGGATATTCCAAGTGCTTTTCTCCTGTGTTAAGTGGTGTCTGTGATTTCTTTGTTACATATTTCATTGATCTAAAGGTTGTGCCCAATAGGCTAGCAGGTAAGCTTGATCTAGTTGGGTAGATCTGTGTGCCCTGCTTAGCAAGAAAAGAAGCACACACACGTTAAGTAGTGCGCACAAATTAACCTAGTCGTTGGCCATAATCGTTACAAATTTAACGAGCTTTATGAGATATGAGTGATTTTCGTTTTTATTGATATAATTTGTAGCTTTTTCATGTTAATAAAGATTTAAAATCGATAAAAATAAAAGCCGAACTAAATTGAATCATTTTTCAAAACTGGGTCAATATATATTGCTTCTATGGAAGATGATATATTTTACTAATTTTACATTCCTACTATAGTTTGTAGGGCTGGGCGCGCATCCTGAAATTTTCTTCTAGGACGGGACGGGATTACTGGTTTTTACATGTGATCCTGAAGGTCCGATTGGATCCGAGCCAGGACCGGGATCCCGAAGAAATCTTTCTCGCCTGTCAAACAAACAACTAACAACAACATCTGATTCATCCACCAAATCGAACCACCAGAAACTCTAGATCCGTCACTCATCACCCTAACAGAACGACGTCGAAGAATGCTTCGATGACTTCCTCTTCTTCTTGGTTAGATAAAGGTATGTGAATCAAGAAAACCCATGGCCAGTATGTGGAGGTATAGCTGGTTTTGTTTTCCAGGTAACTATAATCTCAACAATCTAGAGAGAGAACTGAGAGATTGTCAAGAGGATTGGTCGATTAATTTGGTGATGGGTGAGAAGTGAGAAGGATAGGTAAATATGGATTGAATTGAGAAGACTAAAAAGAGTAGAGATTTTGATAGATTTGAGAATCAAAACTAGGGACACGAGGATAAGAGAGAACATGATCTGACTGAGAGGAAGAGGATGACTTGTGTATCTTGCTGAAAATTGCAGGGAACCTCTGACCGAGAGGAATAAGACGACTTGTATTTTCAGAAAATGGTAGTCGAGTGAGCTACCACTCCGAGCCACTAGAGGGGTTAAGGTTAGAGCTCTATCCTCATAGGATTCTTTACCATGCGGATGATCGAACCAGTGACCTCCTTACTATCAGGAGTATCACTGTGACATTCGCCCAACATGGTGGATCTAGCCCCGACCACTAGACCAAACCCACATAGGTGTAGGACGACTTGTATTTTGTGGCAGCTCTTTAGATGTTTTGATTGATCAAAGGGTGTAGGAGGTGTTAGTAAAAATAGTTTTAAAATCAGATTTTAATATTAACGGGTCAGGACAGATTTTTAAGGGATCTAAAGGACTCGTCCCGAACCCGGATTTTTTTTTCTCAAAACAGGATGGACCGGGACGGGATTATACTTTTTCATATTAAAGCCTGTCTTGTCCCGATCGTTTTCAGAACGGGATCAAGACAGGATGTCGGGACCGGTTTCGAATGCCCACACCTAATAGTTTGTTTAAATTTTATGGACTAACTACATACTCATTGATTTTTGCATCATTGAGGAAACTCTGTCGTTTGTTTGTGAAGCCAATTTGATGGCTTTAGTTTAATTAAAAGTCATTGGTGAGATTAGCTAGTTTATTTTTTAATAACTCACATATATCCGACATATGTCTAGTAAAGGTTGAGCTAATAATGACGTCAAAGTTGTTAACTAAACACCTTAATCAACAAAGTCATACCTCATCCACTTACTTTTTGTCAACCAAGGAAGTCATTGGTTGTATGGACGAAAATTAGCAAGGTAAAAACAACAAATTGTATAATATATATGTCATTTTTCTTGAAGTCGTGAGAGAAGTTGCACTGAAAACTCATCACGAACATTCAGTTGCCTTGTAACTAACAAAGAACTCAAATTATATTACAAGTTGGTTACTACCAGTCTATATTTTAAGTTGGCATTTAAATGGTTAAATTTAATGTTCCAACTGATCCATACAACTCTAATAAAACATATTTAAAAGCAACCTGCTAAACCAGCTTGACAAAAACAAAATGAAAAAAGAAAGTGTGGGAGAGTAAAATACAAAAAATATCAGGTGCGTTCTTCACGACTTCATCAAATGGTTCATCTAGTGTACGTTGACTCCCTCAATTGTTCATTAATTTTGTTAATTTGTTCATATGTATTCTTCCCGTATGTTTTTTTTTCCAATCGATGACGGGGTTTCCCAGCTGCATTCTCTTCAGTTCCAATCGATAAGTACACGAGTTAATCCATAATGTAGTTTTGGATGTTTTACTGTTTAATTATCTAAAAAGTTGGTTTAGTTATATCACTTTCTACTATATAGAACATTTATCTTTCAATCTTTTTTAGTAACGTTCTTCGTTGGTCACTGCAAAGTTATAGTAATACATACACAAAACGTAAACTGTGTACGTAATCTAGTAATTCAGGTAGGCCTGCACTCGATAAACATTATGCATTAACATTCATCGAGAGTACGAAAAATATCTCATTTCATATGTAGTTCCAATTTTTTTTTTTTTTTAAAAAATCAAGGTGCATAATGTAGCGTTTTGTACTAATTAGTGTTGGAAGTGTGGCTTAGAAAGTGTGGCTCTAATTTATAAAGTTTATTCCGACTAAACTAGAAATATGTACAGATAATAGCATCTCTAACAGTTCTTATATAATTTATCTATTATAGAAGAAGAAATAATAAAATTTTTATAAAAAAGGGATCAACTCCAACAGCTCTTTTATTTTACTCTATTAAATTAAATGTTTTTCTGTATAATTTAATGATCATATATAATTATTATATATTTATTTAAATAAAAATCACATGTTACATACTTAATATTCTCAATCTTCCACTAGAGAGATATAATGACATTTTTTATTCTATTTTTAGGAGACAGAGAGTGGACATAGAGTGTATTTTAAAAGGTAAACAATAAATTTTAGAGATTTGTCTATAAAATATACAAATTTTTAGAATTCTACAGGTATAAATGATGTTTTATCTCTCTTTTCAGTTTTTTTATTATAGATGATGCTTTACATGAGCTGTTGGAGCCGAAAACTGATATTTTTCCTCTAAAATAAAAATACTTCTACTTTTACATGAACTGTTGGAGATGCACTAATGTAGCACTTTTTAAAACTCGAGGTAGAGAACTACACATATTTCGGAGTCATCACAAGCGAGGAAAATCATAGGGTTTCGTAGGTGGTGGCGACTTCCTTCAGGTGGTGAGCCGCATGACCATGATTGAGAGGCAGTGAGGGCATGCAGCAATACGTGCGCCTTCGATAATGTGGAGGTTCTGGTTTCAAGCTTCATTGGGGTCGACGACCTTATATCGTTGGGCTCGATGGCTTATTTTGACGTCCTCTGAAAAATGTAGCTCTTTCTTTTTAAAGAAATTCATCACTTCTTCACATGTAATGTACCCTTGTTAAAGTTTTTACGTCTCTAGCTAGCTATAGGATGAAGAATGAGGAAATTTTGTAAATAAATGAAAATTTTAAGAAAGAATATTTTTCAAAGTTGTACTACATTGAAAGAAAAAAGATTTCAATCATCGAACCGCAAAGCATTTGTATGAGAAAGATTGGTATCGACATTACATGGTATATGTAAATGTAATATAGAATGGTGCATGTGATCGATGAATGAGGCATGAGTGTCTGCATGCTGCTATATACTGTCCGTTGGTAACGGTGGTGCTCGAATCTGATCTAACCGACAAACTCCACTAGAGCATTGAGGCATTATGCTTTTCTTCTCCTGCAAACGAAACCATATGCCTCAACCCACAGAATAACAACATGTGTTTCATTGCTTGGGCACCCTAAAACGATTCTTGAGAAAAAAAAAATGTGGGTTGCTGTGATGACTAGGTGCTAAGTAAAGAAAGACACTCGCACTCTAGTAGGTGCACCACATCCCACATCGCTCGGGAGGAAAAAGTCAGAGTGTTTATATGTTCAGAACTAGTACCTTACATTGAGACGCATTTTGAGGTGAAACCTCATGACCAAAAACCGTGAGGACCCTCGGGCCTAAAGCGGACAATATCTCAATGTAATGGGTTGTGCTGTTACAGTTGGTATCAGAGTCTGTTCCCGACCCAAAGTGTGCCGACGCGGACGTCGGGCCCTAAGGGGGGTGGATTGCAATTACCTAAATTGAACGGGTGCTAAAGAAAGAAAGACACTGACATGTTAGTATGTGTTTTGAGGTGAAACCTTAGGACTAAAACAGTGGAACCCTCAGGCCTAAAATGGATAATATCTCAATGTGATGGTCTGGTATGTGTTTTGAGGTGAAACCTTATGACTAAAACAGTGGAACCCTCAGGCCTAAAATGGATAATATCTCAATGTGATGGTCTGGAATGATACAGTCGCAATCCTTGTTCAAGATCTCTTAATAAACACAAGCTTGTGAGGGCAACGACATACTGTATTTGTTTTGTAGAAGACGTTTCGACGAACGAGACATGTCATTAAACAAGGTGAATACAAACTACTAAGACTTTCTCGACTTTAAATATATAGTTGAATTAGGTTGCGAGAAATAATGAATGGGGATATTGAGATGTTTATGAGCATTAATTCGGAAACAAATACAAACATGTATGAGGATCGATATATACAATACCTAACTAGAAATCTCCATTTCAGTTGTGGATTTGCATACCTAAATTCATGTGTTAAAAGAAGCCAGATCAAGGAGATAACACGCGTAACTGAAGTTAGTACCAGAACAATCTGATTAGGGTTTGGACCATTAATGGTGACATTGTTGCTAGTCTGATTGTTTTGGCAATCAAATTATGGCCAAAAATATTCCAGCAAATTTGGCTGAACAGTTTTGATTATTACGTGCTAGTTAGGTAAGAAAAGGAGGGAGGCCATGAAGTATATATAGGAAGGCAGAAATGATTATATTCTTGGCGTAACAAATGTAAGTGATGAATTAGTCGTGTGAGGCACGTAATAAGCTTAAGCTAAGCTAAGGTCGTGTGTCGATGCTGCAAATTGGGCACACTTGTTGCTGTTTGTTCCAACTCGAACAAGGGATCTATATAACTATGAAGGCAGTAGATAAAGAAGGTGAAGGTATGGTGTACCAAAACACTAAGATATTCTTTTTCGTTGTTGTGACCTATCCTACGGCACTCATAAGTTTACTGAAAAAATCAAATTAAAGTTCATGACAAAACAAAGAATATATCAAGAGAATACTGTTGTATAGTAGAGGACGTTACTTGTAATCTCATCTTGTATATAATAACTCCATATGTATGCGTGCCCATTACGCAACATTGGTTCATCCCTTCATCCCCTTGTAAAATTAATACACTAATCTTTTTGTTAAAATGATTGTTTGGGCCAAAATTATATTTTTCGACGAATGCTTTGCATTAGAGCCTATTGGATTGATTCTTACGGTCTACGTTATTATTAATGTTTTCTATTTCCTATCATAGGTCATGCTTAACAAGGATTTCTGGTTGCATAAAGGATCTTCCAGAGATCTGAATAAGATTTGATACACCTTGATCCGCATAGAAGAATAAACCCTAGTATCTACTATATAAAAGGGTTAAGGCACAGGAAAAGAGAAGAATTGACATCTCAATCAATACAACTTCTGCACACTGCAAAACAAGCCTCCTCGGAGCACCTCTACCAGAAAGATTCCTTGAGTCTTTTTGTACCACCAAAGCCCTATCCGTAGGCATTCCCTGCTGCTACTCATCAAAGCCTCATCTGTGAGCATTACCCGCTGCTACTCATCAAAGCCTCATCCGTGAGCATTACCCGTTTCTACTCATCAAGCCTCATCCGTGAGCAAACAGTCCACCATCACTTCATAAAGACCAACCTGTTGGCGAATACCCGCAAACCATTTTTAAGGTGAATAACCTTAGCAAATATTTCCAGTTTGTCAGAGGATCCATTGGCGAACGAACCGTGATTCTTGTTTATAGCTCTGCTCAACTACACCGGTCTGATTAGGAAATGTCCACTTCGCAAAAGGAGGAGAAAAATCCTAGTTGCTCTTCAGCTAGGTCTAAGAAGAACCTAAGTGCAGGCCTGACCAACGCTTGTACGACAGTTGTTTGAAGAGAAGTCAGAAGGCGAACAAGCGTCGAAAATCAAGGTTGTACCTGACCAATAGGTACTGGCATGCCTCAAGCTTGGTTGTTCGAAGAAAATCCATTTTCACACCGAACATGTGGCACGCCTAGTGGGACAACGTACTAAGAATCACAGGTGTCAACGAATACTCGAAGTTGTACCCATCTTGCAATAAACCACAACATTCGCGGGTTAATTTGCATAACTCAGCGAACTGTAGAGGTTTATCTGTTGAAGAAACGATCTTGCGTTTCGGGTTATTATCAGAAAAACCAACAGAGTCCATCAATTGTGAGAAGGTTATCATGGACGACGAATCAAAGCTCCTACTAGCAGATCAGGCCGCCTAGATAGCAGAGTTTTCTGAAAAGATGGAGCGAGTTGAAACAACCATACAACAGTTTGAGAGGACTAAGACACAACATGACCAGGAAATCAAGGCAGCAAGCCAAAGTGTCGAGAAGCTGCAGAATTCTACCACCCAGGACAGTGTTAAGACTGATGACAAGATCGACAGACAATTCGAACGTTTTCGAGAGGTGGAGAAGGTCTTAGGAATCGAGAGAAACCAAAAGGCTCAGCGAATTGCTAGGGCAAAAGGAAAGCTTGAAGAAGAGCTGGAGTCACAGATTTTTGAAGAGATGACAAACCCGTCATCATCTGCCAAGACTATGACCATTAAGACTACTGGGCCATTTACGTTGGTTCGAACAGACGCAAGAGAGACGCCTGCTAGACAGTAGTTAACTATGAGGCGTCAAAGGAATCATGATCTACCCAGAGGTCTTGAAACAAGAATGAAAATCCCTAATGGAGTGGCGAATGGTCCCGTATGCACACCAGATCAGGTGATGCAGATGATTCATGAAGATATAAGGACAATGCAGGGACAACCACATGTTAATTTGAATTATTCTAATCCATACCTTGACGAAGTAACATACATGCCATGCCCTAAGCATTATAAGCAAATTGGATTTACTACTTTTTCTGGAAAGGGATCAGAAGGTGCCGCCACCCATATTTCTCGTTTCCAGAGAGAATGTGGTCCTTATAGGACCAATGACATTTTTAAACTAAGAGTTTTTGGGTCTTCTCTTGCAGGGTCCGCATTGATTTAATATACTAGGTTGGCTTCTAAATCAGTTTCTAATTGGTTAACCATGAAAGCTATGTTCAGAACAACTTTTGACACGGTGGAGCCCGAGGTTGACCTATCTTCATTGACTTCCATCAGTACTACAAATACACCCTTTAATGACACTTTGATTATGGTGTTTTTGAACAAAATGCCATAATATCTTAATGACGTTTTTACAATAAAAACACCATTGATTTTTAGATCCCCGTTAGTTTGTGACGTTTTTCAAACGCCGTTAAACGTTTCAAGAATTTATAACGTTTAAAAAACATTGTCTTAAGATTATTTTACAGCGTTTTTACTATTTTAAGACCATGACGTTTGTAAACGTCGTGACCGGCTGTGCCCAACAAATTTCAATCTCGTGGTTTTTTTTTCGCACTTTCAGACCCAATGCACTTTTTTTAAGTTGGACCGAAGTCACCGAACCCATATATCACTAATCGCTTTTCTATCGACAAAAAATAATACTCTCATCACTCCTCTCTTTCATCGCTCTTCTCAGTCGTCGGCGGTGACTACTCTCCGGACCATCACCCGCCTTGACCCCAATCTCGATCGCTTTTCGTTGGAATTTCAGGTGATTTTGATTTCATTCAATTTGGATTGTTAGGGTTTTTAGAGATTTAAAAGTAATCTTTATGTTGGCGAGGAGTGGGCCAAGATCTCTCACGTCCCAAACATCAAATTGAATGAGAAGGTTGTACAAAAAGATGGAGTCTGGATCCAAGAAGAAGCCCCACTTCATGCTATCTGGTAATTAAGCTGTCATTTTCCTACTTCATGCTATTGGTTACCAGATCTGGCTAAAAGCATTTAAAGGCATCGGAATTTCAAGCTGATAGGTTCATATATACTGTGGTAAGCTACACTGATCTAATCATAACTTGTCGTTCCTTTGATCATTGCATGGATGGAGTGGAGTACATATTAAAACTCTAGTTGTAGTTTTTTTCCAGGTGTTTCGTTGTTTAAAATTGTTATAATTTAAAGAGGGTTCATTTTGGTTCTTATTTCTTATTTAAATTTTGTGTATTTTCATGATTATGGGTCTTTTTGAGTTGTCATTTCTATGAAATCATCAATAAAAGCATAATGTTTGCCAGATTTTGGAATATGTAACTGCAACTAGAGTTTTTTGGTTCCATAATTAGAACCAAATTCCCAAGACTGTACCAATTTGAATTATGTTGTCAGGCTGATTGTGTAGTTCATGACGATCACATTTTGTCTCTATGTAGATATAGCTTTATTAGTCACAGTTAATGCACCGTGATTTGGTCACCTGGACTTAGAGAGTCAATAATGATTATGCATATGGTAATGACAACGTAATACTATAAGGTTTATGTTTGATGTCTTACTGAATTTGAGTGTGCTTAACTGCAGGCAAAAAGGCGGTTAATGGTATCAAAATTGGTGATGATGCCTCAGAACGGTTTAGCATGCGTGAAGCTGAGAAGTTCCGTTTCCTTGGGGATTAAGTTTTTACATTCATTCATTATGCATTCCTAGGCCTTGCCCTTTCATGCCTGTTCTAATTCCTTGTCACTTTGTTAGTGACAACTTGAGTCATGGAATTCGTTATCTCCCCGTGATCATAAGAAATGGAATATTTTTTACATTAGCATATGGAAACACTGAATTTATTATCTTCTTTGGTCTTATCTTGATACCAAGCTTGATACTTGTACTTAATTGCTTTGGTCCGGACACAGAAAACGCAGGGATGCCAAAAAAAGATGTCTTGGGGATGCAGATTATGATCCAAGAACTCTGTATCTACCTCCTGATTTCTTGAAGAGTTTGTCAGGTGGCCAGGTAATTACTTTCCATTTATGTGGTGTAAAGATTGTAAAGGCACTTCTTCATCATGAGTAATATTAATCGAGTGTTATATATTCAGAGGCAATGGTGGGAGTTCAAGTCAAAGCACATGGACAAAGTTCTCTTTTTCAAGGTATATATGCTTGTTCATTATGTTAATCAGTAACCAAGTAGTGATATCTTGTGAAAATCTAATGTTTCTTGCTGTTTTTTTTTTCTAATTTTTTTTTCAGATGGGCAATTTCTATGAACTTTTCGAAACGGATGTACATATAGGAGCAAAGGAACTTGATCTTCAATATATGAAGGTAATTGATCTTGAAACTTTATCTTGATGCTGAACTATTGTGTCATTTGTGTATGAGAGGTATTGTGTGAACAATGTTATTGATTCATTTTTAGGCAAAAGAAAGTCCATTGTAATAAGGCAAATGCTGAAGTGGTGTCTGCTGTCAAGAAGGAGAAAAAGGAACAGAAAATGAAGCTTTTGCAAAGTTATTTGATCATTTGTGATATAGCAAAGGTGTGATTTTTCTTTATGTTTAGTCTTGAATGTCACAACAGTTATAAATTTATTTGCTGCAGCTCAGAATCTTATGAACCATAGTCTCCCCATAGTCTTGTAGGAGCATAAGTATGTGATTTGCTCCTGGGAACAGGTGCTTAGGTAAATTCAAACTGTATTGCATATATATTTATGAGGGCAAAAGGCATTTAGATTTTGTCAAATTTTGAGGGCGACATTTCTTCACATGCTCCTTGCTTCCAGCATTCTCTTTTCTGTTATGTGTTTTGGCAGCTGCAACTAGAAACATTAACTTCTAATCTTTCTTTGTTTGATATATAGGAGGGAATAGTTAATATCCAGCACTTCTAAAGGCATAAGCTGTAAATCTCCACCACTTCCACGTGCTACTATGGATTAGCCAGCCTAAAGCAACCTCTGTAATCTTTTCTTTTTTCTTTCTCTTAGATTCATATTCATGTATGTGTAGAGAAGCAATAAAACTTTGATGGAAGTATCCCAGATTGTGTATTTCTTCATTTATTATAAGTAAGAGTTAAATCATTTTGGTGTATAATAGTTTTGCCAATGCACAATTGGATGATTGATTTTCTAGATTTAATAAGAAAATAATTTATATATATATATATATACACACAGTCCGGATCAGGAGTGGAGGTCCGTTCCTAAGCTTAGGAACGGATTTCATCATTTGACTCACTTCCCGATCGAATTTCATATATATATATATATATATATATATATATATATATATATATATATATATACACACACACACACAGTCCGGATCAGGAGCGGAGGTCCGTTCCTAAGCTTAGGAACGGATTTCATCATTTGACCCACTTCCCGATCGAATTTCCTCAAACTTCCTTCTAGACATATCTATATCAATTTGGTGATCATAAAGGTCTTCAAACTTGCGTTACAAAACTGACGGACAGAATTCTGTCCAGTTTGCCCATCTTTTTTGTAACATCATTTTGAAGGTCTTCCTGATCACCAAATTGGCTGAAATTTTGCAGAGACGATCTACACAAGATGATATAGATATGTCTAGAAGGAAGTTTGAGAAAATTCGATCGGGAAGTGGGTCAAAATGATGAAATTCGTTCCTAAGCTTAGGAACGGACCTCCGCTCTTGATCCGCACTGTATATATATATATATATATATATATGAATATATTTTTAAATTTGAAAGTATTTTCATGGCATTTAGGGTTTAGGCTTAATTCAATGACATTTTCAAAACGTCGTTGAAATAAATTTAATGACGTTTTGGAAACGTCATTGATTCCATGACGTTTTGGAAACGCCATTGATTCCATGACGTTTTTAAAACGTTGTTAAATTGATTTCAATGACGTTTTGCAAACGCCATGAAAACTTATTCTATAGCGTTTTTCAAACGCCATGAAATTCCTGGTGAAAGCATGGCATCGGCTTCGACGGCGTTAGAAGATGGGGCAAAAATGTCATTGATGACTTTTCATGGCGTTTTTCAAACGCCATTGATGTCGATGTGTGTAGTAGTGCATGTATCAACAACCAATGGAGTCTCCTGTGAAGTATTTAAAGAGGTCTAAAATTCAGCAAACCAAGTGTAAGAGTTCAATTTCAGAGCAGAATGGGATTCTGTAGCTATAAAGGCTTAGAACGTCGTTAGAGGGCTAAATATCATGACGTTCACTTTGCAAGCATGACAGATCTGATGAGCAAAGTAGCCAGCTACCAAAACTTCTTAGATGAACTGGATGGAGGTCCTAGGGTATCACAAGGCTCACCAGCATCTTATATTCCAGGAATTTTGAAACTAAGATAGGGTCCCAACCAGGACAGGATGGTGTCAACAGTGTACTCACACTTGGACCATTTTTATAGTCCACAACATCATTATGTAAAGCCACCAAGATATGTTGAACAAGATGATGAAGAGGACGTAACGACAGTGGAGTTAGCTGGGAGACAAGTAGTCAAGTCTAGGGCCTTGCGAATGGAAAAGAACCCAGTTAAGGTAACAACTGGAGCATTCGCCAAGCCAGAATATGAGTCCTACACCTATAATGCTCACAATACTCCAGAGATCCTTGACGAGCTGTTCGCTCAAGGAAAGGTGCGACATGACTTCGGTGTCCAAAGCCAGAACAAATCAGGGGAAAGAAGTACTGCAAGTACCACATTTTATGGAATCATAATACCGCTGAATGTATCAGATTGAAAGATCAGCTCCAGACATGGATCAATACTGGCAGACTGGATGTTGACGGCGAGAAGACAGTGGCTTAGGTCGATGTTGACCCATTCCCTACAGTCGCCATAGTTGACATCAAACCTGTGACAAATCCTTCACGGAAGAATGTCAGGCCTCGATTCTCAGATTATACATACGATGCTAATCTGACCCATATGATTCTGGATACATTAATTGCAGAAGGAATAACGAAGATTCCTTAGGGGTCAGTTCCAGTTGAAGAGGTTACTGCAGGTAAAACATACTGTAATTTCCATAATGTTTAGACTCATCACACTGCAACTTGTATACAACTTAAGGACCAGATCCATCAATGGCTAAATGAAGGGCACCTGAAGTTTGGAGACATGCCAGAAGCAGAGGTGTCTATGGTGGATGTCAAATTCAACCAAAAAGGGGCACGAAAGTTGATATTGGATCTGCACAAAGAAGAGTGTTCAGACCAACCGGTGGTAATCAAGAAAGTGGAACCAGCTTTGGAGGGTTCGACAGTGGTGTTGTGCTCTACATGCGAGGTGGAATGTGGACTGAAGATGAGTTACAAAGAGTTTGAAAAGATTGTTAAGTCATCAGAGGCCGTTACCTTGCAGTCATCACCAGACCATTATACACCTTCTAGTCAACGAAACATGAAGACGTTAGGGCAAGTGAACCAGATCCTTTGGGGGTCTAAGGCAGTTCAGCAGTTCTAAGCCTCTACTAGCACTAGTCATGGAGTTGGGACTAAGTAGAAAGGTAACCCAGATATTCTAACAAAGCCATATATACCCCATGTTTCAAAAGCAGTCATCAAA
The DNA here is from genome assembly GCA_951800085.1 of Comarum palustre. Taxonomy (NCBI): domain Eukaryota; kingdom Viridiplantae; phylum Streptophyta; class Magnoliopsida; order Rosales; family Rosaceae; genus Comarum; species Comarum palustre. The sequence continues at coordinate 8,423,883 of OX637582.1, read as the reverse complement.
GAGAATAAGTGGTACGTACGAGAAAGAGAGAGTGGTGGAGGCGACACCAACTCATACTAGGAATGCTCAAAAAAAATTTTGTCAGGCAAAGCGAACACTAGAGGCTTTGGAGAAAGGAGACATTCAGCCTGACCAAATACGGCGAACGTCAGAGCAACTAAAAAGGGTGGTTGAAAATTTAAAGGTTAGGCCTTATGTGCACGTTTGCCATGAAATCAGTCAAAGCGAGCCGGTGAATGTTGGTTTTCAGCAAAGAAAGAGTGTGTTTAATAGATTGTCACATCGACCAATGGATGACAAGCACGAGCGAAGGGTTTCAGTCCTTGATAGGTTGTCGTTCGTAAAAGACACTACATCTGAGGAGGCTCGAACTAAGAGAGCCAGGGTAGATACACCTCTGAATAAGGTGGAACGCCGTCAGAGGCGCGAATAGAAACCAAATGTGGTTTCTCAAAAAAATAAAGGAGTGACTTGTTTGCAAGTTATTCATAAGCCTACACCTGAGGTTATTTTAAAAAAAGAATCTGTTCTTGAGGTCCTTATCATCAATCACAGAATTACGCTGGTTGCTTTTAGCCTTGAGCAGCCGGTGGAAGACGAAGCAGTCTTGGACCTCAGCAAGGATGACAACATGGAAGAGTTAGAAGCACAAGAGCCTAGAGAAAGCTTGGAGTGTGGCATGCTACATCTGATATGGGGAGCAAACTTAAAATCACTAGTGTCCACAGAACTGGAATGTAACATGGTATATACTCTCTCCAATAAGTATGCTTTGTCAAGACCCATACCATCGGGGGAGAGGAGAGAGAAAAGGTCGGGTGAAAAATCTGTTTTTCACCCCGGTAACTCCTATATATAGTCATTTTACCGCACAGTAACTTTACATTTTTGTTTATAACTATCCTATATGAACATCGATTTGAGCGTGCTACGTGTCCACGAACTTGTAACGATGCCCTCTACAACAAAAAGTCAACTTTACGATCATTGTACGGTTAAACGGTTACTTTAAATGGTAATAGACCAAAGTAACCAACCGTAAAATAATTCTAGAATCAAGATATGACATTTACCCCTTTCAAGCAAATCTAGTCTAATATGTCAATCACGCAACTGTGGTAAAAATTATTAGAAAAAATATGGTGATTATATATTGTTTATATACTAACAAAATGAAATAACGAAAATTAACTATAATTAATCAAATTACATGAACATGAACTGAACCATAAAATGACAAATTAAGGATTTGAGAATAAGAATTCAACCAATGGAAGTTTTTCGAGTTCCGTGTATCATACGGTGTTCTTAAAACGAATTACGGCGTCCCAATCGGTGCAAGGACCTCAATGCCGCTTGGTCTCCCAAGATAAAACGACAATCAAGCTCAAGTTGTTACACTACGAACAAGAGCTTCAACGAACTAGGAAAAACCTTCAAACTATCACCGAATTTGAGAGAACTGAATAGGAGCAGAGAAGCTTTTGGAGAGGAAGAGAAGTGTTTGTTGGTGTGTTCAGAATGAAGTATTGGTGGTCTTTATATAGTGTTGGGAATCACCTACAAATTGATGGTTTTCTGGATGTTATATACAATCATAAACAACTCTTAGTAAGTTTGTTAAAACATAATCAGACTTAATATGTCTGTTACAAAGTAATAACCAAACTTATTATTTGGTTTAATCAATGGTCTTTTAGACCATATTTTCAACAATTCCTCACATGAATGAAAATTGGCCACCAAAAGACTCGATAGAATTGGTGATAGTTTTCTCCAGTTGAGATCTGCACAGGATAGGTAGGTTATGAGCCTTTGAACCCTCCCTTATGGAAACATGCTTACTTTACTAACTAAATAGTAGACGCGATGTCTTTGAACTATCCATCATTTGTGTAAATGATGGCATGTCCCACACAGGAATCTCCTTGGCACATTCCAGTTCTCATTTTTGTGTCCATTTTGGCCTTGGACACGCGCCTGGTTCTGCAAGAGTTTAACAAGAGTTGTGCCCTCAATAACTCCCATAGAAGCGGCCACACTTCTCTCTCACATATGTGATTTCTTAATTAAGAGTAACCCGTATTACTCCGCTCGGTTTTACCGACGCATAAGAATCATTAAAAGCTTCTTGCTTAACCTCATTCCGTATGGGCATCACTATTTTCATCATAGGAATGGACATGGGGAGAATCAATACAGTGATCCATCAAAATCTCTACAATTTAGTTGTCCCTTTTAAACCTAGTTCTTAGGATCTTCAGTCAGTTAGGTTGGATATCCACTGTAAAATTTTTTTTCTTTCATGGGCTTTAGTCTCATTCTCCTCGATGATTTATCAACTAGCTCTACAATTTAGTTTTCCCTTTTAAACCTAGTTCTTGGGATCTTCAGTCAGTTAGGTTGGATATCCACTGTAAAGATTTTATTCTTTCATGGGCTTTAGTTCCATTCTCCTCGATGATTTATCAACTAGCTCTCTGTTCAACCTTTTGATTAGCGGATCCGTAATGTTTTCCTTAGACTTCACATAGGCTATAGAAATAATTCTAGTTGTGATTAGTTGTCGAATGGTGTTATGTCGTCGTCGGATGTGACGAGACTTACCATTATACATCTTGTTTTGTACCATGTCAATAGCTGATTGATTATCACAATGTATGCATATTGCAGGCACAGGTTTCGTCCACCTTGAAATATCCTCAACGAATTGGCGTAGCCATTCGGCCTCCTCCCCACATTTGTCTAGGGTGACAAACTCAGATTCCATTGTGGATCTGGTTATAATCGTTTGTTTTGAGGATTTTCATGACACTGCTGCACCACCTAGTGTGAACACATATCCACTAGTAGACTTTGAGTCTTTCATGTCGGATATCCAGTTTGCATCTGTAAACCCCTCTATGACAGCTGGGTACGATGTATAGTGCAGCCCATATGTATGAGTATATCTTAAGTATTTTAATATTCTTCCAATCGCTTGCCAGTGCATAGCCTCTGGATTACTCGTGTACCTACTTAGCTTACTCACCACATAAACCAAGTCTGGTCTTGTACAACTTGTTAAGTACATCAGACTCCCAATCACTCTCGAGTATTCTAACTGAGAGAGACTTTCCCCTTTGTTCTTGGACAAGTGTAAATTCACATCTACCGGTGTCCTGACAATTCTAGAGTCTTCCTTGTCAATTTTCTCAAGGATATTATCCACATAATGTGTTTGGTTTAACACAAGACTATCCGACGTTCTTGTAATTTTTATCCCTAAAATCATATCAGCAAGTCTCATATCTTTTATCTCAAACCGAGATCGCAACATATCTTTAGTAGATTTGATCACTTTCTCATTGCTCCCCACAATGAGCATATCATCTACATATAGACATAAGATGACATATACATCTTGTGTATCTTTCACATACACACATTTGTCACATTTGTTGATTTTATAACCATTGGTGATCATAACATTGTCAAATTTCTCATGCCATTGTTTTGGAGCTTGTTTCAAGCCATGTAGGGACTTTACCAATTTACACACTTTCTTTCTTTGACCTGGGGTCGACGGTCGACAAACCCTCAGGTTGTTCCATGTAGATTTCCTCATCTATATCCCCATACAAGAAAGCAGTCTTTACATCCATTTGATGTACTTCTAGCTTACTTAAAGTCACGATGGCAAGCACCAACCAAATGGATGTTATTCTTGTCATAGAAGAATATGTGTCGAAATAGTCCAGATCTTCCTTTTCTTGTATCCTTTTATGACAAGTCTTGTCTTGTATTTGTCTATGGTCTCATCTGCTTTTATCATTCTTTTAAAAATCCATTTGGAACCTAAGGGCTTACATCCCAGTGGAAGATCCACCAGTTCCCAAGTATAATTTTGCAGAATTGAGTCTATTTCACTCTTAATCGTCTCTTTCAATAATGACGCATCTGTTGACCTTATTGCCTTTGTATATGTCTGAGGTTCATCCTCAAGCATATATGTTAAAAAATCGGAGCCAAAGGATTTTTTCTATCCTTGTTCTTTTGCTCCGTCTAGGTTCTACCTCTTCAGGCTTTACATCTTCAGGATTTATTTGTGCCCGATTTTCTTGAGTATTTGACTCAAATCTAGAAGAACTTGATTCTTTCTCAGATTTCAATAGAAATATATTTTCAAAGAATGAGGCATTTCTAGATTCTATGATCGTGTTCTTGTGTATATCCTCAATTTCAGATTTTTGCACAATGAACCTATACGCATTGCTATTTTTTGCATATCCGATGAACACACAGTCAACCGTCTTTGGCCCATTTTTTACTGCCTTAGGTGGAGGAATAGCTACCTTAGCCAAACATCTCTACACTCGTAAGTAACCGTAGGATGGTTTTACTCCTTTCCATAATTCATAAGGATTCTTTTCCCCCTTCTTTTTGGGAACCTTATTTAAAAGGTAATTAGCAGTGAAAATGACATCTCCCCACAAGTTAGGTGGCAGCCCAGAACTTAAGTGCATTACATTCATCTTTTCTTTTAAGGCACGATTTTTCCTTTCAGCCACACCATTTGATTGTGGTGAATAAGACGCAGTTCTTTATTATATAATCTCATTCTGAGCACATAAGTCAACAAATGGTGATTCATACTCACCTTCACGGTCACTTTTTAGTTCTTTGATTTTCTTATTGAGAGGCACACATCAAACATCTAAGGCTTTGGACATGAACTAATGATGTTAAGGAACATGTTTGGCTGCTCCATTACCCAAAAGTTACAAGAGAAGCTTATGAAAATTATCAACCAAGTCAGCTCTTACAAACAGAAAATCTGGAAATTTCATATTTGGCTTATTTTTTACCATTTTCATGGCTCATTCGCGCATCCTTGTAAGGGTTGAAGTCTTGTTCTCCATACACCACCTTGAGGCCAGTATATTGGACTACAAGTAGGAAAAAGAATCATGTCATTAGCTACATTGAGCAGTGAGTTATGAGGTCTACAATTTGGCATCTTGAAGCAGTCATTCCAAAAAAACTGCACTGCAATGAGTTTTGGTAGCTTTGTTTCTTCATCTTAACATGTACCTATCACTGGGGTTATTGTTTATATATCAATTTGTGATGTTGTAGAACATTTTAGGATCAAAAATCATCCAAAAAGACCACGGGAAGACAAAGTTACATGCTCAAGAAGTTGACCAAAAAAGTAAGAAAAACTGAATTTTCCAGAAAATATGTTTTGATGGAGCTGTTTTGTGAGACCATTTGCACCATCTTCCAGAGTTTCTTTGACCGTTCGCTTCATCAATCATTCAAGTACTTATATTGTACTACATTCTCAAGTTAAGAACTGATCAGAATCATCATCCGAACATGGCGTAAATCGTGCCTAAAGTTGGTTCCTTGAGCAGCAAAATGCTATCATTTTTTTGATGAAGTTTATTTTAGGGCTGGTTTCTTAGTCTTTTTGAAAGTTCTTTTTGAGAGAGTTGGTTCATCTTGAAGGATGTGGTGTTGGAGAACAACGTCAAGTTATAAAACAACCAGTAAGTGGTTGGTTCAAGTTCTTCTTATTCATCTAGAGTGAAGTACAAGTGTGTCTACATTGAGGCTTAAATTTTCTTGGTTGATTGCTATCAATAATCATCAAGACCAATGCTTGTGGTCTTGTTACCATGTTTAATTAAGCATGGGGGTTTCTCTACGTCAGAGTGTTCAGCGGGGGCTTAAGACTATTTTCTTATCAGATCAGTTCAGGTATTCAAGTTGTTTACATGATTATCATGTTGGAGATTAATTGTGTTGCTATATGGGTTGCCTAGCTACTGCTATAAGTTTGTTGTTTCAGTTGAGCGGTGTGAACGATGCATGAGAACTATAGGTCTTTTCAGTCAAGACGCATGACTTCTCCTTCAAGATCTGTGGGCTATGTCTGGGCCAAAATAATATTTCTTGGTGAATGATGACTTCTCGAGCTTATTGGATCGATTCTTACTGTCTAAGAAATTGTAAAGATTATCTTTCCATTTGAAATCATGTTTGGCAAGGATTTGCAGTTACTTAAGGATTCTTTTTATGATCCGATTAAGATTTGATATGCCTTGATCCGCAAGAAAGAACAAATCCTAGTGTTCACTATATAAAGTGATCAATGCATAAGAAGAGGGATATCTATCAATCAACATCTCCAATCAATCAAACACAACTTTTACATACTGCAAAACAATCATTCCTCGAAGCACCTCTACCAGGAAGATTCTGGATACCCGCACTGGATTTACTGAAGATGTGCTTGAAGAACGTTCTGTCAGCCTGCCTGACACAGTGATACCCAAACCTCAGGTCTGTGTTTCTCTCTTCAAGTTTGTGTATCTGCTGAAAACTGGTTCTGTATTTGGTTATATTGATTCTCGTACTTGCTAATATAAATATTATATGGTAGATTGCAGCCATACTACAGCTATGCAGACACAAATACAGAAAATACACCAGATGTATGCTTTGAACCCAGTCGGTTATTAACATTGCCTCTTTTTTATCAACAAGCAACTGAAATACTAGATAACTAATTTACCGTTAGTCGAACAAACAACCTCGCACTTACAAAGGAGATACCGATGCCGCTAACCAAATGGTACTCGGCTGAACGCTGCCTCTTTGTTTTAATTTTTCATAAAACTCCCTCTGCACTTTGCTTTTGTTCCCCAGTTTTTTTTTGTGTGCATATTGCCAGTTTAGTAATTATTTAATTTTGAATTCTGACTTTTGCATGCATGAAAAAGTAGACATTTATTGGTCCTGGTTCATAACTAAAACCTTGCATTAACGTTAAAGATGCCCATTGATCATAATCACCTACTATGATGTATTGGGGTGTGTGTGTCTATATACATGTATATGTTCTTGCCTGAAGATATCTCAACTTCTCCTGGCTACCACACAGATCATATGTGAGAATGATATACTTGATTGTTGATACGTGCTCTCAGATACATTATGTTTCCTTCTATGAAGAGCTCACCATTGCATTAATTTTGAGGCATAATATTCTGTGAGAAATATACAATCTAATATTGGTTTTCATCATTTTCACACATACCCTTAGCTGAGCCACAGCACAGACTGATATTCCTTACAAAGAAGTTTGAAAAGCCGATAGCAGGTGTTTATTTAGCATCATGTATCTAGAATTTTCTTATATTTGTTAGATGCCAATCCTTTGTTCAAGTTGGAAACATATCGCGTATTGATGTCGGCTATTCTACGGATATCAACTTGAACAGTAAGCAGAGTGTTGCATCAACTTAGAGGTCAACATATGAACTCCTTGTCATGCCTTGCTAAATCTGTTACCATTTTGTCTGCATTTCGTGTTCTTCATACATAGTTTGTCATGTTTAACATGTTCCATCCTTTTCAAAAACCTCTGCCTAACTTATAATGCAGGTCCTCCATGTTACCTGGCTGCATCAGCTTAGCAGAGGCACGAGGTACTGCATCAAATGGTTTGGAAATCTCTGTGTAGTCATGATAAGGAAGAGAATTTGGTCAAGGAGTCCCAATCCAACATTTGAATGTTTACCATTTTTCATGTGCCGTGTTGAACAAACAAGAATGAAGCAGCCACCTCCTCGGTTGGGTTTTGGATATGCTTTTATATGCTAATCGTCTTCTGCTTTCTAATTGCCTCCAGAAATGGTAACTGGATTGTTATCGATTAGTCACCACTATAATTGCATTGGATGTTAATGATTGTCAATTGTATGTACACGAAACTTGTAAAACCTATGTACTAATATGAATCGACAGCTGATATAGGTAGATTACTATATGTATGGTTTTTACTGTTAGTAAATGACTAATCTGGGTAGCACAATGTTGAGGACTGATGTAAATATAAGATTCAACATGGTAAACAAACGTTATCTAATTTTTACTGACAAGATTCATCATAAAATGTAGGTCACACCAATGATGTAGAATGGAAAGGCTACAAACTTGGTTGATGACTTGGAAAGATTGAACAAACACCCAAAATAGTTAAAATGGAACCAAAATTTCACCCATGTGCAAGTATAGTGATCTTGGCTTTCCTCCTAACATGTCATTTGTCTTGTTACTATTTGGAGGAGCTAGTAAAAACAAGAATTGGTTGTGGGGGATCAAGCTCAATTTTTCGACACTCACCTGCTCATGTTATTTGTTAATCATAAATCATGAACATAATAGTCATGTATTAATGCAACGGAACTTATAAAGGTGTTAAAATCTATCAACGATATGACTTGAATCCACAAGCATATTCCTGAATCCACGAGAGGTTTCTCGAATCCACGAGGAATAGGTAAAACTCAAGCTTTATTGATAAAATGAATGATCGAATACAACTGGTAAACACTCCTTATATAGGAGTAAACAAACCCTAGGAAGCCTAACAACAAAGCCTAAAAGCCTAAGGGTTAAACAAAATCCAAATCCAAAACAAACTATTAAAGATAATTATCCGAAAAAATAAAAAAACTGCAATTTGAAGCCCTAAACGGACTCGGATGGCTAAAAAACCTGTATGTCGTGGCAAAGTGACGAGTTTTATTCGTAGGGACGTTTCGCTTCTGGAAATGTATCATAATAATCAATCTGACACCGAACACCAAATCTACAACATACCGGGTTTAGATTTGAAACGGTTAATCTGCTCTTCAACTTCCAAACTTTTCTACATCATGTATATCTTTTGTGCATTTACTTTCCATGAAGAAATAGTAAAAAGAATCACGATTGAAGGCAGTAATCAACATCATCTGCGATAACTAGTCTTTTATTGAGCTCCATGATCCTATTATTTCATTTTGCTGATCCAACGGGATGTCTCCTAGTCTATATTCGTTTCGAGGGGTTTTAACCTCACTTGGACTTCTTTAGACGGGATTACTCGCCTAGATTTTTATTAACATGTATACATAGAAACTCACAGAACTTTTTGGTATTCGCTTAAGAATGCATGATTTATCCTCACCCAAATTGTATCTGGAAGTTCACCTCAAAACATTTTTTTCAAATAAGTTTGGTTGCATCTAGAGGGGGCAATCAGGCCGGCCAGATTTAATCGGGCTTCAGCCGTGTTTAGGCCGGCCCATGACGACCCACGTCTTAACAGACTCATGTTTGGGCAGACCTATTTACTCAAACGTAAGACCCAACCCGGCTCACAGCCCAAACTTATAACTTATCAGGCCATGCTTGGATCAGGCTCATAACGGGTCTGGCTCTAGTCGAAAATTGAAAATAGTTAAGAGTTGATATTATAATAGACCAAAACAATAACAAATTAAAACTAATTCACATTTTCTATCGATCTTTTTTGGTCAACAAACTAAAATAATATGTGATATATGAATTATATGATCATTGTTTTTATAGCAATAACTTCTTCATAGGTGTAAGAGAACCAAAATAATAATTATTCGTATTTATAAATTATTGTTCACACTTCAAAACGAATTTAATATTATTTATAAATATACAATCTTCATATTATAAAGAAAAAATATATATTTTATAACATACAAGCCGTGAGCCTTGATTTGTCGTGCTCAGGCCGAGCCTATAACTGGCTCGAGTCAGATCGGGCCCATAGGCTCATTTTTCTAGGCATGACCCAGCCCATTAGGATAATATGTCTGTGTCGTGTCAGGCCGTTAACATGCTCGTGCTGTGCTCATGCTTTACGGCCCGCTTGTCACCTCTAGTTGCATCTCTATGTTATTTCGCAACTAAGAACCCGTCTTCGAATTTTTACACACAGCATAACTTTTATATTGCATAATGTGTCCCTTTGTAAGTAATAGCACTGCTTGGCTTCAAAATTTTAGCGGTTAAAAAATGAGATACTTTTAATTTGTACATATCATTCGAACTTAACATACTCTCACAAACAATACATGCAGATCCTGATTCTGATTTTTGGGTATAGGGTTTTAGGATTTATGAAGGTTTTAGGGTTTTGAAAGGTTCACAATTTGTAATATCATTCTATAGCATGTATTGTTTGTGAGAGTATATTAGACTTTTGATTATATAACCTCCTCTGCAGATATTGGTTTTGATTGTTTCAATCAAAGTTTGGTTACCTAAAGACGATATTCATGAGATATCATTAACGAGATTATTGGAGATAGTGACAACTTCTGTAATTCTAGAAGAAGAAAAAATAGGTTTTATTATTTATCCTAAATAATATGTTTATTTAGTTTAGTCAAATCTAATTAATAATTTCAGATGTATTTTAAAACAATCTTAAAAGTGAGTGCAATCTAAAACGGGTCTACCAAATTATGTGTAATGTAAAATACCCCTAAAAGGCTTTTGTTGTGCATATTGTCGTACCTTTTTTGGTACATAAAAGTTTAGGTAAGAGGGAGACTTCCCTACACTATCAGGGCCAGGGCAAACCCTACGACCTAGGCCTGGAGGCTTTCGGATTTCCGAATGGGGAAAAATTTCACCCACGTTTGAAGAGAGGTGGCATTCTCCTTGAAGGCTCGAAAGCATGCTCCTAGAAGATCACACCCTCACCCAGCATCCCGCCAAGCGACAGGCTCAAGGACATTTTACAGATTGCCCACCAATAAAAGATTGTTGGTAACGAGAATCGAAGCTATGTGGGTTTACACCTCAAGTCCGCCCTTTACAAACTGAACCAACCCCACCGGCTGTTGTACCCTTATTTCTCATTGGAGATGAATTAGGGCACTCGAAAGTCAACTTGCATTTCTTAAAATGTTATTGGTACGTTGGATTAAGCTGCAATAATTTGCTCCACTTTTGAGAGATAAAGGTTTAAGCTCTAATCAAGAATAAACAAGGACATGGGGGCAGATTGTAGAAAGAGGATTTTCTATAGTTAATTAGATTTAGAATTAAACTAGAGATGGGTGAACTTGAACAAGATCGATGCTTCCCACAAATATTTATAGATACACAATCCTACATCAAACACTAGTAGCAGATCCTGATTCTGATTTTTGGGTTCCACTCGAACCGACAAGAAGAGCTCTCTTTAACCTTTTATGGTTGTTGGCCACACCCATCTTCTTCTAACCTTCAACAATCCCACACCTTGTCTTAATGTTTGATGTGAACACTCTCAACCTGATATAAACAGAATGAAACTCTTACTGAACTTGTATCAGACTTTCACCATGGGCAAAAATCAGGTACCTCTTTCACAACATGTAAAATGTGAAAGGTAAAAGAGGAAAAAGATGAGACAAACTAAACCCCCAAGCAAAAACTCGGGCATAGAAGACTAAAAGCAAAGCTCTCTTCCTGGATCAAATCTTCTTCTATACAAAATGCTAGATCAGTCATACCCACTTGATATCTCATTCTCACTAACCCTTAGTTGTATCAAACTATAGTTATAGATATAAAAGCTATGAAATCAGGGGATTAATCTGAGGAAGCTAGCAGTCAGTGGTGGACTACTCTTTGGTACTTGGTCTCTGAACTACGGGAGCCAGAGCTTTCACAAATAACCCTCTTCCTGTTGCAGCCATTAACACTAAGTAAGGAGTCATGGTGGAGGAGCAGTGGCTTTGGGAGTGGTATTGGTGGTGAAGTACTGGTGACAGGTGGGATCTCAAAGGACTCAAGAGGAGGAGGTGGGTGTCTCCATTGAGGGAGTGGTCCAGCCAAAAGAAGGGTCTGGAGTAATGGACCAGCATTCCTCACTGCCTGTAAAAGCTTGCCCTTTTCAGGCAATGGCTTTTCAGGCACTAAATCCCCAATTTGGTTTTGAAGAGATGAAGGTGGTAATGGTAACTGGGTTGGTGGAATTGGGTCAATTACTGGTGAAGACACAATACTCTCTTCACAATCTGAGGAAGAAAAGCCTCCACCATTGTTGGGGTCAATCCCTCCTCTTCTGGGATCATCATCTATGCTTGAAATCCCAGATAGAGGAGCTGTGTGGTTGTGTTGTTGTTGAAGCTGTTGTTGCAGGAGGAGTTTCTCAAGGAAGAGTCTTTGGCATTTGTCTTGGGCTTCATCTTTCTCTCTGATAGCATTGTTGAGAAGATCTTTGTGGTGGCTCAATTGCTCGTCTCTCTTCCTCAGCTCCTCTTGTGCTGCAGCCCTTGTTTGTTCCAGCTCCACAGTTGCATACAAAAGGGAATGCCTCAAGTCTTCCATGCTCTGTATCACGAAACATTTCAGCACTCAAAATTTGCATACCAAGAAACAAAGTATTGAACCTTATGAATTAAGATGAGACCATTTACTCGAATTGGAGCAATTTGAAGGACCCAAGTAGAAATAAAGTTCACATGAAGTAAATTGCTTACCTTTCCTTGGCAGTAGTATGCCCAGCTGCTGAGCAAAGGGCTGCATTGGTTGTCCATTGTCTCTGCTCTTGTGTGAAAACAGGAAACAAAAGTGAGAAACTGAGAGAGAAATGAAAGAGAAGAAAATGGAAGGGGAGGGGTTTTGAGTGGTTCTTGTTGTAGGTCCTTATTAAAAGTAAGCTCAAGTCACTGTTTTCTTCTGTTGTTTTTTCTTGCTTTTTTCTGCCTTGGACAAAAGCATAAAAGACCAAAAGCCTGGTTAAGGCCAATTCCTAGATGACCTTTCTATCTCTCTCTCTCTCTCAGTGAGCGAGTCAGTCTTTTTGTTCTGCTCAGCCTTGATGCCTGTGGCTCTGTATTATACAGACAGGCGCGGGGAATCGTACTTACAGCGAAGAACGCGGGAGTGAGAAAACCAGAAAATGCGGTGATGACATGAAAATTTCTGAGAAGAAGCTTTTAACCTTGAAGATTGATTTTTGAGGTTAAAAGTGGAGCTTGGAATAGGAAAAAAGAGAGCAAAGGGATAAGACATCCCTAGCTTATGAGGTCCTATGCGCATTTTCTCCATTCCATTTCCATCTTCTACTGTTTTGCATGACGATGGAATAGTGTCAAGATGGCCCGACTTGGAGCAACCGTGAAGATTTTACATTTTTTTAGTTTTGATTTTATATCTAGAAATTTGGAAGACTAACTGGTAACAAGATAGGTTTCTAATAATGAACCGGTTCGGTTTGGTAGGGTTGGATATATATATATATTAATTTTTTTAAGCCTAACTTTTTGTTTGAAAGGGTTAGAAGGGTTAACCGATGTTATTAGAAAACTCAAACGACAAAATTATTTGGCGGAGAGGACATATTGCATGAATTCTGCGGTATATCGAAAACATTACAATTATTCTCAAAAAGAACATCCTAAATAATAGTAGGGCTCTCCTCTAACCAAATGTCATCAATACCAGAAAAACTATCAAGCTGAGCTAACCTGTTAGCCACGCAATTTGTTTCACGATAGATAAGCTGTACTTACACAGAATTAAAGGCAATCAGATGCGCCTTACAATCCTCTACAATACAACCTACCTCCAAACAATCTTCATCTGTACGTGCGATGGCCATTGCAAGCAAAGCACAATCACACTCTATTTTAATATCATCTCATCCTTCCCGAATAGCAGGAAGGAGACTAGCATGCAAAGCTTCTACTTCCATCTGAAATGCAGAAGCAGCGAACCTTATCAGACGGGCTAAGGTTGCAATACATAGGCCTTGGTCTGTATGCACCACCACTCCAATGCCACACTTACCCTCAATCTGAAAAGCCCCATCCACATTAAGTTTGAGCCGTCCACTCGGAGGGCACTTCCATTTTGCCTTAGACCTACTCTTCTTAACGTGAGTCACCACATTAACTGTCTGATAGTCACCCAGCCACCCTATAACCCAGTTAAACAACCACCACACATCTAAATCTCCATGTAGCCATACCACCTCATTCCTAACCTTCCATATTGCCCACAACAAAACGAATCACACATCTCTCTCATAACTACTAATAGCCTCTATCAAACCAAAAAAACCACTTCCTGAAGGATGGAGCTGGAGTTTCACAAATATGGCTCTTGAATGGGCACATTAACCAGATAGGCTTCACCTTCTTACAGTCTCGGAAGAGATGTAGTTCCTCCTCCATATATTTGTGACAGAAAACACACACTAGGTCATCAATCGGAACATGTTTCATTACCAAATTCCTTTTTGTTGGAAGAAAACCTTTGATTAACCTCCATATGAACGAGCGCACCTTTGGTGGGATAAAAGCTCTCCATGATTTCTTCCAGTAGGATTTTAAAACATTACTGCCAGATGAAGAAGCAGTATTGAGGGTGGTATCACTTAGAGCTCTGGCAACATGGTAGCAACTTCAAACTTTGAACTGACCCTTGGAATCAGTGTTAGACTAAATGATCATCGGGGCTCTGTAGGCTGATCGGAATACGCAAAATTGAAACCACCTCTTCCTCCGAAAATAACTCTTCAAACATCAATTTGTTCCAATCATGTTCCTCATTATCTATAAGATCACTTACCTTCTAATCTTCTGTCCCTTCCATAACACCAATGTATGGTCTGAAGGTATGAGGAACCGGAATCCAAGGGTCATACAAAAACCTAATTTGGTCACCCCTACCTACTTGAAACCGAAACCCCTTTCGAAGTAGCTCCCTCCCAGTCAGAATACCCCTCCATGTATAAGACATTCCTTGTTTCGCCTCAGCCTGCAAGAAGTTAGTTTTAGGGTGATACTTTTCTTTAGACAGTCGCGCCACCAATGAATTCAGAAACTTGATCAGGCGCCATCTCTGCTTGGCTAACAAAGAGAGATTGAAAGTGTGTATATGTCTAAATCTCAAGCCCCCCAGCAGATTTGGGGACACATAACTTGTCCCATGAAAGCCCAATGAAGCTTCTTCTTATCAATAGAGTCTCCCCACCAAAAATTAGCCATTAACCTCGGCATGTCATCACATAGAGACCGGGGTAATTCAAAGCAACTCATTACGTAATTTGGGACACACTGAGCCACCGCCTTAATCAACACCTCCTTGCCGAAGTAACTAAGAAAGCGAACACATCTACTTTAGAATAGCTCAGTTCTGTATGCAGGCCGAGATACCTATCATGCTTTTTGACCCTTGTAACTCCCAATACAACAACAATTCAATCGTGCTGGATGCGCTCAACGTTCCGACTGAACGAGATACAACTCTTCTCATAATCTATCTTGAAGCCCTAGCATAGCTCTACAATAGATCTTTCAACTCCAAACACTGTTCAAAATCTGCTTTAAAGAAGATAAACGAAACATCAGCAAAAATTAGGTGGCTGATGCTTATTAGAACCTAAATATGTCTTTGAGGTTACTTTCAATATTATTGAAATTTTGACCTCCTTTTACTTGAGATTGAGCTTTTTCTTTTAATGGTCGGATTAACCGTAGCTAATTCATTTTATTCAACTACCGGCCAAAATGCTCTTTTCTAGATCCTAATAGTGTGAACATGGGAACATCTATCTTAAATTTTCATAAGTAAAAAAAATGATATGAAATTTGTGCATCAAAATCATCCAATACCATTTGATCTAACAGCATCAGTCTTTTTTGTTTTATCTTGCATGTGGGCTGCTTTGGTGGTTTAATATCTTTCTATGATCCTTAAATTCTCCAAATGATATTTGATTTCTTTGAATGCTTCCATTGATTTTTCCTTTTCCTTTCCCTTTCTTACTATATATGCTTCAGAGTTCTAAAAAAAGTGAAAGCAAATAAATAAGAAGGTATAGGAGCAATAAGAAAGAAATAGTTATCTCCTCCAAATTGTTTATTGACAAATGCTTGCGACGTGGAAGCCTTATGATTGTCTGAATATAATCAAGACATTCATAATGAGGTTCTGTCTGAACAGTATCAACATAAGAATCTAGAAACAGACTACTAGTCTTGGTTGAAGTTTAGTTCAATTTTGTGCTTTTTTTTTATCATGAATTCGTCTTGAAGTAATTTTAAAGACAACATTAGGTAGGATATCTTAACTTTTACTTGGAAATTCGAGAGAATTTTTGTTTTTATGGGTTAAAAAAATTAGAATTCAAGTTCTGAGGTCGTCTCTTGCTTCATCCATTTTCATTTGTCCGTGGAATACTTTCTACTTGCTCTCCAACTCAACTCACTAATGTTAAAGAGAATGAATTTTTTTGAGAACGAAGATGGTATATCAGTTTACAACTTTTTAAGAAAGTTCAACAACTGATTTCACTACTAGATGTGTTGATCACAGTGGCAGAACTTAGTTGGGGCGGGAGAGGGTTGTGGCTCTTGTGAGAGAGTTTTAAATTAAAGAAAATGACCATTTACATAAAAAAAATAAAAGTCAGACTTCAAACTAATAAATTAAAAAATCAAATGTCCATTCCAATATAATGTCTACTTATTAATGCCCAAACATACAATTTTACCCGTGTTCCTTATACACACTCTGGAGAAAAAAATGAGAGAATATTTTGCTGAAGCCTCGCTGGTCGCCGGACTAACGTCATCGATCGCCGGATTTCGGTCACACCGCTAGACTTTGGTCACCAGACGCTGGAAAATTACTAGTAGTCTGAATTTTGCTGGATTTTTGTTTTCTACTAGGGGCAATAAACTTTTACAAAAACGTATAATGGGGGCTAAATCTACATCAAATCAAAGTCTACTAACCCTAGTATACTCTAAAACTAAGTCGACTAACCCCAGTATACTCCAAAACCAAGTCTACTAACCTCAATATACATCAAAACTAAGTCTACTAACCCTAATATACATCAAAACCAAGTTCCTGACCCTCAATAAGCAACTCTACTAACTCAGTATACTCCAAAACCAAGTTTACTAACCTCAGTATACATCAAAACCAAATCTATTAACCCCAATATTCATCAAAACTAAGTCTACTAACCACAGTATACATCAAAACCAAGTTTACTAACCCCAGTATACTCCAAAACCAAGTTTTGAATCCTCAATAACCAAGTATACTAACTACAGGATACTCCAAAATCAAGTCTACTAACTCCAGTATACATCAAAATCAAGTCTACTAATCTCAATATACATCAAAACCAAGTTTACTAACCCCAATATACTCCAAAACCAAGTTTCTAACCCTCAATTACAGACCTCAGTAATCAGTTACTGCCCTAGTATTACTTGTCATTAATGACTTGAAACATAAACAACCAAGCAGATAGAAGTAAAAGAAGAAGAAGATACATGCAGGAAAAAAAAAAGTGTATTACCTTAGTATAAGTGTATAACTCAGAGTCTAACCATCAGATTCAAGACTCAAAGAAAACACAATACATCAAGGGAACCTTATAATTACACAACTAAGAACTTGAATACTACTAGAAGATTATCCAAGTCTGAAATCATCGACACCCGATCTGATTTCATACTGATCATATACTTCAAGTATGAAACTGTAACTATACTGCCATCGAAATAAATAAAAAGCACAAGAGGCTAGAAACCAGAAATTTCAAACTCTACAAGACTCGCCGGTCACAGTGATGATGTAAGTGAACTGGAACAATACCAACACAACGTTGAAGAGGAAAACACCCCACCAAAGTGTTCCTCACAAACTTTGGATTCGTTTTTGACTAGATCTGGCATCTCTTCCATGAAAGTAAACTAGTAAGTGTACTGATATTTGAGGGAGACTTGCTACATTCGTTGAGAACGTCGTAGTCATCGAGCTCAGATCAGATCTAGAGTTCCTACAATCGTTAAGATTTAAGAAGCTCGTCGGCGAGGCGGGATGCTTCTGCTGCAAAGGACGAATCTTCGCGTCGATCCTTTTCCCGGCGGCGATTGAAGGACGAATCTCCAACCTTGGTTTGGTTAAGGTAGAGATTTTTTAGGAGAAGAAGAAGAATGAGCGAACGAGAGCTTTTTAGATCGTGAAAGTGAGAAGAGAAAGGGAGCGGTTGATATTTATAAAAGGTAATATATTGTCTTCTTCTTTAGATTTGTGTAAATGGGCAAGGGAAAAACAATTTTCATTGGAATGAGCAATACACTCCTATAATTTGTACCAAATGGGCATTTATTGTTTAAATTACCTTTAATTTATGGTATAATTATGTTTATTGATATAATTAACTTTTAATTATGATATAATTATATATTAATGTTATAATTTCTTTCGATTCTAACTATGATATATATAATAGTGTATTTATAGTATTAAATACAAGAATTTAATATACATTGGCGGACTGGTTCCTCCGGAAATTTTGTCGAAATTCCGTCAATGGTTGATCAACTTATATATTGACTAATTTTTTAATTATGAAGGGGCGATATTAGCACCTCGAATGTAAATTATTTACGAAACATGTCTCATGCCTTGAACCCGAAAGTGAGATCTATCACACTAGCTCTAAGAGCTCAGTGTCATCTCCTTAATCAAATTTTTATCTCGACATTAAACTTAATTATATATGTATATATTATTTACACCGAGATTTTTATAGTGAGATCAGATACTGAACCAGAGGTAGCTAATATAGGTTACTTATAAAATGTAAAACAATTATTTTATCGCTCTCCTTGCTCTCTCGTGCATGGATGTTGTTTGATGTCTCTCCTTATATAAAACCGGAACTTGACCTAAATTTTGGAAAGGTAAAAGGTTTCTACCGATCCTGTGTTTTGTTCATGGCATTGGGAGGTGATTATATTTTTATCAAAGAGAGGGAGGAGATCATGAGGGTTGCTTTCGGTGGCTTATGGCCGATGACCCTAGTTTAGGATCAGTGAGTGAATCAATGGCGATGGTGCTAGAAGAAGTGATCCGAAAACAAATCCTAACAAAAACCGAGAAGGGCTGTTGACTTAGCTGAATCTAGTGGCAGTGAGAAGAGTCCAAGACGGTGATGATGACTATAGAGAAAGTACCTAGTCTTTATTAAGATGTTCTGGAGGTCATTCCATCGTTGGCCCAAAAGAGTGCAGTGCAAACGCTCTTGGATTCGGTCGAACCCCTGAATAATGGCATGTTTATGTCGGAGGCTTTGCCTCTGGTGAACCACGCGAAAAGGTTGGCAGTCTCCGATAGGACTATTAGGCTAATAACATTCATATATGGGCTTCTCAAGAGGAAGTACCTTTGTCGGCTGAACAAAAAATTTAAATACGCCAACTATGATGAAGTACTGGCAGATGCAATCAACACAGCTCATGCACAATACGTTACTTGGAGAAAGAGGGAAAATGATAGGGTCCTTTAGGTAGTTGACAAAAGTGTCGTCACTGTAAAAACGTACGGCCCCACAGTACCAACTTGAGCAAGAAGTCAGGATAACAAGAGTGAATGACACCATGGAGGAAAGGAAAGAGAGAAGCGTCACAAGGACAATCATTGGCATGATAGACAACACCTAAGATAGGGAGGCGAGCGGCATGACAACAGAAAACGAGAACATGGAGGAAGGCGCTAGCAAGTCAATGCAGTCACCGTGGGAATATACGAGGAAATTTTTAATAGACCCAAATATCAGATTTCTTACCTACACTGGTTCGATTCCTAAAGAAGGACAGGAGAGACAAAATGGTGTAAAGACGTTGAAAATGCTAGCCATAACACAAACGATTGCCGCCATTTGTAAATGGTCATAGATGAAATGCAACAAGATTAGAAGCTACAAAAGGAAGAGCCAAGATAGCAACAGGCATCTGTCGTGGCTAATGTTGAGCTCAGACTAATCAACATGATTGATGGCGAAACACCACTCAAAAACATGTCTAATAGAAGCAAGAAGCGGTACACTAGAGAAAACTACCCAAGAAGCGTCAACCACATATCGTATGATAGAGCGATGAAGTTGACAAAGCAGGGGTATGAGCCATTGCGTTCACTGAGGTGGAAGAGCACGAAGTCAATGGGCAATGTGATGATCCTTTTTTTGTGTGACAGTCATCCTAAGAGAATTCAGCCTAAGGAGCGTACTGATAGATAATGGATCAGCAGTAAACGTATGATGGATTGCCATGATAGATAATGGATCAGCAGTAAACGTATAATGGATCAGCAGTAAACGTTCAGCCATAACCACAAGAAGATAGAGAGAGTGGGAAAGAAGTTGGTGCTAGACCATGACCCGCTACTTAGCTTTTCAGGGGAAATAGTTCAGCCTTTGGGGTCGGACATGATGTCGGTTTAAATCGGAACTTCCCCTCGCACAACAATGATGGATTGCCAATTCATTGTGGTTCACTACTACAACTCTTACAACGCCATCCTACAATACCCGATGTTGAATATGATGAAGTCAATTATAGCAGAATACATGCTACTAATGAAATTCTCAACCTCCAATGGAACATGTATGGTCAGAGGAAGCCACACAATAGCAAGAGAGTGCTACATGATGTCAGTGCTGCAATCCAACAAGCGGAGAGAAATCTTATTGGTAACAGAAAGAAGGGAACTCACTGAAAAAATAGATGAAACAAGGGAGCAGGATGAGAAGTACACCCCTACGGGCAATTAGCATTTCTATTGAATTTTCTGAGAGGAAAGTCAAGATAGGAACCCAATTGGACCCTCGCTATAGCAAAAGAGCTGATCCAATTCCTTAGAGATAATGCTGAAGTTTTTGCTTGGTTGTATGCCGACATGAGTTGAATAGCAAGAGACGTCATAGAGCACGACTTCTCCATCAAGCCATCAGCCCACTTGGACAAGAAAAAGAGAAGAGCGTTCGATGATGAGAAATACGCCGCCACAAAGCAAGAGTTTTCTAAGCTCCATGAGCGGGGGTTTGTGCGTCAAGTTCATTATGTAACATGGCTAGAAAATGTGGTAATTGTCCATAAGCCAAACGGGAAGTGGTGGATGTGTGTCGACTACATAGACTTGAACAAGGAATGCCCAAAGGATTGTTTTCCGCTTCCTAGAATCGATCAGATGATAGATTCCACAATGGGAGTCAAATATGTCAGTTAAAACACCAATTAACAGTGTTATTTATGATAGGAGCATAAATATGCGACATTATGATGTTTATTTCCCCTCTTTACTTTGTTAGTTTATTAAATTTTTCTATTTGATTTAGTTTTTTATCTTCATTAGGTGTTCTGAAGCAAAGAAACAAAATATGAAGTAAAATTAGAAAAACCGTGAAGGAAAAAGGTTTCATATCTTCAAAGGAAAGGATTATGAAGAGCTGCCATAAATTATCATCTAACTTCGACAGAAAATTGTGACCAGCTCACAATGATTCAGGAGATGAACTTTATATCAACAGAAAGCTTAAACAGTCTACTTTCAGAACTGTTTACAGATAGTCAATACCTATTTTCTAGAAGAAGTTATAATCATTTTAGTGTTCAAAGGTCAAGTCTGTCGAAAATCTGATAGCGAACCGAAACTTGAATTTCAAGGCCCAAACCATCTCGGCAAACCCATAAAAAAAATTAAGGGTTCCCTAACCCTAATATAATCTGATACGCTACAGCAGATGAAGAGACAAACTTGGAAAAAAGAAATGGAGGAGAAGAAGAGAAAAAAGAAAGGTTATGCACAGCAGAGAAACCGATGAGAGCAGCCGGCAACATCAATTGCAATCTGCAATCTTACAAGAGTTTTTTCTTCTCCTTCTTTAGTTCATATTTCATGTATTCTTTGATGTTTTCATTCAAAACTATGTGTAACTAAGCTTCTTAGTAGTTAGGGGCTAATCGAAGCCCTAGATATGTCTTTGATTTCGAATCCCAATTGATTTGAATAATTTTTAGATGAGAATTTCTTCTCTTTTTGTTCATTGATAATCCTATTGCGTGTTTCCTTGAGTCGAAACTTTGATGAATGTTTTAGGGTATATTATCTTGAATGTGTACATGACAGACATATCGTTGCATATTCTGTGAGAGATAGTAAGTTTCTTGCAGGTACTTATGTGAAGTGATTCCTTATTAATCTAAAGCTAACGAAACTGTCTAAATATTCTTTGTTGTTATTCAATCATTCTTAGATCTTAATGATTTTAGATATGTTGGTCTAGATACCGACATTTCATAGATCAATTAATTGAGAATATAGTTAAGTCGATAACGACATTTCGCTTAACATGGCAAGTAAGAGAACGTAATATGGTTAATGACCTAACGACATTGGCTTAACTATGAGTGCATTCATCTATAATCATTTAGATTGTTTTGGGTAATTGAAGCATATCTAGTGGTAGCGAGAAATTCTTAGTTATTGCTTATCTCATATTGACATACATATTCACTTTTGATATTTTGTTTTCAGTAATATTTCTGTTTTGTATATTTTTGTTTACCTACCAAATCAACTCTGAATACCCTAAAATTTTGTATGGTAGTCTGCCACTGTGTCTAGTATGTGTATTTAATTTCGTGATTTTTGGTTAAGTTTAGATTTTATAATTAATTAGGTTTATGTCTCTGAGTCGAGTTTGTCAGATTTCTGGTTTACGCATCTGTTTGTGTTTAAGTACTTAGTTACATCATTCATCTGTGGGTAATGACCGACCGTACCCCTGTTTACCATTCTATTACATTGACATATTTGCATAAGGAATAAGGTATTTTTGATAGATGGTTTTCTGCTTATCAATTGACGGCATGTATCAAAAGTGTTTCAGATTCGTAAGTTCATGTACTTATATGTTAGTTTCGTAACTTAAGACACCATAATTCTTAGTGACGAAAACTTCATGTACTCTTTTTAGAATTCTCGCTTTGAGATTTAAGTCAATCAAGGCTCAAACGAGTGAGCTTTACATTAGATTGAAACACACATGTAACATCAATTGTCGTTAGAAATGCTTCTATATATATTCTACCCTATAATCTAAACTTGAAGAAACAAAGAAAGATTATAGTATGCTTTATTTGACAAGCGTAATTAAATATGGGTAGCTAGGAATGATCAATGTACGAGTTGATCAACATCTTTGACTTACGGTTGCCAACCGCAATCACCAATGTGCATCAGCAAAGTACACTGAACCCTAAATGCCTAAAACAAACATAGGCTTAAAAATTTCTCATGTATTCCTAACTTGTCTCCCAGTGGTGTATTTAGTTTGATCATAAGACAGGGACTCATGGTAAGCAGCTTCCACAGCTTCATATATTGGTCAGAAAAAGGAGCTGGTTACCAAACTTTCCCACCAAAATTTGGCATTTGCCCAAAGAAAAAGGCAAAGGCTAGGACCCATTTTGCACGATGTAAAGTCCTTGAAGCAAAACATGGGAGGCTTCCATTTTGATGACTAATTCAAGACTTGCATGGGAAACAATTTAGACAAAAGAATCAGTCTTTAAACCTAACATTTCCTTCCTGTTTAAAAAAACCCTACCATTTCCACATATCCTTTTCGAACATGCGACACATGTACCTCTTCGAGCCTTGAAGTCGTCATATTCTATTATGAACAATTTTAATTAGAGCAATGTCTAATCTGGAAAAAAGGGTAGTGAAGTGATCTTATACATAAGAAATGAGAAAAATATAAGTGACCAATTGTTACCACTACACCAATGTTGCTATCAAATGACAGATATTAGATGACAGAAATCGTTTTTACTGTCGTATGATCAAATTTTACGACCGATATTTAAATATATATTGTCTGAATGGTGTAAAATAAATCAGTTAAAATTAGACCGTTTATTAGACGACAATCATCTCCCATTTAAAAAATAAAATAATTAGACATTAATACATTATTTTCTGAGAGGACATAAATCTGTCATTCTTCGGAAAATATAAATTTGTCTGAATTCGAAGCTCTTCTTTTTTAGTTGCTAAGCTGATATTTTTGTTCGATCCAAACCTACCTCACTTCAGTTCTCTCCTCTCGATCTCTCGCTCTCTACTGAACGCCGACGCAGCAAGCACCGCCGTCAGGCCACGTCAGACGACGATACCGCCGCCGTTCTCTTCCTCTTCTTCTCTTCTTCAAAACCCAGACCTTGAACTCAACATACAAGCCAATTACTTGGAGATTGAAAACGAAGAGGAGCGACTGCCTTCCTCGATTCCAGGCGTGCAGCGATGGCTTCGAGAGATATGCGTGAGTTTGCTTTCGACTTCTGCTTCTTCCTATGCCTTTGGTTCCTTCAAATAAGCCCTAATTCGAATGGCCTGTTCTGTGTTCTCTTGATTTTGGATTCATGGCTTAGACGACAAGCTTCTACACTCCAATTTGTGATGGCTGGGTTGCGGGGTCAATATTTCATCACTACTCGGGGTAAGGATTCTTCTTTGCTCATACTGTGTAGTGTTGTCATTTGGATAATTGATGTTTAGGTGGTTGATTGAGTATAATTAATTGTAGCATGGTGTTGCCAAGTACGAGTTCTTGTGCTACGGTTTTTTGAAGTTCTGGAAGATTTTACAATGGTGAATTTGGATTTGATTCAGATATTGCTGGAATACTATATTCTAGTTGTGAGTTTGGTAGTTGATGTTGAACAAGTTAATAGAAGAATGGGGCGTATAGTTGATTATACGATAGAAACATTTTTTTGGTTATGAACGTGGATATGTACAGAGGACATATTGTCTGTTGTATGAACTTGAAACAAACGACATACATTGTCTAATGTCTGAGAGCTTATCAGATGACAACTAGATAGATGACACGTAAAAAACACTTAGACGATGGACATTGTCCGTCGTCTGAAACCAAAATTGTCGTAGTGTACCATGTAAATTATCGTGACTATATATGCTACTTATGCATGTATCACATTGTTAGGATGATCATCAACTTACATTCAGTGACGGAGAGACGGAACGAGGATAAAATTTTTACCTGAGTTAATTGTAACACAAAAACAATATCAACGAATTCGAATCTTGATGGTACAAGAAATTTTTGTTACTCTGTTTGAGTGGTGATTTAGCAATCGTGGATGGGGAGGTGGAAAGACGTGTGTACGAAGTTCGTGAATTTTGAAATTGAGACTGAGATCGAGTTGTCTATGTCTAGCCAAAACGACCACCCTTGCAAAGTTGCAAATGCACCGCAACATCCAAATGGCCATGATCGAGTTGGGGACATAACCATGATCTTAGGAAATGAGAAGCAAAGCTGATTGGGATTGAACTGTCAATTAAACAGTATTATATGTGTATAATTACAAAAAAAAGATGCTATTGCCAAAGACAAATCATATAGTCGTTTGAGAAATAACAAAGAAATAGAGGCCGACAAACCAAACGGAAAAACAAGATCAAATTAAGCTAATAGCAAGATCGAGAACACACTCTAGAACTCGTCTTCACAACCAAATTCCACAAGGTGTAGAAAGCGATGCACAACTTCATTGCCGACGATCCTCAAGAAGTACAAGTTTTGTACAGTTTTTCTAATATCCCAAAAATAATAATGTAGACAGACCCGCATCTGAGATTTTTAGACCTGAGTCGAACTTTCACTACCAGAAAAAAGATTATAGCCGACGAAATATCTAAAAACAGGCCGATGAAATTTTTTTTCGTCGGCTAAGTTAAAATTTCGTCGGCTAAAGTGGAATTTTAGCCGACGAAAAAAAAATTCGTCGGCTAAACTAATTTTTTCGTCGGCTATAGTTAAATTTTAGCCGACAAAAAAAAATTTCGTCGGCTAAAGTGTTTTTTTCGTCGGCTATAGTATGTGAACTTTAGCTGACGAAATTTGAAAAGTTTAGGACGAAATTAGGGTATTTCGTCGGCTAAAGTAACTTTTAGTTATAAAATTGCACTACGGATATTTCGGTATCCGATTGACTATTGTGATACCAATCTGGAAGCAGAACGGCCGTACGAGTCAAACTCATGGCTATTGCCATGATATATATGCTTTTTTGGCCATCCGAGTTTGTTTAAGGCTTCAAAATGAAGTTTTTCTAAACGCTTAACACACGAAAATGTCCATATCTACACCTATATGAGGTATTTTGGCCGAACCTTCAACACAACAAACACTCACCATAATGAGACGCAACTGTCCATCTAAAAATTTTGAGACATTTACCCCTCCATGATAGGCCTCCTCATATAGATAAATAATGGTAAATAGTAGGCATGTTGTGATTCCGGTCATCAAAATTCACAAACAAAAATACGACCGTCAAATATCATCAATATGTTGAAATATATCTCTGGTAAAAAATTCAACTTTATCCGATAAATTTAAGGACTTCATCTAGACGGTCAATCTCGTAAGTCAAACCTCTATATTGTATTGATTGTAACTATCGGCACCGAGACTTTACCGGAATTACATGATTTTTCAACCATAGGCGTATTTCACCATTCCGGTCATATCTTATTTCACGACTTTTTTGCGTTTAAAGTTTCTACGTACAATTTGTTTTAGAAACGAAACATTTACTTAAAGCTTAGTAAACAAGTTATACAACATTAGTACGCATGTTGTGATTCCGATGATCAAAGTTGAGAAACAAAATTCCGACCGTCAGATATGATCATTATGTTAAAATATGTATATAGGAAAAAATTTAACTTAATCTGACAACGTTAAGGGCTCGATCCTTAAGGTCAATCACGTAAGTCAAACCCCTTAACGCACGGAAACGGTCATTTGACCGTCTAAATTACGTATTTTGCCCGGACCTTAAACTGAAAATAGTTTCAAATCGATGAGACGCAACCAGTGGTATAAAAATTTTATAAAAAATAACTACCGGAGATAGGGCTACCTCTAGGGAGAAAGAATGGAAAATTGAGTTAACCGCAATTATCGGTACCGAGACTTTACCGGAATTACTTGATTTTTCAACCATAGACGTATTTCACCATTCCGGTCATATCTTATTTCACGACTTTTTTTCGTTTGAAGCTTCTATGTATAGGGTTTAGGGTTTAAGGTTTTAGCCGACGAAATTAGGGTAATTCGTCGGCTAAAGTTAAATAAATAAATAAAATAAATAATTATAGCCGACGAAATTAGGGTATTTCGTCGGCTAAGGTTAAATAAATAAAATAAATAACTATAGCCGACGAAATTAGGGTATTTCGTCGGCTAAGGTTAAATAAATAAAATAAATAAATAAATAATTATAGCCGACGAATTACCTTAATTTCGTCGGCTAAGATTAAATAAATAAATAAAATAAATAACTATAGCCGACGAATTACCCTAAATTCGTCGGCTAAAGTTAATTAAAAATTCAAATTTTTTGGCGGGGATTTTTAAAATTTTGAAATTTTTCGACTAAAATTTTGAACTTTAGCCGACGAAATTTCGTCGGTTATAATTCAAAATTTTCTATATCTTTCATCTTCCCTCCTCCTCCTCTTCATCTTCCCTCCTCCTCTTCATCTTCCTTCCTCCTCCTCCTCCTCCTCCTCCTCTCCCTCTCCTCCTCCTTCAAATCATCCTCCTCCTCCTCTTCTTCATCTTCCTTCCTCCTCCTCCTCCTCTCCCTCTCCTCCTCCTTCAAATCCTCCTCCTTCAAATCATCCTCCTCATCTTCATCTTCCTTCCTCCTCCTCTTCCTCTTCCTCTCCCTCTCCTCTAAATTCTCCTCCTCTCCCTCTCCTCCTCCTCTAAATCCTTCTCCTTCAAACTCTAAATTCTCCTCCTTCCTCCCCCTCCTCCTCCTCCTCCTCTCCTCTTCTCCTCCTCCTCCTCCTCTTGTCCTTCTCCACCACCGGTGTAAAAAATAAAAAGAAGTAAAAATTTTAATCAAAAATACAAGAAATTAAAAAAGAAAAAAAATATGAAAAAATTAAAATAGCTATAGCAAACGAAATTATAATAAATTCGTAGGCTAAAATTTAAAAAAAAAAAAAACTATAGCCGACGAATTACCCTAAAATTCGTCGGCTAAAGTTAAATAAATAAATAAATAAAAATAATAGCTATAGCAGTCGAAAAAAAAGAAAAAAATAACTATAACCGACGAATTACCCTAAAATTCGTCGGTTAAAGTTAAATAAATAAATAAAAATAATAGCTATAGCCGACGAAATTTTATTAAAATTCATCGGCTAAAGTTCAGAAATTAAGCGACGAAAAATTTCTTCGTCGGCTAAATAAATGACTTTAGCCGACGATGAACAGTAATTTCGTCGGCTATAGTGTTGGCCGACGGAATTTGCTCGACGACTTTAGCCGACGAAATTTAGGGTTTAGCCGACGAAAAAATTTCGTCGGCTAAAATGAGCCCTTAAACTATAGTATTCATTCAAATTTATTTTCTCTTTTCAAAAAATTCATGAACTAAAGTTATAAACTCAAAATCTAACGACATAAAACATTAGAAATATTTTTTATACTTACTTAAACTACTCATTTTTTTTAAAAAAAAATAGTAACTAATGATTATAATATAATGCTTGTTTTTTACTAAACCAATGTGATCACACAAAAAGAAAATAAAATTTTAGACTCTTAAAGGTTTAAGGCCCTGAGTCTATTGACTCTTGAGACTCTATTCAGATACGAGTCTAAATGTAGTACACTCGTTTATGTACATTAGATTTGATCTAGTTAATCAAAATATTTCTTATAAAGCACTAGTTTAAATTTTCGATAAAGGAGGGGATAAATTCCATAGAAATAACCCAAAATTTCGAAAGAATAACAGAGGGGGCGCCGAACCTTTATGTCCCATCTGTGGTGCTATTATCTTTGGCATTATGTTTTAGTTAGATATCTATATAGTACGATACCCTTGGAAGCGGCATATTCCAGCATCAGACAATTAACCTTTTATATATATTCCATTTTCTGGTTTAAAGATTAAATCTAAATTCAGGAAACCCTAGCTTAAAGAAAGTGTGTCAAGTCACAAAACTCGAGTGTTGTTTCACTATGTCTCTCATGCAGGCATGTTATGAAATAATGATAATAATGATAGACATGTCATAATAGTAACACTTAAACTAATAATGCTGATCTTAATAAATATAAAATTAGAGCTAAATATTCCTAGCTAGTTGCTCTATTTTCTTCAGATATATCTTTTTTTAGAGAAAGTCTTCCTCTCATACAAAAAGAGGAGACAAGAATTATAATTACAATATTACTTTTACCAACATAAACATGCATTAGATTATAATCCAACAATATATTAATACTCATACTAAAAATATAAATTAATATATTAATACATTATAGATGTATAGTGAGTGTGAGAGTATATATGATCTCCAACACCACATTATCTTATTGAAGTGCCTTGTAAATTAAACAAACAAGCATTGGCTTGAACCAAATTTAAGGACATGATATGGTTGGCAATATGGAGAGCACAATTGTAATGTTTATGTAGTAGTGAGTAGTGAATGCTAATGAGTTTGAACCCTTACTAAGCCTCCAAGCCCTGCAGTACATGGTTTGTGATTTCCAAACCACAAGGACATCAGGTAGTGGGTGAGCTTTCCATGCATTCGATCAGTTTAGATTAGAATCTAAGCTACCATTTTCACTTTCGCAGCACACATATATACTTGTTGCACAAAATTTCTATTCGAACATCATCATTAGATCGATGAATGTTTATCTGTAGTGGATAAGAACATTTCTTATATACGCATTATTCACATTACTGTATTAGATTGTCGATCAATCTAGTACCGTGCACATCGTATCGATCAAAGTGTTGAGAAGTTGACATCACTCGAAACACTGTAACATAACTTAGATTTAATTAGTTCGAATATGAAGGAAAAATCGTCTCCGTATAATTTAAACCCTAAACCTTATGTTCGGTGCGGATTTGATTTTTCCTGAACAATAAGCTTAAAGTGTGCCATCATTTTTGGGTCAGGTGCAATTTTGTTTTTTGTGTTTGTTTGATTTCTGACTTTTTTCTCAAACGATTAACCTACGGACGCTGATCAAGCCGACACTCAAATTCTTCTCAAACTTAACCGATGAGCGACTATGATTTGTTCTCCACTTTACGTACGTAGAGCAGCGGATGAATCCTACTTGAGCCAATGTGGTCAAGCAGAACTACAAATAAGAATCACGGTGTGTTCACCAAAAGGTTATCTGACAAATAAGGATATTTGCTAGAGTTGCTATAATTAACTCCATTAGATGACACATGCCTTGATCACAAAACCATCTAGATGACCAATATCTTCATTAATTACCGGATCAACAATAATCGAAGCTACACAAAGTTTTTTTAACCTTCATGATAGGCCTAATATGGTCTCAATGGCGGATATCTCTCAAAATACTTGGTTATATTCTCGACGAACCACTAAACTGGTTCAAACCATCATGCGTCCGAGAAAATTTATTTTACACGTTCCCAAACATCTTAAACACTAGCTAAACGATTTAGTTTCTGATTTACCCATTGAGTACGCTAGCTAGTATGCATGCCATGCGAGTTGTCGAGTTGATAACATTACAATCTTAAAGATATCATTCCTAAAGAACAAAGCTTGTCTCTTTTGAAAGTAGAGTATTCTATTTTACTTACAATGGGGTAGCAGGAAAGCAGCTAACTGTAAAATCTAGTTGATATAGAATCACAGGAATCATAGTACTCGATCGATATATAAATTGGAGGCAAATGAACCAAAGTGATGATTCTAAAGCTTCAAGAAACCAACGTAAAGAAGGAATTCGAAAAAGAACTAACGAATTTCTGTTTGGACAGTTGAGGGAATTATTATGTTTTGGTATGTAAAAGGCAAAAATAAGGATACCCCTGAAAAATTATATACCTTGTATCATCTCTTTTCAGTTTTGACTCTCACTTTACTCAGAAAAAACAAAACTATCTGTAGCCAGATTCATCCTTGTATCACAAGAAATTGACTGCTCAATCCATCTGATATGATGACTAAGAAGTTACCTGAGAATTGAATCAGATTTTATCTCAGACACACAGCTCAGACCAAGTTAAACCAAATCAAATCAAATTTCTTACACTGAATTAACGTAAGCAAATTAAGATTAGTTCATATTAGAAATATAATTAAAAGTCACATCAAGATCGATTTAGGATTCAGTAGGATTATATATTCAGGTCACTCTTACACAAAGTCAGCTGCAATCACCAGAAGTGGGGTATTAACGGCTAATGCCGGTCGGAATTAAGAACCCTAGAAAATTATGGTTGCCCACTTTGATTAAGCGCGTGGGTCCGTTAATTACAAAAGAGAGGCTTAAAGATTACAAATTATGAAGGGTCATATAATAGCATAGCATTAGCTAGCTAGGGTTACTATCGTCTCCTTTTAGTCTTTTGGTGGGTCGTCAGTTCCATCCCAAATCATATCATGTTTTTTTTCTTCGAAGATCTTTGGAATCCCAAGCGGTCGTTATGCAAAAGTTAAAGAGCTTCAACTAAGTTCTACCGTATATAATATGTGGAATTTTATGCATCAACAGTATTTATACCTGAATTTTCAAACATGACAAAATGATGCATGTACTTCTTGTTTTGTAAGAATATAGTACATACAACCAACTTTCGTTATAACACCCTCTTTTTTATTATTATTATTATTATTATTATTATTATTATTATTATTATTATTATTCCTCAATCCACTAAACTTTACCACTCCAAAATACTAACCTTTAGCATACCAATATTTCAGCTAATGAACTTTGTCTAATGGTTACTACTTACGGTGAAATCATTGTTGTCTTTGCATGGAAAATCACAGTTTACTTCAAAGTAAAGCGTTTAAAATAAAAACAAAGCGATCTTAAAATAAATATACAAACACTAAATATTTTTGTGACGGATTATAAGGTACAAGAGTAGAATTTATTCATCACAATATAAATACAAATACAGAACTCATGGTCTCACTCTTGGGTAAATAGCTATAAGTTGTTTAACTACTCATAATTATAATTACAAGCACAAATACTTACTTTTAACAAAAGCACACTACTCTTGATGATTACAGACTGGACTCTTCACAATATTCACACTTTACACTTTTAACTCACACTATACTATAAAGATTGTATTCTGGCTATATTACTTCTTCAAGAAGATTGAGAGAGTTTCAAACATCTGTCACAAGTTTCTGATGGCTTCCGTTTGAAGTCTCAGCCTCCTTATAAAGCACGCGGACTCCAAACCTAAATTAAACAAAGCTAAGAAAAAGTGGATGACAAGGAGAATCAAAATTTACTTTAGCAAAAATAAAATTGTTTGTTTTCATGTGTCAGCAGTAAAAAAGGGGAACCCACTAAATTTAACAAAAGATAAGCCTTTTGTTGTGATGCGTCGGTTACTGTTCATTTCTCCATCATGTTTACTGCATTGTAATATTCTTCATCAATGCAGTCATAATCAGTCAACCAATCTTGGCCTTCATGTTCCTCCTCTGATATTCTGTCATCTTTTTCTTCATTGTTCAAATCTGAATCATAAGGAAATTGATAAAGAATTCTATATCTTTTTTCCTTTTCTACTCTTTAGAGCCACTCTGTAGTATCCATGGTACAATAAATTTCATTTCTCATGATGGCTGAGAAGAAATCACAATTTACTAGTGGAGGATGATTATAGAAAGAAACCATAATATTTTTCCACTTGCTAGAAGGCTTGAATCATAATCCCTTCAGACCATGTTTTTGATACACATGATTGTCATGACTTTCATCCATGGAATACTCTTATTTGGACTGTCATTTCCCCCTATCCTGCTTGATCCCTTAATCGGACCTTGAATTATCTTGACATAATGATAAGTAGTGATATAATTCATTTGCTCGTTTATCATTATCCATTCAGGTGGAGTTGATATGAACTGCAATCTCAAAATACATCAGTTAGTTGGTCTAATGTTCTTGATAGCTTGAACTATCAATTATTGGAATCCTTCTAGGTCTTCATTAGATTTCATCCAAAGATTATGAACAAAATCATTCTCCATAAGCCATAGTTTTGGTTTCTGACTTCTGAGTGTATTCAGTTTGGATATTAACCAGATATCTCTCATAATAACGGCCATGAACAACATATAAGGTTGGTGGAAGCACATTTCCTTTTCCCAGATGATCATGGAACTTGAACCATTCAGACTCTTTCATCGTCTTCATTGGGATTTTAGCACTTTCAAGATTCTCTAAGTATACTATCTTAGACTTTTTCTTCTCTCTTCCCTAGACTCCATGCAGTTCTTCTGTAAAAGCATCGAGGGTTCCAAACTAATGATCTTCATTTTCTTTATGAAGAACATAAAGAATGTTGTCTATGATAATTTTTTGCTTGAAAGCCAAAAGTCTTTCTGTTAGGAAAATTTGTTCTTTAAAATTCTTTAAAAACTGCTTGTGAATAGTTTTCTTCCTAATAATTAGATGCTTTCTGCTTCACCTGAAAGGGGCCATTATGCTTTTAGGCAAAGCAGCAGCCATTAACAAACTTGATATGTCTTTACCGTCTGCCTTTTGAGACGTGTTAGCCGGTCGATTACCTTGAGACCGATCAGTTGAGGTTGTACCATTGGGATACAACAAATACTCCCTAGATATATTTTCATCTTCGTCAGAGACTCTAGACTGACTTTCATTCTTCAATGAGAATTCTGAGCATTCATCCCAACCAGCTAGTTTTAGCTTGTCATGACCTGCTGACTAACTTGTTTCAGTTGCTTCATAAGACACGATGAACTGATAACTCAGTCCGTCATGGAGAGGACATACATTCTCGTCACGGCTTTTGTATCTTTTCGAAGATTTTTCTCCTTTGATTCTGGCTTCTTGCTTCTAGGATTGTGACCTTCAATTTTATTATCTCTTTGAAACATTGTCATTTCTCTTGTATGGGCATCTGGCAGAAAGTTCTTGTCACCTGTAACCATTTCATCATCATATTTGTACAGAGATAAAAATATTTGTCATTTTAGTACTCTTCTTCTATCTCCAACATCAATTAATTTGTAGTTTTTAAAAATTTTAACTCTTTTATTATCGGTTCTAACAACAAAATTGATTCCTAACAAAGCCTCAACCCCTAAATACTCTTAATAAGATAAAAGACTTTTTTGTCTCCATTGGATTAGTTTAATTCTGCCGCATTAAACTTTCCCGATAGAAACTGACAATTCTTTTCATGATTTGTATATGAGTTAATGACTAAGACTACTCCTACCCAATAATAATCATTTGCATCGATCTACAAAAAGATTGATTATTCTTCTACAGGTAACTGTAAAGGAGGAAGGTTTTTGATTCTTTTGACAGTATTACTGTCATCTTCTGTGAATAACCACTTCTTTTTAGAACTTTTTTTTGGTGAAAGGAGACCACTGACATGAGGAATGAAATCTCTTGCAAAATTAACATCTTTCAAAAACCTTTGCAAAGATTTTGCATGAAGAATATGGTTTGACTAACTGATTTTCTTGACAATATAGCCTTGGAAACGTATCTCTCCATCCTTAAGATGCTTTCCTAGGAAATCAATCTCTCCCTTGATGAGGTTCCTTTATGGAGAATGAGCTTACATACCTGTTCCAGATGCTTTAGATGTTCATTCATACTTCAAGAGAATACAAGAATGTCATATATATAAACTATACAAAAATCTTAGTATGGCTTGATATTATTCATTTTCCTTTGAAAAATAGAAGGGGCATGCTTGAGGCCAAATGACATAACCAGTAATTCATATTGCCCTTGAGGTGTTCTAAATAATGTTAAAGCAATGAAATCTAGATGTACCATGACTTGTCAGAAACCTGATTTTGCATCAAATTTAGAGAAAATATTTGCTCCATTGAGTCGATCGATGAGAACTCTTTCATGAGTTATCTGGTAACCGTCCTTGACAGGACCCACCCCGGGTTAAACCCCTTTAACCCGAAGTAAATCCTGCGGGGACCACCTCAAGGGAACTTCTTACCGAAACCCCCTTGAAATGGCCAACCCTTCCTACAAACTAACTAAACCGGGTTAGTCAGAGCAGTCTACAGAGATGATTACCCCAAAGAATTTTCGAGCAGCAACGGAATGATCGACTATGCCTCGACTCTCGTACGCGCTCGACCTCCTCTCAAGAACCCTGCAACACTGGGCATTTAAAAACGAAAGGCCCAGGGGAGAAACATTGAAAAACTGTTAGAGTGAGTGGACGAAAATCAAATATAAAACTCTATTTCCTTTAATGCTCTCCCAAAGATTTATGGATTTAAATAAGATTTATGCATGCCCAAAATTTCTAAATTTTCACAAATGCATGATAATAAAAACCAATAAGGATTATGGGAAGAGTAATATTCACAAACACAATAAATCTGGCCTCTCAGACTAGGGTCGGAGCTAAGAGCTCGGGTTGCGCCTTCACGCTATGCTAGCTATATAAAACGGTAATGGACAACCCTTAATATATCCACCTGACATCTCAAGCGTGTCTGTCCTCTCAGACCAGGGTCGGAGCTAAGAGCTCTGGGTATATGGTGATGGACAACCCTTAGAATATCCACCTGACATCTCAGGCGTGTCTGTCCTCTCAGACCAGGGTCGGAGCTAAGAGCTCTGGGTATATGGTGATGGACAACCCTTAGAATATCCACCTGACATCTCAGGCGTGTCTGTCCTCTCAGACCAGGGTCGGAGCTAAGAGCTCTGGGTATATGGTGATGGACAACCCTTAGAATATCCACCTGACATCTCAGGCGTGTCTGTCCTCTCAGACCAGGGTCGGAGCTAAGAGCTCTGGGTATATGGTGATGGACAACCCTTAGAATATCCACCTGACATCTCAGGCGTGTCTGTCCTCTCAGACCAGGGTCGGAGCTAAGAGCTCTGGGTATATGGTGATGGACAACCCTCATAGTGCACTACGTAATTTGCCTGACCTCTCAGGCTAGGGTCGGAGCTAAGAGCTCTAGTAGCGCCCTCACGCTACTCTAGCTAGCATAATCATTGGACAACCCATAAAGGAAATTCCCAACAATACTTTACTCGAATACTCTTCCCAAACAAATAAATAAATCTATTCCTCGACACAAAAGCATAAATCCCAATGTAATATCCGTGCACCCGAGGAACATATCATACTCGAACAATCATAAAACCATGCAATTATATCAACAATTAGGGCATGCAATCATTTAAATAAAATAATCTGTCAACTCACAGTACTATTGCGACCTTCCCGCTCGGAAAGCTCCTCGAGCGAAACCCTCGAACTACCCGCGTAGTCGAGCCCGTCTCACGTCCGACCAGAGACTGTACAACAAATCACCAAATTAGTCAATCACCGTTAACTTGGTCTTTTCCTAGTTTGACTAGGAAATTCCTATTTGACCACATGTTGACCAAGTTCCTTTCTTTAGCACTTTAACCTTTTTAACTTTCTTTCCCGGTCATCGACTCTTACTCAATTTACCGAAAGTCCGACTCAGCTTCCGAATTTTCATTTATTACTTTAACTTGACGTTAGGGTGTCACGTATTAATTCGTCAAATTACTATGGACACCCAACGTGTCACATTAATCAGTACAGTTAACCTTGAGTCGATTTACCGATTTAACCTTTCCGCTTAAATTCCAGTTATCAATTTCCGATAACAAATTAACATTTTACCAAATTAACCAATTAGTGTCCAACTTCATTGAACTTCAATCCTTTAACCATTTTTCTGAAAATGCAACTTTCCCAAAGTGGAAACTTTCCCTTAATGGAAACTTCCCCAAAGTGAAAAGTTTCCTAACGTGGCAAGTGTTCTTTAGCATGGAACGTTTCTCAAAATGGAAACTTCCTAATTACGTTCAATTTTCTCCGTAATTATTCAACTTAGGAATTAACCGTACTTTTCGACTAAAAGCCTAACAGGGAGAAATGATTCCTACCTCTTCGGCATTCTGCCGGTTTAATCGTATTCCCGGAGTTTGCCGGATTCCGGTAACTTGCCGGAATTTCGCCATACCCTCCCTGTTTGCTCCGATTCACCAAGTTACGACAACAGCAACAACAACAACACAATTCAGTAAGTCAAAATCACTTCAGCAACAACACCATTATAATAGTCACTCTTCTCAAAACTTCAACGTAATCACAACTCACCCTATAATCAAACGACAGCAGGAAACTAGCTCCATTGACGGAGAACACCGTGAGCTTGAATTATTAGCTTTTCTTCCTTCACCTCAAATCACCATATTCTTGAATTCATAGCTGACCCATACCACCCTGTGCAACCATCTACAGAAAATCACAGCATCAAGGTCATTCTTATACTGTATCCCTCAGTCCAAATCTTCCAATAAACTGTAATTAACAAGAACGACCTCAATCCAAAATATAATACCACGCAGAACAACCTAGAGTTGAACCAAGACGAATAACTTACCAAAATTAACCGAGGACGAAGAGTTGATCGCTGTCCAAACAGAAATGAACCAAGAACACCAGTACAACTCGTAGGCGTCAACGAACACGATGGAGCACATGCAGATCGAATCACCCTCAGTCGCTAGACACACGAAAAATCCGTGAAGAATGCATAACAGGCAGAATTGGGGCTTTTCAATTTAAGGTTCCAATCGATGAAATTAAGCCATAGAACCGAAGAATGAAAAGAGGGGGAAGGATTCCACCAACCATTGTCGCCACAGTCGTCGAAGCTCGGAGGAGAGCGAAGAACACAGCAGCACACCATGATCGATCTCTCTCCACAGTGTATATATATATATATGTTTTGCTTGAGGGGTTCTGTTAAGGGGAGGATATTGGGTGTTGTGGTGGTGGTGCGCCGGCGAGGAGGCGGCTGAACGTGGCTGGGTCGAGCGGAGATCACCGGGGACGAAGCGGAGTCGAGAGAGAGAGGAGGAGACTCGGTTGACCCGAGTCTGGTCCCTTTGACCGGGTTGACCGGTCTCTTCCTTAAATACCGAAATGAACGGCCCCGATTTGTTCTTAATAAAGATCAACGGTCCAGATTTAAAGTAGGTGAAAAGTAAAAAGGTTAAATGGTAAAACTGATTTACCGGATTATAATTAAAAATTACCATAAACTTCTGAAATTCACAGAAAATAGCCAGAAGCTCCGAAAAATATTCCGAAAATACCGGGAGACTCGTGTTGACACGTACTAGCAGATCGAGTCATCAATTCAGGTATTTGGAATACTTTTAAAAACTCGAAAATTAACTCGAGCGATAACTTATCGAATTACCGATCGCAGTTACAAGTCCTCGGTAACTCGTGAATCTCTGTGAAAGGTAACTTTTATTAACTTCAAAAGATTCGGGGTGTGACAATTCTCCCCACCTTATAAAAATTTCGTCCTCAAAATTTCTATACTCGAAGTCCAACACTGTGGGGGGATGGTATCACTTAAAATAATAATATTGCTCTCCAATGTCAACTAAACACAACCAAATATTCTTATCCACCACAAGTGACGTCCTCACAATACCGCTATCAATCATTCTGATTCCAATAACCACTCGCTTGTCGTGAGTATAAATTCTTCAAGAATACTCGTATTCTTTTGTTGAATTTTTGATATCAGCTCCCACATTCCCTATGCAGGTAATGATTATCACACCTGAGGAGTAGGGTTCGATGTCACTAATGGATTTAAATCCTCTGATAACACAATACACGTGGAGTCAACACCAATGACATCAAATCCACAAGAAAACCATGACAACTTGTGTTACACGAACCATCCTCCTATTTGAACCAGGCTCCCTGATCTGGTTTACGCTTTCTAGAAACCATTCTGTCAAGTTGTCCTGTTGTAGAGTAATTGTCTTCCCTTACTCTATCCTTACTCAAACCACTGGCAACACATCTCCGTACTACTCAAGGTGAGGTGCCACTGACCTCCCTATCTCTTACCTTAGCCTGGAATGACGCATAGTGCAGAACTTGTACTTCAACCATAACTGTGCGTCCAACAAACTTTATCTGCATCACAAACTGGAATAAATTTACCATTAAAAGAATCTCGGAGCCTTACCCGCTCAACAAGGATATTCCATTCCCAAAGGCCTCCATTACCAAATCGTCTGGTAACAACCGACAAACCTGGACACTTAACCAGACCAGACATCTACATGAAATTTAGTGTCACCGGTGCACACCTAAAGGAACCCTTGATCAAAGCATCGGGAAATTAATTCCGCCTGAACTTAGCCACATTGATCACCGAGCATCCAGTTATCACCGCACTGGGGGAGTACACACCACAGAGTCGACTCGTACAACTGGTCAGTTTCTACAAAACTGTCCCCCAGGCGCTGCGCGTTTACCATCCACCGCAACCTCTATTCGGTAAGATCCAAAATTCTCAATCGCTTACCACTCTAGATCTTAAATCACAAGATCCACTGCCACACGTTAACATCCTCTCAGATCATAACTTAATCTGAACGTGGCTTAATCACTCCACGGTTTCCGATGGAGTGTTGCACAACTTAGCAACATACTTTACTACTCTTGTAACAATTTGGTTTCCAAAACCTCGACTCGTAACACCTTTGAGTCATCAAAGAAACTCTTTCCTCAGTTTCACTGCATTTCATACTCACCGAAATGTTGACAATTTCGCAAGTCACCTCCAATGATCTTTCTTGCTACCACTGTACACTCGTGGCGCCAAGAACTGTCGTTAGGTCAATAATTCCTAACAAGTAGGGTCACTACTCAAATGACCAATGACCATAGCAATGCCAACTATACTTTAATCCTCTCAGGATTTCATTAAATTACACCAAAATTCAATTTCCCAGATCAAATCCTCATTCCACAGATCAAATTGAGAATATTTCCTGTCACCGCAGTGGGTGTAATTTATGAACCCCAAACACGGCTAAGTACACCTTCATTTACAATACTTGATAAAACCACAGCCAGTGAGTGCACTGATTCCCATGTCATCAAGCTCAGTTAATCACCCTCGAGGAAACCAAGTGTCATAACAGACGACTTTGGTTGTAGGTTGAAGCTTAAGCAACTACCATCATTCTCACTCAGATTCAATGATCCAGTAAACCTTGCCCCACTGCTGTCACTTCACCACTTCCGTGTACTTATCTCGGAAAACATCCGACCACCTACCAACGATATTAATGATCTCGCTAACCATCATAAAAGTCGGAGCGACTAACAATAACCCACTTCCGACGTATACTTAAATGGTTAGGCCATCTTCTGGATGTTTTGTACAGAAACTTCCAACCAAACGTCTCTAATCTCCGTTCTCACTAAATGGAACTCTCATGAGAAATTCTTAAGATGAGGTCATCACTAGTCTTAATCACCTACCTGGTGTCATTTTGACCACACACAACTGCACACAAAAATTATGCCTTACCAGCATGTGCTACCCAAATTTCAACTTTACCACTTCCCTACACAGGAGGGTACACGTGCTCATGTGGGGTATACCCATGTACATCTTCAGCCGTCAAAACAGTGCCGTTTGCACAACGACCGGTTCCTACACCGCAATTAATACAAAGTCCATCAAGACTCGTATCACTCTCTCCGGTACCCCAAGCACCCTTGGTTCATGAGCCGGTGGCTTATTGTCACTTCCAACAATTCCTTTAGATTCCGAAACCCATTACCTTTAATTACCACTAGTAACGCTTTCACGATCTGAAAATCGATCACTAACACAGCCAACCTGGAGACCCCTCCACAGGTGTACTAATTAAAATACTCTGACCACAGGTGGATAACTCACCTTATGGTTGACATGAGTCCCAAGATCTGGTGACACGATATAATTTCTGCCTCCATGATAAATGGCCCAATGACCATTGTCACCAACAATTCAAATCACGATTGGACTCACTAACAAATCAAATCTTTCTAGTACCCCAATCATAGATGGCTGGAGCGAAGAGAATCTGGTCGTAGTTGACGACAACCATGTCAGCACCAAAAGTGACCCAAACCATCAGTTTCAGTGATTGTCCCATAAAGCGTCAAGGGACCAATCAGCCTTTACTTTCTTAACCTTCTCCAGTAGTGTCACATCATGGACTCGTCACTAGAAAAAAAAATCCATTGACCACAAAATAACCCCACTCAACTTTCCTTGAGTCATTCCACTTTCATATGTCCGTTGGTTTCTCTGAAACCACACTAATGACGAACCTCAACAAAATCGTGGCAATCGTCAAATCTTAATATTCATCCTCTCAGAATAATCGCGTTATGCGACTTCAGCTCCTTTTTCCATCACAGGATGCAACATCTTCCAGTAACTCGTACGACTCTTCACTGCTAAGAGCCTCATAACACGAACACCCAAGCCTTGTCTTAGGCTTCTACAGCATCCCTGTCAACAACCATGACAGCCTTCCAGGTGTGAATTAACTGTTTCACCACCGAATACTCACACAAATGTTCAAGCTCGTTAAATAGCGGGAGTTTACAGCTCGATCCCCAACTCAAATCTCAATAAATCCTTGGGGAATACAAAAACATAAATACGTAACGAGCTTACCTTGTTCCTTACAAGAACTCTCTATGAGGTCGCGCGTACTGAGGCATAGTCTTGAAGATTTGATCATTTATAGGACCACTCGGTCCATATCTCAATCAGGAAGTACTAACTCATATCCTCAATAAACACTAAGCGTCCAAGCATAAAATGCCGATGGATCCGCCGCGGTCGGACCATCACTCTATAGACACTAAGTGATACTAAGTACATGAGGTAGTAACAGGAAACGATAACCTAATGCTCTGATACCATTGACAGGACCCACCCCGGGTTAAACCCCTTTAACCCGAAGTAAATCCTGCGGGGACCACCTCAAGGGAACTTCTTACCGAAACCCCCTTGAAATGGCCAACCCTTCCTACAAACTAACTAAACCGGGTTAGTCAGAGCAGTCTACAGAGATGATTACCCCAAAGAATTTTCGAGCAGCAACGGAATGATCGACTATGCCTCGACTCTCGTACGCGCTCGACCTCCTCTCAAGAACCCTGCAACACTGGGCATTTAAAAACGAAAGGCCCAGGGGAGAAACATTGAAAAACTGTTAGAGTGAGTGGACGAAAATCAAATATAAAACTCTATTTCCTTTAATGCTCTCCCAAAGATTTATGGATTTAAATAAGATTTATGCATGCCCAAAATTTCTAAATTTCCACAAATGCATGATAATAAAAACCAATAAGGATTATGGGAAGAGTAATATTCACAAACACAATAAATCTGGCCTCTCAGACTAGGGTCGGAGCTAAGAGCTCGGGTTGCGCCTTCACGCTATGCTAGCTATATAAAACGGTAATGGACAACCCTTAATATATCCACCTGACATCTCAAGCGTGTCTGTCCTCTCAGACCAGGGTCGGAGCTAAGAGCTCTGGGTATATGGTGATGGACAACCCTTAGAATATCCACCTGACATCTCAGGCGTGTCTGTCCTCTCAGACCAGGGTCGGAGCTAAGAGCTCTGGGTATATGGTGATGGACAACCCTTAGAATATCCACCTGACATCTCAGGCGTGTCTGTCCTCTCAGACCAGGGTCGGAGCTAAGAGCTCTGGGTATATGGTGATGGACAACCCTTAGAATATCCACCTGACATCTCAGGCGTGTCTGTCCTCT
This sequence comes from Comarum palustre, assembly GCA_951800085.1. NCBI lineage: Eukaryota > Viridiplantae > Streptophyta > Magnoliopsida > Rosales > Rosaceae > Comarum > Comarum palustre. The sequence goes on along the minus strand of OX637582.1, from coordinate 8,381,430 downwards.
CAGACCAGGGTCGGAGCTAAGAGCTCTGGGTATATGGTGATGGACAACCCTTAGAATATGCACCTGACATCTCAGGCGTGTCTGTCCTCTCAGACCAGGGTCGGAGCTAAGAGCTCTGGGTATATGGTGATGGACAACCCTCATAGTGCACTACGTAATTTGCCTGACCTCTCAGGCTAGGGTCGGAGCTAAGAGCTCTAGTAGCGCCCTCACGCTACTCTAGCTAGCATAATCATTGGACAACCCATAAAGGAAATTCCCAACAATACTTTACTCGAATACTCTTCCCAAACAAATAAATAAATCTATTCCTCGACACAAAAGCATAAATCCCAATGTAATATCCGTGCACCCGAGGAACATATCATACTCGAACAATCATAAAACCATGCAATTATATCAACAATTAGGGCATGCAATCATTTAAATAAAATAATCTGTCCACTCACAGTACTATTGCGACCTTCCCGCTCGGAAAGCTCCTCGAGCGAAACCCTCGAACTACCCGCGTAGTCGAGCCCGTCTCACGTCCGACCAGAGACTGTACAACAAATCACCAAATTAGTCAATCACCGTTAACTTGGTCTTTTCCTAGTTTGACTAGGAAATTCCTATTTGACCACATGTTGACCAAGTTCCTTTCTTTAGCACTTTAACCTTTTTAACTTTCTTTCCCGGTCATCGACTCTTACTCAATTTACCGAAAGTCCGACTCAGCTTCCGAATTTTCATTTATTACTTTAACTTGACGTTAGGGTGTCACGTATTAATTCGTCAAATTACTATGGACACCCAACGTGTCACATTAATCAGTACAGTTAACCTTGAGTCGATTTACCGATTTAACCTTTCCGCTTAAATTCCAGTTATCAATTTCCGATAACAAATTAACATTTTACCAAATTAACCAATTAGTGTCCAACTTCATTGAACTTCAATCCTTTAACCATTTTTCTGAAAATGCAACTTTCCCAAAGTGGAAACTTTCCCTTAATGGAAACTTCCCCAAAGTGAAAAGTTTCCTAACGTGGCAAGTGTTCTTTAGCATGGAACGTTTCTCAAAATGGAAACTTCCTAATTACGTTCAATTTTCTCCGTAATTATTCAACTTAGGAATTAACCGTACTTTTCGACTAAAAGCCTAACAGGGAGAAATGATTCCTACCTCTTCGGCATTCTGCCGGTTTAATCGTATTCCCGGAGTTTGCCGGATTCCGGTAACTTGCCGGAATTTCGCCATACCCTCCCTGTTTGCTCCGATTCACCAAGTTACGACAACAGCAACAACAACAACACAATTCAGTAAGTCAAAATCACTTCAGCAACAACACCATTATAATAGTCACTCTTCTCAAAACTTCAACGTAATCACAACTCACCCTATAATCAAACGACAGCAGGAAACTAGCTCCATTGACGGAGAACACCGTGAGCTTGAATTATTAGCTTTTCTTCCTTCACCTCAAATCACCATATTCTTGAATTCATAGCTGACCCATACCACCCTGTGCAACCATCTACAGAAAATCACAGCATCAAGGTCATTCTTATACTGTATCCCTCAGTCCAAATCTTCCAATAAACTGTAATTAACAAGAACGACCTCAATCCAAAATATAATACCACGCAGAACAACCTAGAGTTGAACCAAGACGAATAACTTACCAAAATTAACCGAGGACGAAGAGTTGATCGCTGTCCAAACAGAAATGAACCAAGAACACCAGTACAACTCGTAGGCGTCAACGAACACGATGGAGCACATGCAGATCGAATCACCCTCAGTCGCTAGACACACGAAAAATCCGTGAAGAATGCATAACAGGCAGAATTGGGGCTTTTCAATTTAAGGTTCCAATCGATGAAATTAAGCCATAGAACCGAAGAATGAAAAGAGGGGGAAGGATTCCACCAACCATTGTCGCCACAGTCGTCGAAGCTCGGAGGAGAGCGAAGAACACAGCAGCACACCATGATCGATCTCTCTCCACAGTGTATATATATATATATATGTTTTGCTTGAGGGGTTCTGTTAAGGGGAGGATATTGGGTGTTGTGGTGGTGGTGCGCCGGCGAGGAGGCGGCTGAACGTGGCTGGGTCGAGCGGAGATCACCGGGGACGAAGCGGAGTCGAGAGAGAGAGGAGGAGACTCGGTTGACCCGAGTCTGGTCCCTTTGACCGGGTTGACCGGTCTCTTCCTTAAATACCGAAATGAACGGCCCCGATTTGTTCTTAATAAAGATCAACGGTCCAGATTTAAAGTAGGTGAAAAGTAAAAAGGTTAAATGGTAAAACTGATTTACCGGATTATAATTAAAAATTACCATAAACTTCTGAAATTCACAGAAAATAGCCAGAAGCTCCGAAAAATATTCCGAAAATACCGGGAGACTCGTGTTGACACGTACTAGCAGATCGAGTCATCAATTCAGGTATTTGGAATACTTTTAAAAACTCGAAAATTAACTCGAGCGATAACTTATCGAATTACCGATCGCAGTTACAAGTCCTCGGTAACTCGTGAATCTCTGTGAAAGGTAACTTTTATTAACTTCAAAAGATTCGGGGTGTGACAGTCCTTGACTGTCTTTTATTTACATTTTTGTAGTTAATTATCATTGTAGTATTTCCTCTTACTTCCTCTGCATAGTTTCTTACTAAGAAGGCAGAAGCATGATAAAGACTATTGGAAGGCCTGATCAGCTTCTTTTCGAGCAACTTTTTAATTTGACTTTCCATTTCTTTTTTATCATCTTCTCTATAATGAGGGATAGTTTTGACATAGAAAATGTCATTTGCATCATCCATTTTGAGCTGACAATATACTGGATCTTTTTCCCAATACAACTGAGGATCTTCGTTGATTACTAGCTTTAACAAGTGTTCTAATTTTGAAATAGTTGACATTCTCTTATGCTCAATCTTGTTAGCATACACCTTCTGGTTATGTTCCCTGATATATTCTTTTTCTTCATCCTAACTTTCTTGGTCTGATAGGTTTGAATCAGACTCATCTAATAGGGATTCATATTCTTCCTCTGACTCAGAGCTTTCTAAACATGTCCCTTCATTTAACAATATTTTACTATGACCTTTCAAATGGTCTTTTAGCAGCAAAACAGGTTCTCAAACTGGCCTATAATCATCACTATTCGCTGACGATCATTGATATTGGTCTGTAAATCTTTAACCTGTAACACTTACAACGTTGGTAAGTCAAGACTCCCAAAAGAACTTGTTATTTTTTTTCAAAACCAATTATTTATGGATTCTGAACTACCGTCTGTTGAAGAAGGAAGTAATTTCCAACGATGTAAGATAGTTTTTATGATAAAATTTATTTATCCTAAGGAAACTTTAACATCACGAGCCATAGTATCAATGATTATTTTATTTTCACCCATGGAGACTCCAGTGACTGATCTCGGAGCCTTTTCCCAATACTCATCAGGAATGACAAATCTCCTAGCAAGAGTATATCATGAACCACTATCTACAAAGGCATGTAGATGATACTTCTTATATTTGGAAAATTTCAATCCTATAGTGATGTAATTGTTGAATCTGCTCAACCTTCTCTCTTTCTTCTGTTGTTTTACCACGCAGTTCTATGAAATGATTGATCCCTCTTTTCTCTAGCTCTTTGATGATGTCAAAAGATTTAACTTGTTGTATAATAGGTTCTTTGATGAGGTCTCTTGATCTTTGATGGAATCAAATGACTAATTTAATTCCTTGTTCTGGCTCAATGAAGTCACCAACTCCATTCTCTTCAAATCTTCTTCCAAGTAATGTCCATGTTTCTCCTTGGATGTGTAGAACTTTTTATATTTTTGTTCTACCATGGTGTGAGCATCATTGTCTTTGGTTTATGCAATTAAGCAGTATCGATGATAGGTTTAACTTGTACCTTCACAGTACATGGAAACTGAATTACTATCATTGCAGTTGCAGTAATCACATGTTAATTTTCCTGGATTTGGGTGAAAGTTTCTGATAATATCAGTAGTCTCTTCCATCTAATTTAGTATCTTTAAAACAAATGTACGACAGTGTCCTACTACTTCTTCTTCTTCTTCTTCAGAACTTTCTAAAGTGTTATCTAGTTCATTTTCTGATGGGTACTCAAGAGAATATACTGAATCATTTTCTTCATCAGAATAGGCTACCTCAAAACCTTTCAGGTTGCATACTTTATTACTGCATCATATTCTTCAATTAAGACTTTTGCAGATCTCTTGTCTTTTTAAGACATTCGTTTGCATAATGGTCTTCTTCTTTGCAGAGCCAACATCTGTATTCGAGGAATTGGTTATCTCCTCTTAAAAATCTCTTCCTAGAAGGAGATTTTTCTCCTACAGATATCTTTTTAAATGAGCTTTTCCTGAATTTATACTTTATTTTAGAAGAAAATTTTTTTCCTTGCTTGTTTCTAGAGAACTTTTTCTTGTATTTTCTCTCTATGTGACATCCCTGCTATGTTGGTGTTTTCAATATCTTAGGACACATATTTTTAACTCTTCTAAGTTGCTTCTTCACAGTTTTAGATATTATGTTTTCTATGCATTGTTTTCTCAAGAGATCCTTGACTCTCTCAGCAATTCCTCCCACCGTAAAAAATGACAAAAGATTTTCTTTCAAAGATTGTGCTATTGCATCATTCAAGGGTTTGGGTAGTTTCTTATAATTGATCCTGACCAGATCTTCATTATCTAGGTCTCTAATTGTACAATAGTAATTTTAGAACTCATTTATGTACTCTTCAAAGTACCTCATGTTACAAATACTCAACTTTTGAATGTTTGTCTTAGCTCTATTCTTAGACTGCTCACTATGCCCAGTTACGTTTCCACATAATTATTCATATATAAGACTTGCGAAATATAGATGATTATTGGTCTGAGCGAATTTGGCTGCCTAGTAAGGTCATTGAGAACTTTTCTTAAAGGACTGGTACCATTTCTAGACTATGTCAGTTAAGGTAGACTTATAATATGCATGAGCTCCCGCGTAGGCATATTTAAACAACACTATAGGCTGAGTTAGCCTTTAGCTAGCCACCCAGTTATCTATTGCCTTCCTCTTGTTTCCTACCCTGTCGAGATCAAGATAAACCCTTCTTTTAGACACTAACTGTCCCCATTTGTATTTTGTAGGGATATATTTTTGAGAACTTCGTGGCTAGATTAGGAAGTTTGATCTTATTTTCTCGAATAAACTTTGTAGGATAGTTCGTGATGTTCTGAACTATAGTGTTTCTCTGAGGAACATTTTATGTTTCCATAGTCAATGACTCACTTGGTTTTTGGTTTGTTGCTTGATAAAAATTATCTTCTTTTTGTTCATTCTCAATTGGACCTGAGAAATCTTCTCCATGTTCTTTTCAAGCTCCTCTATATATTTACAAGTTTCTACTTGCACATACAAGCTCTTTATTTCTTCTGACTTAAGCATCATCATAGGTCTTTTAACATTTTCTTCCTCAAAATATTTTTCAAGTCAAGAAGTTAACTTAGTTCCCGAAGAACTAGCTTCATCATAGCTAGCGAATGAATGCTTATGAAATTATAAGCTTAGTTTTCCTCTCATATCTTCATAGATAGAAGCCTTGGTATTTTCTACTTGTCTGGCTATAGACGTCAGATTTCATTCTCTTAGGAATGTTACTTCATGTCATTTTGTGATGTGTTTTTGTTCAGTATGATTTCTTAGATTTGTGAGGATTGATATAGTAATCTCATGACTATTGAGAAATCTGGTGTTTGGGGTTACATTCGAGATCATCAGCTTGAAATAGATTCAATAATCTATCTCGAGCTCCATCATTCTTTTCTTCATAGAGATTTCATTTGTCTTGATCCATAATCTTAGACAGTATGCTGCATCTCTGAGTTATGTAGTGAAGTTTGGGAATACATTGAAGTATGCAACCTGGTTACATAAATAAGCTTCTACTGTTACTAACAGACTTTTCTTTAAGTCTATTATTCTATCGTCTTATAAGACACATAGAACTGAACAATCTAAATCATCTCTACCCAAAAGCTTTATTACCACCTAAATTGCTCTAATATGCATGTATGAATATTTTTTTTGAGATGCTTCACTCACTTCTTTTGGATTGATTAACCTGACATTTGTTTCTCCACTTGTGGCTAGAACTGTTAATTCAAGAATTTTGAACATGTGAGAGTCTATAAGGAAGGATCATTCCCTATAAATCTCATTGAGACTAAACCTAGGAACTGACGCTTCTCGAACGCTATATTCAATTTCATTATACTCAAATTCTTGAGTGTTGATCAACTGTACAGGAATGGTACTTCTTTTATTGAGTATTCTACTCAGCATCTTCACATCTCTCTTCATTGTAGATTTAGATTTGGAAGATATCCAGGTACGGAGCTTAGTTTCACAGCTCACTTTCTCCTTTTGGTGAAGGAGGTATTATTATTGTACTAGCTATATTTTGAGCTAGTTGTTCTTCATTGATCCATTATCCTTTATGTATCTTCATTTTTTCTATACTTGTTTGCATACTTGATATTCTGTTGTTTAGTTTCTGGAATTGGTTTTCGAGATAAATACTCATCTCCTATAAATAAGTGATCTTGTAATTCTGTTGATAAATTATCGTCTTGATGTTATCGTGAACAACCTCTGTAGGAAGGAAAAACCTGAGGGTTTTATCGTCTTCCTGCTTTACATATAACTTAACTCTATGATTCATCATATCCGGGTGATTAGAGTTTCTAAAAGTTTTTTCAATGATTCTTGAAAAGTTCTTAGTTCGAATGTTTGCTGATGAATGTTGTCAGCAAGATGCTTAGTTCGGATAAACTTCTTTTCAATATCCAATAGATATTGTTTTTCTTTGAGATAATCGAGTTTGACTTCAAGCTTCCTGACTTTTGAATTTATCTCTTAAAAATGGCTGATCTTGAGATAAAATCTCTCAAGTTGTTCTGATTACTTGTCTAATGTCTTATCCCTAGATAGATGAACTAGGTATTCGACTATGCTTGATCATGATGAATCAAGCTCTTCAACTCCAATTTCTCTTTGGAGATGTATATTATCGTCGTAGAGCGTATTTCATACTCTACAAATTTACTCTATCAAGTACTGGTCTTTTTGAAAATGCCTTGAATGAAAGCATTTATGCCACATACCAGTACCCTTTTAACACAAAAAAGGTGTGGTAATTTGTAACTTTAGATTCTCTCTTGTTAGTCATGATAAGTCAACTCTGTGACACAAGCCTTAATATCTTGCTTTTGAGCTAAGCAAACTTTGATACCAGCTAGGACGGATCTAACTGATGCTCAAAATAGTAAGACGACTCTGATCATATTCAAAAACTTGTTGTAGAACTTCAATTTTCTCTTCGGTCTGATAAATTATTCGTTGAATTCTTAACATAATTCCCAGTAATTTTTGTTTTTCTAGAAAGATTATCTCTATATCTTTCAACCTTCTAAATTTTCTTTTTTCATCTTACAATTCTTTATAGAAAATTTTAGCATAGGCTAAGAGTTCTATACGAATAGCTATTAAATTTGTTATTGATGATGAAAATTAGTTGTTTACCTTTGAGTAAGAAAATGGGTTTATATTTGCAGTATGTCAAATAAACAAATTCATAGGTCCAAGCCTACCATGCTACGTCAATTTTTTTTTTCAAAAACAATGAAAGAAAGATTTAAAACAAAATAACTAAAATATATTTTTGAACTTCTTAACGTAATATTCTAATTTTAACAAAATATTTCTTGCAGACCCTTTTTTGTTAACATATTAAAAGTTCAGGTATCATAATGCAAACTTTATAAGCTGAGGTATCATTCTCATAGCCTTTTAAGAGTTCAGACACCACTAATGCATCTAACCCTAATATGTGCCCCATATTCTATTTTATTACAATATTGTTTAATAGTCATTTTCATCTCATAATCATGTTGAACTGTAAGACATGAAATTTTTCTACGGTGTATTTGGAGGGAGACCATTAGTTTAATATGTTATGTTGTTATATTATAGATTAAAACTTCAACTAATATTAGGTTCTATGACATGCATATATGGCTGGGGACGAATTAGTTTACTACATAGACTAACATCGACCCGATACAATGTATACAAAACATGAGATCGTACTAAATATAGTTTCTCATGAATGTATATGCGCCCATCCCACCGATTTTATATACATAATTAACCGGAACTTTCTCAAAGATTTACTTTGAAGAAATATAAAAAAATGAAGTAAACAAAGCAAAGTGAGGTGTACACTTCATATTCATATGATCACCTCAATAATCCAAGACTCAATTACATGATCTCACTAGGGCTGGCATGGTATGGTAATTTACCGTGATTACCGTAAAACCAACCAAATCAATAAAGTTGGTAACTGACATATTGGTTACCGACTTCTATAGTACGGTTACCGTACCAACTTCATTCTGGTGGTACAGTACGGTAACAGATTTTAATTACCGTGGTAATTACCGTACCGACTGTTATTTATATATATAATTAAAATTATATTAAATCTTTTAATCCTAGCCGTTGATTAAGGATCTTTTAATCCTAGCCGTCTATCTTATACTAACCTAATGTGCTGCCTGACTGCCTCATTTCTCATTTTCTCAACCTCTCGAGCTCTCGCTGTCTCTCTCAGTCCCTGAAGCAGTGAAGTCGCCGCTCCTCCCCTGACGCCACCACTCCTCCCCTCGACACGATCTCCTGTCCTTGACAGCTCTCCGACCTCCTCCACCACAGTCGTTCAGTCCTCCTCCCCTCGACCGCGGTCTCCTCGATAGCTCTCCGACCTCCTCCTCCTCCACCACCGTTCAGCTCTGCGACTGAGCATTCATCTGACACCAGAGGTCGATTTGAAGACAGAAACAGAGAGGAAGAAGGTACTTTCCACTAGAATCCCTGCTACTGAGATTTTTTGTGGTAAGCATAAATTTAGATTTTGATCAGGACCTCTTCTTGTAGTTTCTGTATGAAGAATCCAAAGACGACTTTGATGGGGTAGATAATACATATAGTTGCGGGTGGGGGTTGTTAATTCTTATCAATTCAATAGAGTTGGGATTCATGATTCTTTTGCTTCTATGGGAATACAGATATAGTTACATTTTGAAATTATGCACCAGTTCATAGCAGGAGAACTCCAAAAAATTTGGGTCAGGTCTTATTTTTCATGAAAAAAAACTAGCCCAATTTAATGTTATTACAAGGCCTAACCGTACCGTACCACACTACCAGGATAAGCACTTTAGCCGACGAAAATTTTTCGTCGGCCTGTTCATCAAATTCGTCGGCAAAGACTCGTCGGCTATAACTTTAGCCGACGAAATAAAAGCAGTCGTCAGCTAAGTGTTACACTATAGCTGACGACATAATTTCAAAACATTCGTCGGCCAAACTCTTACTTTAGCCGACGAAATACATTGTCGTCGGTTTAAACATAATACTTTAGACGACGAAATATTAATATTTCGTCGGCCAACTTAAAATACTTTAGCCGACGAAAATAGAGTACATTTTCGTCGGCTTAACTACAACTATAGCCGACGAAATTTACCATATTTCATCGGCTAAACGTTGGAAAAAAATTACTATAGCCGACGAATTATGGTAAATTTCGTCGGCTATAGTACTTTTTATACTAAAAAAACTACAAAATTTCTAAATTACCATCCAAGCAAGCTGCAAATTACACAAGCAATTTGATAACCAACAACAAACACCATCAAAAGTAACATAAACATTTTGCATTAAATTTTGAATTTATAAATTGTTCGTAAACCTAAAAAACTAAATAAATAATTGTTCATAAACCTAAAAAACTAAATAAAGTCGATATCGTCTAAATCTATATCCGCTCTAGGAGGAGGTTGCTGGGGAGGTTGCGGCGGTTGAGGTAAGGGAATAGGCGTAGGCATGGGCGGAGGCGGAAGTCCGTGAAGCTGCGCAGCTGAAAAATCTTGCATGTACTGGAACATCTGCTGCTACTGTGCCTGCTGGGTGGCATATACTGCTGCATTATACTCCTGTAAAGAGACAGTATATGCTGTTTGGGCGGCTTGTTGTTCCCGTAACATCTGAACTTCCGCCTCTAACTGAGTCGTTCTGCTGCTGGTGGAGGCTCTTTTTTTCTGAAATCCGGGAGTGGTCTTCAGTACCCCCTCGCCCTTCTTTCTTAGACCCCGGCAGTAGAAGTTATTTCCTCGTGGTGGTAATGTTGTGCCCATGATCCTCGCCCCAACGCTGAGATCCGAAGTGTCGATCCATGACATGACTTCGGACATGTCTTCCTCTTGCGTGTCAGGTCATGTCTCCCTGACTATAGCAGCCATCACCTCATCACTAGCCTGCCTCACCCTCGCCTAATTTGATAGGAAAAAATAATTAATTAACATTTTGAAATATATATATATATATTTATATATATATATATATATATATATATAATTTACTAAATTTTAAAACGTAAATCCTCTTACAATATCCTCCTGGGCGTCAGGATATGTCTTCTTGTACGTATAGACGTACCGTTTGACCTCTGGATGTTCCCTGATCGCCTCCTCCATCAACGATGCTAACGGTCTAGAACCAGCATGATGGTTCCTTATGTTGTGTTGCTGGTTCTGAGCATTCGCCCAGGAAACGGCCTATAAAGGAAAAAAATTAGTAAAATATTTTAAAACGTATTAAATATAATTTAATATAATAAATTATTATTTTTAATTACCTGTTTATGTGGGTTGTTGAATTTTGATATCAGAAGCCAACGCCACTCGTATTTCCTGAACTAGAACTCAAGGGGGTGCCAGAACGTTTGTTCCCATGCGTAGTCCAGTGGGTCCGTAACTCGTTCTTCCACTCCTTGTACCTGTAATACACCAAAAAAATTATAAATATTATTAATTATACATAATTTTCTTTTGTCATTAACTTTGCAACGTATCTTCTCCCATGCACAACGTCCACTCAGGTGTTCCTCAGGTACTGGGGAACGTCAAACCACACCTGTATTAAAACATTTATTAGTTTAGGCGTTCATAAATCTACAATGTAATAAATAATGTTAAATGTGAATTTTTTTATACTTACCGACATTGCGTTGTGGACCATGTCCTTAACCTCATATGGGACCTTGTCAATTGCGTTGTGGACCATGGAGGAAGGTTGTATGGTACCAAAATCACCGGCCAAACACTGTATTGAAGACTCATGTTGTCAAAAGGATTGAACTCGTCGGATGAGAGCCCGAGCCTCACATTTCGGACCTCTGACGCAAAATGAGGAAACTCTCTATCTATATGCTTCCAAGCCTCCCCGTCAGCAGGGTGTATAAGGGTATCTTCGTCGTGCAATTCCCTATCAGCGTGCCATCTCATAGCTTTGGCCATGTGTGATGACATGTACAACCGTTCTAGTCTATCCCTCAACGGGAAATACCGAAGTATCTTCATAGGTTTCCTATTGCCTGCAGGAGTCAGCTTATACCTGTCACTCTGACATACTGGACATGTGTCAAGGTCACCAAGGTCATTCCCTTCTAGATCTTTACCCTAGAAGAGAACACAATCATATCTGCATGCATGGATCATGATGTAGGAAAGCCCAAAATCTTTCAGGATACATCGGATCTTATGATGAGTGGTAGGAAGACGATGACCGTGGGGCAGCATCGAAGCAGTGTACTGTAGATAGTCATCAACAGCCTTCACAGTCGATTTTGTATCAACTTTAATCTTCATAACGTCCATCACACTTTCTAGAACCCTCTTCTGACAACCGGGGTACACAAGGGTCTGTTGGAAAGCAAGTAGTTTGTTGTACCTGTCAATACCAGCAGTGTTGACAACTCTAGGGAAGGGCTGCACCGGCTCAGACATATACGGTCCTTCAGAGCATACACCGCTCTCATAAAGAAACATATCGTTGATGAAGGCCGTTGTTGGATCGTTGGATGTACTGCCCGTCTCAGAAAATTGCCCATGATCATGCGGACTCCCTGATGATGTTTCACCATGATATATCCAACATGTGTACTTCTCCCAAAACCCATTACTTTTAAGGTGCTGCCAAACCTTGTCAATTGCAAATCGATGCATATCGCTGCGACACTGACATTTAGTGCACGGACAATAGAAAATTGTATTCTCTTTAGCATTATCCATCACATATTCAATAAAACTAACAACTCCTTTACCATATCTTTTGTCCCATTTTGGAAGCGAAATCCAACTTTTATCCATATCCTGAGAATATAACATAATATATATGTATAAACGCTAATTAATTAATTAATTAAATTTACAAATCATTCAATATTCTATCTACAGTTAACGTACAATTAATTAATATATATATACATGCATATATATAATAATTACTAATTAATATAATCAAATTAATATATATATATATATATAACAACAACTTCATATATATTATCAAACCCAAATCGATCAACTCAATCACACTCAAAACACAATATAATCAACTCTAATTAAAACTCAAAATCAATGCATAACGAAAATAAAACTCTTAAATCAACTCAAAAACAAGATATATACACATATACGTACCTATATATAGCGCCACAAACTAATTTCGGACAGATTTCGACAACACCCAACAATTTTGCCAACCGTCAAACTTTTTCTCTTGTTTTTTCTTTCACATCAGCTGCTGTCTAGATCTAGAAATATAAGGACTTTTAGCTGACGAAATTATATGTATCGTCTGCTAAACTTAAAAAATTTCGTCGGCTATAGTTCACAGACTATAGCCGACGAAAAAAACCATTTTAGCCGACGACACAAAATTTCGTCGGCTAAAAGTCCACTTTAGCCGACGAAAAATTAACTTAGCCGACGATATTTTTTTCGTCGGCTATAATAGACTTTAGCCGACGAAAAAAAATTTCGTCGGCCTGTTAATTTTTTTTTCGTCGGCTATAACAGTTATTCTGGTAGTACCAACATGTACCGTACCGTACCAACATGTCGGTATACCGACTTTGGTGGTTGGTAATGGTAATAGGATTTTGTTTATTGATTATAGTTGGTTGGTAATTGGTAATGGTAACAAAAACTTGGTAACCGTACTATGCCAGCCCTAGATCTCACAACGACTAACTAATATGTCTATTGTGCAAATCTGCATACAATACAGATTTAATATTTGTATTATCAGTTTGTAAATGAGTGAGTTTATGAGGGTTAAATGGTAAATGAACAATCACTTTATAAACTTACCAACCAATTACAACCACAAATTTAGGTTGGTATATATATATATATATATATATATTTATGTCAAGTTATATATATATAGTTATATATATATATGCATTATATATATATAATGCATGGTATGATCTGCACAATAAAATTATATATGCATATATATATATATATATATATATATATATATATATATATATATATATATATATATATATAATGCATGGTATGATCTGCACAATAAAATTTTCCAACTAATACATAGATCAGAAAGAGTTAAATGAATCAACCTATGAACACTTGAAAAAGAGGTTGAGTGCTCAAGTAGATATAACAAAAGGTGTAGAATTTTGGGTGCATTAGGGTCTGTGATCTCACGCGGTTTGAAGGTCTCGAAAATGTGATGGCTCCATTTGTCCCGGCCTCCCGTTTTGGCATGGCATGTGTCTCAAAAAGATGTTTGTTTTGTGCGTTAGGATCCGTGGAGCCCTTTCATGTCGTCTTCGTCTCTACATACTCCATTAGCTAACTTAGTTCATCACAAGCCCTTCTGAAAATATTAAACTTGCACTGCAATCTTATTCAAGATTCACTTGTCTATCACACATATATTCTTCCCTGCCTGTGTCACCCTCTGCTATCATCATCATGTTTTATTTTGTTTGAAACGTATGTACTGATGCATTTTGACATAAGTCTCATAATCTAAATCAATGAACCAATTTATTTGGTGTGTCTTTGAGGATGATTCTTGTGCAACAATCATGCTCGTTAACTCGAAAATTATGAATAGTTTCCAGTCCTACAGTCGGATTATGAGATTAAAACTGAGATTCATTGGCAACATAAAATCCTTGGTTCAAGCTAACACATCAAGAACCCAAAGAGAGGGAGAGAGGGCAAACAGCTTCAATGATTTCCAATTTTTGTTGAGACGCAAATGGTGCCAGAATCAAATGGAGAATAGTCGCCACAAATGGTCCAGGATCAAATAAGAATAAGCAGCATGTCCAATTGTCCAGGAGGATTTTATTGAGGAAAATGAATGAGTTCAAATTCAAGTCAATATTAACTGGAATGTATAAGCTGCAATCATTCTTGGAACTGATTTCCACTTCTTCGATGAGAAAATTGCATATACACGAATGTTACTATTAGCAGTTCTTTGGACAATTGATGTAGTTACCAATCGCAAGGAGTCCAAAGTAAACTAGTAGTACCCCATGATTTTCATGCAAATGAAGCTCATTCTTTGAATGTCTGCTTTCGAGCTGTTGTGCTTTAGGTCAAGGACTAAAATATTTATAAATATTTGATAATTTTTTAATATATTCATTAAGATTTTTTTTAAATCATCGAAATTTTTATGATCGTCGATATTTTAATCCATACTTAAGTTCAAATGTAATGGGAAGAAATGGCAGCTTGTCACTAGAACCGGAATGGGAAATGATATTAGCCAAGGCAATTTCAAGCTCCAAATCAGATATCAAAGGAGGCGAACTCCAGTTGGATCCTTCCATTATGATCCATTGCTGCTCCAGCTTTTGAGTCATAGGTCATATGGTACCCAAGGTCGTCTCAAAGAAAATTATAGCTACTACAATGTCATGGACAATAAAAAGCGTGTTCTACATCTATGAAGGTTTTCGTTCAGACCACATAAGAGAGTTCCGGTACATATAAATTGAGAATGAAACTGCATATATTGAGCAACTGAGATGAGCACAGTTCCGATAATCCTTAACATTGCAAAATCCATAATTTGGCTGCAACATATCCAACCTGTTCTATCGATTCTTAAAAATGGTTTCAATTTCCTATGAAAATTGTCTAATGTTGCTATTTTTTCTGACAATAATGGCAACTTCAATGAGTACGATCCCTAGAATTTGATAGTCCAGTTCATTACAAATATTCTCATACAATATATAATGCAACCACACAAGCTTTCTCAGTAGTGTAATCATGAGTTCGTGACCATAAGCAATAATTAGAAGAGTTCTAGTTGTACAGGCTCCCTTCAACTCAAGGTTATGCCTCAAGGTTGTAATCATGATCAGTGTTTAGACTCTGACCTGGTCACTCTGTTCTACGCATTTTGACATGAAGTGGAGGTTCTTTGTAGGACTGAACCTTCTCAACTGCTTTCCGCATGGGTCTTCCAACTGAGAATCTTTGTGATACTCTGTCACTCTTCGGGGCACTGATCTCTTCTTTCTCTTTATTGGTGGATAAAACTAAAGGAGCGGGATCACCGTTAGGGATTATATTTTCAGGAAATTCAGTGTCGGTCTTAACTGCCTTGTGCAATGGTCTTCTGCCAATTGAAGATCTTTGTGACACTCCACTCTTTGCAGCCCGGTTATCTTCTTTCTCTTCTTGCTTGGTAGATGAAATGGAGGGAATAGGATCATCCTCAAGCAATGAATTTTCTGGAAATTTGGCTTCTTCTATTTCAAACAAATTCTCGGTCTGTTCTTCCTCGTCAGATTTAAATCTAGAAGACTGCCTCCTCAAACTCCGTCTGAACAAAAAACAATATGCATTGGGGAGAGTACATCATAACTTGAGATAGAAAGCACGATTTTTGTGCAGAAGCATCATGTTCAAGAGGCGTGATGAAATAAATTAAACTCGAAGAGTAGAGCATCAAACTAATATAGCAAAAGGTTCATCCCAAAAATATCTTTTGGGATGTAATGTATAGGCAGCCAGCATACGAGTGAGTGTGCATAACTCTACATTCATCAATATATGAGGCAGGACTACCCAGAGAGCTTATTCACATAACACCAGTCAACTTACCTTTTATTTTCAACCTTATCTTTCTGTTCAATGTTTTGACATGTAGTAGAAGCGCCCATAGCTGCAGGAAAATGCAAGTACATATGTTAACATGGAGGCTGCAAAAGCATGTAAAACACTATAGATATTCAGATGAGAAAATTATGTCATCAATGTTTACATTGACTTCTTGTAGCGCGCCTTTTGTTGCCAACACAAGGTTTTTCATCCTTAGTAGCTTCCATCAAAGCTGGCTTGTCTCCTTCCTTGAGCTGAAAAAAAGGAGGTCGTAATTAAAATAAAATCAACTGTGAAGGCTTTAGTTTGTTACTGAGGATCTTACATACCTGATGGCTGGTTGTTCGACAATTTATCTCTTCTTTTCCCTGTAGAGTGAGAAACTGTTCTACCTTTTGGCATTTAGCAGAAGCACCAAGAGCTTCAAGAAATTGCGTGCATATGTTAATGTGAAGGATGCAAAATAAGACAAGAAATGTAATAACAAAATTAGATCATCGAAGCATATACATTGACTTCTTGTTGCCCGCCTCTTGTTGCCAATACGTGGTTTGTCATCATTATCCGCTTCATGCAAAGTTATCTCATCTGTTTCCTTGAACTACAGTAAAAAATAAATGGCATTCAATAACAAAATGCAAGGAACTGTGAACGGCGCTTTAATAACAAACAGATTCAAAATTGAATGATTAACATTACTAAGAGTCAAACACAAGTATTATGAATGGTAACCTTTAAATCAACTAGACAACTGAATAATGAACAGGTTATTGATTTTCTATCATCCATGTTGCTCTACATTCATAAGAGCAAGATACGTTTGCAGGAGCAGTCATTTTGCACTAAAATTAAACTTTTGGGTGGAATAGTCACGTTCTGTATAATATTTTCACTTTCAATAGTTACATACAAGTCTATATAACATAGAAAAGTATGGAGTATTATGGAGATGATAACCGCAGGTCCAGAAGTATGCTTTACTTTTTATCAAAATATGTGGAAAGTTAGTGTAGTATCTACTAGCATATTGGCATTCACTATTAGTTTCTGTTTCACTGCACAATGTTTATGATTATTTTTAAGTTGAACCGTGTCTTACGAACAGAATTACAGCACAGTGCCAGAAGACAAACACATTTGGTGTGAAGTCAAACAACAAATCAGAGGTTTCAGTAAAAAGGTTTTGGAATCTGAACTGAGTTACTTTCTTATCAGTGATAGTTGCATCTAATTATGAGTGGCAACAAACAAGGACTCAATTCAAAGAGCATAAAGGAAGTGTACAAAGGGACACATTGGGGTAAATAAAAACATTAGAGTAAACAACAAAGAGAGTTCCTCCAGTACCAGATCCAGAACCAAGATGCGAGGCTTGAATTATAAAACATTCTTCTGAAGTGGTGTTTCTTATGCAACAAAACATAGTGCACACAAGTAATGTAAATTTACTTGTGACAGTTAGGTCAGTCTAATATGCAATCCAAAATAATGGCTTACCTGCATTTCAGAATTCTTTGCCTTAAGTAGGGCCTCCTTGCATAAAAGTTCATGCTGTAGTGTTTTTACCTGGTATATCCGAAAACAAATAAACATAAGACAGATATGATGAAAAGGCATAACTTCAAAAACGGAGATTGTGCAGTAAATAGGTTATAGACAAACCCACCGTATCTCTTCTTGAATTAAGCTCCTGCAAAGTCAACAAAAAGAGAGTAAACACCAGAAGCAACTAGAAAGATATTATTTCTACAACACTAAATCACTGCGGACAACAACCTTACCGCTAACATCTGGCTGTTCGATCGAGCAAGATTCCAATTCTGTAGCTGCAATTTCTGAACACTAACTCGCAGCTTCTGCAACTCGGCTCCACTCAATTCAATAATTTTACTATTTCAAACAGAATTAAGGGAAAAAAAGACAATATCTGGCTTTGCGTTTTTGATTGGTATTCTTTACATATCTCAACCTATCAATCTGCCAATTCATAATTTCTCATCGGAGCAATCTCATTTACCAAGAAAATTAAAAATGCATAGCAGAACAAGAAAAGGATACTTTCTTTCGGTGACGAGTCTAATCAAAGCCATTCTTTCCTGGTTCACATGATTCACACCACAAAAAATCTTAACTCAGAAAACTGAACCAAAAATCGAAGAATCAATAGAAATTGAAGAGGACCCAGATGAGAATTTTACCCTGGTGAGCTGTTCCACACGGTCCTTGTCACCCATGGAAGTTTCGGGGAGGTTTTCATTTCTCGGAGGAAGCGCCGGCATGTTGGTGACGTCAGCGAGCTTGGGCCGCATTGCGGTGGTGACAGACGATCTTGTGGCCATTGTCGCGGCTCTCATGCGATTCGGAAGCCCTAAAATTGAACTTGAGGGTTAATTGAGTAGAAGAAGAAGGTCCGATTGTGGAAGACCCAAATCGGGAATTGGGAGATTAAGGGCAAATCTGTTTGAAAGAGCGAAGATGGAGAAAGCCCTAATTTGAATTTTTGCCCTCTTTTGAAATGTGGCTGTGAAACCCAAAAGAAATGAAGAAGATACAAGAGTAGTGTTGATGTAGGCTTGGAGTGAGGTTCGGTTCCCAACGGCTTTCCAAAGCTACACTGGGTATAGCTATCCGCACCAAATTTTGAAAATCTAAAAGGAAAAAAGAACAAACTGTAAGCTCCTTTGTTTTTAAGTATTAAAAGTTTTAGTGTTTGATAAGTCTAAAAATAAGTTATTTCTTAAAAAGTATAAAGTGTTTTGAGAGAAAAAGGAGAAGCTGCAAACACCCACCTTCTGCTTATAAGTTAAAAGTCAGCTTATATCTTATAAGCCCAGCTGCACCAAACCCAAGTGTGTGACGTTTTTGAGAAATAAGGTGAGAGCCTCCACGTCTTCTACTTCGTCGTCATAATCTTCTGCCCAGTGGAAATACGACGTGTTCTTGAGTGTCAGGGGTGAAGATACCCGCACGAAGTTCACCGACCATTTATACAACAAATTAGAGTGGCGAGGAATCAAAACCTTCAGGGACAACCCAGACCTTAAAAGAGGCACGACTATCTCTCTTGAGCTCTTGTCTGCAATCAAACAATCAAGGTTTGCGGTTGTTGTTCTCTCGCCAAATTATGCTTCTTCCAAGTGGTGCTTGCTCGAACTCGCAAAGATAGTTCAATGCATGTGAAAGAGAGGGGCGATTCTGCCGGTCTTTTATGAAGTGGATCTTTCTGATGTACGAAATCAAAGAAGGAGCTTTGCGGAGGCCTTTGCTGGGCACGAAGAGAAGTTTTCTAGGGAGGACTCAAAGAAGTTGCAAGAGTGGAGAGATGCTTTAACAACAGTGGCTAATCTCTCGGGCTGGACCTCAGAGGATTACAGGTAATTTTTATCAATATTAATTTCTCTTCACTTTGCTATACTGTAGTGTGATGCACATATATAAGTTAGTTATTGGTTCGCTAAGTGGGTTGGTTTATATAGAATTTGAACTTTTATACACTATCAGCTTAGACTTGGTTGTTTGTTGTTCCTCTTTGGTGCTTTTCGGTAATTTTATTATTTGGCACTTCTCTGTAATTCTGTAATTTGGTTTTTGCAGAGGACTTATCATGATTTTATATGTTTTTGGTTGAAAAAGTGTTGTCCTTTGATTAATAGTATAGGTATATAATCTTGCTTAAGTACTGTTTGCTTCTTCGATGTTACAGGTATGAAACAGAGCTTATCAAAGAGATTGTGGAAGCACTTTGGCAGAAAGTTCATCTACATTTGGCTCATCAGAATCCAAAGAGCATTTGGTCGGGATTGATTCGAGACTGATGGAAATTGATTTTCTTTTGTGTTAATATATGCCTTGAACCAGCTATTCGGGGATCTCGCTGCCCGGTCAGCGAGTCGGGGTCAATGTGGCCCCCGATGGGGGTTCGGGGGCAACGCCCCCGAAGCCCACGAAACCTGTTGTCTGTTATGCTGGGTTCCGTTCGCGCGCATCAGCCGTTCGCGCGCTCATCAGTCGTTCGCGCGACTGTCGCTCGCGGGGTCAGTTTCGTTCGCGGGGTCAGTCTCGCTCGCGGGGACAGTTTCGCTCGCGGTCAGTTTCGGTCGCGGACGTTTAGTATATAAACGTCCTAAACCTAATTGTATTCAGTGTGATAATACTTAGTAGTGGGCTGTTAGCGCCGCACTCTCTGTATCTCTGTATTCCGCACTCTGTATTCTGGGTTCTTCCTCAATCAATAAAACTGTTCTCCTTCTGCCGTGGACGTAGCTAACATATTGTTAGTGAACCACGTAAATCTGTGTTCTTTCTTCCGTCCGTTACAACAAACTGGTATCAGAGCCCAGGAGGGGTTCGAAATCTGGGAAGGAAGATGTCTGGGTTAAACGTGAAGATTGATAAATTCACGAGGAGAAACAGTTTCAGTTTATGGCAGATCAAGATGCGAGCCTTGTTAAAACAACAAGGGATGTGGGCGCCGCTGGTGAAGAAACCGGGGGATCCAGAAATCGCTGAGATGGCCAGTCTGGAGGAGAAGGCACACTCGACAATCTTGTTGTGTCTTGCAGATGATATTATCACCGAGGTCGCAGAGGAGGAAACTGCGGCTGGTCTGTGGTTGAAGCTTGAGAGTCTATACATGACGAAGTCTTTAACCAACAAGTTGCTTCTAAAGCGACGTCTGTTCAGTCTGCGA
This sequence comes from Comarum palustre, assembly GCA_951800085.1. Classification (NCBI taxonomy): domain Eukaryota; kingdom Viridiplantae; phylum Streptophyta; class Magnoliopsida; order Rosales; family Rosaceae; genus Comarum; species Comarum palustre. The sequence continues at coordinate 8,360,660 of OX637582.1, read as the reverse complement.
ATGGAAGAAGGCACGACTCTAAGAGATCACTTAGATCAGTTAAACACAATTCTATTAGAGTTGCGTAATATTGATGTTAAGGTTGATGATGAGGATGCTGCCTTAATTCTGCTGGTATCTCTACCTTTGTCGTATGAGAATTTTGTAGATTCTTTTATTGGTGGGAGAGATACTGTGACTCTGGAGGAGGTTAGATCATCTCTTCATACTAGAGAGATGCGTCATAAGGCCACCGGTACAAGTTCAGACAGTCAGGCTGCTGGGTTGGTAGCCAGTGGAAGGATGGGACAGGGAAGCTCGGGGAAGAAAAAATTCAAGAAACCAGTTTCAAAGAGTTCTAAATCCAATGATGTCTGTAACTACTGTAAAGAAAAGGGACATTGGAAAAACGAATGTCCAAAGAAGAAGCAGCAGCATGAGAAAGCATCAGGTACTGCTGTTGTAGCAGAGGTTGACACCAATTCTGAAGAGGATTTGGCTTTGGTTGCAGATGCACACATACATCATAGGGATGTGTGGATTTTAGATACCGGGGCGTCTTATCATATATGTCCACGTAGAGAGTGGTTTTCAACCTATGAGCAGATTGATGGAGGCAATATTTCTATGGCTGACAGTCATTCATGCAAGGTGGTTGGAATAGGCTCAATCAAAATACGGACACATGATGGTAAATTCTGTACATTGAATGAGGTTAGGCATGCTCCACGCATGACAAAGAATCTGATTTCTTTGGGTCTACTAGACAACAAAGGGTTCAGTTATAAAGGCTCACGTGGAGTCATAAATGTCTACAAGGGTTCTAATGTAGTCCTGAAAGGTGTCAAGCGGGGTACTTTGTATTTTCTGCAAGGTGCTACCCTTTCAGGTTCTGCTGCTGTTGCATCATCGGAGTTTCACAAGGATGATATGACCAAGCTATGGCACATGAGGCTCGGTCATATGAGTGAAAGAGGGATGCAAATTCTGTCAAAAGATGATCTTCTGGGTGGCCACAAGGTCAAGGATCTTGATTTCTGTGAACACTGTATCTTTGGGAAGCTACATCGCAGAAAGTTTCCTAAAGCAGTTCATAGAACAAAAGGCACGCTTGATTATATCCATTCTGATTGTTGGGGTCCTTCTCGTGTTGATTCTTTGGGAGGTCACAGATATTTTGTGTCTATGATTGATGACTACTCAAGGATGACTTGGGTGTTCGTGATGAAGCATAAAAGTGACGCTTTCAAGAACTTCAAGCAGTGGAAGGCATTAGTGGAAAATCAAACAGGGAAGAAGATCAAGAGGCTGCGAACTGATAATGGTCTGGAATTCTGTTCTGCTGAATTTGATGAGCTCTGCAAATCTGAAGGCATTGCAAGGCATCATACAGTCCGGGATACACCACAGCAAAATGGTGTAGCAGAACGTATGAATCAGACACTTCTGGAGAGAGCTAGGTGCATGCTCTCGAATGCTGGATTAGAAAGAAGGTTCTGGGCAGAAGCAGTGAGTACTGCTTGTTATCTGATAAATCGTGGACCTCACACAGGTATACATCTCAAAACACCTTATGAGATGTGGTCTGGTAAGTCTGCTGATTACTCCAATCTGAGGGTTTTTGGGTGTACTGCTTATTATCATGTAAATGAGGGTAAGTTAGAACCAAGAGCTAAAAAGGGAGTGTTTGTAGGCTATGGGGATGGGGTTAAAGGTTTCAGAATCTGGTCTCCATCTGAAAAGAGGGTTATACTTAGTAGAAACGTAGTTTTTGATGAAAATTCTATGTTTAACCCTACTGTGAAGTCTACTGTAGTATCAGAAAATTGTAATGTTGAGAGACAGGTGGAGCAACAAGTTATTGAAGATGAGTTTGAACCACAACAGGAAGATCAACACTTACATTCAGAAACAGAACCAACGGTAGTTAATCAGCATATTCTGACTCATGAGCGACCTAGGAGAGCAAATTTTGGGAAAGCTCCCACTAGGTATGGGTTTGAGGACATGGTGGCTTATGCACTACAGGTTGCGGAAGAGGTGGATCCTCATGAGCCATCCACCTATAAGGAAGCAGTTACATGTCCAGAGTCAACCCAATGGCTTGCTGCAATGGGAGATGAGATGGAATCACTTCAGAGAAATCAGACTTGGGAATTGACCAAACGACCTGGTCAGGGGAGAAAGATCATTACTTGTAAATGGGTCTTCAAGAAGAAAGAAGGGATGTCACCTGCTGAGGGCATTAAGTATAAAGCTAGAGTAGTTGCAAGAGGGTTCCACCAGAAAGAGGGAGTAGACTACAATGAGATTTTCTCGCCAGTGGTCAGACATACCTCTATCAGGGTGTTACTAGCCATAGTAGCACATCAGAATCTGGAGCTTGAACAACTAGATGTGAAGACAGCTTTTCTACATGGAGAGTTGGAAGAAGAGGTATACATGACTCAGCCAGATGGATTCCAAGTTCCTGGAAAAGAAGACTATGTTTGCAAGTTGAAGAAGTCCTTGTATGGACTAAAGCAGTCTCCCAGACAGTGGTACAAGAGGTTTGATAGCTATATGATAGAGATAGGCTACATCAGGAGTCCGTATGATTGTTGTGTCTACTACAACAAGGTCACAAATGGGTCTCTCATTTATCTGGTCCTGTATGTAGATGATATGTTGATAGCTGCAGAAAACAAGTCTGAGATACAGAAGTTGAAGGGTCTCCTCAGTGCAGAGTTTGAGATGAAGGATTTGGGAGCAGCTCGGAAGATTTTGGGAATGGAGATTTACAGGGATAGAAGTCAGAAGAAGCTTTTCTTATCACAGAAAGGTTACATCCAGAAAATTCTATCCAGGTTTGGTATGTCTACATCAAAATCTATAGATACTCCAAGTGCTGCAAATATTCATCTGTCTGCTGCGTTTGCACCTAAATCTGCTGAGGAGAAGGAATACATGTCTCGAGTTCCCTATGCAAGTGCAGTAGGAAGCTTGATGTATGCTATGGTCTGCACTAGGCCTGATCTTGCACATGCTGTTAGTGTTGTCAGCAGATTTATGGGTGATCCAGGAAAGGAGCATTGGCAAGCCGTGAAGAGAATTTTCCGGTACCTCAAAGGTACGTCTGATGTTGGTCTCATTTATGGAGGTGATACAAAATGCTTAGTAACAGGCTATTCAGATAGCGATTATGCTGGAGATGTTGATACTAGGAGATCTATGACCGGTTACGTATTTACCCTTGGTGGTTCTGTTGTTAGTTGGAAAGCTACTTTGCAGCCTACAGTGACTTTGTCTACTACTGAAGCAGAGTATATGGCTTTGACAGCAGCTGCAAAGGAAGGAATATGGTTGAAGGGACTGGTCAGCAGTCTTGGTTTGCATCATGATCAGGCTATAGTATATTGTGACAGTTTGAGTGCAATATGTTTAGCAAAGGATCAGGTCCATCATGAGAGGACTAAGCACATTGATGTCAGGTATCATTTTCTGAGAAGTGAGAGCAGAATTAAGGTGAAGAAAGTGGGTACTGCTGATAATCCCGCTGATATGTTCACCAAGCCGGTTCCGCACAGCAAGTTTCAACATTGTTTGGACTTGCTAAATGTTACAAGCTGTTAGTTGCCCTTTGGGGGTAACATCTGAGGCTGAGGAGCCATCTGGTACATCTGGCACTATTGTGGTGCATCTGGTACATCTGAGGCAGTGGAGTTATTTGTACATCTGGCACTATTATGGTGCATCTGGTACTTCAGGTGAAGATTTGTGAGAGGATTCAAGTCAAGGTGGAGATTTGTTAATATATGCCTTGAACCAGCTATTCGGGGATCTCGCTGCCCGGTCAGCGAGTCGGGGTCAATGTGGCCCCCGATGGGGGTTCGGGGGCAACGCCCCCGAAGCCCACGAAACCTGTTGTCTGTTATGCTGGGTTCCGTTCGCGCGCATCAGCCGTTCGCGCGCTCATCAGTCGTTCGCGCGACTGTCGCTCGCGGGGTCAGTTTCGTTCGCGGGGTCAGTCTCGCTCGCGGGGACAGTTTCGCTCGCGGTCAGTTTCGGTCGCGGACGTTTAGTATATAAACGTCCTAAACCTAATTGTATTCAGTGTGATAATACTTAGTAGTGGGCTGTTAGCGCCGCACTCTCTGTATCTCTGTATTCCGCACTCTGTATTCTGGGTTCTTCCTCAATCAATAAAACTGTTCTCCTTCTGCCGTGGACGTAGCTAACATATTGTTAGTGAACCACGTAAATCTGTGTTCTTTCTTCCGTCCGTTATAACATTTTGCATACAAAAGCAAATTGGCCGTTTTCTCTCCGATGTCATCTTCATTTTGATTACACAGTTAATCCGCCGCAGTCGACTCGTAGAGAGAGGGAGAGAGTTTAAAGCACTTTGAGTTTGAAAATAGGGGAAAATCGATAGGTTAAGGAGGTGGGTGCTAAGAGTTATAGGTGATTAGTCAAAAATACCCTTTGTAATTTGAATTAATTTTGTCTCAGTAACACAGGTTAACGACAGACATTTTTTTGGGTGAAGATGCAAACGTTTGACACAGTTTTGAAGTTTTTAAAAAGTCGGACACCAAAGCTTTACTTCTGAAAAATGTCGGCCACTGTTTAGTCTTTTTTTCCTATCTAAAAGTGCCCAAACTTTTTTTCTCTCTTAGTTTCAAGGATTTCCTAGGTCTAACAATCCCACTAGGTTATAGTGACCTAGCATAGCATTTATAAAATCTTTAAGTGATACACACATTATCGTGCATCCGGTCACTAGCTGACCATGGAGATCTGCATATTTGATTAAAGTTTTTTTAGATCGAACAGTTAAATTGATCTACAATCTAATGACAATAGTGTGAATTCTCTATGGTCAGCTAACAACCGGATAAACGGTATTGACGTGTTACATACATCAGAGACTTATTCTTAATTCAATGTAGAAAATTCATTATTTAGTTTTCCAAGAGAAGACCTAGCCGACTTTACTGCAAGCATAAAAATTATGATGTGGGGTACCAAAATACACACCTTGTGAGGGGAAAATGAAGAAGGCATTGGCTGATATCATTTTATATTCAAACTAACAATACTGCTGAAGTGTAAATCAATCTTTATAAACGCCAGAAGGCTTTTGTATTCACACATGTTAGCCTTTCTTACTCTAGCTACCTGTCAAATAATTATCACTCGAATATATAATAAAACGATTTTTTCTTAAAATTACTACTTCTACAAGCAAAACCCCCCACTACGGTATGTCTGGATCTCAGACGTTTAGCCTAAAGAAAAAAGAAAAGGCTAGTCTTGAAAACAGCTCCCAATGATAAGTAATTTACCATGTTAAACAAATCAAGAGGATTGTCTCGTAAAAAGTAAAATTTCGAATTTTTTAGGGAAACTTTAGAGAATGTCATTAAATAGAACAATATTACAACCATGAGAAATATCGGTGGTGGAAAACAAGTCTCCACACTCCTTCCCACATACCAGTGATTACATGACCATGAACCAAAACAGTTCCAAATGCAACCTACTTCAAACCTCATCCAGAAACCTAGATACTGTCTTACAACCAACCTCAAGAAGAAACAACCTCATCAAACACTATATACCAAAACCGCTAGCATATATACATGGGCAATCTCCTCATTACAACGACCACAAGAAAACACCGACGTTAACACCGATCGTCCCTAGACATGACACCAACCATGGCCCATCCAAAACCACCATGAAAACACCAACTAAAAACCCTAACACCCTCTCGTAACAGGGAGAGACACGCTCGCCTAAAGGGAGGGACGCAAACAAAACCAACAAGACACTACTACAATCTTACACCCTTGCCTAAAACAAGAGGGACAACAAAACCAAACTAAAAAAACCTAAGAAAACAAACCAATGACCTAGGCCCAGACCAACCCAACAACCACTAGAGGGCCTAAGACTTGCCTCCCTCCAATGGATCTCAAGAGCAATCAACTTTAAGGCCCAACCCACATAGCACCATAGCTACTATATCCGCTAATCCGTTTGTATATCCACGTCTGGACCGTCAACACAGGGGCGACGTCACCATCTCTAGTTGCCATCTGAGCAACGCCACAGTTTTCATCTGTCACAAGGAAGCACAGCCTACCTTCCCATCTAGATCTGCAAATCCGATCATAGGGAGATCTAAAACCACCCGTGTTCTTAGCGCCGCTTCACAACGTCGCTGCACAACAAAAGTTCATAGCGCCTCTCCTATTCACTTTCGAGACCGCACTCTCCTTGTGAATTACTATATGTGATCAGAAACAGCCTCACAGTTACAACAACACAAGCTTTCTAGTTCACCCCCTCAGTAGAAAACCTCATTCGCTCCACTACCAATCATCAGGGGAATGACAACCGACTAGCCACCCTGAGATCTCGTCCGACAACAACATCAATGGGACGCGCCGTTGGACGGAAAACAAAATTTTTCGTGGAAACCCTAGAGCAAAGAGTTTTGCAGAGCTTTCCAAAAGTTTTTCCAATTATTTTGAAAGCAATAGTTAAGTAATATTTCGACTTATATCCATGATATTTGGAAATTAAGAGAAAGCTCAAAATGGTCTTTTTATATATAAATTTTCTGATAAGGATTAGACGATATCAGCTCCTCTGTAATAGTCTTTTGGGTGACACATCATCCAATCTACCCTAAAGAGGGGGCGCCATAACCAGGAAGTCATCACTCGTCCCTTACCATATTTTTTATTTATAATAATCAGAAATTATAAGAGGAAAGGAATGGGGGATTGCCAAAACCATTCCAAAAGAAAACAAAACATACCAACTTGATATTGGTTTTCCTATCCATAAAAATCCAGGCAATCCGCCCATTATGAAAACCGATAATTTGGAAAACCCAACCCCCTTGTAAGAATGTATGAAACTCATTAGGGGTTATCATACCAAGTAATTTCTGCATTTTCCAGTCACAAGCTTGCCATCTTGTTAGCTATCATATTTCATTCTTTAAAAATATGACTGCAACGAAAGTTCATTTGGCGGATTATAGAAAGACAATTGTGTCAACGAACTCTTAAATTTCATAAGAAGAAAAAGTCTTGGAAGAGACGCATGTTGCCACACCTGCAGACTTTCCAACCATAAACAGACTCACCCTCTATCATGAGCAATTTCAATTTCCAAGATAACAACATAAAACTCAGAATAAAATAACGTATTTCATCCAAATAATTGATAACCCCCTAAAAAACCACATGAGGAATCACGAAACACCCCCTCTTTCCCCAAACTGCAGGACATGGATTGTCTTTTGCCAAACCATCAATGTTTACTTCGATCAAGAGATAATCATGCTGGATTCAAAGAGCCCTATCTCATTAAACCATTAGAGATCTTAAACAGCCAACAAGATCACATTAATCAAGCACTTGTTTAACACCTTCCATTGGATTCTGAATTTCTGATCACCAATACCGCTAAATAGTGACTCCTACCAAAACACAAAACCCTCAACTTGTTCATCACAAGAGCTCTAGCCTTCTTTATATGTGATGCTTTGGCCTTTGAGCTGTACTTAAACTTCACTATATGTTTGCTCAGTCTGTTCAAACACTCCCAAGTCAATCATTTCAGCTACTTGGTTATATATAATATCCATATCAATCCAAACCCATCTTCACCTTTAGCTTTTCTTGGATCCCTTTTAGAAAAACAACAACTTTCCTGCTAGCCATGGCCAAAATGAGCAGCTCAAAATATAGCGAGTCACTCCAGTTTGTGGTGCAAGTGGTTCAGGGAAGATGGTTCACAATGTTTGCATCCTTTCTGATCATGGCTGGAGCCGGAGCCACATATCTGTTCGGAGTCTACTCCAAGCAGATCAAGTATAAAGGATATTGTATTGTAATGGATTGCACTCCTCCAACAGACTTTGCATGGCTCTATATATAATCTCGTCAATGTACAAATATGTATACAAATCAATAACGTTAATGCTCTCTAAAGTTAGAGCTTAAACATAGGTACAATCAAGCTAATGAACGACACAACCAAGAGATATGGAATTGATTCAGTATTGGTTAATTGCAAATTGGTAAATGACCGTAATGACTGAATCCTTGATTGATGATGATCGATCATAATCCTTAACTGAAATCCTTGATTGATGATGATTGATCATATTTCTTAACATGCCCCCGCAAGCTGATCGAGAGTTCACGAACGGGAAGCTTAGAGATTAGAGATTTGAAATGTGCTGCTGCAAGACCTTTTGTGAAGAGGACTGCAATCTGATCAGTCGTACAAAGATATGAAACCTGGAGCTCTCCACGAACAACCTTATCCGGAACATAGTGGTAATCGACCTCGACGTGTCGTGTTTGAGTATGGAATACTGGATTGGAAGCGAGAGAGATGACACTTATGTTGTCACACCAGAGTTTAGGGCAACAGAGAGGAAGACAAATATCTTTAAATAAGTGCTGAAACCATGAAGTGGTGGCCGCAGTATATGCAAGCTGACAATACTCTGTCTTTGTGCTTGAACGAGACATATCATGTTGCTTTTTGGAACTCCATGACACAAGATTAGGCCCCAAGTAGATGCATGAACTACTTGTAGAGATTCTATCATCGGGATCACCAGCATAGTCGGCATTAGAATAGGCAGTGAGAGCAAAAGACCCAGGTTTGTAAAAAAGACCATATGAATAAGTACTTTTGACAAACCGGAGAATCCTCTTAACAACAATCCAATATAAAGAGGTATGACGATGAATAAGCTGACACACATGGTTGACAACAAAAGCGATATCCGGGCGAGTGATTGTGAGATACTAAAGTGCACCAACTATACTTCAATATGTGATAGGATCAGGAAGAGGTTGCCCATCTTGAAGATTAAGTTGGCGACTAGAGGTAGCTGGGTAGAGACTGGATTAGATTCAAGCATTTCAACTCATCGTAGTAAATCAAGTTCATACTTGGTTTGAGTGAGAGAGAGCCCTACGTGAGTACGAGTTGCTTGAATACCTAAAAAATAATGTAAGTCACCTAAGTCCTTCATAGAAAATAACTTTCCAAGTTGAGTAATCAAACTTGTGATATGAGTCACATGGCTGCAAGTAACCAATATATCATCCAAATATATTAGCAAGCATATATGAACTGAACCATGATGATAAGTAAAGAGAGAAGGATCTGCCAAAGAAGCCATAAAACCAAGTTCTTCCAGATATGAGGAGAAATAGGAAAACCATGCTTTTGGTGCCTATTTAAGGCCATAGAGTGAGCGCCGTAACTTACAGACATAAGTAGGATGAGCAATATCAACAAAACCAGTTGTTTGTTTCATGAAAACATCCTCAGTGAGATATCTATGCAAAAATGCATTTTGTATGTCAAGTTGACGCACATGCCAGCAAAAATTAACAACAATAGCAAGAATAAGCCGGATAGTAGAATGCTTAATAACTGGGCTGAACGTCTTACCATAATTGTAACACCCCGTCCCGAAATTAACAATTTTACCGGGATTAGGCGAGTTACAGGGAATGGTAACCGCACTGTTAATTTTCCCCGAATTATTATCGAGATATTCTCAGTTTTGGGGAAAAATAGAATTAATGTTTCGAGGGATAGATTATGTTATTACGAGATCCCCGGTATGTCCGGAAGATTTTCCGGAGCTACGAGTTGTTTGTTATGGATTTATTTAGTTACGACAATAATAAATGTTAATTACTTTACCGTAAAAAGATGACTTTGCGATAAGTCGAGAATTTAGGGAAACTTCCTTCGGGAAAGATGTAGAGGACGTAAATACGAACTCGTGGGTATGCCCTAGGAATTTATCGGAGTTCGTAGGTGAAAGTTACGCGGGATAATGTGTTGTTACCGTACGGTAAAAGTAAATAGAAAAATATATGTTTACTATCTACAGTAACTATTTATTGGCAATTATGGACCGTTGGATTTGTGAGAGTATATCTGGGCCGTTGGATGATATATATATATATATATATATATATATATATATATATATATATATATGTGTGTTGACCGGGGGGGATATTCTCTCGGTTTTCACTCTCTTTCCTCCCTCGAACTCGTTTCTCTCTCTTTCTCCTCCCTAGAGCAGTCGAGACCGCCCCAGCTGCCTCCTCACCGCCGCGCGTCTCGGCACACCGCCACAGCCAATGGCTCCGCCTCATCTAGACAACCAATTCTCGACCTCCATCTAGATGAGAGATGTCCTGACTCGCTGCGCCAGAAGCTTGGCAGAAGAGGAGGAGGTTGTTGGCGCTCTACCGGATCAGCTCCGACGTCGAGCTGGGAAGCATGAGGAGAGTTCCTGGTTGCAGCAAGAGGCGCCTGGTGCCTCAGAAGAGGAGGAGAACGCATGAAATGCCTCGCCGGAGGGGATCCGCCGGGGAAAGCTTCTGGCCGAATTCGTGGAGGTAATCTCTTCTTCTCTTCTTCGCTCATCCTTCCAAATGTGTTGTTTATTGGGTTTGGAGGAGAAGATGGTCAGAAATGGGAAAAATACGGCCGACTGGCCGATCAGTGTAGGCTAAGGGTGAAAAGGGTAAAATCTTTGATTTTTACCGCAGTAGATCTGATATTTTACCATTTATTGTGGTATAAAATGTCGGAAATGCCCCTGGCAGTTTGGGGAAATTACAGGGGTGCCATTAGGGTTGAAATTCTAGTAATACCCTTGACAAAATTGCTTATTTACAGGGGCTGCCATTGAGGTTTAAAAAGACCAGACTACCCCTGGCCGATTTGTAAATTTACAAGGGCTGCCACTAAGGCTTAATTCCTTAAATACCCCTGGTAATTCTAGTTATTTACAGGGATGCCATGGAGGAGGAAATATCTTAAATGCCCATGGTAGGTTGGTTTATTTACGTGGATGCCACTATAATATTTATTTGTGTGTGATTGTTGTTATATTTATACGAATGCCGTTATATCCTGTCGTATATGTGTTTGTTGGAACGTTAGGGTTAATCCTGAAAAATTGTCGATCGGTAATTACTTCAGCAGAGAGGTTAAATTCCGGGTGTGCATTAGGCGTTTGCTTCCCTTTTTATTAGATCGACTGATAATTAGAAAAACGGGATTTGCCCGGTTAGGAAGTTAGTTCACAAGAGCTACGTGTGGCTTGATCCCTGAGGACAGGGTACGTAGGCAGCCTGACCAGGATTCAGGTGCAGTCACGAATATTATTAGAACCTCTAGGTTCTTTAATTGACACATTTGAGATTCAAATGTGGGAAACAGGATAACCTCCGGTTTGAGGTTTATTCCGGCACCGTTTGGACGGTTTGATTTGGGTTACGAAGAAAAGGGTTATCCTGGTTCAAGGGGGATTTCGAGTAAATCTTTCTTGTGTTAGGTCCCGCACGTCTTAACCCAGGGTTAGAGAGGTAATCTTGGGTCGGGGCGTGACAATGGTATCAGAGCCTAGGTTCAAATCTCGGACCAAAAGATTGCGAGAATTAAATAAATTCTTTCTTTGAGTTATGTTGTTGGGGGTTTGGACAGAGGCAGAGGTTTGGGTATTTCTGCCTCGGATCAATTTTGAAGGTAACTACTGTTACCTAGAGCTCCTGTGTGTGTGTTCTTGATCACGGTGTAATTACAGTATTGTTGGTGTTGTTTGCTTGTTGTCGGAACTTGGTGGATCGGAGGAACGGGGAGGTTATTGCGAAATTCCGGCAAGACATCGGAATCCGACGAAGATTTCGGTGATGCAGTTGAACTGGCAGAATGCCGAAGAGGTAGAAACCGAATCCCATTTGAGTCGAAAAGTGTCAGTTGAATCGTAATCGGGATATTTACGGAAAAATGGACGTAAGTAGGAAGTTTCTATTTTAGGAAACTTCCCATTTTAAGGAAGACTTACCAATTTAGGAAACTTTCCATTTTGGGAAACTTTCCCTTTTGGAAGGTTTCTATTTTTGGAGAAGATGTTAAATCGGGTTGAAAAGGTTAAAGAAAATGTAGAATTCAAGTTAAAGGTTTTGAAGATAATTAGTGAAATATGGGAACTATATTATGATGACCACTCTAGTGGTTGGGGGAGATGTTGACTCCTATTAACGGTATTGTCAAGTGGATCGTGGAAAAGCAATCGGATAATTTTGTTATCGACGCATCGACTCACATTTAGTAAGAGAAAATACTTACGCTAAGGTGGCGTAAACAGAAACCAAACTTCGGGACGATAATCGAAAATAAGTGTAAAGTTTAAAAAGTGTTAAAGGAAGTTTGGAAACTGAGTCGGACTTCCTGTAAATTGAGATTAAGAGTCGACAACCGGGAAAGAAAGTTAAAAAGGAACTTGGTCAACATGTGGTCAAATAGGAGTTCCTGGTCAAACTAGGAAAAGACCAAGTCAACGATGAAATGACTAATGTATTGGGTTGTTTGTACAGTCTCTGGTTGAACGTGAGACGGGCTCGACTACGCGGTTAGTTCGAGAGTTTCGCTCGAGAAGCTTTCCGAGCGGGAAGGTCGCAATAGTACTGTGAGTGGACAGACTATTTTTAAATGAATGCATGCCCTAATTATTGAGTTATTTGCAGGGTTTATATGATGGTTTCAAGAATTATATTTTCCTCGGGTTCATGAATGTTTTATGTGGAATTATGCATATAAGACGAGGAATGGTTTTACCTATTGTTTTGGGAAGAGTAATTGGGTAAGGTTTTGTTATGAATTTTTGTTATAAGGGTTGTCAATGAATATGCTAGCTAGAGTAGCGTGAGGGCGCTACCAGAGCTCTTAGCTCCGACCCTGGTCTGAGAGGACAGACACGCCTGAGATGTCAGGTGGATACTATGAGGGTTGTCCATTACCACTTTACCCAGAGCTCTTAGCTCCGACCCTGGTCTGAGAGGACAGACACGCCTGAGATGTCAGGTGGATACTATGAGGGTTGTCCATTACCACTTTACCCAGAGCTCTTAGCTCCGACCCTGGTCTGAGAGGACAGACACGCCTGAGATGTCAGGTGGATACTATGAGGGTTGTCCATTACCACTTTACCCAGAGCTCTTAGCTCCGACCCTGGTCTGAGAGGACAGACACGCCTGAGATGTCAGGTGGATACTATGAGGGTTGTCCATTACCACTTTACCCAGAGCTTTTAGCTCCGACCCTGGTCTGAGAGGTCAGACGCGCCTGAGAGGTCAGGTGGATATTCTAAGGGTTGTCCGTTATTATTTTATCTAGCTAGCATAGCGTGATGGCGCTACTAGAGCTCTTAGCTCCGACCCTAGTCTGAGAAGTCAGACTTATTATTTCTTTTGTGTGCGTGAACTTTTCTAATAAGGAGTAAGGTTTGGGGTAAAGTCATGGGGGATTTGACTTGGTTTCGGAATATTTTTTGACATGAGGTATGGTAGATGTTGAGCTAATTGGTGTAACAGTGGAAACTGATTATAGAAGCACTATGAGAAGCATACAGGATGTTGGGCCAAAAATTTCCGTCCTTTAGGCAAGACTTTAGCACGCATGAGTTAGTGTGCGAGCTTGTTAGCTCTGATTATTGGAAAATACCCTACTGAAGACTCTTTTATAAGAGAGGGGTAGGATGAGGAAAATTCACTATTTCTAAGTATGTGAAGATGACATACATGTAGGCGCGAAGTCGCATAACGGATTCATCAGCTCAAGTGAGCAGTTTGAGGTCGCATTGTGGTATGCGAGTTTGTTCGAGCCCTGTGGTTAAAAGTTGGGGTATTAGGAACGTGGGTGGATGAGTTTTGATTATGGACGCAGGAGATAATCCGTCTGTGGTCTCAGGGCCTAGTGTAGAAAGTTCATATCTCTTTAGTCTCGGAAGGTGCAAGAGATATATGAGTTTCCTCCACGGTGAGGGACTGTAGCATTTTTACCCTTCCATGTGGAAGACTTTGGTGTTAAATGCCAAGTGTGGCAGTCGTGTAAGTAGAGCATTCGAGTCGACTTCAAGTTAGTTTGGGTTACGTTTGGGAAAGCTGCCGGATTGTCGAAATTGGCATTTTGGAAATTAGCTTGTGAAGAGTTAAGAGGCAAGTCTTATGGAGTCGATTACGATGAAAAGGATGAGACTAGGGTATCGTACCCTAGTGTTTTAAGCGAGTGTAGCTATGTTTTCCGTATTGCATATGAGGGGAGACTCTGAATGCTAAAGAAAATGATACATAGAGCTTGTGACTCTGGTTTTCCTGAAGCTCTGTTCGGTGGGACTTGACGACATTCCTTGACAGTTGGTTTTACCTTTCGCAGAGGAAATTTCGGGGACGAAATTTCTATAAGGGGGGTAGATTGTAACACCCCGTCCCGAAATTAACATTTTTACCGGGATTAGGCGAGTTACAGGGAATGGTAACCGCACTGTTAGTTTTCCCCGAATTATTATCGAGATATTCTCAGTTTTGGGGAAAAATAGAATTAATGTCCCGAGGGATAGATTATGTTATTACGAGATCCCCGGTATGTCCGGAAGATTTTCCGGAGCTACGAGTTGTTTGTTATGGATTTATTTAGTTACGACAATAATAAATGTTAATTACTTTACCGTAAAAAGATGACTTTGCGATAAGTCGAGAATTTAGGGAAACTTCCTTCGGGAAAGATGTAGAGGACGTAAATACGAACTCGTGGGTATGCCCTAGGAATTTATCGGAGTTCGTAGGTGAAAGTTACGCGGGATAATGTGTTGTTACCGTACGGTAAAAGTAAATAGAAAAATATATGTTTACTATCTACGGTAACTATTTATTGGCAATTATGGACCGTTGGATTTGTGAGAGCAGATCTGGGCCGTTGGATGATATATATATATATATATATATATATATATATATATATATATATATATATATGTGTTGACCGGGGGGGATATTCTCTCGGTTTTCACTCTCTTTCCTCCCTCGAACTCGTTTCTCTCTCTTTCTCCTCCCTAGAGCAGTCGAGACCGCCCCAGCTGCCTCCTCACCGCCGCGCGTCTCGGCACACCGCCACAGCCAATGGCTCCGCCTCATCTAGACAACCAATTCTCGACCTCCATCTAGATGAGAGATGTCCTGACTCGCTGCGCCAGAAGCTTGGCAGAAGAGGAGGAGGTTGTTGGCGCTCTACCGGATCAGCTCCGACGTCGAGCTGGGAAGCATGAGGAGAGTTCCTGGTTGCAGCAAGAGGCGCCTGGTGCCTCAGAAGAGGAGGAGAACGCATGAAATGCCTCGCCGGAGGGGATCCGCCGGGGAAAGCTTCTGGCCGAATTCGTGGAGGTAATCTCTTCTTCTCTTCTTCGCTCATCCTTCCAAATGTGTTGTTTATTGGGTTTGGAGGAGAAGATGGTCAGAAATGGGAAAAATACGGCCGACTGGCCGATCAGTGTAGGCTAAGGGTGAAAAGGGTAAAATCTTTGATTTTTACCGCAGTAGATCTGATATTTTACCATTTATTGTGGTATAAAATGTCGGAAATGCCCCTGGCAGTTTGGGGAAATTACAGGGGTGCCATTAGGGTTGAAATTCTAGTAATACCCTTGACAAAATTGCTTATTTACAGGGGCTGCCATTGAGGTTTAAAAAGACCAGACTACCCCTGGCCGATTTGTAAATTTACAAGGGCTGCCACTAAGGCTTAATTCCTTAAATACCCCTGGTAATTCTAGTTATTTACAGGGATGCCATGGAGGAGGAAATATCTTAAATGCCCATGGTATGTTGGTTTATTTACGTGGATGCCACTATAATATTTATTTGTGTGTGATTGTTGTTATATTTATACGAATGCCGTTATATCCTGTCGTATATGTGTTTGTTGGAACGTTAGGGTTAATCCTGAAAAATTGTCGATCGGTAATTACTTCAGCAGAGAGGTTAAATTCCGGGTGTGCATTAGGCGTTTGCTTCCCTTTTTATTAGATCGACTGATAATTAGAAAAACGGGATTTGCCCGGTTAGGAAGTTAGTTCACAAGAGCTACGTGTGGCTTGATCCCTGAGGACAGGGTACGTAGGCAGCCTGACCAGGATTCAGGTGCAGTCACGAATATTATTAGAACCTCTAGGTTCTTTAATTGGCACATTTGAGATTCAAATGTGGGAAACAGGATAACCTCCGGTTTGAGGTTTATTCCGGCACCGTTTGGACGGTTTGATTTGGGTTACGAAGAAAAGGGTTATCCTGGCTCAAGGGGGATTTCGAGTAAATCTTTCTTGTGTTGGGTCCCGCACGTCTTAACCCAGGGTTAGAGAGGTAATCTTGGGTCGGGGCGTGACAATAATCAACTCCCTCCTGTTGATGAAACCCATTGGCTACTAACCGAGCCTTATAACGTCCAACAGACCCATCAGATCGGCGCTTGATCTTGAAAACCACTTGTTCGGTAAGATGTTCATGGATGAGTGAGGTAGAATAAGTGTCTATACGTTGAAGAGCATTAAACTCTTCACTCATAGCTTGACGTTATTCTATCTTCAAAGCAATGACTGACATTGACAAGCAGCGTGCCGAACGAAAGGCTGCCCATGAAAAAGAAAATTTGGAGGCTGAACCAAAGGATGCCCTAGAAAAAGAGGAGGCCGAATGTAAGACTCGTGAGGAGTCTCATAGACGGTGGACAGCCTTCCAAGACCGGTTGGCAAAAAGAAGGATGAAGCAAGTACTGCTCCTCGTAAAACAGTACAATAAGTGGGTTTTACAATGCCAAATAGTGAGGCCTACGGTCGACAACTATGTCTTTGCCAAAGAGATTGAACTACCCAGCAGCGGGTTTTATGACAAAGACTTGTCTTTGGATGAACCAATGTCTAAAGAAGAAATCACTTTGCCGACCAACAACGAAATTCTACCTCCAATAGAAGATCACCAGGGAGACCATGAACAACAATGTTTCTATGTTGATAGTGAAGTGGCGTGCGGAGAAGAAACCATCTCTATGGATGGAGACACGTGGGTAGACTCTTGTCAAATACATGGGGCAAAATTTATCCTCGAACGACTTCGCCAAGGGGATGAGCTTACTAGCCAAGGAAAACCTATGAGTGCTATGTTTGTCTTATACGATAAGGAGGGGTTTTGCCTTATTTAAAGAAGGTGATAATCATGAAGCCATTGAATATGACCGTAATCAAGGTTATTACCAAATCAACCTATCTACTAGACGTATGCATGGAGGTGGTCAGACTTTACAGCTTGACCACCATTTAAACTAGTATTCCCAAGGCAATCCATGGCCTGACATTCCAATATGATGGGAATCTGTGCATGCAAGTTTAGATGCCAAATTATAGTTTTAGTATGTGGGAAACGTTTTCACCTAGGTTTTCAAATTCATTATACGTGGGTGTAGAGTCGAATATCATCATGGTCATCTCACTCTTATTTGCAACACTCAATTATGGTTTGAAGACGGCAGTGCTACAAGGAGTTTGGCGGCATCAAAACATGGAGTGCATGGCTTCCATATGCATGTGGTTGAGGCCGTGATGGATTCGCAGGTCAATGGTGACTCTAAATTTGATTATGACACAGAGCCAGTATATGATGAATATGATGAAAACTATATGTTGGTACACTGGTCTGATAATCATTTTCCACAAGAGTTCAATCCCCGTGAAGCTCTTGACATGATGAATAGAGACAAGAAAACTGTCCTCTTCCATACCCAATGTGTGGCTATCCCTGATGAGACCATGCATTATGTCATGATAGTCGGGGACAAGGTAGATATCAACACCATACCACCCGCGAGAACACAGTAAGGATCATACTTTGCCAAATGACAAAGATACGTGGGGGCAACAAAACGTGTCCTGCGACTTACCTTGTTCAAATTTTCAAGTTGTTGATGTGAAACACCTTCGCTCGACACTTGAAAGTTTTCGTAAATAAGAGTCTTATTCCGACAACATAAGAATGATAAGACATGGTGTGAAACATCGGTAGCCTCCACCGTAGCCTTATGAGGAAACCAATGGTTTTGCCTAGCAAAGGCTTGACCTTTATCCGCAACATATCCTTGAGGCTTGAAGACAATAGGCATCCTAATTGTCTTTTAGTTACTTTCAACGAAGCAAGATTAAACACGAGGTTCCAATGTTGAAAACTGCAATAGTTACATTTTTCAACCAACTTTGCGGATCGATCTAGGAAGAACTAGTTGGCTTGCTTTATGTCTACAAAAATCTCTGGATGTCTACATTCCAGAGGTTTTTACGGTTCGTCATTCCGACATTCATAAAGAGAGTTATGACAGTTTAAATGTAAAAAGGTTCTAATGCTGAAAACTGTAACAACGATAACACGAATGCAAAATTCGTAGTTTATTCTTGAACGATAAAGGAAAAACTAGTTGGCTCGTCTTATCTCAACAAAAATCTGTAGATGTCTACTATCGAGAAATTTTTACGGTTCATCGTTATGATATTTCTAAGAGTATTATGACAGTTTGAGGTGAGGATACGCAGGAATTTGGAATGAGATTTTCTAGGTCCTATTTCCTTTCCCACTATCCCATTTGAGTCGACTAAACAGGACTCTAGAGGTTTGTAGGGCTCCTGGTTAATATCTCATCCATCTCTAACCAACTGAGCTACTCCAGCTTTGATGTGCTATTCAATTATTAGTTATATAAGAATTATTAAGATCTCGTCTCTTTTCCGATTTATTTTAATTTGAAATCTTGGATCGTTTGTAGAACAAAAGCAAAGTAAAGCTGAGAGCAACACATTTGGATTCCGAGACACCCAATTCAACAACTCAGAACCATTCATTCTAATGGAGAAGGTGATGAACATCATCAAACCCAAACCAAACCCGCAGCAGCAATTGCGAGATTGGCAGCGTAAACTCCGCCAAGAGTGCCGCAACATCGAACGCCAAATTCGAGGTACCCCCAATTCCTAACCCTTCATTTAAAGTTTCACTCTTTTTGATTAAAAATTGAAACTTTGGGTGATTCCTCTGATGCTTTGGATTCATGGATCATGGAATTTCGATTAATGGGTGTGATTAATTTTGGGTTGTTCTATTGGGTTTATTTTGTTTGGTTCAGACATAGAGAGAGAAGAGAAAAGTGTGCAAAAAGCAATTAAAGAAGCTGCCAAAAGGAATGACATGGGTTCTGCAAAGGTGCTCTTTTTTGAAGCCATTTTGTTGTGAGCCAAGGGTTTTACTTACAATTTCGCAATTTTGTGCATTGTCTTTCCCTTATTGGTTTTTAGACTAGATTATAATGATCACACTAGACTTCATGAGAATGTATGCTTTCGTAAAGTTCAGCTAAATTGAAGTAGGTGGTGAATATCAATCTATCATGAATTCATGATATTGTTAATGTTATAGGAGAGACGTTTTCTTTCCTATATTTAATGAAGGTTAAGCTTTATCCACGAACATACTAGGATCATGAATAAATGCTAAGTGAGTTAAAGGGGGTTCCCCAATTTGATTGTGATCCTTGACATGTGGTTTTGTTTGATACCATGTTTTATTTGGCAGATTATTAAGTGATCAGTGGCTTAGTTTGATTCCTGACTCATGTTTAATATCTCTTTATTGTCAGTCACTTGCTGCAGAAATTGTGAGATCTAGAAAGACAGTGAACCGTCTTCATGAAAATAGGGCGCAACTCAATTCAATATCAATGCACCTCGGCGAGAGTGTTGGTACAGATTTTCCAATACTTGATCTTATAGTTCTGTTTGCATGTATACATCTTATCTCTGGTGCTAGTGCTGCCCATTAACTATTTGTGACTTGGCTCGTGCTCATGTTACCTTTTATGCCTTTAGTAGAGTAGTTGCTTTACAATTTTGAAACTAGAATCTCCATCTATTAACTAAACTCAAATGCTACTCAGTATTGTAATTTTGCAGCTACGCTTGTTACTGATTACTATTTATCCTATTAAAAGATACCACTTTTTCAGGATTGCCCTTAATCTATAGCGAGTGAGTGAAAGAAGGAAGCTTTCTAATAGGTTCCAATGACACCTTAGATCTTATAGGTGAATTAAACCATCCACCTTGAGACATAGTGCAAAGTTATATTGGAACTCCTTTGGGCTAGTCAATGTTTCATAATCCAATGATGATAATTCCATATTCTATCAGGCTGTTGAGTTCATGAATTGGTGAGTTAAGATTGAGGATCTATTGGATGAATGGAAGGATAGTCATATCTTCATGTAGTGATGGTTACTCATAAAGTAATAATATATATAGTTGAGTTTTGTTTTTTCCTCTCAGTTGTGTTATATGTCTCATATATTTGGTTGATTTTGCAGCTATTGCCCGTACTGTTGGCCATTTATCCAAGAGTGCTGAGGTTATGAAGCTTGTGAATAACCTGATGAAGGCTCCAGAAGTGGCTGTTACAATGCAAGAATTTAGCAAGGAGATGACTAAGGTATCCCTTCATCTAACAAATAGCATAAACTTGATTGCTTTTGTTTTCTTAGCTTTAGATTTATTGTAGATGTAGAATATACATGTGGGGCAATACATTGATTTCATTTATGTGCAATTAAATTGCATTGTGGCAATTTTCAATATCCAAACAATCTATTTTTCATTCTGTCCATGTTAACGAGTTTAGGAAAATATGGAAATAGGAGTCCTTACCATCATTTACCAAAGACCTTAGTGAGCTAAAGGAAAATAGTTTTCCTGAATTTTGATCACAGTTGTCGATTTGATCAAAATAGGAAACAGTATTGTTTGTTTTAGTAAGTTTTCCCCTGAGGTAGTGATTGCAAGCTGCACCAACCCACTTCAACCAACAAACTGTAGGTTTGGACATCCTGAGCTTCTCCCAGCCAAAAGCAGAAGAAAAGATACCACTGAAGAGGCAACCAGATTTCATCACCCCTAGACTGACTAGGTGAAGAAACCAGTTCAGCCACTGAAGAGGCAACCAGTTCAGCCAGAATGTAGTACGCTATTAGAGGATGAGGGCCGGATCAACTATAGTTACAATACACCTTATAATGTGTTAGGAAATGGTTCTCTATAGCCGAACCATCCTACGAATTTTGAAGAAACTGAACCGACTTCAACAATGTGATTTCGGAGTTTGAGCTTCTCCTGGGAAGAAGTGGAAGAAAAGTACCATTGAAGAGGGAAAATACCAGATTTCATCACCCCTACGAGGACCAGATATCAATTTAGCTATGGATACATGAAATTGAAGGGGTCAAATAAAACAGGATGAGGGGTAGATCATCTACAACCATCTAGAACACGACTTACCATTTCTGTGAAAAATAGAAGGCTCTAACATTTGAGCCACAAGTGAGATAAATGCTCAAAAGGATGCCAATTGTAAGACCAGAGGGTTGTAAAGGGGCAATTACCAGTATTATGAAGTAGTAATCATGGGTTAAATTCATTTGACCATTTCTAGGAAAACACTTGGGGAGGATGATGTCTCAAATACTATAACCGTCTAAGTGATCGGCATAAATCTGAACAGTCCAAAATTATTCAACAAATGTTGAATTGTAAAAGCTGAATTCTAATGGAGTGTTTTTAACCCAAAAGCTGAATTCTGGCATTTGGGAAGACTGGCCATTAGATGTTATTATCAATTATGTTTGTGCCTTGTGTAGTTCCCATAATTATTGAACCTCATCAAGTCCTCTTCTGAATAAGCACCCGTATATTGTGTGTAACGTGCAGGCAGGGGTAATTGAAGAGATGGTCAATGATAGTCTTGAGACAGTACTAGACCCGGAGGATGTTGAAGACGAGATCGAGGAGGAAGTTGATAAGGTTTTGACTGCCATAGCTGGCGAGACTGCTGCACAACTTCCTGAAGCTGTCAGGAAGGAGAAGTTGAAGCAACCTGCTAGAACCCAAGCTGCCCAGAAGGTATGTGTGACTTGTCCATCTTATAATGAACTCCAGTTTCAGTAATAAGTTCCTGGCTTTGAAAGATGAAGGAGAGCATTAAATGCCATGTTACGTATGCAGGAAGAAGCAATAGCTGAGGGTGCAGATGATGAGGCAGAGTTGGAAGAAATACGAGCCAGACTTGCCAACGTTAGGTCATAAGGTTGATTTCAAGGCTTTCAGTCGCTGCCTTTTCTCTTCCCCAAGCATTACATAGCTGAGATGGATGCACTTCCTGAGTGTTTCGTTTCGACCAGATTGAGATTGCATCAGTGAGGCCCCATTTACTACTGACAGAGAACATCAGAGATCTTATATATTCAAGCAGCTTGTCTACTGTGTATTATATTCAAGCAGCTTGTTAAGCTTACACATTAAGCTGCAATTGTGCAATATTGCAAATAGATTAGTTTGTCTATCTCTTTTTTATACCTCTATGAAGTCCATATTGTGTAACTTGCATTTGCTTTTTATCTTAAAATGGTACTCATTTTCATGTAACTTTGCATGAGAACATAGCATGACGTGTTTTGATGTTATTATCTGGACTATAGAGTAAAGCAACCAGACAATCATCAACACATTCTATCCCTTAAGCTATGATGGCCTGAAACTTGAGTTTACTTTTTCTATCAGGTTCATGTTTAAGATCAATGAATCTTGCCATGTCGGTACTCGATTTTGGTTGAAATTTACTCATGGACAGTACAATGATCTAAAGGGTTATGGTAACAGCAGTCAAGTCAGTTTAGGGTGTAATGTTTGGAGTTGCTTTGGATGGAAAACATGGCAAATCACAGAATGAGTGCTCCTATAATCTTTCAACAATTGGATCATTTTTTGTATATATATATATATATATCAACCGAAAATCTGTTCTGTAATAGTAGTGCAGCTAGAGCTTGAATAAAATAAAAACTGCGGGAAAATATGCTTCTGCTTCTTCCAAAAGCTGCTGCTATGGGAAAGCACTACTTCCATACTCAAACCATACCATTACCATGTTCTTCAAACAGGTTTGACATTGCTGGAAAGTGACCTCAATAATCAAAGATCACCATGTGCTTCATGCATCAAGCTAAAGTCCTTGTGTAATTTTAAACTGGTTTGGTGGGTGATCCAATCTCCTTTATTTCATTGCTTCTAAGCACAGCCAATTCGATCTCTAAGAAAGATGAGAAGATGGTTCTTTCTTTTAGGTCACTCCTACTCTTGCAAATCTCAATGTCTTCAAAGCTTTCGTCCAACTATTTGAGAAAATTCCTCCTTTAACATCACAAATCTTGCGTTTCTAAGATATGTCTTGCACGCAAGTTTAATTCCCAATTTGTTTTGCCCTCTATTAACACAAAATACTGATGTTCTATAATGTATCAGAGGACAATGCCACTAAAAGAAATAGAAAATACTTGGGTCCGATAGATCGAACCTAGTTCTTTGCTTGATCTCCTGAAAATATACTTATAATAATATCAATCGTAATATTAACCGTTTAATAGTTGAATTAATCAATGAAGATCATATATACAAAAAATCAATATAAAAAGGATTGTTTGCTCAGCCAAATACTGATGTTCTATAATGTATCAGAGTACAATGCAACTAAATGAAATGGAAAATACTTGGGTCTGATCTAGATAGATCAGACCTAATTCTTCGCTCAATTGTTTGCTCAGCCAAGGCAACTCTTTTTTCTCCAATGGCATCTACTTTTCCTTGCACTCTTCTCTTTTATCTTGCTCCTTCTCCTACCCTGCTTATCTTCCTCATATGGTCCCAACACCAAGCCTGACCAGCTTCACTTGTCATCAGCAGCATTCTTCCTCAAACTCCAAACCGAAAAGCTCATCCGGGACCGCAACTCGTTCCCCAACGATAAGATTAACACCGGGAGCTCATTACAACTCTTCATTGGATGCTCCAACGCTTGTCGAAAAGCGCTTCAGGATGCCTGTCTTTGCTTCTGTTAATGGAACCACCATTGCTGAGCTTGGACACCACGCCGGCTACTATCGCCTCCCAAACTCCCATGCGGCAAGGTAATCAAAGCCGTCTTCATCTGTAGGAAAAGTGAATATTACAGTAATCATCTGCAATCTTTTTCATTGTTACTGTGGGAAGACTAATGAGAGACAAAAGCCATGCCTCAATTGGTTGTGTCGTTTACTTGCTCCATAAAAGACAACATGAACAGAGATGATTGAACATTTCTCATTTAATATCACTTTCGTATGATTGTTATATATACATGAAATGCTTAGAAGCAATAAATGTTGTGTTTTAATGGTTTCATGGGTCCATTCCATATATGTTGCTTGCTGTATCTTTCTGTCTGAGCAAGTCTGCAAGTTAATCAATAAACTTGTCTTCAACCTCAGAGAATCAAATACAAAACACAACATGACTGCTTTCCATATAATCACTGCATCCAACGTTTCAGTCTTTCATATTTTAATCTCTTTTTGGTTTATGCAGGATGTTCTACTTGTTCTTTGAATCAAGGACAAACAAGAATGACCCTTCTCGAGTTCACAGAGGAAACAAAGACAAGGAATTCACATAAAACTTAAGCTATGATGAATTGATTCCTGTCTTCTTACCTGTCTCCCATTTAAATTTCGACACATGACTTCCACATCCTCAACTATAACACATACTTAACATTGTTAAAGGTAAAATTATTTTCTCTAAGTAAATCAAACTAAAATAAATTAAAAACAATTTTTTTTCTCGACAAAGAAGTTATATGCAGTCCTGAAGATCAAAAACCATCAAATTGGATTGAAGGCTGCTATTCTTGATGAATCAATTGCTGATGAGAATGAGATGATTAATCACTTATCCTTCCACTTCCAAAAAAGAAGTCACTACATTTGCATATGATTTAGGGATTTCCTGATCATGGTTCTTGATCATGAATCCAGATCAAAATCATGAACTACTAAAATCTTGAAAATCATGAACCCCAATTTACACTCTTAAACACAGAACTCCTCACGTGTTTGTTTCTCCTCACGTGCTTGTTTCAGTAGAGCTTCCAGTTCTGCTATGCGTTTGTCCGTGATCACAGTAGCTTCTTGATATTTAGCTTGAAGCTGGTTGGATACTTCATAAAAGGTTTTCAGAAGCTGATTCCTTTGTTCGCTAATGACTTTGGCATCATTTTCGTCAGACTCCCAGTTGTTAATTTGTGAGGGCAGATGTTACATACAACTTTGAAGGAGCTCTAGTTTTTCTTCATTTACATGACCTCTGAGGGATGATATGGCTTCAAGGATTTTATTTGCATTCTCCTTCAAGGTGATGTCAACAGCATCGAGATTCGTCAGGAATTCCTTAGCTACAACTACTCTAGGATTAATGGTGGAGATCTCGAAAAGAGCTTGTAGACTTTCTTCTAGGGACTTGTCAGCAGTAGACATATGCCTTTGTCCAGCCATTAATGTTTGAAAATTGAAGACTTGAGCAGTTAGATTTCAGGAATGGCTACAATTCGTGGTATAGCAAGATAAGAGAAGTATACAGACCTCAATAGTAGGAGAGAATCTTTGTGGAGTAACTGAGGTTGAAGGGGGAATATTCTCAAGCTTCTCGGAAGTCACAGGTGCATTTGAAGGTTCAGGAACATCAACTTGAGGCACATTCGCGACCGGTAAAGGAGTTGATTCCTGAAAATAAAACGAAGTATGAGTTTTTGTAAAGGAAATAAATATTTTGCGAGGGGTGGAATCATTATACCTGGACAGTTCGTGTCTTGGAGGGTTCTGCATCTTCATGTGCATTACAAACAGTTGTCCCAGAAGGGATTTGTGTTTCACCTGGTGAGGTTTGAGCTGTTACGGGCGCATTTGCGATCTCTTCCGGAACTGATTCCTGTTGGAAGATGCCAAAGAAACATGATGATGAGTTTTTTTAGGAAAAAAATAATAATTAAAATAAGTCACAGGATAACTATCTTATTTGTGGAGTACGAGTATCTAATGGTCTCACATCTGGGATTATCTCTGGAGATTCTAAAGCAGGGGGGATTGGATTGTTCACTACATCATGAGCAACTCCTGCTAGGATGATCATTTTGTTATTCTCATTGGACTCACTGGAATGTTCTAGCATGGAGCTTTCAGCTTATGTTTCAGCAGTGTAGTTAGGATTTGAGGAAGTTTCAACCTCTGAAGGATGCAACATTTAGAGAAGGACAACATTAGATGGAGGAAATAGACTACACAACACAGTGTCTACTACTATTCGTCTTTCCGTTTCCCAATCTCGAGGTGGAGGTTTTGGGATTGAAGCTTGCTATGATGAGGAAGTATCCGCTGTAATGGTTCTACGCCTACGAGTTAGCTGCAGCAGGTTTAAATATTAGTAGATAGTTCTCAGTAAGATAAACATCAGTGAAGGTACTAAAGGTCTTTTGGAGGAACTTACCGGATGAGGTTCAATATCTTCATCAGAATCTTCTATGATTGCTTTCCTACTTCTCTTTTTGGGTTGTGAAGATGATGCTTGGGCTGGGAGAGCACTGGAGAGGTCATTCTGCATAGTTAAACGATCAGTTAGTGGTTTGTTAACTGGACGGAGTAGGAATCAATTAAAAGTAGAATTACCTGTTGATTCACCGTTGAACTTTCAACTTGTGCGAATTTCCTTGGGATAGCAGCTCCATCAAGAATTGATTTGTCTTCAGCGGAGAAGAAGACCTGGCATGTCTAAAGGTCAGTTTGAAGAAAGTATTGTTATCTGCAGGCCAATGGTGATCATGAAGGGAGCTCCATCACTGAGTATATTATTGTAAAACACCATTAGAAGGAAATAACATTTCAAAGCTGTGTACCCTGGCCTTGGTAGGGGTTAGTCTTGATTGGAAGTGAGGTTCCCCAACCTTTTGCCTTGGTGCTTTCTCTATTCACCAAGAGCTGTAACAGTTGATACTGTCAGTAAGAGAGAAAGACACACACTGATGAAGGCCAAGCTGACGACAAAAATGGTTGGGTGCATAGAGCTCAAAGCCAGCCAGTTTGGGTAGAGGAATATCCATAAGAGAAATATACTGGTTGAATAGTGTTCGCCCTTCAGGAGTTTGTGTTATGAACCACATAAACCCATTCGCCAGAGCTTCAAGGTATTTGTGATTGAGAACAAGGAGACCAGAGTCTAGGGTTGTGGCATACAAGTTGAACAGGCATATCCTAAACAGGTACTCTAGAGACTAGACATATTCAATGGATGGTGGCGAAGAAGCATTGGCGAACGGCCTCCCTAACACTTGATTTGCTGGGAAGTCAATAACTTGCTCATCTTTGAACTGTACAAAGTAAATTTGCACTAGAGGTCTAAAATCCAAAGAGGACCCGATACATCACTATAATTCAGTTGATGGAGGGACAGCTTGTGCAGTGCTCGATAGAGAAATCCCAATACCAGTTGAGCCAGGCCAAGACGGTGCCCATTGAAGAGAAGAGTTGCAGTGCGTGCCCAGGTCTTGGTTAATTTTTAAGTTGTTGTGCAGGCCACAAACTTGTGAAGCTAGAAGTCAAGGAATACAATTCCACTATGCTCATCTGCGCGTGCATAGAAATGTCCAACCCATCCTTTATAGGACAGGTGTGTTGGGTAATCTGCTGGTTTGGTAGTATGAAAAATTTCTACATCTTCAAAGAGGTGTTCTTGACATGCTTCTTCAGTAACTGGGAATCCTACAATTGCATAAATATCCAGTAGGGTGATGCCCATTTGACCAAACCTGAAATCAAAGGTATTGCTGTAGGAATTCCAGAAGCAGGCAGCAGCCATCATTGAGGGACGATTCGCTCCAAGACTGTTTAGGTTGAAGATTAGATCGATGACATCCGCGATTCCTGCTAGTCTCCATCAAATCCAGATTAAGAGCTCTGCGATTCTGGTACCACTACATCATTTGATCACATGGAAATGACCAGGCTCTAATTCAGGCTGGACAGTCACTCTGCTTCTGCCAGGAAGTAAGATCTGCAGAATCATTCTGAAAGAGGAAGATTTGTATCCTGGATTCATGATAGTAGTGTTGGACTTCTGAGAACTTTTTCATGAATGGACCAAGTCCAGCGGTGGCTCTGGTAGACAATTCCAGATGGGAGTGAATTGGGTAAGCGATAGTTCTAAGGTTTTCAGAGATTTTCTTACCATCAATGGCTATCTCTTGGGTTGGAATGTCAATCATGGTGCAGAGAAAAGATGAGAATGAGATTCGGCTTTAGGGTATTTAGAAGAGTCGACCATGTACTTCTGAAACGAAGCGTTGTTTGCTGAAGGTGGATGACGGCAAAGGGGGAAATGATGCAGCATTTCTATTATTTTAAAGAAACTGGGTCGGGTTTCTAGCCCTTATCGATTTTACAAATGGGATTGGGTTCAATCTTAAGGCCTGGGGGCAATGTTTGAGCCAAAATTTTATCTTCGGTGAATGCTTTGCATGAGAGCCCATTGGACCGACTCTTGAGGTCTACGTTATTATTAACGTTTTTTCTTTCCTGTTTAAGGTCATGCTTGTCAAGGATTTGTGGTTGCTTAAGGAATCTCCCAATGATCTGAATAAGATTTGATACATCTTGCTCCGCAAGGAGAGCAAACCCTATTATTCACTATTTAAATGAGTCAAGGCACAAGAAGAAGGGACATCTCAAAATCTAAAACTCAATCAATACAACTTTTGCACACTGCAAAACAAGCCTCCCCGGAGCACCTCTACCAGAAAGATTTCTCGAGTCTTTTTGTCTCACCAAAGCCCTATCTGTAGGCATTCCCCGCCGCTACTCATCAAAGCCTCATCCGTGAGCATTACCCGCTTCTACTCACCAAGCCTCATCCGTGAGCGAACAGTCCACCACCACTTCATAAAGACCAACCTGTTGGTGAATATCCACAAAACCATTATTAAGGTGAATAACCTTAGCAAATATTCCCCAGTTTGTCAGAGGGTTCTTTGGCGAATGCCCGTAATTCTTAATTATAGCTCTGCTCAACCACATCGGTCCGAGTAAGATACGTCCACTTCACAAGAGGAGGAGAAAAATTCTAGTTGCTCTTCAGCTAGGTCTAAGAAGAACCTAGGTGCAGGCCTGACCAACGCTTGTACGACAGTCGTTTGAAGAGAAGCTAGAAGGTGAACAAGCGTCAAAGATCAAGTTTGTACCTGACCTATAGGTACTGGCACGCCTCAAGTTTGGTTGTTCGAGAAAATACATTTTCACCCCGAACACAAACCATCTTCGCTCACTAAAACCAAGTAGCAGCCAAACTGAAAAGAACGCCTAACTCTCAGCCCAGAAGTAATTCAACTCATTTTCAACTTCACCCAACAAACCAAGAATCACCATCTATAACCAATTAGACAATTCACTACTCTTTACGCAATATTAATCTTCAGTGACCCATACACGGGTATCTCCTCAACAAATCTTTATAACTTGTATGAAGATCAGTAACACAAGGAGACATATTCAGTCTCTAAGAGTCATTGCAACAGCAACCTTCCACCATAAAGATTACAATCAATGGTTATCTCATTTGTCACACATCTGTCTTGCCTACCAACATTAAAACATAATCAAGCAACATCCTTCACTAGTACCATTACATTAACACATAAAATGGGAAGATAAGCAGGTGCATAATATAGATATATAAAAGGGCTAGGAAATTTGAAATCTTTGCTTGAAATAAATATCAAAGAGAGACAAGACAACTCACTCCTGGGGAAGGAGAGAAATGGTAGTTTCCTCACAGCCAACTCCATCATCATTCACTATGTTTCTTTACACCAGGCTCCCAAGTCCCAGGTCCTAAGGCCATCTCCAATAAAGAGGGCTAAGTGTGATCTGTAGATCTAATCATCAAAATATGGACTCCAATAGTATATGGCTAAAAGGTAAGAGGGTCTGAGATGGGTGGGAAGGGCCAGATTTAGCCTTAGAAGTGGCTCTTGAGCCCTTGTGTGGGACCTGCAAAAAGCAAACAGCAAAATTGCTGCCAACACCATCACGTGGTCTAGGTTTTCAAAATCAAATCTAATGGCTCATAATTTAGTGACAATAAAATACCAAATAGTAATATTTAAAATGGCTAAATATATCCTTCTGGAGATCATTCACCCTTTTATGAATAAATTTAATTATTTTAAAAGGTTAAATTTTAGTCCTCCCCCTCATCTAGCCTCTCCTTACTGGAGATGGCCTAACTGCCTTATCTGGGCTGCGACTTCGTGATTGCCCTGACATTTGATTTAAATTTCAAAACTACCCTCTTTGGAGCTTTAAGTTTATTTATCCTAAAACTCTTGGTGAATAAATTCTGAAACTCTTGGTGAAAACATTAGGACCTCTGTGACTTCATCACTTCATGGGTCATTTTCCTGCAAACCAAAACTGAGGAGATGTATTCAATAAAATATGGTAAAAAATTACGAATGAATGCAGATTAATTATGTCACTAGAATAAATAAATAAATATAAATATATATATATATACTAGTTAAATCCCGCGTCTTGTTGCGGGCTAGGAATAACTACCGACCAAACTCAACCTATTCCACCCTTGATTCCCCCAGCTCCAGCAACTTTACATATCCCACCGTCTATGCCAGCATTTTCCATCCTTAATTGCATGATTATATATGCCTCTAAAGTAACCTGTAGTGTCTTAATCAAAAGAGTTCATCATTTTAACTAATAATTTTCTTTAACTAAGAGCTCCATATATCATACATATATGACAATCATGTAACCCAGCTATTGTGAATCGGTGGGGCAATCTCGTTTTGATGGCAGTATGTAAGTAAACTGAAATGAGGGGCATAAACGTCATTTCATTTAGTCCAATAACAATATAATTAATAGTTCAATGACAGTATCGATAATAATCTGTAAGTAGAGGTAACACTGTTATTCTGTGTGGTAAGGGTAGCACTGTTCATTCCGTGTGCGGAATGAACAGTGCTAAGTCCTAAACGTTATGATATATATAAACTTATATATATAAGTTTTGTAAATAAAATAAAAACAGGGGTATAATAGTCTTTATAGTCGTATTAATGACACATTGTAAAAAAACTGAAATAAAGGGCAGCACTGCCATTCCACCAACAGAATGAACAATGCTATTCCTTATTCCTATTATATATATGTAGAGATTCTCAGCTAAAGACGTCCTTACCTAAGCTTTGGTAAGGATTTCTTGAATTGGCCAACTTTTAGATCATATTTTCTCATCTTAACCGTTCAGTTTCTAGATATATATGAGAAGATCATCTCTGCAAAATTTCAGCTAATTTGGTTATATTTAAGGCATTCAAAACTGTGATTTACAGAGAAGAACACGAACGGTTCCAGTTGAACAAATTCAATTCGTTCATTGTATTTATACGTTTTCGAGACCTTAACGATTACCAAATCAGCTGAAATTTTGTAGAGATGATCTATATATATATATATATATATATATATATATATATATATATATATATATATATCTAGATTATGAATGGTTAAGATGAGAACATTTGATCGAAAAGTGAGTCAAATTAAGAAAATCCGCATAAAACACTTGGTAAGGACGTCCTTAGCAAAAAATGCATATATATATATAGGGCCGCACATGAGCGGACGTTCGCAACCGTGTTAAAGTGCGGATGTCGACTTAAAACAACTCCGGTAGCCGCTTATGACAGCTCTGCTTCCATCCTCATAGGCCAATGGCATCCTGGACGGCGATACCATCATAGTGAAGGCCAAGGTGATTGAAGAAGAAGGTCTCACAGCGGAAAACAACGAAAACCTGAAGACGCTCAATCTCTGTTATGAAACTTATCATCGACGAGTTTACCTGCGAGGAGAAGCTCAAGATGGAGCTCTGGTCTGGAACCAACAAGATCAACAACGCAATATGGGCTTCCAGAGTTGTTTTACGACGACATCCGCACTTTAACACAGTTGTGGACGTCCGCTCCAGATGGGCCCCCACATATATATGTATATGTATATGTATATGTATATGTATATGTATATGTATATGTATATGTATATGTATATGTATATGTATATGTATATGTCGTACTGTATGGATAGCATAAAGAGGGTTTAAGAGCATCTGCAGCGGTGCCCTCTGCTCGTGCTGCTCCTCTCTCTGTTCGTGTTCTCGAGCGAGCAAAGATTGCTCGTGCAAGAGCATTTTAGCTCGGTCAACGAGCGGTCACCGCTGCAGGGCCCGCCTCCCTCCTCTCTGCTCGTGCTGCTCCTCTCACCGCTGCATATGCTCTAAGTTCTTGTTTAGTGTATTTGCTGGTTGTATCCACCCAACTCTGCAAAGAGTGACATTATTCACCAGATTGTTGATTTAAAGTTCATCAAAGTTGGGTTGCAGCAAGAACATGCTTTCATAAATTACATTAAAGTTTTCTTCTTTTCTCTAAAAGGGTAGATGTTGTTTAGTGGGTTCCTAGTATACATATTGGTACATTGAAAATTATTTCTTCATATAGGTAAGTTAAACTGATCTGAGCTTATTTTTTAGTTACTGGGATTTGATTTTGAATCGGTTGATTTACACTTTACTGCCAGATATTCCTAAATGCTGAATGAATATGTCACAAGCTAGGCACCCTTCTCTGAAAGGTTTATAATTTCAGAAACATTTATTTTTGAGAAGCCAAAAACATGAAAATGGTCTTTAAAAAGCATTAGATTTGGGGCTTTATGTATGTGTGCAATGGCTGAAATTCACGGGCATCCACCTTCCATCTATACTCTAAAGGAACTCTATTTGATCCCACCACACACCACTCACCACCTCCACACCATCAAAGTAATGCAGTGCTTGCAATGAGCTGTGCCCTTTGTTCAGCTACTCACGAGCCCATTTAAGACCCCTTTCAATTTCACCTCTTTTTCCACAATGCCAAACCCATGATATAAAACCCCTTAAACCCCCTCTTGTATTCTCAAACTGCAGCATCTCCATTCCTCAATCTCAGACAGAAGCCTCAGAAACATGTCTACTACTGTTTACATTGTTGTCTTCCTACATTCCCTACTATTGCTGTCTTGTTTTGATGTGTCCATGGCTGCGAGGAACATCCCTTCCAGCGCTCCGAGCACAATGGTGAGGCCTCTGGTCACTCAGGCACAAGATCGTTACGTGAGCATTAAGCCTCAGGACTTGAAACACAAGCAACAAGTCTTTCATGAGAGGGAAGTCAAAGGATGCATGCCGAAAGGGTTTAGGCATGCTTCGGCTCCAAGCCGGTTCGTCAACTCTGCGGGATGCTTTTCCGACATGCACACCAAGAAACCTTGAGACGCTGGAGATTCGATGGATTGTTGATCCGGTGGCATTTTGTATATGATTTTGTACCCTCATATAAATGTGGTAGATCTTATGCAAGGTTGGCATAAGCTACTGTATGTGTTGGTTATGTGTGATATGTATCTACGTCGTCTCCCCAGTATGTACATGATGCGAGTTCATGCGGTTTTGTGTCAAGATGATTAAAACTATTGAATTTATTTTTTGTTTTCAATCTGCCTGAATGAATGGATGAATCACTAGTAATATTTTTTGAAATATAGTACCTATATGTGTGCATGATTGAATTGAAATCCCAAATGCAAATACTTGGTGACCTTGATAGGGAAATAATAATTTCTTTACTAATGTCTTTCATCTATGCACAGTGAGTTATTAAGTTTAACATCATCTTGGCAAATCGCAATGCATGCCATTAATTAGTTCATTGTGTAAGCGGATGGGTTGCCGTGATTACCATAACACGTACACACCGTGATGCCTTTTTTTTTGTGGAGTTTTTTACAGTACCGGTACTTGAACTCGTGTGACACGGTCAAAGCGGTCAAAGAGTTGACCCGGTATAGATTTACGATGTTCGATTTATGTTTCAAAGACGAGGATCGCTATTTTATGTTGAATTATGCTTTGTTACTCTGTCTTTTACCCACGCTTGACATTGTGAACAAGCTCCCCGACACGGTGTCGCCTCTTCGGAGAGAAGGGGAGGGCACCTGCAGAAAACCCTCCGATGCCAAAGTCAGTATACTTAGTTGAATCAAGTGAATGAATCGGAGTCAGTCCCCATACCTAGTCGTTGTACTTTGCTATTTATAGATTTTGAGAACTTGAGCCCCAAATAAACTTGTCTTCCAAGCTTTCTCATAACTCACTTTTAAGGCTCTGTTACTCCCCATGTCAATAATGACGGCGTCAATGCCATTAAGTCGTTGGCAACCCACGGCAATAATGACGCCGTTAATGTCATTACCTCATTGGCAACCGACGGCAATAACGAAGCCGTCGATGCTATTAAGTCGTTGGGAACCGACGGCCATAATGTCAGCGTTAATGCCATTAAGTCGTTGGCAACCGACAGCAATAATGTCAGCGTTGATGTCATTACTTCATTATTTTTATTTCAAATCAATGTGAATAATTGTGTATCGATTATTTTATTTTTCCCTCACAATGCCCCTTAATTTCCCCTTTGAAATTAGATTCAAAGGGAAAATTATGCTCGTCACGATTCTAACGACGCTTCCCTTAATAATCTGCTTTAAATTGATTAGCCTCGAAGGTATAATCCCTCACCCCTTGATCCCATGGATCCAAATTACCTCCAAACGGGTCGTCATGACCCGAATTTAGGACAAACGGGTCATTTTTGCCGAATAAACACGAAATCGGGTCATTTAGACCCATTTTCGTGCTAGTCGGGTTGCACGACCCGACCCAGCCCTTAAACGGGTCGTTTTGACCCAACCCCTGGCCAAACGGGTCAGTCTGACCCGAATCAAAACCAAACGGGTTTTTTTACCCGAATCGAAGGCAAGTGGGTCTTTTGACCCGAATTGAGTGAAAACGGGTCAGTTCGACATGGTTAGGCGCAGCGGTGATCCAGCGTGATTCCATCCGGATTTCTCGGCGTTTCCTTGCAAATCTTCCTACCTTTCTTGTTCCCTAAACCCTTGTCTCCCTGCCCTATAAGATTTCCTACCCAGACACACCGATTTCGCCCCATCCCTCATCAAATCAGAACTTCTGCAGCTCGGCCTCGCCGTCACCGTCACTGTGCTCCTCTCTTCATGTCGGCTTGCTCCCCTGACTATCTTTCCGGCATCGACATGACCTGAAGCTCGCATCCCTGTGCTTGCAGTCCCGTGCCCGCAACCCCATGCTTGTAGCCCTGTGCCCGACCCAGATCGCCCTCTCCTTTACAGTGGAGTTACCTGTCGACCCTTTGATTCGTCTCAGGGAGGATTGGCGGCAGTTCTCAACCCCTTTCAGGCTCTTACCCACCTTCCCTCTATCTCTTTCTAGCTATCGAGTCTAGGCCTTCATGCTTCCCCTGCTTCTTCACTCTTTGTAAGCGATCTCGCCACTTTTTTTTACCTCGAACGATTTTTTAACTCATTTTCCCTATTGCCCCTTGCAGTTGATTTTAACCACAAGAAATGGCCACCTCCCACCTCGCTGAGAGAGCACCTGTTGACGACCTCGCTCCCTGGCAGCCTTCAGATCTCGTACTAGCGGATCTGTCGAAGACTCTTTACCTTTCGACTTCAGTCAAACTTTCTGCCATTCCAGTTGATTCTAACATCCGCACATGTAGAGGTATTCCCATGGTGTTATCTCCCGATCACCACCGGTTTATCAGGTTTCCTATTCATCTCGTGTTTCACCTCATGTGGTATGTGCTCGGCTTGCACCATTTCCAACTGAGTCCTAACTCCTATCTTATCCTATCGGCTTTTTTAATTATGGGCTTGAAGTGGGAGGTTTCCCTCGGGCTAACTGATTTCCTTAGCCTCTACAACTGTGTTAAACTCAGCAAACTCCTCGGCTTTTTCAATCTTGCTCCCCTGCCGAAGAGGAAAGTTTTTGACGTTGGTATTGCCAATGATAACCAAGGATGGAAATCTCGGGCCCTTGTGATTTCTGGCGATTGGCAATCACCCGAGCTACGCTTGCTTCCTCTGAATGCTTTTGCGGATGACATTGGTGCATTTAATGATATTTTTGTTTCGATCTAACATGTTCTTTTCCTTTATGCTGACGTGCTAACAACCTTATTTTTTCCTTATAGCTTTCCACGATTAAGTTTAATCTTCCTGCTAATCGTATTGACTGGTTAGAGAATCATCTCGTCGGAGGAAAATGGTATCCATCTCAATTCACGACTCTCAAGTACCTCCAAGATTTAGCGTCTAACCGCGCTTTTGAATCGTTACTTGCGCCCCGTGAACCATGGTCTTTTCGAAAAACCTCTCCTGCTTCATGTTACAAAAACAGAAGAAAACTTCTACAAATCCGAGCAGTGTGAACGATTGTTCGCAGACTTTTTTGTGGTTAAAAGTTCATTTAAAAATGTTGCACCTTGTTCTGACATGTTGGTAACGTCTGAGGATGGCATGAGAATTGACCTAGAAGAAACAGATGCAATCTCTGCAACCAATGATACGGGGGACGAGGTGCCTCCCGTGTTGTGAGGAACTCCCTCAACTGCTCCCTCCTCCTAGGAAGCCGAAGAAACAGAAGATTATATCCCCTTCAAATGCTCATCCTCAACCACACCTGCAAGTGAACTCTTTTCCTCCTGATCTGTCAATTCCTTCTGTCGAAACCTCCTGCGACGCCGTGCCTTTGCTTCAAGTTCGCCTGCCTTCACCTGCAGGGGCCAGACATTCTCCTTGGCCAAGGATATTGGAGATTTATTTCTCGAAGCGTGATGGTTCTCATATCATGGTCGGGGAGCAGGCTCTAGTGCAGTGTCATCACTTATTACGCCGTATCGACTCCTCTTATTTCAAAACTTGTCGAAAATTTGAGAAACAAGAAGCCCACATTACGTCTAGCGAGGAAGAACTCAATGATCACGTTCGTTCCATACAAATAATGGCGAACGCCCTTGATGATAAGGATCGCGAGATCGCCAGCAAGGATCTCGAGATCACAAGATTGAAGAATGAACTCATCTTAATCTCTCAAAGTAAAGACAAAGAATTTGAAAATGTGGCTTCCAAGATAAAACGAGTATCTGCCAAACACTTTCATCTTGGGTGGAATCAGGCTTTGACGGAAGAAGAACAACGATGCTACTCGTGTCCTGATGAGTTTGACATGTTTTATGGGTTTACCCCTGGTGGCTATTCTCCTATCCGGGGCATGACTCCGGGAGACGTTCCCTCCCCGGCATCCAGCGAATCAGACGATTGACGAACGGAAGAACTCCCCCCTTTAGTCCTCGTAACCGGTGACCCACGCAAGGGTTCCTAAAGAATTATTTTTCCAGATGAGAATTTGTCATCGTTTCTCATATTTGATAATCGAATCTTGCTCTCGGCTTCTCCGCAATAATACCAATAAAGTTTGTAATCCTTTAATAATTTTTAGGATATAAAGTTATACCCATTGCGTTTAAATTTCAGCAATCTCTCTGATAATCGAATCTTTACTTTAATTGCTTGATTTTGAATTTTAAATTTTGTATCTCGCGCCATAACTCCTCTTCGTTATCTTCACCTATAAATAGAGGCTATGTTCTGGTTTGCCACTCACGTCTCCTTCTTTTCTTCTACCTCTCTACCCGTCTTATTTTCCAAACTTTGGTGACTTCCATGGCTTCTCGTGATCAGCCTACTACCGTTGGTCGAGGAGAACAAATATTTGTTGTTGATGAATGCAATCCGGATCGCCAAACCCCCAAACCCATTCCCATCCAACAGTTCCTCTAAAGGGTCCTCAATTTGTTACTGTCTCATTGTTTTTCTCAACATATTACTGTATCCTTGTCTTATAATTGTTCCTCTCTTGTTGTGGCTTCTGAAAGTTTGGGGATGCGATGTTCTGATGACAGCTTCGCACAGTACCTTAAGAACATACAAGAATTTTCTGACAGCCCAGGGGACGGTGCTTCCCAGATTTCTAGGGGAAACATCGGTCCGAGTAGACCTCGGCGTCGTAGCATAAGTACCGACAGAGGCAAAAATTCAGAGTCATCCCGCATCATTTCTCTAAGGGAAGAGTCCTTCGCCTTGCAAGACTCACTCGAGCATTCCAAAGCTGAGGTACGAAAACTGAAGGCTAACGTACACGATTTTACTGCTGAATTCATCACTCAAGGAATAATGCTGAACAACTGAAAACCGAGCTACGAGAATGTTACAGGAGAGAAGAGTTTATCCGCGGGCAAGGACGTGAATCTGGATTTCGTGACGCGGTGATCGAATATCGCCAGCGAATGATAGCAAGCTTTCTGGAAATCAACCCAACACTTTTGCCATACTACTTGGCTCTTGACGGCACTCCTCATTTCTAAGACAAACAACAATTGTGTTTGCCTTTTTCTTCTTATTTGTTTTATGTAATAATTCATGTGGGGGCGAAATTTTGAATAACTATTTCTAATGTACTTTATATTATTGCAATGACAGTATTCCTACGAGGCATTTCAACGATATGTCATGCTAACATTTTGTTAAAGAAGTTTGCTTCCCTATTCTCTCTCTTGCCCCCTTGTTTACCTTTGTCATAAACTCTTACACAAAGGGGAACAACAGTGAGAGTTTACTTGACTTTCGATGAGGAGAATTGGCAACACTTCTTGTGCCCTGATTCGTTATGCGTCTACTAAACGCTCCATCTCACCCGCGATACGTACCCTGCAATGGTAAATATTATAGTTTTCCCATGAGGTGACATCAACTCCTTATCCTGCGACCTGCGTTGGTAAGAACAAACTTTGCCCCACGTCCTGTGGTGACAAAAATTCCTTACCCCGCGTCCTGCGGCGGTAAGAACCTACTTTGCCCCACTTCCTGTGGTGACAATTTCACCTTACCTCGCGTCCTGCGATGGTAAGGTCTAACTTATCCCCACATTCATGGTGACAACCCGACCATACCCTGTGTCTTGTGGTGGTGAAGGTCGGGCTTGTCCAACATCTTGTGGTAACATGGGGGCCTAGGAATCAAAACACAACTGCAAACAATATTATATAAACTGCGGCCCCCGTTGCTGTTCTTATTACAAAATAAAATGAATGTCCCGTACAAAGGAGGGCAACGAACACATTGCCATGCTTTGTAACCGGTGTTACAAATAACATTTCTTAAGATAAATGACGTTCCAAGGACGAGGTAGCTCACGACCGTTGCTCATCTCGCGGAGACGATAAGCGCCTTTACTATAAACTTTAGTTATCTCATATTGGTCTTCCCAAATAGGTTTAAACTTCCCAGCGCCATGATCTTTGATGTCCTCGACAACTCTTTTCCACACGAAGTCCCCGGTTCGAAAAATGTCACGGTCGAACATTCTTGTTGAAATATTGGACCACCTGATGCTGGTAATTAGCGAGGTGGATTGTTACTGCCTCTCACCGCTCTTCTAAAAGGTCAAGGTGTCGCGCAACCTGTTTGTCGTTCGCCCCTCGTTCTTTAGTGAGGGTCCGGACTATTGGGAGTATAAGTTCTGTAGGAATGATAGCTTACATTCCATAAGTTAAAGCATATGGGGTTTCATTGGTGGGCTTTCGTCGAGTAGCTCGGTATGCCCACAATATGTGTTGTAATTCCTCACACCATTTGCCTCGTTTTTGTTCTAACCGACGCTTCACCCCATCGAAAATTGTACTGTTGGTGATTTCCGCCTGACCATTACCTTGTGGATAACTTCACGATGAGAAGCGTAACGTGATACCATGCTTGTTACAGAATGTCTTGAATTTCTTGTTATTAAATTTTGATGATGTGGAGGTGGTGGTGAAGTGGAGGGATGGTGGTGAATAAGTAGAAGAAAGAAGAAGAAGAAGAAGAAGAAGAAGAAGAAGAAGAAGAAGAAGGGGGTGGGGAAAAATTTTGGAGGAATGATTCAAAATTCAAAATTTTTGTCATAACTGATGTGACGAAATGAACAAATTTCGACTCATGAGTGTGAACTAATACGACGAAATTTATATTTCGTCGCATCAGTCAGGGTGGGGGAAAAATTTTGATGAAAAAATTCAAAAATAAAGCGACAAAATATTCAAAATTTCGTCGTATGAGTGTAAACTGATGCGACGAAACTTTTAATATTTCATTGCATGAGTTGAGAGGTAGGGAAAAAGAATTACAGAAAATCTAAAACTAATGCAATGAAATTTGTTTGAGGCAGACGAGGTCGAAGTACTTGGCGGCCGTGAGGTTAACCAGATCAATGGTTTGATTTAAAGGGAAATGAAAGACCAAGTGAGAAGAAATGCAATATTGTAGCATTCATCTCACATCAGTGTGCTACCGACACTGTTGAATATATTTAGAACCATAACAAATAATAGAATACAAATTCATATTAAGAAATATGCTAACAAAGTACAACATACCATTTCAAAGAATAGAACAAGCCTCATAGACGTATTGTATCTACCTACAATATAAGTATCTTAATCGACCTGGTTAATAACCAAGTAAAATAGAAGGGCGACTGAAGCATGCAAAAACAAAAATAACCCCTGCACAAACTGGGCTACGGCACAGAAACTGCCGGGGCTCGAAACAATAACCAAGCCTCTTCTTCACCCATTGTGCTCTTGGTTCCTATCAATATTAACTCCGAGAAGACGTAGCTCAGAGGAGGTACCCTCACTACATTGTCTCATACATGCGTAGTCAACAAATATACTACTAAAGCTTATGACAAACTTCTCTGAGGCTGCTGCATACTTACTCACCTAGACCAGCCTTTGATTTGAGGTGATTTTTAAATAGCATAATATCACCTTCCCACCGGGTCACAGCTTGATTTTCACAAACCCAAATTTCATGAGCTACCTGGTTTATGAGCCTGAAATCATGGCTAACAAGAACCAGACCCCCATCCCACTCATTCAATGCCTCAGCCAGTGAATCGATTGTCTCAATATCCAAATGATTAGTTGGCTCATCCAACAGAAGCATCTGAGGTTGCCTAAATGCCAACCAAGCAAAGATAACACGGCTCCTCTGCCCATCAGATAAGTTACTCATTGGCATCACTTGTGCCTTACCTGTTAGTCCAAATTTACCAATTGAAGCCCTCATCTTCTCTTCCTCATTTCCTGGGTACTCTTTGATCATAAACTGGAGGGCAGAAAGCTCCATATCAAGCTTCTCAGTCAGGTGCTGATGGAACTGAGCAATCCTAAGGTGATTGTGCCTCCGGACCATGCCATCAAGAGGAGTCAACTCCCCCGTCATCAGCTTCAGGAGAGTACTCTTTCCAGCTCCATTGGGGCCAACCAGAGCTACACGCGAATCCAAATCAACACCGAAGTCAATGTTCTTGTAGATCAGATTATCAGGAGTGTAACCAAACGAGACTTCAACAAACTGAAGTACAGGTGGTGGCAGCTTTCCAACATCAACAAAACGAAAGACTAAAATCTTGTCTCTGGCCACCTTTTCTGTAAGCCCACCACGCTCCATTTTAGCTAGTGTCTTCTCTTTACTTTGTGCCTGGCGAGCTAATTTTGCTGACCCGTGACCAAAACGAGCAATGTACTCTTTCATGTTAGAAATCTGTTCTTGCTCCCACTTGTACTGTTTCATCTGGTTTTCTTCAAGTTCTGAGCGTGTTTGCACATATTGATCATAGTTTCCAGAGTAGATCTTCAGTTTCTTGCTCTGCATGTGAATGATGTTTGTGCAAACACCATTCAGGAAATCCTGAGAATGTGAAACCACAACCAAGATGCGTTC
Organism: Comarum palustre; assembly: GCA_951800085.1. Taxonomy (NCBI): domain Eukaryota; kingdom Viridiplantae; phylum Streptophyta; class Magnoliopsida; order Rosales; family Rosaceae; genus Comarum; species Comarum palustre. The sequence continues at coordinate 8,319,035 of OX637582.1, read as the reverse complement.
AAATTTCTTCAGAGTCTCCTCCAACCACACACAAGCTTCGAGATCTGTCGACATCACGTAAAAGTAGTGTTAAAATCATTACAAAATGTGTTGCACAAAACGATTATATATGAAATTGGAGTCATATAATAATATATACTATGCATGTGACTTGATAAATTAGACTTGACTCCACCTGATATAAAATGTTGTCGGTAACCACTGACATTTTATAACTTTTCTGTCACTAGCAGATCAGCAATCAAAGAAAATCTTTTTTAAGGTAAAAGCATCAACAAATTAGATGTAAGGCCAAACGTATCACATAAAAGAAAAGATCACCTAAAAAGTCCAGCAGTATTTTGGTCAATTAATAAGAATGAACAAGCTCAAATTGTGAGAACAAAATAAAACCTACGATGTAAGGGAAACAAAATATAGAAGTAACAAGCTATAACAGATCGAATTTCTCACAACATAAATATGCAAGAACCAAAAGTAATCTAAAATGATGAAATATAAAAGCAAGATAAACTAACCAAGATGATTGGTAGGCTCATCAAGTAACAGGATGGTTGGGTTAATAAATAGAGCACGTGCAAGTGCAATCCTCATCCTCCAACCACCAGAGAAATCTCTAGTTTTCTTTGCTTGCATCTGTTTGTCAAAACCAAGACCATATAGAATTTCAGCAGCACGCTTCTCTGCAGTTGCTGCATCCAGAGCTTCAAGACGCTCATAAATGCGTTCAAGCTGCTCTCCACCACCATCATCCTGAATCATGTAGAGTCAGCAAAAATGCAGAAACAAGCAGCAAGTGCATCACAAAAAGTACTGTTTTTAATCCCACAGAAGAGCATCTTCTTTGCCATAAACATTCAACTTCAAGGACAATAAAATATTACAAAGTGAGAGCTAGCTATTGTCTTCATTACAAATGCAGACAAGCTACTCTATTACTAAGTGAGATGTTATATATGGACTACTACAGCAGACGTTCTAAAAATTTCCAACACAATTTATCCAACTTCATGTTAATTCATTCATTTTGGTATCAAATAGAAGAAAGAGCTGCAATTGACTGAACATTTATGAGACAACTAACATTTTTCCATCAATAAAAATCTCTGCTAGTCCAAATGTCCTATAACCAGGACGCAAGTTACAAAAGAGACCAGTGCCTCATATATACTTCCAGACTTCTAGGAACCTATGGTAAGATTTGGAAGAATTGGTTTATACTTGATCAGTAATGCAATCTATTACAGTATATGAGACTTGATAATGTGAAACCAAACTCCGCTTCACAACTATGTGAGTTCTGTAACAGTAAATTAATCTTACTTGGGCTGCCAACTCTTCGACTTCTTTCTCCAATTTAATCCTCTCCTCATCACAGGTAATGACAGCCTCAAGAGAAGACATGTCCGAAGCTTCAATTTCCCTGCTGAGATGAAAGATATCCATGTGCTCTGGAATAGGAAGCTCTCGGCACCCTATTGCAGTCAGGAGAGTAGATTTACCACACCCATTCAACCCAAGTAAACCATAGCGTCTGAAAAATAACACAATGCATTTTAATATAAATGTATGACAATACCATTCAAGTGTGATTGACAATAGCTGAAACTAACCTGCCATAATTAAGCTCCAGTTCAGAATCAACTATCAAATCGTGCCCATGGAAAGTAACTGATAGAGACTCAATCTGCATTTATCATGTAAAATTGAGAACCCTCCTACCAAAATACCAATGCTGAACACTAACTATAAACAAAATTGAAACGATTAGACTGGTAAGAACAAATAAATTTTCCGATATCGAAACAGAATAACACCAACAAAACTGGAAGTGTTAAATCATTTATAAGTCAGTAAATGCACGTTTTCTTAAATAATTTATCAGAAAATAAAAATTCACATACATCAGATATTTACATACCCGGATATCCCTGGAAAGAGGGTGAGAGCAAAGCACACCGGTGCAATTCCGATCCGATATCCTCATGGATTCGACTCCATTGCCAAGCTTATCAGCTCCATTCTGCGACTCGGACGCCGATTTGGAGGAAGCCGCCGCCGCCGCCTTTCCGCCTCTCTTGGCCGCCGCCGCCGCCTTCTTCTGAGCCGCCTTCTTCTTGCTTGCGTCGGACACCATCTTATCGCAATAATCCACCTACAAAAACACACAAAACTCCAATCACAAATCGAATCGCAAAAATCAAACTTACACCGAGGAGGAGATTGACGAACCTACAAGGCGATCGGAGAAGAGAGCTCGGCGGTGGGAGTCGGTTCGACCCGAAAGAGAGAGAGGTTAGTTCGGGTCGGGTCGGGTCGGATTCGAGGGTTTTAGAAACGGGAGATGGAGGATTTGAGGGATTTATAAGGAGAGCCGGTTAGGGTTGGGGTCTGGGGCGAGACACGTGTTTTGGCTCTCTGGGGTTACGTATACAAATTTGGTATTGCTTTTGTCACCACTACACGGCACCGTTTTGGTTTGCATTTTGGGCTTGTTCAAGTTAAAAGCCCAAACCCAAAACGCTGCGTTTTGCACTTTCTGGCGGCATAAATCCACTGCTTCTGTCTGCCGCTTACAAACTCAGCAGTCTGGTTATTCTGGGTAAGCAGTTGAGCTCTTTGTTCTGGTTTAAGTTGAGGGTTCTGGGTTTATATGCATCATTGAAAGTATTGAACTTTGTGATGAACATGGAGCGTTTAAGTTGTAAGAATATTGGGCTGTGTATCTCAGTTAGTTTTTACATTTGTCTCAACTTGTCTCTTTTCCAGAAACAACTAATTCTTTGATTTCTTACTTCAAATTTCGTATGTAGTGTGTGGTATTTCTGTTGGGTATGTGATTTCTGGGATGCTTCTTCATTCAATTTTCCAATATATTCGGAAATTGAATGAGTTAGATAAAGAATTGATAGGTTCTTGTCCAGCTAGCTTTAGTGGCATTGTTAGTTCTGCTCCTAGTGTTGCCATGGTAACAGATTAAGGAATATTCATTTCCAACTCAATTGACTGAGTATAACATCTGTTATTTTCTTCCTTGAATATTTTAGGTCCTGTCTGGTAACAAGGCTTTCTCCTTCTATTGGGTTATTAGTTTTCATAGAGATAGAAGGAAGGATAGTAGGAGGAGTGCATTGCTACAATAAATATAGATTCATACAGAAAGAGAGGAGTGCATTGCTAGTATATGGAATATATCAGAGTTCGAAACTATTCAGCAATGAGTTTATGATAAGGTTGTCTTATTGGCCATAATAGTAGCATATGAAAGGCAAGGCTAGAGGGTTTCTAATATGCAAAGTAGTATGGAGATGCTGACATGATAAGATAGTGTCAAACCTTTACCTTCAACATGGATTAGGAATTTAGGAGCTTTAGCAGACATCATCTGTTGTACTAACCAGGGGGTATTTTGAAGTGTAATGTGCGTCAAGTGCAAAATCTGTTACTTTCTTCCTCCAATATATCAGGTCATGTCTGGTAACAAGTTTGTCTCCTTTTATTTGTTCCATAGTTTCCATGATGAGAGAGAGAGATTATGTATGAAAACTAAAAACTACCTCCTTCCCCGCTCTCATGGATTTCGCTTCTGTCTCAAAGTGAAAACCAATCATTTGAATGATCACCAGACAAGTATTAGCTACTGTTGGCCTCGCACTAAAAGTGCAGTTTTTCTTTTCTTATACTTTTTGGGCTTAGTAAGAAAATAAGAAAAGGCTATGGCGAGTAATACAGTCCAAATCTGGAGTCTCCTTATAATGTCAAAGAGTATATGTGTTTCCTCATATTAGATGGGTCTCAACTATTCCTAATTTTAAATTGTATCTTATTGTGTTTTCCCCTAGTATTGCCAGACGGGGTATTCTTCAGTCTTCACCTTTAAAATCAATGGGAGATGCATCTTATTTTCCTCTGTGATGTTGTCATAAGGTTTATATTTACCAGTAGTTTCTTCAGTTGTCATCTAGTCCTTGTAGTATTCATTTGGTATCCGATGATTATGGTTTATGTAGCTGAGGAGGTACCCTAGCGTTGGCTGCCCAGACACAATAGCATATTGTATCCAAATTTAATGAGTTTGTGGATCTATAATATAGGTGAATCTGTAATTAGGAGAGAAAGAGAGGAGTGCATTACCAGGATATGGACTGAATATATCAGTTTTCACAGCTTCTGATAAGGTTGTCTTATTGGCTATAACTCTTGTATATAAAATGCAAGGCTAGTGGGTATTCTAATACGCAGAATAATTTGGAGAGGCTGACATGATAAGATGGTGTCAAACCTGTACATCTAACATGGATTAGGAGCTTTGGTAGACATTATCTGTTGTAGTAATCAAGGGTTTTTTTGAAGTCTGAATAGTCCAGTATAGCAGACTTGTTGCTATTTATAGGTACGGTGTGATATCCAATTGTTAAAGGCATTCCTTTTTGATTGCTGCATATTTGTACAGCAAACTGTGAATCATGACACCGCTACTTTTGTCATGCAGAGTTTTGTCATATCTTACTAGACAGTTTTCTCTTTTGTTAAAAAATGTAATTTTTTTGGTCAAGGTTCTTTATTCAAATTAGATGCCTGTCGACACTGGCTTGTGTATACTTGTGATCGAAAATTTAAATATACGTGTAAATACGTACTTTACTTATTTTTATGTATTGAACATTTATTGATTTTTGAAGTCTTATCGAATCCAAACTAAGTATAATATTTGGCATTTGATGTATTCATGTTGGTTTTGGAACGGTATTATATTGACCTCATAAAGTAGTAGTTATAAACACATTCAAGAGAATATGCCTCCATTTAAAAGGCATATGTGATCACTTTATCTTGGTCTTTTTTCCTTTTCAATCACCCAAGAACTAAATATGTTTCACTGTCTTTTATCTGGTTCTAAATGTTTGATGAAAAAAATATGTTGAAATTGCCTCTAAGTTTAATACGACTGGTCTCTTAACAGCTTAAGGAATGGGGTGAGACTTACCCTGTAGACAATGTTTAGTATGAGCTTACCACTAAACATGGGGAAATTAACTTCCCGACTGTTGATATTTTCAATTCTCATCCACTTATATGGGTTTTTGTATCTTATTCGCTTTTGTTAAACACAAACCTGCAGGAGTGTCCAAGAATGAGTGTTATGAAGCGGTATGTGCTGCGGTTGTTCATATCATTGAAGTACATCACAGCAAACGTCGTTGACAGAAATAATGGTCGGATTGTTGTAACAACATCTACAATTGAACATTCAGTTAAGCACTCACTCGAGTGTGGCCGCTCGTGCAATGCAAAGGCAGCATCAGTTGTTGGAGAAGTGCTCGCTATGCGACTTAAGGTGGAAGGTCTTGACCAGGGACAGGGACATGGGATTCACGTTAATGTAAACAATGAAGTTGAGAAGAAGGGTTTTAAGAATCGTACCAAGGTATGGGCTATTGTCAATGCTCTTAAAAACAATGGAGTTAAACTCATTCTTGATGATAATGATGAAAATAGTTCTCGGCCAAGTTAATAATAAGAAAATCTCGTTTTACCTTATTTATGTTCAAGTATTGAATCATTATATGCAGTTTCAAAATCCAAAATCCAAAAGATTTTCAAAATCCACTCCAAGTTTGGACTACAGTGAATGCAATTGTGCATGTTCTTAATAGAATTAAACTACCTCTTGGTGATTATAACGAAATAGCAAGCAGTGTTCTCCTCTTTCCCCTTCTTTTTATCTATATGTTTGACACTTGTATAAGTTGGTTAGTAGAGGGATTGAAGCTAGGGTTGGTAGAACATAGAAGGGTGATCTCTTTAATGTCGTTCATAAACCCCTAAGAAACAGCCAGCCTTTCGACACATTACCAAGTTTGTAGAGACTAATGAAGTGGGTACTGTGGGTTGTGTTGCTAAAGTAAAGAGGTGAATATATTCATAGTCCAATTACAGTCGGGTCAAAGAATGAGTAATTGTAGACTGCAGTGTTAAAGTTATCTGCAAAGGCAGTGGTATTTTGAAATTCACAAGAGGTTCATGCTATTGATTCAGGATGAATTGCAATTTTAAGTTGGTTTCTCAGCCCAAGTTTAGTTTTATGCCTTCCATGAAGTTCCTTAATCATGAAGCTTTCTGTTGCTAGTCAGTTGGTTCTGAGAAAATATATATGACTTGGTCACTTGAACAAGATGGTTAAAACTCATGAAAGCATGTTTGAAAATTTTCCATGTTTCCTTCATTATGGTTATATGTTGAATGTTTTTTGATTTGTTATGAAAGGTTGAGACTTCAGATCAACCACAGTTTTAGAACCACATACCATAATGAGATTTAACATTCTCACCCAAGCCCCCATTCCATGAATAATCCCCAGAACTCCGCCTCAGTAAATTAGCCATGAAAACCCAGGTTTCACTAGTATGTCCTGTGATTATACAACCAGCTCCATAGCCCTTTCAGAGGATCTGTTATCAAAGCAAACCAATCATTAACACTACAATGGGGCAACCAAGTAGCATCTCAACTCCTAGAAAACGAAATGGGGAATAACAGCAGAAGCGCAAAAGAGCAAACTTCATTTGACTGTGATTTAGGTCCCAATCCTCCGGTACCAATGAAAGAAAGCTGGTGGTGGAGAAGTGGTTACCACCGGATTGGATTATCACAGAAGACTCGTATCCGCAGAAAATGTGATCATAGATTCATATCAATGCCAAATGCAGACGACATCTGGGATAGGTCAGTTTAGAATAAAGACTTCCTTGATGTCCAGAACAGTTCTAAGAATTTTACAACCCCATCCAGTCGCCCAACCAAAATGAATGGAAGAGCCCTTGGGTAACACTTCAGCACCATATGGAATCAAATCAATCAACAAACTTTTTATGTTTTTCGACTTAAAATCCTAGGTGTTTTACTGTTCAACCATTGATACTAAGTTCAACGATAGACGACCATAAGTTTCTTCATCACCAAGTGTAACAAGGTGGAACACTCCATCTATGCTCCATAGATTTTTCATCCTTGACTTGTATTCCATCATTAGGCATTACTGTTGTGAAGTTTAGCAGTAAGACCAGTTCATTCGGTTAGAGCTACACAACTTCCCCAAGAAACAGTCGATAGCAATTTGATAATACAACTTTTCTGAAAGAAATTTTTACCCATTTTATATGAAGGTTAGATTTGCTATTGTGGAGTAAATAGGTGAAAGTGTTATAACAAATCAAAAAGTACAGTTAGGTTGAACTTGTGCCCGAAGTTCCTCTTTTGTAAGGAGTTTCTTTCATGAAGCTCTCTATTTCTAGTGCGTGGGGTTTGTGAGACTTCTAACAACTTGTACAAATTTGATTGTCGGCTCCATGATACTGCGTTCGAATTATGTGTCCGCGTACATTTAGTTTCATCACTCCTTGATTTTGTAGATATTTGTCGAATGATGCATATAGGCGACCAGTCGTCGTATAACAAACACCAACCAGAAACCTCAGTGACATTATCTTTGGAATTTGGCTACCAACTTCCCCATGAAGTCCTCTCACGACCCAAAAAGCCAATAGCCACACAGTGACATTATCTTTTTTGTTTTGATCAAAGAATGGGTGGAGTACTTTATTAACACAAACACCAAATACAAGCTCATATCATCTTTGGAGAACGATTACAAAGAAAGGAAAACAAACAAGAAATCCAACAAACATGTTAAATACAATAAACAAGATAGCAAACGAAAAGACTGAAGCCAAACCGCCATGATCGGATGTCGTCAAATTCGTAGCTTTCTAAAGAGTCCAACAAACAAAAACATTAAGAACAACGTTTACAATCACTCCCCATGAATCCAAAAAAATAGCCATAACACTCTTCCTCCAAAGCCAGACAACCCTCACACAAAAAACTTGAGATAATCAGGACAAAAAAAAGGTAAAAAGAAAGTGGGGGTGCAGAGAGTCAGCAACACAAGCGAAGGACAGATCCGATATAGGTAGCGAAAAATCGCTTAAAACCTTGATTGCGACAAGATCCGCAGCCAAAGAACCAAAAGAAACAAAACAGAAGAAAGGGAGGGGGAGGTCAAACCTAGAGACATCTACGCAAGCGTAGACAAGACCAAGAGACAGATCTATTGAGAAATCTGGAAAGGCCATGGCTGATTGGAGGAGAAATCCCTAACGGAAAAAGATTGGAGGATTGATAGGATGATATGAATATAATGTGGGATATTGGTATTTGGGGATGTTGTTTGGAGGAAGAACAAACACGAAAAACAGAAAGAAAAAAATGCTAGAAACTGCCACCGCCTGACAGAGGATCTACCACAACGGCAGAGGAGGCTCCCTCTTCTCACTAACCAAAATCTAAATCAGAAAAAACTAATCGAGATCAGGATGGAGAGAGGGTGAGGAGGAGCAGACTGGGTCTGAAAAAAAAGCTAGAGAGAGATGAGAGACGTGATTAGAAGAGCTTAATCACATGTCATCACAGTGACATTATCTTTGAAATCTGGCTTCGAACTTCCTCATGAAGTTCTCTCACAACCAAAAGGCAAGTTATTGGCTTAAGATACTTATCAAGACTCGATTCTTCACTAAACTATTGTGATGAAGTCAGAATAGTTTCTCCTATGTTTAGTCTTTCATTGCTTAAAATATGCATTCTAGGACCAAAGAGTTGCAAAGCGATACCTTCTTTCTCTTGCTAGCGTTCCTCATTCACCTTTGACACTTTTCCCCGACAAATCTTGACACTACATACAATTTTTTTCCCAATCATAAAGAAGACTTCATCATTCTTGATTTAATTGACTCCATTCGTTCTTCATCTTTCTCCTTTTTCAACTTTTTTCATGATTATTGACTCCAAATTCAAGGCAATAGATATACTTGGAAATTTCCAAAATCAAACTGTATTGGAATGAACTAGGAGGTGGAGCTGAAGTGATTTTATGTCCTCGCTCTTTCGAATCTTTCCTAAATCTCAATCCGAAAGAGAAATGATAAGGTCTCGGAAGAAAAATGAAAAGACTTCCTTCAAGCCCTTTTATTTTATTTTTCGCTTTGGTGCGTCCACCTTTGGTTAGCCTTTTTCCTTACTGCCCTGCGAAATAATGCTCACATTGATTGATCTCTTGCAATGATCACGTCGAGAACATAAAGAAGATTCCGAGCAAAACTGTTTGAACTTTGGTCACATGCATATGGTCATTATATTGGAATCTCAAAGGTAGTAAATGGGGAGTTACATGCGGATGCGGCTCGGAAACGCTTCTGAAAATAATGGATTTGGAAGCGAGACGGAAGCGCGAGCTTCTGATTTGGAAACGCGTCTCAGTAGATTAGGAAGCGCGTCTCAGAAAGATTTAAGATCTGTGAGTTTGATCAGATCTCTTTCTAATTATTTATTTGTTCTTATGAAAAGAAAAATAAACATAAAGAGAGAAATCCAAAATTACAGGAAAAACACCTCGATGAATTCGTCTTGTGGGAAGGTTTTGAGCTTTAGTTTCTTCTTCAGCTTATATTATTGAAGGGGTTAGAGTGAAAAATGTGGAGAAATAAGTAGAAATATAATTAGGAAACGTTTACAAATATCATGATATTTATTTATTAATATTATATATATAATTATTTTATTTTTACGCTTTTAAAACGGGTCGTTTCCAACGATTTTTAAAAAAAAACCACTTCTGCGCTTCTAAAAGCTTCACTTCCGCGCTTCTGTTTCCGTTTCCATGCAACGTAGCCCCCATTTACTAAAAAGTTTTGAGTGATACAAACGGAAGTGGCACGTCCATTTCTTAAACTTTAGGAAAGGCCATATATATGCATCTAAATAATATTAATATTATCATGATGAGGTTATTAATTGACTACTTGTGAGGTACGTTGTTGGATTCTTAAATTGGTAGAACTTAGGACATTCGTATTCAAATTCCCAAATGTGTCTATTTGATTGTTTGGGTTTCCTCACCTCCACATATGATAAGAACGTATGCAAATTTGCTTATGAAAAATTTTCTTTAATGAGAGAAAAGAAAAACTCGAATACAAATTGACATGAATCTGTAAAAGTTGGCAGAGCATCAACTACAAGACTAATTTCAGAGAGAACAGAAGAAGCAAAACTTTCTAAGGTTTTTTTCAATAAAATTATTTTTTGTTATATAGAGATTGAATGTAACGATCATGCTTAATAAGATTATTTTTAAATACTACTTTTAGACTTAACATGAAGCACATACGCTCGCTTATTTCTACGACACATCATTTGGCAAGCTAAACATCTTAAGGGCTAACATTTTCATCTTTTTCAACTGAAATTCTGAAGTTTTATTCCGCAAACTAATTTTCTTTAGGGTAGAAAAGTGAATTAGGGTTTGTTGAAAGATCTAGCATTTCCTTCATGTCTCTTTCTCAGAGGCGCAGACAAAATCAAATGCATGCATGGGGGATGATGACACATAGTAACATTACATGATACATAATCATAATGGCCATAGCATAACAAAAATCCTCATCAAAACTTTATGGGTACCGCTCGCAACACGCACCCTACATGGAATGTTATAATATAGCCTTAAATACTCGACACTTTTTTTTAACTGTGGGTAGTACTCGTAGTAAAAAAAATTCACCTCTCATTGCTAGTCGTAGGCCTCATTATTTGGCACTTCGATCCTAACCTGCTTTAAAACCCGCCCTACCCTTTAGGGCCACAGTCTTAACCGGCCCTCTATTAAGGCGGGCCAGCCCTAGCCCTTCTTGAGTAGGGTAGGATAGGGTAAGGCTTGAGGAAATGAAACACGGCCATACTCTACGACCTTACCCTAATGAGCCATTTAGGGCCGAACACAGCCGGGCCTTAAAAGCCGACCCTTTAGGTCCTAATAATTTCTTATTTTTTGTATCATATTAATATGTTTCTTATTTTTTAGATACAATACAACTAATATTTTCTTTTGTAGTTGATTTGCTAGCTTTGTTCTTTTGATTTCTTTTTGTTTTGTTGATTAACGATTGTATTTTGATGATTTAGAGCAATAATTCGTGAGATATATGAGTATAACCACTTAGTTTATATATAGATGTCTTAAATTAAGTATAATGTGTATGCATACATGTTATATATAACCCAAAAAATAAGGTTCATTATATATAATTCTAAAGCTAAATTGTGAGAAAAAAAAATAACAAGCTCATCTCAGCTCTGTTTAGCCCTATTTTAAAGGGCCGGCCCTATTAATCCTAACAAAATGGGCCGCTAGAGCGGGCTATGACTTACATATTCAAACCTCAGCCCTATTCAGTCCTAAATTTAGTTTGACCGAGCCGTACCCTATCCTAAACCCTAAAATTTAGGGTCGGACCGGCCTAACCCGATCCACGATGAGGCCTAGCTAGTCGTAATATTCTTTTGCAAATGAAGGCCACATAAGCTTATGAAGAGGGACAGCCAAAGAAAAGGTGATTGGCAAATGACAAACATGATTAGTTTGATGAAATTTTGGATGGTAAAAGTGCTGAGAATTGCCCTCAAAGGGGATACGACTGCTAACTTGACCAAATTATGCGATTGACAATTGTTTTAGTACCAAAAAATCACATCAAACCTAAAAACAGTCATTTACTTTTGATTTGTGAAAGATATGCCCTTCAAACGGTTCTGATGTTATAGATAAAAATCACAGTAATTAGACATCACAATACAAATGTAACTTATTTTCTAAACAAACAAGAATGTCAGCATACTTAGATGATGAAAAATTTTAAACGGTATCGTTTTCTTATAACAAACTTATATAGTTAAGAAAAGGTTCAAAAAGAAAAACAGAAATTGTTGAAATGCCAAAAGAGTACAAGTGAAAGTTGTATTGATGACTAGGTAAAGTAAAACATCATATTTGTTAGATTCAAAAGTAAAAAGCCCATTTATGAAAGAACAAGTGGACCGATACCTGCGGTCAGGAAGGTCAGAGAGTGCTTAGAAAGTCAAATGCGCTCGCGATGAGGGTACTAACGAAACAAGCTCGCGAGGGAAGATAGTTTGCTCGCAGGAGGAGATGCGCTCGCGGAAGGGGCTGTGTATCATGGAAACACTCTCGCGGGAGGAAAAACGTTCGCGAGAGTATCAGAAGAGAGAAAACACGTGGCCACAAGAAGTTGAGTTACAAACAGAAAAGTATTGGGCTTAGAGGATTGGGCTTTAAGAGGTTGTTTTGCATTATAAGGAGAATTCTTAAACCCTAGCAGTATGGTGCCGTGCCTTGGTTCACAAGTAAAACATCTACCCTAGTGTTCACTATATAAAGGGGTTAAGATACAAGAAAAAGACACAACTACATCTATCAACAAACAGACAACAACTTCGCCACGCGAACGTCTTCAAGCCTCTCCGGAGCAACCAAGCCTGATCCGTCAGCAACCGTAGCCTGATCCGTCAGCTGCACAAGGGACTTAATCCGTTAAGTCTGACAGGTTTCAATCCGTTGAAATCTCACTATTCCCCTGTTCAATCCGTTGAGCAGTTTTACTCCCGCAACCAGTTCTGGAGAATCCGTTCGCCAGTCCATATCATGCATATCTTGATACCCGCTGCTTAGTTTTCTTGCATACTAAGTAAGATTCGGCCATCCGCAAAGGTTGGAGAAAAATCCTAGAGGGACTTTTCCCTTGTAGGTCTGAGAAGAGAACCCAGCACAGAGGAAGAAGATCGGCGTCTATCACGATCGCTGTGAGAAGAAGTCAGAAGAGGGACGCGAACAGCATCCAACTTCAAGGTTGTACCTGATCCAAAGGTACTGGCACGCCTAGCACAAATATACAAGCCGGTTGTTTGAAGGACTGCAAATTCTACACCAAACAATATTCCATCAGGTAAATCAAGTGATGAAGCCAAATTCTAAGTTTTTGAAGTGCCCCAAGAAAGTAAGAAGCTGAAAATAAGGTAAAACAAAACACAAAACAAAAAAAACCAGGGAGGTTGACGAAAACAAGGTCGGTATTGTTTGGTAACGGGGACAGAGGTTTGTACTATAGAGATATTAGAGGCATGTCTGTAATGTACCAATGGCCACTAACCGTGGTACCTTCCCTTCCCCACGACACGCATCGCCATTAATCCATTATTATATATATGGCATTGCCTGGCTGGTCCTAGACAATACTATACTAATTAAGGGACAGACACTTTCGGGGTCAGGACAAGGAGTCTTTAAGCCACTGCTGCCCTTTATTTGTCCCACACTGGCCTCTGCATCATACACCGTATCCCACCCCCACCCCCACCCCCACCCCCACCACCACCACCAGTAACAGACTCTGCCTTCCTTCAGTAACAGTACCATAGGACAACCCCGAGGCTATAATATATAGGACAACCTTCGGGCTAGCTTAGCCGTCTACATGTTATTACCTATCATTTTTGACTGCCCTCATTTACCCAGGTTCGTCTACGCACCAGACCCGACCCGGGCGGGCCGCCTTTCTCTGGTGAAATGGAGGAGGGTCACTGTGGAATCTTTTGTGGGGTGTCAAGTCCTATTGTCCTACTGTGTGTACGGACGACCCTGAAACTTGTGCACAATTTCTGCGTGTTGTTTCACTCCGCCGGTGAACAATTATTTACTACTATATTTACTACAGCGCACGGAAATTTCAGTAAACTCATTAGGACCTATCTACAAATAAACTTTTTTATCACAACTAGGATATGTATTTTAGCTAACGAAAAATACTGTTTAAAAAATTCATCAGGTAAAGTCATGGTCGATGAAAGTTCGTCGGCTATGGTTTTATCGAAAAAAGACCGTCAGCTATTACTTTAGCCGACGACTTCAAAAACTGTCGTTGCCTAAAGTCCCAGACTATAGCCGACAACACGTATAATCGTCGGCTATAGTCTAGCACTATAACCGACGACGTGTCATCGACTATAGTCTGGGACTTTAGCCAACGAAACTACGTGTCGTTGGCTATATTATGGGGTATTGGCCGACGACATCTACGAGTTATCGTCGGCTAAAGAATAATTTAAAAATAAATATAATAGGCTATAATTTTTAAAAAAAAAAATTGAAAAACTATAATCGATGAATTAGGGTAAGTTTCGTCTGTTAAAGTAAAAAAAACTACTGCCGATGAATTATGGTAAATTTCGTCTACTATAAGTCCATTACAGTAAAAAAAATTTCAAAATTTCTATATTACCATTCCATGCAACCTGTAAAATACACAAAAATAATTGCATATAACCAATAACACTAAAAATGGCAACACAACACGTTTTTCATTAAAAAAAATTATTCATAAACACATAAAACTATATAATCATTCAACTATACACAAAAATGTACATCGTCTAAATTTATATCTGAGTATGCGGGTTGCTACTGAAGAGGTTGTGGCGGCTGAGGTAGCGGTATAGGCGTAGGCATCGACGGAAGCGGAAGTCCCTGAAGCTAGGCAGTTGTAAACTCATATATATACTAGAACATCTGCTGTTGCTTGGCCTGCTAGGCGGCATATACCGCGACATTATAGTTTTGTACGACGGTAGTATAGGCTGTCTGGGTGGCATTATAGATTGCTTGAGCGGCTTGATGTTCCCGTAGCCTCTGAACTTCCCACTCTATCTAAGTCGTCCTTCTATTGGTCGAGGGCGCCCTTTGTTGAAATCCTAGAGTGGTCTTCAGGACACCGTTACACCTCGCTCCTAGACCCTAGCAGTAGAAGTTGTTTCCTCACGGGGGAAGGCTGTGCCCATGACCCTCGCCCCAACTCTTGGATCCGAAGTGTCGATCCGAGACATGGCTTCAAACGTGTCTTGATCATGTGTGTCCGGCCATGTCTCCCTCACTATAGCACTTATCACCTCGTCACTAGCTTGTCTCACTTTCGCCTAATTGGATAAGTAAAAAATAATTAATTAACATTTTAACATATATATAAGTAAAATTTAAATTTAAAAACGTAAAATGACTTACAATATCTTCCTCAGCATCAGGATATGTCCTCTCGTATGTATAGACGTAACGGTTGATATCTGGATATTCCCTGACCGCCTCGTCTATCAAGACAGCGAATGGTTTAGAACCGACACGATGGTTCCAGGTGTTGCGTTGCTGGTTCTGAGCGTTCACCCGGGAAACGGTCTTCAACAAAAAAATATTAGTAAAAGATTTAAACAGACGTACTTAATGACAATTTAACCAATTAATTTTTTTACATACCTGTTTATGAGGGTTGTTGAATTCTGATGTCAGACGCCAACGTCACTCGTACTTCTTGTATTGGAACTCATCAGGGGTACCAGAACGTCTGTTCTCGTGCATAGTTCAGTGGGTCCTTAACTCGTTCTTCCACTCCTTGTACCTACAGATACAACAAAAATATTAGAATTATTAAGATCACATAAAATTTCATTTTTTGATTAACTTCCCAATGTACCTTCCTCCATGCACAACGTCCGCCAGCTAGTCTCAGGTGCTCGGAAATGTAAAACCACACCTGATTTAACTGTTTATTAGTTTAGTTTTTCGAGAAATCAACAATGTAATGCATAATATTATTGAAGCATTTTGTAAACTCATTGTCATCGTGTTGTGGACCACGTTCTTAATCTCCTGCGGGACCTCACCCCAGTTTGACCATAACATATGGACTTTATCCCTAATGAGGGGTCTAAAAGACCCTAGGCGCTAGGCAGGCGACGGCCCATAGCCTAGCGCCTAGGCAGGGACTAGGCATGGATTAGACGATTTACTTTTTTCATATTTATTAATTAAAAATATATTTTTTATGTACTTCAATATTTGAAAACAGTCAAATATGGGTAAATTATTCAACATAAATCTTGTTAGACCTATTTATAAAATAGATTATAGCCAAAATTTAGTATAATTTCATGTAAAAATGAGCAACAACAATAAACACATACACTTCTAATTCTAAAAACAGCATTTGCTCTTATATTCTCATGATCTTCACAATGTAACAACCACATCACTAAATGTAAATAAAATTAGCCGGAGAGCTTAGAACCCTAGACGACCAGGCGACCGCCTGATTGCCCACAGCTTGACACAAAGGCCTTGAAGAAAAGAGAGGCGGCTTGTTGTAGCCTAGAGCCTAGGCGGTGCTAGGCGGGGCCTTTTAGAATCTTGAAAAAAATAAACAAAGAACACAAGATTTTTGACGCTGTGTAAAAACCTCAAATTAGAGTAAAAAACACAACGGAGCATAAGCTCAGAAAACACTTTCAACTAGATGAATTCGTACAGTCTTACAACACACGTAAACTCTATTCTATTACAAATTTCTACTCTCTAGACAGACTGTTTTCTTCTATTGTCTTTAAGGAACACTTCGAATCCTTAAGACTTCACCAAGCTTCTCTTCAACACGAGAATCACTCACAAACAACAAGTTCAACTCAATAAAGAACAGTTGAACTTGTATATGACAGCGGAACAATGTATTCTTTTCAATGCTCAGAGTGCAAAGGGTTACGCATCCAATAGATGTCGACCCCTTTTTATATCTTCTACTAGAGCTGGTTCAATCCTTCTTGTTTATTATGTAACCCTAATCAAGTCCAAGAAAGAAACAATCAAAAACAAGATTTTCAATATATATATTTCATAAGAGATTATCTTATCCGATGTAGGATTTCTTTCCTCAATCCAGTTTATATAAGGATGCCGATATGTACATATAATCCAGTCTGATATAAACAAGATAAGAAAATGGTCATAACGACCAATGAGATTTGTAACCAGTCAAAACAGTTGACACGATAGTGTGGGCTTCCTAACCAGATAACGACTCTAAACAATTAGAGTAATGCTAGGTGAACCATATTTTGAAAGACCATTTAGAGACCATCTTACGTGGCGGCTGACGTGGCAGAGATGTTGCCCTCTATGTTGCATTATTTCTCTAGAGAACATTGTTGTTGACTACTCGTTTCTTTGCAAAACTATCCTGAGGAAGATTGGAACTTCGGACATTGGGTGTAGAGTGAATGCTTGGTTGCAACTAGCAGGAGATCGCAGCATCAATAAAGACCAATAGGGTTGCTTTATTTGCTTCTGCAGAAGGTTCAGTCAAGGACTGATATTTTGTTATTCTGGTATCTGATATGGTCATGGGATGATGCCAATATTCCTGGGTTTTGAAAGTGTTGTGTAGGGCTTATTACTTTGAATTAAAATGATTAGCTCCATATTGCTGTTGAACAAGAGCTAGATTAGTATAAGAACCACACAATCTGTATATATTTATGCATGATAACGATACAGGTAGAAATATACAAATATCACAGAAAAGAGCATGAGTGTGATTTAGACTTTTAGCTAGAGGTGGTTCTTGATGGAAGCACCGTAGTGAGTCTGATCATCATAATACTTGGACCATAGCATGACCCCTCCATACTTGGATGAACCCTTAATTGCTGGAAGCACTTGAGAAGTGAGATCATTGACAGGAATAAAGCCGCTTCCAGCGGCATCAGGAGCAGCTGGTAGACCTAGGAATATCTTTGTAGCTGGAATGTAAACCCACTGCTTCCATGGAGTTTCCAGGTCACTGAGATGGGACGAGTATTGGCATGGGGGTTGTTGTAGAATTGAACCCACACGTAGTCGAAAAGGCCTGTCTTGAGGGCTTCTCCCACCCAAGCGTCAGGGAAAGGGCACTGGGGCGCTGCAGTCAGGTAAACCTTCGCACGCAGAGAAGAACAACGACGTCTTTCATCGAATAGATAGGAAAGAAAAAAATAGGGTTTATAAGACTAAATCATAAAACTAGAAAAGAATTTTCTTATTAAGAAAAGGTTAATAAAAATAAAATATCAGAATTTGTGTTATGATGATGTGGCTCTACCACGTCAGCCGTCATGTAAGATGGTCTCTAGATGGTCTATCAAAATATAGTTCACCTACCATTATTCAAACAATTAAAGGGTTGATAAATGCTCACCTTCTAATTGTGAATACTTACCTCTTTTGGTTCTCTCTCAAGTGTAATTAGAGTAATTTTGATGAATGAAGTTTTTTGTTTTTAATTGCTTATATCTAAAGAAGTAATAAATGAGATAGTTTTATTTCTTTTTGGTCCGGTCTGATTGACTGGGAATGGCAATTTAAGAAGATGATACAAGTGAATCGGTGAGATTTGAAAATGTTATTTTTCACCTTAGTCGTGTCACATAGTACCTAAATGCATTGTTATCAAAATTGGAATCATACAAAAATTGAAAAAATATGCCTTAGAAAACTAACAAATCAAACCAAACCAATATGCTCACAAAATTGACCACAACACACATGCTAAACTAATCCTATTTTCTTTTGGTCCAATGAACAAAGGAAAATTGGACCAAAAAAATAGGGTACACCCAAAACAGACGGTAATGGCTAGAAAGAAACAAATTCAGACACATTTTGCTGAGCTTTCAGATATAAATCCACATGGATCTATCCCCAAATTGACATTTAACCATCATCATAATATCTCATTACATTAAATTAGATCAAAAGCATTGACAGAGTTAAAAACAGAACTAAATAGTAGCTAGATTAACCCACAGGACAAAAATAACCCGATTTAACCATTACTCAAAACCCATCTCCATGTCTATTCTCTCTGCCTAACCTCTTATTTACAATTTTCTTCTGATTCCCTAGCTCATTGTTTCATATAATCACATTCACATAATTGAGCAAGCATTTGGGTTCTCATCACTGAAAATCTGAGGTGCATGAAGAGGAGCAGCCATGTACATCCTTGGTGCTGTTGGATAATCATACCCATAAACCAGACCATAAGGAGGAACCTGCCCAAACCCGGGTTGCCCTGCCGGAAAATCCATCTTGTCCACTTTCCGACCTCCCCCGCCACCAGCATTGCCGCCCTCCCCACCTTCCTCCTTGTTCTTCTTAACACCTCCACCATTGTCCCCGCCGCCTTCGCCTTTCTCCCCTTTCTCCTTCTTAGGTGGCACAATCTCCGCATTCCTCTTGAGCCTCACTTTGAGACTCTCAGCCAAAACCTTCATGTCCATTGCCCCCTTCACAGTCACCAAGTCCTTCTCCTTGTCAATGCTCATGTCCTGGAACCCTGCCACACAGCCCAAAATATTAACATTCACCAGAACAAACACCGCCGTTTCAACTAAAAGAAAAAATTACCTCACCTTTGGTCTTGGTGACGATCTTGTGAATCTTCTCAATGCAACCTTGGCAGTGCAGATTGAGCTTGAGAACCGCCGTCGTCACCGGAGGCTACGCAAACACAGGAATACTAAATTAATTAAATCCCAAACCCAAAATTATTAAGTGAGGTAGGTAGGGTGTGCAAAAAAGACCAGTCTCTCACTCACCTCCTTGGGTTTCTTGTCGTCCTTTGCTGCCTTCTCAGGCTGCTTCTGGTTGCTGTTGTCGTCTTTCTCCTTCTTGGGCTGCGGCGAGATGAGGTCCACCTTCTTTTTCAGCTTTCCGGCAAGCTTTTCCCGGAGCTTTGCTGGGTCCACTTTCCCGACCACAGTCAGCTTGTGGGCTCCCGTCTCCGGCTTCACCGAGTCCACCCCTGCATCAAAAGAAAGGAAAGTTAGAAATCGAATCTGGCGTTGGGATGAGATTCAAACCCCTGAAGTATAAACAGAGCATTCCCCTGGAATATACTTTTTTCATGCAAAAAACCAAAAATTGCACACAAACAGTTTAAGATAATCAAAATGGGTTTAACGAATCTAAAACTTTGGGAAGAAAGACGCATTGAAGGAACATTATGGAAACAGAGAGAGTGGGTTTCAGTGAACCCAGTTATGGAAAGCATTAAATAAACATGGGTGTACGAAATTGGGAACTATTTGAGGCTAAATATAACGAAACATCGAAAGGAAATCTTAGAGTTGGAGTGGGTTTTGGACTAGGGAAAGGAGCATTATACCTTCAAAGGCTTTGAGGGTTTTGACGATTTTGGAAGTGCAGCCATCACAGTGCATGTCAATCTTCAAGACCACAGTGATGGGGTTGTCCTCCTTCTTCTCGGCGCCGTCGCCGCCCTTCTTGTTGCTGTCTCCGCCGCCGTCGCTCTTCTTCTTCTGCATTCGCCCAACAAAAGAAAAACCTATTAGAATTCACACATCACATAATCCACAGAGAGATTCAGGGTAAAAGATGGAGGTGAGCACTCACAGCGCCCATGGGGGTTTGTGGGTTGGTTGGTTTTTGGGAGTGGAAATCGGAGAGTTGTGAGAGAAAATGGTGAGACTGTGGAGAGGTCGTGGGTATTTTAAAGGCAGCGAGGTTGAGGGGGAGTGAGTACGTTCAGTTTTATGACGCTGTAGGTGGGTGGGTTAAATTGGTCTTTTCAATAATGATGATGATGATGATGATGATGATGATGATGATGGATGATAGTGGTGTGATGTGTCATGTATGATTATGAGGAGGAGGATGATTGTGTGATGTGGTTTGATGTGATTAGGGAGGGGGTGTTTTATGTGCGTGAGAAGCGTGTGAGCCTGTGCGGGTTTTAGAATGACGCGTGTGAGAAACTTGGTAATTTTGGCTTGTGATTTTCTTTTGTATCTTGGTGTCTAGTGTGATGGAAAAAGGAAGATGAGTTGATTGGGTGGGAAACAACCATAGCAGTTTTTTTTTCTATCAAAAAGAGTTGTTAAGGGTGTTTCCCACCTGATAAAAGTTGCAAAACACACGATATAAAAATAACTTAATTATTGTTTAGCCTCATTAAGAAAAAACCTTGCTTTCTTAATAACATCGTCGACTGAGTCTTATGCATGTCCAGCTACACCATGGAGTCAGCAATGGCTTTTGGCCTAGCCGACGTATGTTGTTTATGGTCGAAAGGGTGTTTTGGTTAGTAGGCGTGTCTTAGATATGAAGGTGCAGATCAGGAGGTGTGATGTGTCATCTCTCTAGGCTGGAAGGATGGGTTGTATCGTGGCTGTGTTCTTGGATCTACAAGAGGAAGAAATCTTGTCGTGTTGGAGCACGTCTAGGGTATACGGTGGCCGGCTGGTCAGATTTGGGATCAGATCTTAATCCGGTTGGCTAATGATGTCGATTGGAATCTAGGTTTGGTTCCTACGACAAAGTTATCAAGCATTGGTGGATCTAAGATGGTGACCTCGTCGACCTGCGCCATTTTTTGTTGGTCATACAACAACATAGATCGGAGGGGAGGCTGGCACCAATGGGGACGTAGAGTGACCATAAGCATTTTCTCACTCAGAGAATGACAACACCAGCTCAATAGAAGTGGTTATTAATCTTCACTATACCTTGGTGAATGAGCAATTAATGTACAAGAAAAAGGCATATGTGCCTGAGATTGAAGACTAGAGAAAAAAAATTATAGCTGAGTTTCATGAAGGGGTGAGTGGAGGACATGCAGCAAGGTTGAAGACCTATACGAGGGTGGGAAGAAATTTTTCTTGGCGTAGAATGCAGTCATATGTTAAAAGGTTTGTAGTTGAATGTGAAGTTTGTCAAATGCATCATTATGAGACAGTGCTCCCTCCAGGTCATCTACAACCCCTTGCCATTCCCGACCGAGCATGGAGTGAGGTTTCAATGGACATCATAGATGGACTGCTGAAATCATAAGGTAAAACTACTATTTGGGTGATAGTGGATAAGCTCACTAAGTATTCACATTTTATACCTCTAGCACATCCCTATACTGCAACAACTTTAGCTCAAATTTTTGTGAAGGAGATTTTCAAATTACATAGAATGCGTGACATCATATTAGACAGAGATCCCATTTTTATGAGTCTTTTCTAGGAAGACTTTATTGCTTTGCAAGGCACTAAACTGAGCAGGTCTTCAGCTTACCATCCTCAGTTGGATGGCCAGAAAGAAAATTTAAATAGGGCCTTGGAGCAATATTTAAGGTGTGTAGGGAGAAACCGATTGATTGGGTGAAATGTTTGGCATAGGAAGAGTGGTGGTATAACACTACACATCACACAACCATTCAAATGTCCCCTATTAAGGCTTTGTATGGTTACTCTCCTCCATCAGTGGTGCCCTATATTCCAAGGTCTATAGCTGTGGTAGATGTGGATCATCAACTCAAAAAGAGAGAAGAGTTGTTGGCTTTGCTCAAGAGGAACCTGTAAAAAGCTCAACCCATAATGAAACACTTCTATGATAAGAGGCACACTGAGAGAAGCTTTGAGATGGGAGATCTGGTTTACTTGAAATTACACCCCTATAAGCAACACTCAATGCATAAAAGTATCTTTCATAAGTTAAGTGCCAAGTATTATGTTCCTTTTGCAGTATTGGAGAGAATTGGACTAGTCGCCTACAGGTTGCAACTGCCACCTATAACAAAAATTCACAATGTCTTCCTTACTTCTCTATTGAAGAAGAACTAGGGGATCAAGTCCAAGTAGCAGCTGAATTACCACTCATCAATGATCTAGCTAACTCTAAATGGGAACCACTTACTGTGATTGACCGGAGAATGGTCTAGCAGCTACTTAGTGGTTGATCCACTGTCATGGCAGTACTCCTGAAGAAGCTACTTGAGAATTTGTAGGGGATATGTAGCGCATGTTTCTAGGATTCAAAACTTGAGGACAAGTTTTATTGAAAGGGGCAGCAATGTTATGAATATCAATAACTTTCCTAGTTTCACTAGTAGTAAGTTTTTCTTTCCCTAAAGGTCATATGAATAGCATGTGCATATGTTAGATATTTTCTAGGGTTGTGGGAGATTTAGTTGGATAGAGGACAAGTGGTAGGATCTGAGTGCTCCAATGAGAGTGCAACTAGCATAATGTATTCCCAATGTCGTCATGAATCAAAAATCTTTGCTTTTGTTTTGAATTTCGTTCCTTTATATTCTTAGAATAAAAAGGGTCCAGATCCCTAATACAGAGCAACACAGTTGCTAACTTCGACGGGGAGGGTAGAATAGTTCTCTGGTTTATTCTTTACGGGTTTGGATATTGCTTGTGTGCCCATTATGGGCAGGAGGTTATGCTTGGTCTAAGTTATTGGGCCTTACCCTTGCTTTTTATTTGTTTTTAGTTTTTATTTCTTTATGCTAAAAGTTAAGCCTACAACAGGTAATAAGTTTTTACATTAGTTGTTATGTAGGGCGAGTCGAGCCTTACGTCTGTGGGTGCACTCAATGTGTCTTGTCTGTCTTAGATAGGCGGCGAGTTCCTTATTTTATCAAATGGTTGTTGTCGTCTAATGACAGAGTGAAGCTGAGTGTCGTCAGATTTAAGTGTCGTCAGATTTATCTTCCGGTAGTGACATAGCTAGAAAGCTGATTTAGAATTAGATATAGGATATGTAAGCGTGTTACATATATACTGATCTTTCCAAGATGTCACCACTATATCAAAGCAAATAAAGTCATCATTAGAGCATAATACTCTTTGCTAGTTAGTGCTTGTTTGAGTTCATGAGTATTGTAAAAGTTTCTAATATTATTTCAGATCTTTGCAATCAGGGGTTTAGACCTAATGTTCCCCCTTTGTATTCAACAGTTTCATTAATTGAGGGTTGAGGATAAAATGTGTGTTAAGTAGAGAAATTATGTGCAAAATTGTTAAAAGCTGACTTATAAAGTGATCGTGATGTCTTCTTACGATTCTGTTAATTTGTACATTGTCATTACTTGATTAATTTTCTTTAATGTTTCGGTGACATGTATATGGACTTAACGAAACAAGAATCGTACGAATTGGACTTGTGGAAGATAGCAAAAGAAGCAGCAAAATCATTGGACCCGAGAGCATGAAATCAGAACAGGAACATGATTTCCAGAAACCATAACTCAACTTCAAAAATCTCCTCAGAACGATCCAGAAGGAACTAGGAAGGGTGTCATATATGGATGGAAATTTGTGGATGTCTAGTTTCTGAATCGTTTGGAATCGTAGCAATCCATGCTCTGAGGAAGGAGTTATGACAGAAACAATGGCCGGAGGTCAGTCTGCCAAAACAATGCAGATTCTGCTGGAGTTGTCTACCGAGTTTGTGATGGTGTTTCTTCACCAAAATCCTTCCCAATCATGCCAAATGATTGATGAGGAGCTTAATGGAGATGAGAGAAGTTGTCTAGAAAAAGAAGAATCAAAGAAACCACAAAAAGAAGCTTAGAATCTCTAAGTCTTGTTGGCCAAGCAAACCAAGTTCAAGGAAAACCTAAACCTATTTGGGCTAGGATTGGGGGCTGCCGAATTCTCTCTTGTATTCCTCTATAAATAATCTTCTATAGGTCAGAATAGGTGTGTTTAACTATTTGTTTAAGCCATAGTATAGCCAAGCTCTCTCCAAAAACCCAAAACACAAAGCTGTCGCTCCACCACATTCCATTTGCCGCCGATCTTTCTTCCATCCTTAGATGATCCCTTAAGTAGGTCTAGGTATGGAATTCACCAATGTTTTGTGTAATACCTACTGTGTTTGTGTGTTTTTTATAATATATTTATGTTTGTTTTTGGTTTTACAACTTGAGCATGTTCATATAGTCTTCTTGGTGATTTCTTGTATGGTTGTGTTTTTGTTTGTAACGTCTTGAGCATGTGTGAGTTTTATGATTTAGATTAAGTTGTTGTGTATTTATGTGTGTAGTATGTTTTAGTTGATTAGTCATCACTTGATCATGTAATCGAACTCATAGACGTTTAGGGCCATAAACGTTTCTACGGGAGGAGTTTAATAAGCCGTGGTAACTTAGGATCAAATTAGGCGCAAAGATAGTTTGATTTTAAGTTGCTGTAAAGGGTTGTTAGGGTGAGTGACTTGTATGCGAATAGGATGAGTGACGTCATACCTAGGATCATGTCTTCAACCGACTCTAGAGCTTAAGTGTATTTTTGTTTAATTTAGACCAGAAAGAAATCTTGAACAAAGGTGACACATATATGTCTTAGGATCAGGCCGGAATGAAGTTTCTAAGTACACTTGAGAAGTTTAAAACGAGTTGAAATTAACTAAGTCATAGGATAACATGAATACCTCTATTTAATCTTACATGAAATTGATATGAGTTTATTTCGGTGTTTGCTATTCTACGTGCTTAAATATTGGTTGACCACCACATGTAAATAATAGATTTTAACTTAGGATGTTAGAAACACTAAAACCCCCCATAATAATTCGGTACATATGTATATATTTTGTAAATGATTTTCGTTAATATTTTGTGAATATTGTATTTTTGCCGAATATGTATATATGTTCATACTTATGCATTTGTGTATACTTGTATATTATGTGACAAATAATTGTATATGCTATGTATATGTGTATTTTGTACTTGTGAATATTACTAACTTGTTTTAATGCAACAATTAATCCTTCTCTAGTGTCCCCGGTTAGAACGATCTCTACTTACAGTTACTACAAGGATAGAGTTTTAAATTGCAGGTTGTTTATCCTTAACCTGGTAACGGCAATCATCACGAAAATATACGTCAAAGGCAATCTTCTAACGACTCTACGTCTCCTTTAATAGAAGTCTAAAACCCTTGTGCAAGACTCCCCCATTTCCTTTAGCATCCTAATCTTGATTGACCTCCTAAAGGAAGGAATTTGATACGCAATCAAATAATATCAATATATAATCAAATATCTAAATCTCATAGAATCAATATCACATATACCCTAATCAATATTGGATTCTAGTGATCCAACGTAATAACCAAACCATGCAAGCACACTTAGGATTTCCCATGTATATATCATATTCAATTAAACATATAGATACATATTCATATATGTCCTACGGGATCGTCCCGTACGGGATACGTTTCTAAAAATGCAATCCCGTCTCGTCCTGTCCCGATAATATATTTTTAGGACGGGATTCAGTGAATCATGTCCCATGCCCAGCCCTAGAAGCAGGGACAGACCATTGAGGTGCAACTTCAGCTTTTGAGTTTTCAACTCCAACTTTCGTATACGGGATTGAAAGCTCAGTTCTATCCTGCTGACAATTTTGTTTCACAAACTTCGTTGGTTTATATGATTCTCCTTCAAAACTCAAGTCCCTCACGATTATTTTGACTCTTTCCAGTACCGATCATCTTCTTCACATTCATTGAGTTGATGTCAAACTTGTTGAATTGATTATGAGCATCTTTCAATTTAACCTGCAATCTTTTATTCGCTCGTGTTAGAGAAACATTCAAATCCGATTGAATGTTTAGCTCAACTTGAAGAGCTTTGATCTTATCAATCAACTCATCCATCTCCATGTCCCAATTTATGGAATTCATCCAATCTTGCACACAATCAATCTCAACCTTCTTCAATTGTTTTAAAATAGTTTTACTTTTAAAAGGTTGGTCTCCATCACCGTCACTTTTGAGGGGAACAAAACATGTGGCTTTTATATGTTCAACACCTTGGCCTGTATTGTAAGATCATGGAGAACAAAGATAAACATTAGGTCTACAAGAATTTTGATCAACACAAATAGAAAAAAAATTTAGAACACTTTTCAACAAGGACAAGTTTATACTTGAAATCAGTATACCCGGGGATTGAAACAAGTCCTTCAATCCCTGTTGATAATACTTTTTCTTTTGTAGTATTTGTTGAAGGAACTGTGACACTAAGTACCAGTTCATTCTGGAACTTCAACTCATCTTTACTTCCAGATCCCAAACACACATCACACTCACACAAAGATTGATCAAAAACACCACATCCACAACAATTAGATTTTTCAATACATGAAGATTTCTAGGGTTTAGTAGAAGATTTCCCATTTTAAGAAATATCTCAAATTCATCAATTAAACGTTTATACTCATTCAAATCAACATCAGTCGAAGAAGAAAAATATTTTAGCTTTTTCTTGGGTTTGATTCTTATCTTAAAAGTCTCAGTATGACTTACCAATGATTTATTACAGAGATAAGTACTATTGATCGAACTAGCAGCTACATCATATTCCATCCTTAAACCTTACCCACGGACCTCACTAAGTATATCTAGTGACCTACTCTAAACCAATTGAAGGTACTGTAGAACGTGCAGCAAGGATTGAAACACGATTTCATTCCTCGACGAACCGGACAGAAAACAAAGAAACCAACACACCTATTTGTTTACTCAGTGAAACCTCAATTTGAGGAAAAACACTGCCGGAGCTTTAACTCATGAAAACCCCTAATGAAAAAGTAATTCACTATGAATCAAGAATAAGTCAATTACAAATTACGTAGCACTGAACGCGGCTACTCTCTCTAGAACCCTAACATATATGTTTAAACCACTCTTGTTCTCAAAGTAACCTTCTTCTTCAATCTTCAAGGAACTGGTCGCGTCCTTGATCCTTCAATCACAACTCTACTGGCCTAGAGAGTGTGTTAATCACATAAACAGGAAGTTCAACTCAACATGTAACAGTTGAACTTCGACATTTTTTCTCAATCTAGTTTGCAGCAGAAATAGGCGTCAAAAGGCAATCTTCCAATGGCGACTGCGTCTCTTTTTATAGAAGTCTTAAATCCTTATGCATGACTCCCCTTTTCTTTAGCTTCCTAATCTTGATTGATCTCCTAAAGGAAGAAATTTGATACCCAATTAAATAATATCAATATATAATCAAATATCTAAATCACATAGAATCAATATCACATATACCCTAATCAATATATGATTCTAGTGATAACCAAATCATGCAAGCACTCTTAGGACTCATGTATAATGTCTTAATGAATATAACCTTGCAATGAACGTATCAACTTGTGAGTTTAATTCCAACATAATCACACATCATATATATATATATATATATATATATATATATATATCATCAATAAATGTTCATCAATCATATATTTAACCATATATAAGTCCTAATTAAATTAGAACTTCCTTGTGTTCACACTTCTTTTATTTTGTATAGGGATGTCAACTAATCATGTACCAACAATCTCCTCCTTTAGCAATCCTATACAAAACCATATTTAAACGATTCTCCGTGTCTTATTGCTCACATCCAATTCATGTAACCTGCTAAAATTTAAGCAAACAACAAAATGAAAAGTAAGAAGAATAGATACTCACAGGAATATCGAACTCGTACATGATTATAACATATTTTAAATATGATATACTTGATTCTCCGCTAAGAAGAAATCTTCACTTTAAATGAACATTCTTTCCCTTTTTTGTTTACGAATGACAAAGGATCAAGCACGAAGGGATTGAACTACATAGAATGACAAAGTTGCGTATTAGTTTCTATTTTCTATATATATATAATATTCATACCAATAAAGAGGAAACTTGTCGCTTTTCTTTCAAGACGATTGGTATTCTAAGGCTTAATTCTCCTTCCTTCTTTTCTTTACTATTGGAGCATGAATGAGTAAATATAGACAATTTAGCATGGACTTGTACGTAAAGCTATAGACATTTATATAATGTTGGAAGTTTAGAACTTTTGAAACACATACACATATTTTAGTTGTAGCTATCTTGTCCTAGTTGGAGAAAAACTTGAACTAGGACAAGCGTGGCCTGTGGATCACCATTGTACCGATATTGTCACAACTTAACCACCTTTAAGGTACAATTAGAAATGATCCACCCATATATAAGTTATATTTTATTTATCATGTTTCTGATGTGGGATATCTCCTCTCTAACACGCACCTTCATGTGCAACCTGACAAGGTCTGCACGTGAATCTATGTCACCCTCTCCACTCAAACACCAACTCTCACGTGCAACCAGATTTAAGGGTTTAGCACGTGTACAAATGTGTAAACCAATCCGACCACTAACCTGGTTCATCTGGCACTTGGTGACAATCTACACAAACACTAACCCTCACGTGCAACCAGACTAAAGGGTTTAGCACGTGTACATATGTCACACCAATCGAACCAACCAACCAATAAGATACAATTAGAAATGGACCCGCTCTGATACCAACTTGAACTAGGACAAGCGTGGCCCGTTGATCACCATTGTACCGATACTGTCTCAACTTAACCACCTTTAAGGTGTTGGGTTTTAAATATAAAATGTCTCGGTACAATTAGAAATGATTCACCCACATATAAGTTATATTTTATTTATCTTGTTTCTGATGTGAGATCTCTCATCTCCAACAGAAAAAACCAGCCTAAACTACACTAACTACTCAATCAACTCTAACTTTATCAATAATATTATCATTTCACTATAATAGTTCACTAGACATGAAAATCTAACATATATTTGTGTTATAGTCTTATAGAAGACAACAAATAGAATTGATATGTAAATCTAACATTTTTGTCTTTGTTAACAAAGCTAGAATAGCAACTCAATGTCTCAATCAAGTGTAACTTTTATCAATAATACTATCATGTATTCATGTCTCTAATTTCTAAAAAAAATCTCACGTACATATCTTTTTTTCTTGTAAAAGAATCATGTCATT
The DNA here is from genome assembly GCA_951800085.1 of Comarum palustre. Taxonomy (NCBI): domain Eukaryota; kingdom Viridiplantae; phylum Streptophyta; class Magnoliopsida; order Rosales; family Rosaceae; genus Comarum; species Comarum palustre. The sequence continues at coordinate 8,289,607 of OX637582.1, read as the reverse complement.
ATAATAATTCACTAGGTATGAAAATACCTAGCAAAGCAATGCTAGTAACTCAATCAAGTCTAACTTTTATCAATAACACTATCATGTATTCATGTCTCTAATTTCTATAAAAATCTCACGTACATAATATCTTTTGTCTCGTAAAAGAATCATGTCATTATAATAATTCACTAGACATGAAAATCTAACATATATTTTGTGTTATAGTCTTATAGAAGACACCAAATAGAATAGATATGTAAATCTAACATTTTTGTCGTTGTAAAACAAAAAAAACTATCAACGTAGGCTAGCAACTCAATCAAGTCTAACTATCGATAATACTATCATGTCTAACAATTCACTAGTCACTTCACGAAAAATCTCACATATCTTTTGTGTTGTAAAAGAAACAAAATATAGTATGCTAGTAGCATTATCATATTAATCCAACACAATCACACTATCATGCATGTAAACGGAAGTAGCTATAGACATAAGTATATATCTCCGATATTAGACGATTGGAATACAACATAATTTGTATGGTGATCAATTTAAAGGTATAATGTAGAATCTAACCTGAAATCCTCAACAATAATAATCTCGTTGACATGATTTTTCCTTATTAAAAATTGTCTTAATATGACATTTTGAGAAAATATTTGAGATATATAAGAAATATTTGAGATATATCAGAAATATTGGTGATTGTGTCATTTTACTGTAGTTGAGGGATATTTTCACGTCGCTTCTATCGGTCTTTTGAAAAAGATAAATATTGGTAAAAATATCAAAAATATCGTAGATATTTTAAACCCGGTTGATGAGAAGTGAATTGACATGATTATCATTATTGAATTGTACGTCATTTCGGTTTGTAGAGAAGGCATAAATTAAAGCTTTTACAAAGAATTAGAGCCTTAATTGATGCGTACATTGGGTATGAAATTTTTTGCTAAGAGTGTGTATAATAAGTACAACTTCAAGAAGGTTATTTTTAGGTTTGAACTTGGACATGGGAAATACTTGCATCAATACCGCTATTGACGTGTGCGCGCATACTTTCTGTTATTTACATATTTTTATCAATATAAATCATAATCTTAGCTGTTATAAAAGTTCAATTAACCAATCAAGATCACATCTGTAAAAAAATCAATTTGAAAAAAGATTGTTTGATCAACCAAATGCATCAATTAATTGAACGGTCGTTCATGAGACTGCTAACTTTCACCATAACTGTCCATTTGATTGAAGCATTTGGTTGAGCAAATGATCATTTTTTAAATTGATTTTTTGCATAGGTGATCTTGATTGGTTAATTAAATTTTTGAACGGCTAAGATTATATTTTACATTGATAAAAATATGTAAATAAAGGAGAGTATGCAAGCACGCATCAATATCAGTATTGATGTAAGTATTTTCTGACATGCTATGGTTCGGACGTGAACACAGTTGATTTGACACCCAACTGACTCTACAAGATTCAGGTGTTTGTAGTGATTCTTTTGTGTATACAATCACGATAAAACAATGTTAGTGCGAACAATGTGGTTGTGTCATACATGCACTGAAAAAAGGCTTACTAGCATACACACGACTTTTCGTTATAAGAATTTCGTCATGTCTTTAAGATGTGCACGCCACACATCAAGTTAAGTATCTTAGGAGTTCATCACACAAACTTAACAAGTTTGGGGATTTTTCTGTTTTTGAACAATTCATGGCAAATGTCAATGCTCTCATAGATGCCACCACTAGATGGAACATCACATACCTAATGCATGAAGTTGCATTCAAGTATGAGGCAATCTTTAACATAGAGCTTTAAAGTACGTTTAGTGAACCATCTTGTTACTACTTACATCTAACTTTATGATAGCTTCAATAATCGTTAAGACTTTCAAATCAATGATGCTGACAGCTTGTGAACAACTCAGAGCAAATACATCCTCTTCAAGCCAAGAAAGATCATTTGGCAGAACCGGATCTTCCACCTCTGATATCCATTCATCATCGGAGTCAATTTCCTCCACTAGTATAGGATCAAGCATCTTCGTTCTTCTTCTGATGTTTCTCTCCCTTAACAAAGAGTTGTACTTGACATAAACCAATGCATTTAATCTTTTATGTTCAAGTCTATTCCTTTTCTTTGTGTGAACCTAAGACCAAACATAAGGTTACAATTAGATATTAGGAATATGTAACCTATAATATAATTTTACCTTTATGTGAACATTAAATTTAAAATAAAAGGCAGTCACGAAGAATATGAATTAAATTTACCGACTCAAAGGTGCTCCAATTCCTCTCACATCCGGATGCACTACAAGTTAAGCTAAGAACACAAATAGCAAATTTTGTTAACTCAGGTGTTTCCTGTCCAAAACGCTCCCACCAACTTGCTGAAAAAAAAACAAGTCATTATTATCTACAAACAGCCTATAACATTGTGTACCACAAAGAAAACATATGAGGCATTACCTGGACTTCTTATTTTTCTAGAGTGTATTGCAAGCTTGGTTCTGAACTCTCTAAGGCATTTGTCATACATTTCTAATTGGATATCAACTTTCAAGCGATCCTCAAACACCATCATCCGGTCCATGCACTCATGCAGTCCTCTCTTAACTTCCAAGACAGTTGAGAAGTTTTCTTCATAACGCAATTGAGGGTTTAGATAGTAACCGGCAGCATGCAAAGGTTGATGGAGTTGAGGAGTCCACCTGCATCAATTTTGTTCCAAATTGGTTGATATTGCCTTTTGTTCTTCTTCAAACCAAATGCAATCTTTTCTTTGGCAGAATCCATCAATTCATAAATGTAGCCCATAGCAGGTCTTACCTCAGAATCAACCTCTCTCAACACACACTAATGGCAACACACCCTTCACACAAAAAGCAACATTACTCCAAAAATTCTTCTCAAAAAGAACAATTACACGGACTTGTATCGCTTCATGGCTTTTGACAAAAGGTCCCTCATTCCAATTCTTGCTGTTAAACATCATTTGAAGGGGCTGCTTTTGCTTATAAATACTTTGAAGGGTAAGAAAGGAAGTTGCAAAGCGAGTCACCGCCGGTCGAATTATCTCCTTGTTGCTTGTAAATTCTCTCATGAGAGAAAGAACCCATGTGTGACCATAGAGAAACTTAACCACTTGCTTAGCACTTCTAATTGTTTTCTCAAAGATTGTTAGTTTGCTTATATCTTCAAGCATAAGATCAATACAATGTGCCGCACATGGAGTCCACCACAACCTTTTCCTTTTTTGCATAAGTCTAAGCCCTGCATTCTTATAATTGGATGCATTATCAGTGATTATCTGAACCACATTATCTTCCCCAACTTCTCTCATTACATCATCCAAGTACTTTAGCATTAAAGATCCATTTTTTACACTACCAGATGCATCAATGGACTTCAAAAAGAAAGTAACAGCCGGACTATTCACAAGAAAATTAACAAGCACTCTACCCTTTCCATCGGTCCAACCATCTGACATAATTGAACATCCATATTTTTCTCATGCCTTCTTATGTTCAAACTTATATGTATCAATATCTTGCACTTCTTCCTTTAGAATCCAAGTTCTTAACTCATGCATAGAATGAGGCTTAAACCCTACACCATACTTAGCAATTCCCTCTACCATAGCTAGCCAAAATGGATCATTAACCGTATTGAAAGGAAGTACCCTAGAAAACATAAAACGTCCAACCATACGACACACTTCTTTCCTTAATTGTTTTCTATAAGCTTCGTTTAGTACGGTTTGCCTAGGCTCGGAAGACACAAATGCATCAAGTGGTCCTATAACTCTTGGTTGAGCAGCACTACTCCCACATTCTTCACCTAATGGAGATTCTAAACTACTACTTCCACCACTAATTCCTGCCCCAATTTCACGCAACATAACATTCCTCTTATATTTCCCATCTTTCAACTCTTTAAGAGTTTGTTGATAATCTTTTTTCACATCTGCAGGGACTTTATTGCAAGCTTTCATACCACCACTAATACCTGCTAAATGGTGTTTGAGCCTATTAATCGTACCACTACATACTTGATTGCAGTAAACACATCTAAAATATCTCTCCCCTTCCACTTTTTTGGCATGCTTCCATGCTTTATCTTTCCCATCTTCCCTTCTATCACCCATCACTAACATATCAAACAAACATAAAAATAAATCAATGTACAAGTCTTGTAATTTTATATAAGAACATATTCACAAATTAAAGTCTTGTAATGGAAGTTACACCATTTCACAAATTATTACTTGTGATTAATACATAAGCTATATTGATTTACATTCTTGCTGTTATGTTTAGCCTTTGAGAGCCTCATCAATGAGTCAAGGCCAAGGTTGTACAAAAAGATGAAAAACTACGGTGACATCTTTTTCGAATACAACCAGCAGGGAAGAAGACCAATTGAAGCAGCAGTAATATAAAATTATAAACTGTAATATAAAATTATAAACTATAAACTGTAATAAAACAATAAAGTTATATTTTAAGCTCTTCGATTATTAGTTTTTGACGGAGAAGAACACACATTCCAAGCCGAACGCATCAAGGAATATATCAAATCGCAAAGAACGGTATAAACTAGTTTTTGAATCAGGATGCATTCTGTCCCATCTTTAAAAAAAAGAACGGTATAAACTTCTATTTTCCACAGAGCTTCATCTTGTGTTTTTGGATTGCTATGGTTGTATGAAGATGTGAACTGGCGTTGGTGCTTTAAGGAAGAAAAGGCTTTCTGCTCAACTAGAATCTGGTGAAGTTTATTAGTCTTGAAAGCAAAGCATTGGCAGTTTAAGTGATCTGTCCCACTGTCTATATACATTGGCATTTTCGTTAGGATCTGAGCAACTGCCACTCACTTCTACCAGTAGACATGGCAAGTTGGTAGTTTCTTCAACAGTAGCAATGACATGATATTTAGGTTAGTTCTGTGTTCGCTGCAAATATAATTATCGATTTCTTCAATTCTGGTTCATATAGAGAATCAAAGCGCCTCTCCTAATATCTGAAAGTTACCTTGATCTTTCATTTAGGATAGAAATCAGAGACTATCATGATTTTTCTTTTAGGATAGAAATCAAAGATTATCAAGCACACTGGTGTCTTCACCAATACTTCATTTTAGAGAAAATTGATCAAATGAAAACGTCCACGCAGAAACAACCCTTCTTCAGATCTTAATATATACAAAGCAAACATAGACTAGGAGAGGCACTTAGATATGGGAGATATTCTCTGTCTTGGATCAAAGCTTCTGTTAGTAAAGATTAAGGCTTTAACATGGGTGATTTAGATTGGACAAAGCAATCCCATTACATAACCAGAATGAATGAATCACATCAGAAAAGCAATTTCCAGAAATCTGTAAAGTAACCAGAATGAATGAATCACATCTGCAGTCGAGTCATAGATGATTAACTTACCTGAAATATGAGAGTGGGATTCAAGCAGGGGTCTGGAGAGGCAGATCGTGCTGGCGGCGCAGAGATTGGGGAGGCGGAGGCGCGAAGAGTTGGGGAGGCAGAGAGATGGAGAAAATTGGGTCTGTTTTGGGGTCGACAACAGCACGGTTCAATCGATCTGAATTGGGTCAAAACGGCGTCGTTTTGAAAAAAAAACCAAAAGGGCGTCGTTTTGACGCGGAAAAAATAGAAAAAAAAACTTCAGCGTTGCCTCGCTTCTGCAGCGCCTCATCGCTCCGGCGCTCGCCTTTCCAGCGGCGTCCCGGCGAAAGAACCGGCGGGGCTTTTCTCCCTCACTCCGCCCTAAGGCGCGCCTCACCACCGCCCCGAAACGCCTTTGAAAACACTGATAATTAGTATAAGTTGTCTTAAAGGCATGTTGCCTCTATACTCTTGGATTAGCCTCCATTTTTTCCTTGGTTTGAAAAAGTCAGACGACATATAAGTATGGTGTGAACATACCCATAAATAACTATTTTTAGCTACAAATTAACATAACATATAAATGTTGTCTGATAAAACTATGAAAATTGTGTTTCAATGGTCTTTTAATGTACTTATTTGGATGACAAATATATGTCGTTTAACACTCTTAATTTTTCAATTTGGACATTGCTGGGCACATGTTTTTAACCCTTTAAGTCCACAACATTAGACGAAAAACTTATATCGTCTGACATAACCATAAATTTCATTATCTTTACTGCATTTTTTCAGACGAAATATTTATGTCGTCTGAATGAACCATAAATAATCAAATTTGGCTGGAGTTTGCCCTTTAAGTCCATAACATCAGACGACAAACTTATGTCATCTAACAGAACCATAAAATTCAATATTCATTTACTGTATTTATTCAGACAACATATTTATGTCGTCTGAATGACCCATAAATAATTAAATTTGGCTTGATATGCAACTATCGACACCGAAACTTTACCGGAATTAGATGATTTTTCAACCGTATACGTATTTCATCATTCCGGTCATATCTTATTTCACGACTTTTTTGAGTTTGAAGGTTTCTACATAGAGTTTGTTTTTGAAACGAAACATTTACTTAAAACTTAGTAAACAAGTTATATAACATTAGTAGTCATGTTATGATTATGATGATCAATCTTGACAAACGAAAACTCGACCATCTTATATGATCATCATGATATAATATACGTATGTTCATTTACTGTATTTATTTAGACAACATATTTATGTCGTCTGAATGACCCATAAATAATCAAATTTGGCTTGATACGTAACTATCAGCACCGAAACTTTACCGGAATTAGATGATTTTTCAACCGTAAACGTATTTCATCATTCCGGTCATATCTTATTTCCCAACTTTTTGAGTTTGAAGGTTTCTATATAGAGTTTGTTTTTGAAACGAAACATTTACTTAAAACTTAGTAAACAAGTTATACAACATTAGTAGTCATGTTGTGATTCTGATGATCAAACTTGACAAACGAAAACCCGACCATCAGATATGACCGTCATGATATAACACGTATGGGAAAAAAATCAACTTGATCCGACAACGTTAAGGGCTCGATCTGGATGGTCAATCATGTAAGTCAAACCTCTAAACGCACGGAAATGGTCATTTGTCCCTCTAAATTACGTATTTTGGCCAGACCTTCAACTGAAAATAGTCTCAAATTGATGATACGCAACCAGTGACCTAAAAATTTACTGATAAATAACCCCCGAAGATAGATCTATCCATAGAGAGAAAGAATGGTAAATTGTGTTGACCGCAACTATTGGCACTAAGACTTTACCGAAATTAGGTGATTTTTCAACCTTAGACATATTTCACCATTCTGGTAATATCTTATTTCACGACTTTTTGAGTTTGAAGGTTCTACGTAGAGTTTGTTTTTGAAATGAAACATTTACTTAAAACTTAGTAAACAAGTTATACAACATTAGTAGGCATGTTGTGATTCTGATGATCAAACTTGACAAACGAAAATCCGACCATCTGATATTACCATCATGATATAATACACGTATGGAAAAAAATTCAACTTAATCCAAAATCTTTAAGGGCTCGATCCGGACGGTCAATTTCATAAGTCAAACCCCTAAACGCACGGAAACGGTCATTTGACCGTCTAAATTACGTATTTTGGCCTGACGTTCAACTGAAAATAGTTTAAAATCAATGTGACGCAATTAGTGGTATAAAAATGTACTAAAAAATAACCCCTAATGATAGGGCCCCCAAAAGGGAATAATAATGGTGAATACAGTTGACCGTTATTATCGGCACTAAGACGTTACTTGAATTACATGATTTTTTAACCATAGCCGTATTTCACCATTTTGGTCATATCTTATTTCAAGAATTTTTTTGATTTTGAAGGTTCTGCGTAGAGTTTGTTTTTGAAACGGAACATTTACTTAAAACTTAATAAACAAGTTATACAACATTAGTAGACATGTTGTGATTCTGATGATCAAACTTGACAAACAAAAATTCGACCGTCAGATGCCCCGTGTAAGTATATTCTAACTCCTGGTTGTGGTTCGCTTTAGTAACAAGTCGCAAAATATCATTGACTTCTCGAGATTTCACAAGTTAACTGTTCATGTTTATGATACGTCAACTAAGCTTTATGAGTCGTGGTTTTGTTGAGAAGTGGAGATCCAGACTTATTTTAGTAGAGATAACTTTAAAAAAGGGATTAACTTAGTTTTGCATTAAACATTCTTCGAGGAGTAAGTATTTCGGATCCTCACATCTAAGGATTCGGGCGCCATGGATTCTTTAATTTCAACTTTTCCTAGTGCCTTGTATCCTAAGAATATCGTATGGTGTATGCAAATGAGACTATCCTAGCGGTCATGTGCAGAAAGAGAATTATTCCTTAATTATCAGACTTGTACAACGAAAAACGTGAACCAGATCATGTGATATATTTCAAAGGAGAAGAGTTCGTGATTTTCAATTTGGCTATGTTTCTCCATGGTTTAACGTGAGCCTTGATTCGGTAAAGTGTTTTGCCATTTAGAGTATGTAATATTTTTGTAGAAAACAATAGTGATTTTTACAATGATTACAGTCGGTGGATAATTGATAGGCAGTGTCGTATCCCACCTCGTAATGGGTTGGAGTATAGTAAGAATTCGGTGAGTTGGTCTGATCAATGATTCAAGGAGATGATTATTGTGATCAGAGATAAGATTTCAGACGCTTTAGAGCAGACGTGAAAAGAGTGGCTAAGACTCAGAAGGTAATGATATATTTTGAGATGATCCACGTAGAAAGGTGTACTACGTTGGATAAATGTGAAATTTGACTAGGTTATATATGAGGTTGCAGAATAAGTTGTTGATCCATGGGATGGATGCGCTTATGTGCATGTGTCGTAAATAGATACTTATATTATCTGGTGCCCGGTGAGAATAGCCTTCCAGTTTGTACTGGAAATGAGCTTATAAATAAGAATCGGTGTTGATCTTTGATCGAAAGGAGCTAGTGGGTAGAATTTTGACAAATCTATTCGCGATGCAATTCAAAAGAGTTCTCAGAAATAATTGATACTTGAGAGCGATAAGATTATTTTAAGTGGTAGTGTCCCCCAATGTGTTGGACTTTGAGTATAGAAATTTCGAGGAGAAATTTTTATAAGGTGGGGAGAATTGTCACATCCCGATCCTAGACTTATTTTACGGTTGCTTACTTTGGTCTTTTACCATTTCAAGTAACTGTTTGACTGTAAATTACTTTATTCGTAAAGTCGAGAATTTAGAAAAACTTTCTACATGAAAGTTGTAGAGGACATCGATACGAGTTCGTGGACATGTAGTACGCTCAAATTGGATTTCGTATGGAGAAGTTATAAGAGTCTGAAGTTAGGGGCATATGGGTAATTTCACAAAAATGGCTATAAATAGCCTAAAAAACAGAAAATCGGCATATTTTCAGGCCGCCGCACCGGTCCCAAAAGGAGCGTCTCTGAGTCTACTTCAATTCTAGGTAAGCTTTTCGACCTATCTCGTCATGGTTTAGGAGAAATTTCAATTTGATTACCGAGTGTACAGTAGGAGATCTAGATCGGATTTCTCCCTCCTCAAGCCACCAATTTATGAGTACTATATATGGTTAGAATGAGTTTTAGGAGTACTACTCACCCCTAAAGTTTGGTGGATTGTTTTGGAGTATAGAGGGAGAATCGAAGATTTGAAGATAATTTAAAAATTTCAGGTTTTTACATTTTCCTTCGATTGACCTTGTTAGAGACCAATTTGGCCTTCAGTTGAACTAAAAAGTTGTTCCAAATGATGAGACGAAGCTACTGTTAAAATTTGGTGGCGATTGGAGGTTGCACGGAATTTTGGCTGGAATTTCTGCCGGCGGCGGTGCTGCAACTTTTTGGGCAGTTTTATGCCCATTAAATAGTATAAAATGAGGGAGTCTATGGTTTAAATTTGGTAATGTTTGGATGATTTTGGGTTAGGTTTTGGAATTTTTCAAGTTTAATATTATCGGCGGATAATAAAATATTATTCCAGCCATCGATTATTGCTGGTTATGGTTTAAGAAATATTTGAAGGACTACTAAGCTATTGTTTAAGGTCGGAGATTTTTGTTGATTAAGTTTGAGAGTTTTGACCGAGGGTAACATTATTGCCAATTTTAAATAATTATTTGTTTCACAATTGAGAATTATTATTATTTGTTGAACATGAGATAAAGAGTTCTCGCTTGAGAAGCGATCCGGATTTCGTCAGGCTAAAGCTTAAATTTGTTAGTGGACTTTTTATTTTAAACCGTGCATGCTCAAATATTTTTAAATATTTATAAACAACATGATTTTGTTGATTTAATGAGCTGGTGGGGCCAGGAAGGTGGGTTGCTCCCTTCCCGGACGCTCCTTGTATTGTCGGCTGAAATTTTTGTTATGTCGATTATATTTGGAATTGCATTGTTTTATGGTTACTGTTTTTAGGGCGATCGGGGAACCGTGCCTCATGCATGAGATGCATGTTTTAATTTACTGGGAGACGTCATATATTAATGACTTTCGTATTTGTTTTCTTCGCCTTGAAGGATCGTTATATATATATTATCATTTCTAGCTAGCTATACAGGCCCCCACTTTAGAAGTGAAGCGGGGCTATAGTAGCTTTATTGGCTCCGACCCTAGCCTGAGAAGCTCATTGTCATGTTGGAATCTCTCCACCATGAAGGGTCGTTCATTACTTAGTATCCTCCGGAAGGCTCCGACTCTAGTCTGGGAGACTCTCCGTCATGGTGAAACCTTTTCTCCTATTTTTAATACTGAGTTTTAAGCCAATGAGATTGGCAAGTGATGTTTTGTTTTTCGAAAGGATTATTTGAGATTCTTTCCCAAGAAAGCATGCATAAATGATTTCTCAAAACAATAAGAGGGAGAATGTTAAATTAAGATATTTTCTCGCCCCCTGAATATTATTTTTTGTCCTCTCACTCTAACGTCCTGTTTTTAAATGTTTTTCCCTGTGCCATTCATTTTTAAATGTCCAGTGTTACAGGGATGCCGAGAAGAGGTCGTGCGTACAGAAGACGAGGTATAGCCAAGTAATCCGCTGACGTTAGCAATTTTATTTAGGTATCTCATCTATATAGATTTGCTCTGATTGCCCCAAGTTAATTTAGTTTAATTTTTTATGAAGCGTAGTTGTGGTTTGGGGAGCAGGATGACTCCGGGAGTTGGGGGTTGATTTAAATTATTCATGGGAGTGCTGAGTTTGTTTGTAGGAAGGGTTGTCCATTTCAAGAGGGTTTCGGTATGAAGTTCCCTTGAGGTGGTTTCCGTAGGATTTACTTCGGATTAAAGGGGTTTTAATCGAGGTGGGTCTTGACACTCCTCTTTCTCTCTCCTCCTCCTCTAACTCCTTCTCCTTCTCCTCCTTCTCCTTCTCTCTCCTCCTCCTAATTCTCCTCCTCCACCACCGGTGTAAAAACAAAAATGAAGAAAAAAATTAATAAAAAATACAAGAAATAAAAAAAGAAAATAAATAATTAAAATATAAAATAACTAACTATAGCCGACAAAATTTATTCAAATTCGTCGACTAAAGTTAAATAAATAAATTAAAATAAATAAATAACTGAAGCTGACGAATTTTATTAAAATTCGTCGGCTAAAGTTAAATATATAAATAATAATAATAATAATAATAACTATAGCCGACGAATTTTAAAAAAATTCGTTGGCTAAAGTTAAATAAATAAATAAAAATAATAATAATTATAGCCGACGAATTTTAATAAAATTTCGTAGGCTAAGGTCTAAAAATTTGTCAACTAAAGTCTAGATTTTAAGTGACGAAAAATTTCTTCGTCGGCTAAATAAATGACTTTAGCCGAGGATGAACAGTAATTTTGTCGGCTAAAGTCTTGGCCGACGACTTTTTCCCGACGACATCTTAGTCGGCGAAATTTTTTACTTAGCTGATGAAATAATTTCATCGACTAAAGTAGTTGTTCTGGTAGTGTACTTTTAGTAACTTGAATTACTCAATTATATTAAATGTATTAATTGAAGGGGAGAATTTGATTCTCTATAAATTACTTCTGCTATGTCTAATGAAATCAGTGGTTTAGGAGTGAAGAATAGACTTTGTTGTCTTCGTCCTTAGTTGAACTTGTGTTCATATGCGTGTGCATGTTGTTAGTGTGTCTCTAATCTAAATGTTTCCCTCTTATCTACATACAGGTTACATTTAAGTTGGATGAACCAATGTCTGATCTTGTAGGAGACTCAATTGGTTATGTTGAAGAACCAGGAGAATACAGAGCTGTGTTGGAGAGCTTAATTTTGATAGTGAATATGGTTGTGTTAAGAAGCATAGAACAATACTAATACTCTTGTAATTCAGTAGAATGAATATCAGTTATTTTTGTGCAGAATTACTTGATGTCAGTTTTCAGAGATTGATAGAAAGACAAGAGTTCTAGCTGATCTAGATCTTGGTGTAGTTGTGTTGTAGAACTACATGTCTTTGTAATTTCTCTTCAAGAATAAGTGGAATAATCTTGCTTGGTGTTTTTTTCCCTCATTGAGGTTTTGCACCAAGCCTTTGAATTTCTCTGTTTTCAGTTTGTTAAAGTTTATTATTGTGTTTCTACACATTTAGACATTCAGAAAAAAAAAAATCATTTTGGTTACAATTTAACCTTCATTTTGTGGATTGTTAATTGCTGGTATATGAGGGAGAAAGAATTCTGGATAGTTGTTTGCTGGTAAGAGAGCAAGAGAAATTAATTATTTTGAGAATTGATAAGAGAGAGATCGCAAGCGCATCCACTATCTATTGACGAAGTCATGAGTTCGAGTCACCATGGGGATATGAGTGAAATCTTTTGATTCTCTTTAAATGAATAAAAAAGATCTAAAAAGTGATCTTAGAAAAAAACAATAATTTTTAACAGTGTACGAAAATAAGGTTTAACTTGTTAGTTTATATATTAATATATTATTTAATAAATTTCAGACACTTAATTATGTATAATTTTTATTATTTAAAAGCTTCATCTTCTACAATACTACAAAATTTCCAGCAACATGGCTTTTGTCTTCTAATTTTTGTTTAGGGCTGGGCACGGTCCGTGACGGTCCGGGATCCTCCCATAACCGGTCCCGGACCGGCACTATTTAAAAGGTCCGGTACGGTCCGGTCTTGAGGCCTAGAACCGGTTGATACCGTCCCATTTCAAACGGGACTGTACCATGCCATACCAATGCCAAAACCATGCCTATTTGTTTCAAGAAAAAAGCAACCCATTCCAACACATAATCCAAATTAAACAGCTCAATGCTCAAGTACTGAATGCAGCAAACAACATTCAACATCCATTCATGACACAATTTCAACATAGTTCAACAGCAAACAAATTCAACATTCATTCATGAAACAATTTCAACACAGTTCAACACATAATCCAAATTAAACAGCTCAAGTACTTAATGCAGCTAAAGTTCAAGTTACATAAACTAAATTTTAACAAAACACTTCACAAATCACAACCAAAAAGAGAACTTAACAAAACACTTCACAAATCACAACTAAATTTTAACAAAACTAAATTTTAATGCAGCTAAAGTCTTCAGTCCGGTCTGGGATTGCCGGTTCTCAAATTTCAAGACCGGTCCCTTACCGGTTCTAACCGGTACGGTTTCGATTTGGGACAGAAAACGAAGAACCCGTTTGAAACCCCTCTTTCCGGTCCGATACCATGTCGGGACGGTTCGGTACCATGCCGGGTCGGTATTTATGCCCACCCCTATTTTTGTTAAGCTAGTTCCGACCTTGATGAGTCTGACCTGCTACACGCAAAAGATTCTGGCCAGTCATTACCTTACTTCAAAAGTCTCAAATACCCTCCTACACATTTGACTGATCTGAGGAACCAAATAGTACTGAGGGTAGGCCTGTCGTTTCGACTAAGTACAGAGACATACTGTTTTAGGGCACTCAAAAACTATATATATATTTATATCACATATCACCTCCAAAACTATTAAACAAATAGCAACAAAGGAAACCATTGCATGCTTAGTTTGTATTTTTAATTTTTAACACAAAGATTCTTGTTCTTGTCAGATGATAACTTCGAGCTTCTTGACCTGTGTTCTCTAGTTTTCATGAAAACTATACCTATTATTTCTCGGAATCACAATTTCTCTAGTGTTCTCTAGTTGAACATAACATATCATCATCATCATATATCATCATCAATATCATCATCATATATCTTCATCAATACATCAGTCACTTCGCAAAAAGAAATGCACTAATTCTGAAGAAAGCTTTTAACATTGTACTGTCATGAAAATGTTTGATTTTCAAATATAATAACACAGACTTACTGACTAGTACTGATATTCATGAGTCTTTTCTGAGAAAAAAAACACAGAACCACCTGCCCTCCCTCACTTAACCCATCAAATCTTTCTGATTTTATTTACAACAGTCAGTAGGCACTCATTTAATTCAGTAGAAATACATCACCTTCTCCTTACGATGATCAGTCTTGTTTTCATCAACACTGAACAGGCTGTTAGATATAGACCCATTACCATTATCAATATTGGTATTAATCTCAGTGCTACTACTAATCAGCTGTTTAACATCTTCAAGATCATAATCTCCGAAACGAGTCTCACCCCATTGGTTGTTGTTGGCATAGGTATGATGAGCACCTGATATTGCAGCACTAGTAGTACTGTTTGCATAGTTAAGCATCATGAACTTCTGGTTATTCTGATTGTCAAGCTGAAACCCCATACCCATTTCTTCTTGCTTAATATTATCTGATGGCCTGGACTCATAGCTCATCGGATTGTTGTTACAGCTCCCATCAGATGAAGTACTGCAGCTTCCTTCACTTCCAAACATGATGGGGTTTAGATTTTTCTTCACAGCAGCTGGGTGATTGTTGTAGTGCATGGAACCCACAAGGCACTCTTTAGTTTGAAAAAGGGAGTAGTTGGTGAGGGAGGTTGAAATATTGGGCACTATTTCAAAACCTGATGAGAAAGTTCCAGTAGTAGGGTTTGTTAAGGTTGGGGTGTAAGTACTGTAAGTCATCATGTTAAGATCTTTGTGGATGAATGAGAGAGGTTGGTGATGAAATGGTTGGGTTTGAAACTGGTGAAGAGAGGGAGAAACAGGAAATGGGGGAGGCCTTGACCTATGATTCTGATGAGACGTGGTTAATGGAGGAGCCATATGAGTTTGCATATCCCTGAGCTTCTTCTTCAGCTTGGTGTTCCAGTAGTTCTTGATATCGTTGTCAGTTCTTCCTGGCAGCTGAGCTGCTATAACTGACCACCTGTATTTAATTAATCGCTAGTTAATCACATACGCATATTATAAGTCATGATGATTCAGAAGCTGGCAGATAAAACCCAAGTTTTGCTGGCTTATTTCCCTGAATTAACAGACCGTTGTTGGTGATTTTTCTGATGTTAGATCCAAACTTGGTATGCTTGCACTGAAAATTATCCTAAAATGGGTAGATTCTTGATAAATGCAACTTTAAAGAAAGAGAACAAACCAAAACACAAAAACAAACAAAAAAACAGAAAAAGAAGATCAAAACATGACTAGTTGACTAGTTCTGTCTTTTCTCTCTCCATCTTTGTTCTTGTTCCTTGTTATTACCCAGTTTGAAAAACAAATCATCAACAAGAATGAGGATAACTGAGAAAAAACGGCCGACTTTCTATAGCAATGGATTTTTGTTAGAAAAAGAGAGAGAGCTAGGATTTAAGTTCATATTCTTAGTAGTAGTAGTAGTAGTAGTAGTAGTAGTACCTGCTTCCAATGCTAGCGAAGAGGGTGCAGATTATTCTGTCTTCCTCCTCAGAAAATTCTCCATGTTTGATGTTTGGCCTCAGATAGTTAAGCCATCTCAATCTGCAGCTTTTTCCACATCTTTTCAACCCTGATCCACAAAAATCAAATTAACTAACCCAAAAACATGAATTGATCAAAGAACATCTAGGAGTATCATATATAAAACCAGAGAGAGCTCGAGAAAGAGAGAGAGTGTGTGTGTAGAAATGGAAAAGTAGTAATACCAGCTTTGTGAGGGAGAGCAATCCAATTTCCACCAGTCCCATACTTGCCGATGTATTCTTTGAGCTTTGAGTCTTCTTCTGGTGACCATGGTCCCTTCTTTACATTTGCCTTGTCACAACAAGGAGCCCTTCCCATCTCTCTTTGTCTCTCGTGTCTCTCTCTAAGTCTCTCTGATCTCTGGGGGATAACTCTGATTAAAGCTCTCAGAGGAACCAAGGGTCTTCACTTTATAAATTGGGACTTCGGTTGGGCTGTTTGGTACTACTGCTGGGGCTTATTATATTTATATGCCTTTTCACTTAATAATAGAAAGAGAGGGACTATGGAAACCGGTTCGGACAGCGTACGTACACTGGGATTAGTATTACTTTATTCAAGTGATGCTTAAGTCAAACTGAGAGAGACAATGTTCAATTCAATCATCAGTTGATTTCTATCTCCTACACGTGTAATGCCAATTAGCTAAGGCTAACAGAACTTTCTCACTTTTCATCTCATACACGTTTTTTTATAAAAAATATTAGTCGACTGAACTTTAGCTATTTCTATACAAATTCTTTACACATACGAATGATCGAACCAGTAACATTCTTACTATCAAAAATAACACACTAACATTCGTCTAACATGTTAGATTCAGTTTCTTCTACTAGACCAAACCCACATGAGTTTTCATCTCATAAACGTTAGCAAACACTATTAATGTATATCAGCCTCACTGGGACGTCTTTTCCCTCAAAAGTAGAAATAAGTTACACATGCAAGAGATAATTATGGCCAAAAAGGCTATCACTACCAGGATAAGCATTTTAGCCGACGAAATTTTTTCGTCGGCCTGTTCACATTTTTCGTCGGCTATAACCTTAGCCGACGACACGTCGTCGGCTAAGTAGTCGTCGGCTATAAGTCGTCGGCTATACTTATAGCCGACGAAATAAAGTCCGTCGTCGGCTATACTCCACCACTTAGCCGACGAATTTTTAATATTATTTCGTCGGCTAAGTGTTGGAGTATAGCCGACGAAATAATATATTTTAATTCGTCGGCTATACTTCAACACTTAGCCGACGAATTTTATATATTATTTCGTCGGCTATACTTCAACACTTAGCCGACGAAATAATATTAAAAATTCGTCGGCTAAAGTTTTAAAAATTAAAAAATAAATAGAGAATAGCCGACGAAATTAGCACAGTTTCGTCGGCTATGATATTTTTAGCCGACGAAATTTGCCATATTTCGTCGGCTATTGTCTATTTATTTTTTAATTTTTAAAACTTTAGCCGACGAAATATGGTAAATTTCGTCGGCTATAGTACTTTTTATACTAGAAACCCAAACAAAATTTATACATTACCATCCAAGCAAGCTGCAAATTACAGAAACAATTTCATAACCAACAACAACACACCATCTAAAGTAACATAAATATTTTGCATTAAATTTTCAATTCATAAATTGTTCATAAAACCTAAAAAGTAAATTTATATTTGTTCATAAACCTAAAAAACTAAATAAATAATTGTTCATAAACTTAAAAAACTAAATAAAATCGATATCGTCTAAATCAATATCTGCTCCAGGATGAGATTGTTGGGGAAGTTGGGGAGGTTGCGGCGGCTGAGGTAAGACAATAGGCGGGGGCATGGGCGGAAGCGGAAGTCCCTGCTGCTGTGCAGCTACAAAATCTTGCATGTACTGGTACATCTGCTGCTGCTGTGTCTGCTGGGCGGCATGGGATGCTATAGTGTACTCCTGTAGAGCGGCAGTATATGCTTCTTGGGCGGCCTCTCTCGCGGCAGTATATGCTGCTCGGGCGGCCTCTCTCTCGGCATTATATGCTGCTTGGGCGGCTTGTTGTTCCCGTAACATCTGAACTTCCGCCTCAAGCTGAGTCGTTCTGCTGCTGGTCGAGGCTCCTTTTTTCTGAAACCCAGGAGTGGTTTTCAGTACCCCCTCGCCCTTCTTTCCCAGGCCCCGACAGTAGAAGTTATTTCCTCGCGGTGGGAAGGCTGTGCCCATGATCCTGGCCCCAACGCTGAGATCCGAACTGTCGATCCGGGACATGGCTTCGGACATGTCCTCCTCTTGCGTGTCAGGCCATGTCTCCCTGACTATAGCAGCCATCACCTCGTCACTAGCCTGCCTCACCCTCGCCTAATTTGATAGGAAAAAAAAATTAATTAACATTTTAAAATATATATATATACATATAATTTACTAAATTTTAAAACGTAAAACGACTTACAATATCCTCCTGGGAGTCAGGATATGCCCTCTCGTACGTATAGACGTACTGGTTGACCTCTGGATGTTCCCTGGCCGCCTCCTCCATCAACGATGCGAACGGTCTAGAACCGGCATGATGGTTCCTCATGTTGCGTTGCCGGTTCTGAGCGTTCACCCGGGAAACGGCCTACAAAGGAATCGAATTAGTAAAATATTTTAAAACGTATTAAATATAATTCAATATAATAAATAATTATTTTTAATTACCTGTTTATGTGGGTTGTTGAATTCCGATATCAGAAGCCAACGCCACTCGTACTCCCTGAACTGGAACTCAAGGGGGGTGCCGGAACGTTCGTTCCCATGTGTAGTCCAGTGGGTCCGTAACTCGTTCTTCCACTCCTTGTACCTGTAATACGCCAAAAAAAATATAAATATTATAAATTAAACATAGTTTTTTTTTGTCCTTAACTTTGCAACGTACCTTCCCCCGTGCACAACGTCCGCCCAGGTGTTCCTCAGGTACTCGGGAACGTCAAACCACACCTGCATTTAAACATTTATTACTTTAGACGTTCATAAATCTACAATGTAATAAATAATGTTAAATATGAATTTTGTTATACTTACCGACATGGCGTTGTGGACCATGTCCTTAACCTCCTGTGGGACCTCGCCCCAGTCTGACCACAACATAGGGACTCTATCCCTAATAAGCGCTCCCACGCGGCCAGAGTACATCCTCGTCTTGCCGCCCGATACTACGTTCCCACCCTCGTCAGTATCAATGACGATCCTTCCCGATGTACTCACTGTCTTCTCGAGAGCTTTCCCCGTGACCGGACCTCTCTTCTTCCTTGTCGGCTTGGCTCCGACGGTACCTATCATAAATTGATGATTAGACGTTGGGGCGTTGGTACATTATAACATAACAAATTACTTGTATAAATATTACCTGAGGGCGTTGGGGCGGATGCGACGGACTCCGACTCTGCAGCCGACGATGATACCCTCGCAGAAATTAACTCTGTAGCAAACGGCACGTACAGATACACCGCTGATGGGGTCACCTGGGGGGGTAGTGGATAAATCGGCGCCCCTGAGTCATCGACTGCAGGTATTGCCGGTATGAAGCGCGGAAGGAAGAGAAGAGGCGGCGGCATCTGTACCCCGGAAGACCCACCCTCCGATGCACTAGGGCCCGGTGCCGGTGCCCTACGTATCTCAGGCATACGTGGTGCAGACACCTCTGCCTGAGTCGGAGGCCACAACTGCCTCGAGGAGTGAGGGCCGCTGGGCTGCCTGGAGGAGCGCGGTACGCTAGGCTGCCTGGAGGAGCGAGGGGCGTCCTGCTGGCCAGAGGAGCGAGGGGCGCTAGGCTGCCTGGAGGAGCGAGCAGCGTCTGGCTGGCCGGAAGAGCGAGGGGCGCTAGGCGCCCTGGAGGCGGGAGGGCCATCTGGCTGCCTGGAGGAATGTGTCGGCTCCAGAAGAGACGCCCGTCGGGCCGTCATTGGGCCCTGAAACGAACCTCGAGGGTTGCTAGACGTTCCCTCTGACGATTCACCCCTGCCCTTCGAACTCTTTGATCTGCTGAATAATCCTTTCTTCCTAAAAAAAATAATTAATATTTTGTTAAATTAAAAATGAACAATATACCAAATTAAAAATGAACAATACATCCAAATACACCCAAAATACATCCAAATATACTAAATACACCCAAATATACTAAATACACCCAAATACATCCAAATATACTAAATACACCCAAATACATCCAAATATACTAAATACACCCAAATATACTAAATACACCCAAATACATCCAAATATACTAAATACACCCAAATATACTAAATACACCCAAATACATCCAAATATACTAAATACACCCAAATACATCCAAATATACTAAATACACCCAAATACACCCAAATGTACTAAATACACCCAAATACATCCAAATATACCTAAATACACCTAAATACACCTAAATACACCCAAATACACCCAAATACACCCAAATGTACTAAATACACCCAAATACATCCAAATATACTAAATACACCCAAATACATCCAAATATACTAAATACACCTAAATACACCTAAATACACCCAAATACACCCAAATGTACTAAATACACCCAAATACATCCAAATATACTAAATACACCCAAATACATCCAAATACCCCCAAAATACATCCAAATATACTAAATACACCCGAATACATCCAAATATACTAAATACACCCAAATACACCCAAATATACTAAATACACCCAAATACATCCAAATATACTAAATACACCCAAATACACCCAAATACATCCAAATACATCTAAATACACCCAAATACACTCAAATACACCCAAATTCACCCAAATACACCCAAATATACACCCAAATTCAGTAAATACACCCAATATAATTCAACATTATCACAACATAATACAATTCAACATTATCACAATATAATTCAACACAATTCAATATAATGCAATATATTGAAAAAACAACCCAAATTTGTTCTATAATACAATATAAACATGAAATTTCATACCTAATTGGTTTGGGAGATGAGGGAGGCGGAGTGGAGGCCGGAAACCGTCGAAAATGGCGAAAGAAAATCGAGAGGAGAGGAAGAAACCGTCCGGCCGAGAAGGAGAAGTGGAGAAAGTGGGCTTCTGTTCGGCTGCATTTGAATTTATAGGAAGAACTATAGCCGACGAAATAAAAATTTCGTCGGCTATAGTCCAACTTTAGCCGACGAAATAAAAAATTCGTCGGCTATAGATGGACTTTAGCCGACGACAAAACCCTAATGTCGTCGGCTAAAGTCCAACTATAGCCGACGAAATTGTTTTAGTAATTTCGTCGGCTAAAGTCCACCTATAGCCGACGAAATTACTACGAATGTTAGTAATTTCGTCGGCTAAAGTATATTTTATAATTATTTAGTAAGTTCATGCACAATTTATTTGTTTTATCTTGTGAAACGAAAAACCGACCGTCAGATATCATCATTATGTTGAAACATGTGTGAGGGGAAAATTTCAGCATCATCGGACACACGTAAGGGCTCGATCCGCACGGTCAATCCCGTTGGTCAAACCCCTAAACACAAACAAACGGTGATTTGGCCACCTAAAATACGTATTCTGTCCGGACCGTCAACTACAAATAGTTTCATATCGAGGAGACGCAACTAGCGGTATAAAATTTATACGAAAAATAACCGGCGGAGATAGGGCGTCCTCTATGGCGAACGAATAGAAAAAATGCAATGACCGCAAGTATTGGCACCGAAGCTTATCGGAATTACGTGAAATTTCAACCGTAGACATATTTCATCGTTCCGGGCATATCTTATCTCACGACTTTTTTTTGTTTGAAGCATCTACGTATAGTTTGTTTTTAAAACGGAACATTTACTTAACACTTAGTCAATTAGTTATACAACATTAGTAGGCATACTTTGATTGTGACAATCCATCTTGTGAAACGGAAAACCGACCGTCAGATATCATCATTATGTTGAAACATGTGTGAGGGTAAAATTTCAACATCATCGGACACACGTAAGGGCTCGATCCGCACGGTCAATCCCGTTGGTCAAACCCCTAAACACAAACAAACGGTGATTTGGCCATCTAAAATACGTATTCTGTCCGGACCGTCAACTACAAATAGTTTCATATCGAGGAGACGCAACTAGCGGTATAAATTATTATTTTATTAATTTAACTTTAGCCGACGAAATATTAGGGTATTCGTCGGCTATACTTTAGGGTTTAGGGGTTAGGGTTTAGGGTTTAGCCGACGACATATTAGGGTATTCGTCGGCTAAGATACTTTTAGCCGACGAAATATAATATGTTTCGTCGGCTAAAACTGTCAAATAGATAAAAAAAACAGTTGGTTTAACCGTACCCATAACAATTTCCTGCATATATAACCAACATTCAGATACATTATGAATTGTAGAGCTTGTACCATATAAAACGCATCAAATTACGTAGTACAAATTCAAATAACTAAGAAGGCTCGTAATCAGAATCATCCGATGAGTCTTCTTCGGTGTCAGAATTAATTTCCGGTAATCTATGCATTTCTATATCACAAGAGTCGTCGTCTGTTTCTTGATTTGGATCCACATCAATAAGGTGAGCGTCTAAATCACGAATTCGAACCGAACGACCCGGTTTAAAATTATTAAGGCGAATTGTAGAGGAGTCAGGAATATCTATTGCACTGTGTTCTTGATACGCAACATTTTCTTCCTCGTCTTCGGCCTCTCCAAGTGTAGCCGCCCGGTAAATGTTTCGAGGGTGCACAAGATTGACTACTTTCCACGCGTCACCCTTAACAAGGTCATCAAGATAAAACACTTGTTTCACCGATGTCGCAAAAACAAAGGGGTCATCTTCGTAACAGCTTGTGCCAGTGTTCACCGATAAAATCCCGTACTGATCAATCTTCATGCTCTGCGAGCTTCTAGTATCAAACCATCTACACTTGAACAGGTGCACGGTCATGCCTTGCCCATAAACGAGTTCCACCACTGAATCAAGAACACCATAATAATCAACTCCATTCCGGCCACCATGCGCCATAACCCCAGAATTCTGTGTTCTTCGTCTGTTGTCTCTCATTTCACATATAAATTGCACGCCATTGACCTTGCACATCGGGTAAACTCTTGACATTATCGGCTTCATAGCTAGAAGTCTTAGTTCGTGAGACCAATTTGGGTGACCATCAAATTGAATATGGTTCATCTGCAACCAAAGATTCAATGTATTATAAATTAATATGAATAATTAAGCAATCAAGGAGACTTGCAACATACAAAATTGGAGAATTACATACCCAATCGCCAAAATAGTTCGCGAACTCCTTGTTGTGGTAGTCGAGATCACCTTGAATGTCTGGACAGTGTAGATGGATGTCTTTCCAGTATTCAACTTCTTGACAGTTAATCAATACCCACCAATGGGCTATGACGAGCTCATGGGGTTGCAACTTGTAGGACTCTGGTAAAATTCCATAAACTTCAACATCATTTGAGAGTATGGAAAGGTTAAACTTCGGTTCATCAACCGGCATGGTCTGTGGAGTTTCCTTCAATGCTCCTAGATACAACTTCATGTAGGTGACGCACTCGTGCGCAATATATGCTTCTGCTATACATCCTTCAGGCGCGGATTTGTTAGCCACATAAGCTTTGTAGTCTCCAAGTTGTCTGTAAATAAATAAATTTGTTGTCATATGTTACGATTATACAATGAACATGTACAATAAAAACATTAGGTGTAAAAAACATACATTTCCATAGGATACATCCAAGTATAGTGTACTGGACCGGTAAGCAACAATTGCTCGGGAAGATGGATCATCAGGTGCGGCATGATGTCAAAAAAATTTGGAGGAAATATTCTCTCAAATTTACACATGATATAAATAATGTCCTGTTGCATTTCCCGGAGATCAGATTTTGTCACTTCCCTTGTGCATAACTTCTGGAAGAATCTTGACAACGCTACTAACGGCTCCACCACCTGACGGGGAAGGAATGGTCGAATGAAAATAGGGAAGAGCCGTTGTAGCAGAATATGACAGTCATGACTCTTTAACCCGTACATTTTATTGTCCCGAATGTTTACACACCGGGCTATATTTCCTGCGTAGCCTGAAGGATACTTCACAGAACTCAACCACCTGAAAATTACGTTCTTCTGTTCAGGCTTCACGGTGTACGGAGCTTGAGGCATTTTTTTCTTCCCTTCTTTCAACCACAAATGTCTTCGTATCTCCATTTTTTTAAGATCAATGCGTGCCTTCGGACCGTCTTTCGTCTTTCCCTCCAAGTTCAGCACGGTTCCCACCACACTGTCACACACATTCTTTTCTATGTGCATCACATCTAGGTAGTGCCTGATCAACAACTTACTCCAGTATGGGAGTTCCCATAATATGCTCTTATGTGTCCAAAATTTATACCTGTCGGGTCTGTCAGGTATTGCCGCCACTATATTGGGATGATTGCTGAGCTGCCCAAAATCATACTCATTAAGCACTGCTAAAATTTCTTCCCCTGTCCATCTTCTAGGAGGCACACCAAGTTCTACAGTCCCATCAAATGCCTTGTCATCGAACCGCCATTCGTGATCATACGGAAGGAGAGTACGGTGACCCAATCTACATATCTTGTTGCAATGACTACTGCTCCCCTCATCGCTTAGGCACTCTGGACAAGCCTTGTATCCCCTAACAACGTTGCCCGACAACATCCCACGAGCAGGAAAATCACTAATGGTACCAACAACCATAGCATGCATCTGGAACATCTCGTGCATGAACTTATCATAAGTGGGATGACCAACGTCCCAAAAAAACTTAAGCTCTTCAATCAAGGGTCTCAAATACACATCGAGACACTTCCCTGGATAACCGGGTCCCGGAATCAACAAACTCAACATATTGTATTCCTTCTTCATGCACATCCATGGAGGAAGATTGTATGGTACCAAAATCACCGGCCATACACTGTATTGAAGACTCATGTTGCCAAAAGGATTGAACCCGTCGGATGAGAGCCCGAGCCTCACATTTCGGACCTCAGACGCAAAATGAGGAAACTCCCTGTCTATATGCTTCCAGGCCTCCCCGTCAGCAGGGTGTATAAGGGTATCTTCGCCTTGCAATTCCCTATCAGCGTGCCATCTCATAGATTTGGCCGTGTGTGATGACATGTACAACCGTTCCAGCCTATCCCTCAACGGAAAATACCGAAGTACCTTCATAGGTTTCCTATTGCCTGCAGGAGTCAACTTATACCTGTCACTCTGACATACTGGACATGTGTCAAGGTCACCAAGGTCATTCCCTTCTGGATCTTTACCCCAGAAGAGAACACAATCATATCTGCATGCATGGATCTTGATGTAGGAAAGCCCAAGATCTTTCAGTATACATCGGACCTTATGATGAGTGGTAGGAAGACGATGACCGTGGGGCAGCATCGAAGCAGTGTACTGTAGATACTCATCAACAGCCTTCACAGTCGATTTTGTCTCAACTTTAATCTTCATAACGTCCATCACACTTTCAAGAACCGTTTTCTGACAACCGGGGTACACAGGGGTCTGTTGGAAAGCAAGTAGTTTGTTGTACCTGTCAATACCAGCAGTGTTGACAACTCTAGGGAAGGGCTGCACCGGGTCAGACATATACGGTCCTTCAGAGCATACACCCCTCTCATAAGGAAACATATCGTTGATGAAGGCCGTTGTTGGATCGTTGGATGTACTGCCCGTCTCAGAAAATTGCCCATGATCATGCGGACCCCTTGATGATGTTTCACCGTGATATATCCAACATTTGTACTTCTCCCAAAACCCATTACTTTGAAGGTGCTGCCAAACCTTGTCAATTGGAAATTGATACATATCGCTGCGACACTGACATTTAGTGCACGAACAATAGAAAATTGTATTCCCTTTAGCATTATTGATCACATATTCAATAAAACTAACAACTCCTTTAGCATATCTTTTGTCCCATTTTGGAAGCGAAATCCAACTCTTATCCATATCCTGAGAAAATAACATAATATATATGTATAAACGCTAATTAATTTAATTTACGAATCATTCAATTTATATTATATCTGAGTTAACGTACAATTAATATATATAATAATTACTAATTAATATATATATATATATATATATATATATATATATATATCAACAACTTCATATATATTATCAAACCCAAATCGATCAACTCAATCACACTCAAAACACAATATAATCAACTCTAATTAAAACACAATATAATCAACTCTAATTAAAATTCAAAATCAATGTGCATAACGAAAATAAAACTCTTAAATCAACTCAAAAACAAGATATATACATATACGTACCTATATATAGCGCCACAAACTAATTTCGGACAGATTTCGACAACACCCAACAATTTCGCCAACCCCAAAACTTTTTCTCTCGTTTTTTCTTTCAAATCAGCTACTGTCTAGATCTGGAAATATAAAGCATTTTAGCCGACGAAATTATATATATCGTCGGCCAAAGTTTTAAAATTTCGTCGGCTATAGTTCACAGACTATAGCCGACGAAAAAAACTATTTTAGCCGACGACACAACATTTCGTCGGCTAAAGTGGACTTTTAGCCGACGAAAATTTAACTTAGGCGACGAAAGTTTTTTTCGTCGGCTAAAAGTCCACTTTAGCCGACGAAAATTTCACTTAGGCGACGAAATTTTTTTTCGTCGGCTAAAATGGACTTTAGCCGACGAAAAAAAATTTCGTCGGCCTGCTAATTAAATATTCGTCGGCTATGATACTTATTCTGGTAGTGTATGTAAACTTTTAACCGGTTGAAACATATGACTAATAGAACTGTAAATGGATCAGATCTGGACCGGATCAACTTAGATCCGGATTAGTAATAATAGAAACTTTAGATCCGGATCCAACGGGTTAACGAATACCTGATCCGTTAATTTGATCCGTTTATAATAATAAATATTTCAAATTTTAATAATAATTTCATATTTTTATTATAAAACATTGATAAAATTTTATAAGAAAATAAAGGTTTACATCAAAATTTGAATTACATGCCTAAAATACTCTTTAATGGTACACTAATGTAATTAAAATACTTGACCTCTAATGTTTTTTAGCATATATATACATAGGCATTAACAAACTTCAACTTCATCAAATCATACTTTAGAGGTAATTTAGATATGAATGTTTAGATTATCTAGATAATTATCATATTGTTTAATATTTATTAATAATATTATATTTATATAAATATTATTTAATTATTTTTAAAAGGATCCGGGTCCGTAACGGATCAACGAGTCAAATTTTTGATCCAAACCCGTTTAAAAACCAGGGATCCAGAACATATCTGAATAAGATCGGGTCCATTTACAGATCTAATGACTAATGAGAAAAAAAGCGCTCGAGTTAAATAAGATGGCGTCGTTCGTAACGTTTTCAAGTAGTCCCTTTTGTTGAATAAAATGAAAATGCTTTCAAGATGCGTTCATGTGTTTTTAAAAATGATGAAAACAAAATTTTAAAATGATTTTCAATTTTATCCGTAAAATCAAACTATCATATTTTCGTTTGCATATTTTTGGAAACGCAGAAAATATTATAAAAGTTTTCGCCCATCATATTTAGTATAAAACCAAACTTGGAAATGTTATAACAAAATCATAGATGGTCAAAATAGTTTTCTTTCTAGACCTCTAACCTTGGTGCTTAACTGTTTATTAGATCCCTCCCATCAATATATTGATTTACATAAACATTTGCTCGTACTTTTGCCAAATGTTTTTCGGACTTCTTCCTCAAATATTGTCCTTCGTCCACCTTGAGTAATCTAACATTTTCTGGGAAAGCAACCAAAGTATGCTATTACTTTCGGTCTGTTTTCACATTTTGTTGGAGGTTAATTGCGGACAATCATTCAAGTCTCGTAAACACATCCCTAAATGCTTAAGCTCTGCAGTTAACTAATCATCCATCGAAATCTTGTATTTTTTTTCACTGTGGTTTAACAAAAATAGCAACATTTTTTCGGCCTTCGTCTACTGGGGAGGATAGTAAGTGCAGCCATGCTTTTGTTTGGGTGTGGTGGAGTGCTCGATCGAACTGATGGCTTGGCTATATGAGAGTATTGGCCTATTGGGGGATGAGGAGGTTCTTCTAGGATGGTTAAGGAGTCAGATAATTGCTTTGAGTGATCATCATTTTCATGCATGGTTAATTTGGACCCATATCGATTTATCATCGATCAGATTCTCTTCCTTTAAATTCATCATCTGCTCAGGTGCTCGGGACTTGATGACCATTCATAGCCACCTTTCTTGGATTATTGTTGGTCCTGATCGAACCATCATAGCTCTCTATTCGGACTCATCACACCTTGTGTAAATAATAGGCAAACAATCTCCTGAGACAGTGTTCTGGTACACAAGCATTTCCTCACTGGGAATTATAACATATATATCTATACTCGGTTCAGTATACGTTTAATTTATACGTACTACTATGTGGATTTCTGAGTGACCCTAGCTTGCTAGCAGCATGATGATATTGCAGGGCGTGTCTAAATTAATCAACAGTATACTCCTATACTCCTATACCTGGCTAGCTATATGATTCTGACTACTCCACAATGTAAAATGCAAGGAAAAGAGATCGAAGATGAAAGTGCATCAGGTAAATCATAATTATTATTCTAGGGCCTATAACGTGACTTCATAAGGATGTACTGCTTCCATTGTAACAAATGAGATCTTCCACTCGTGCAAGTTTTGACTGTCTTCTGCTTCTAGCTAGCTAGGCCATAATAACCTCAAAACATATATGCGCGCGCCAGTGAATCAATAAAAGGGTTAATTAATTGTTCATCACTAGGCCAAACCGTTCGTTTAGTGAAGCTTGAAGCCTTTAAAATCAATGTTGTTCTTCAACGATTTCATCTATTGATGCGTGTTATGAAGCTTAATTGTTCATCACTAGGCCAAACAGGGTTAATTTGGTGAAGGCCGTGAAGCTTCAAGCGTTTAAGATCGATTTTGTTCTTCAACGATCTCATCGATCTATTGAGAAAACCAAAACACTCGCTCATGTTAGTTAAGGGTTGTGAAGCTTCAAATTAATTAATTATTTAAGATAAGTTTAGGAATTAGGGTGAACTTTCACTTTCTGATCGAAATGAAGTTATTAGTTTCGGCGCATAGATCAAAAGTTTTTAATATGTAAAGGGTAAAAGGTCGTAGTAATCTTTGATATAGTAAAAGGGTAAAAGATCCGAAATTTTTTGCTATCTAGATAGGTTAATTTCCCATTCAAGATTAGTAAAATCACACGACATATTGTTTGTTTCAAATTTCGATAATTATGAAAATTTTGACTCTTAAAAAATTAGAAATTTTGATAGAAATTTTAAGGAAATATCGATAGCAGTAAAAAAATAAATAAGAAAATTGACAAAAATTTAAAGAAAAATAAGAAAATTTTAAATGAAATTTTAAGAGATGTTTTTTTTCTATATTATGTACTATATTTGAAAAGAAAACCTTGTATAAACATTGATCTAAATGGGGTTGTAGTAATATAAGATGAAAAAGTAAGTGTTGAACCATTAATAATGTTTAAAATCGAGAGTTTTTGTAGGAATTTTTCTTGAATGGTAAATATAAAAATTTGTCCTATAGATAAATTATTAAATAGGAATTAAGAATTGTAGTTGTATATGTCGGTGAGCCGTGACTTGGTTGGTTAAAGTGTTTATTAACAACTTTGAGATTACGAGTTCAAATATCATTGACATATATAAGGTGTGTGAATTATTAATCAAATTTTAAAAAATAGGAAAAGTTTGAAAATATCAGGAATTTTGTGATTTTCAGATGAGAAAAGGTAAGAAATCAAAGATATTTCACATAGTGGAAAAAATAAAAAAAAATTGTGAAATTTGGTCAAAAATTTTAATTTTTAAGTTCTTGGTTTGTTTTATTTTAACTTTTTATTAATAAACTCACCCATTTTATATATGTTAATGATGTTTGAACTCATAACTTTAAAATTGTTAGTTAACACTTTAACCAACCGATTCTTGGTTTGTTTTGACCTTTATTATTTTTATTGCAAGCAGCATTTGTTGGTCTATCAACCAATATGAGTCACCGTCGCTCTCAGATTTGGAAGCTCCAATAAAAGCATAGATAGTTGATATCTTTATCAATGTTTCTCTAGTGTTGACATATGACCTCATTTAGGGGGAAAACTCATTAGAGATGCTCCTATAATCTAATAACGAGACAATAAGGCGCACAGTACTGTCTAATTGACTAAAGGAGCAGATACTTTGGTAATTCAACCTGAGAGTACAATTGATATATAGCACTGCTTCTGCTGCTGTGCATGAGCAGTTTGCGCTCTAAGTGGCATGCAGGAGCGACCAAAGAACCTCCAGATAGTTCGAAGACTCGTAAACAGCACCATGATACTTTACTGTCTTCACACACCGACTGCGCACTTCCTTTTGCTGTTCTAGTTTTTCTTTTAATTTTCTCTCGATCAGGAGAGCAATCCTAAGCTGAATCCAATTTCATAGCACTCTCCCTCATCATTTCTACAGTTTCTCTTTATGTCCAGCTGATTCATCAAACTTTTCTTGATGTACTTCGATGCAAATAAGAAATGATCGGGTCTTATAATTACCAATTGGCTAGCTCTCACTCTGGTAACTTCTAATGTTTCATACGACAACTTTCTTGCATTTGGTGGAAAGCTGGTTACACCAGTCAAACCTAAACTGACCCTTGCATATATAAACACCAGAACGAGACTCCATCGATCAAAAGAGCATATGAATTTCATTCACATGGATGAGTTGTTATTTGATTATTGAAGCACATAAATATTCGCAGTTCTCCCCCGAAGGCATACATGGCTCAATAAAAGGGGTGCAATTTTGTATGCAAACTAGCTATAAGCTTAATGGGGTTTAGGATCCCCATTTCGTCAAATCGCAAAAGTAAGATACCAGGGACAAATAATCATATATCTTCATTCATTTGCCGCCGATGCTTCATTAGATTAATTATTGAAACTTACTTAAATATAATGATATTAAGAGGAATACATTTTCTAACATCTTATTCATCTCACCATGAAGGTTTATATAAGAGTTTACAAGTAATACAAATAGTAAGTATTATCTATTGAATAACGGAAATTAATCTGTAACATAACTACAATATATTTACATTCCTATTCTGACTCATGCTAACACTCTTCTTCAAGTTGACGCATATACATCAACCATGCTTAACTTGCCTAGTGAGTCATAGAATGCCTTTTTGAAAACTCCTTTAGTGAGTATATGTGCAAGCTGCTATTCAGTTGAAACAAAGGAAAAACTAATAATAATCTTGGCATTTAGCTTTTCCTTTATGAAGTGTCGATCAACCTCCACATATTTAGTACGATCATGTTGAACTGGATTTTGTGATATATCAATTGCAGCTTTGTTGTCACAATGCAACTGCATAGCCTTTTTGGGATGAACACTCAAATCACGTAACAAATTCCTTAGCCACAACAATTCACACACTCTATGGGACATACCTCTGTACTCATCTTCACCACTGGATCCTGCCACAACATTATGTTTCTTACTCTTCCATGTAATCAAATTACCCCCCACAAAGGTGAAGTAACCTGATGTCGACCTTCTGTCTGTATTGTTTTCAGCCCAATCTGCATCCGTGAAGTCACAAACATCGAGAATGTTGTTGTGTTTGAAAAACATTACTCCTCTTCCTGGAGCTGACTTCAAGTACCTTAAAATTTTCACAACAGCATCCATGTAACTCTCACTCGGGTTATAAATGAACTGACTCACAACACTCACTGCATATACAATATCTGGTCTAGTATAGGTTAAGTAAATCAAGCGTCCAACTAACCTCTGATAGCCAGCTAGATCAGTAGGTACCTAGTTTGGATACTCTGCTAGACGATGGTTCTGCTCAATAGGTGTGCAATCTAACATACTAGTCTCCGTTAATAGATACGAGATATACTTCCTCTGGCATAAGTAGATCCCTTCTCTCCCCCTTGCTACCTCAATACCTAAGAAGTACGTAAGATCACCTAAGTCCTTCATCTCAAACTCTGAGGCCAATTGCTTCTGCAACCTCTCCATCTCAATTGTATCATTGCTAGTGATTACTATATCATCGACATAAATAATCAAGGCTGTTAACTTCCCACCTTGATGTTTGTGAAACAAGGTGTGACCTAAATTACTTTGTTTGTAACCAATCTTATGCATGAATAATGAAAACCTCCCAAACCAAGTATGAGGTGACTGTTTGAGACCGTAAAAAGATTTTCTCAATTTGCACACAAATTTACCTGGAGAACCAGCTACATACCCAGGTGGAAGACTCAAGTACACCTCTTTGGCTAACTCTCTATGCAGGAAAGCATTCTTGACATCAAACTGTCAGAGTGGCCAGTTTAAGCTAGAAGCAAAGGAAAGTAGGATCCGAATAGTATTCAATTTGGCAACTGGAGCAAATGTCTCATCATAGTCTATTTCATACGTCTGAGTTAATCCCTTTACCACAAGACGTGCTTTATATCGGTTTACTGACCCATTTGCATTGTGTTTCACAGTGAACACCCAACGACATCCTACAACCTTCTTGCCTTGTGGTGGATGCACAAATTGTCATGTATCATTATTCTGTAATGTCTCAATCTCTTCTTTTATTGTTTTCCTCCACTTTAGATCTCTCAATGCATCCTGCAATTTTTTAGGTACTGATACAATAGATATTTGATTCACAAATAATGCATATGACTTAGATAACCTCTTAGTGGACATGATTAACTACTGGGTATTTTGATTTGGCTTGAAAAGTGGGTTCATATCTTTTGGGTGTTTCACCTCGAGTAAATCTATTTGGTAACACATATTGACCACTATCAGAGTCACTATTACTAGTATCACTAAGGTGACATACCTCAAATGCGTGATCTTCAGTACCATCGAGCTGGGTGTATGAGCAACGACAGGAGGGGTAGTTGTGTCTTCTATTACATTTTTAGTGTTTGGAACTGGTGCATCTATGTCTCGCTAACCCTTTGCTTCCGGATGAACCTCTGTTTCAGAAATTGACAGAACAATGATCTCAACTGGACCCGTCATTGTATCTCCTGTAACCGTAACTCCTTCCACTTCTTCTGATATCTCCCCCTCACCGTGATACAGCTCTTCAAAATACGAATTCTCCCTTTGAAGAGCAATATCAGATGAAGAATTCAAAGAAAAGTGACATCTATAGTGATATAATACTTTCTGGTGGGCGGATGGTAATACTTATAGCCTTTCTGATAATCTTCATAGCCAATAAACATATTTAATTGCCTGGACATCGAGCTTAAACCTCTGAAGGGTCGGGTGTACTTACACTTAGGTGGATTTCCACTGAAGTGAAAATGCACTTAGGTGAAGATACACTGAATTGGATATGCTAGGCCGGGTCTAGTTGTGGACTCAGGCCCAAACTAGAATGAAAGAGATATGAGGGTTGGGTCGGGTCCGGTATCAGAACCCGGTCGGGTGGGATCGAATCCGGATCAGGTCGGATTAGATCCAGGTCAGACAGAGACTGCTCGGATTGGCTGGTCGGGTCGGGCGGGTCTGGATTCCAAACCGAAAAAGTTCTTTGGGCACCCCTGGACACCCTGAAGCAGAAAAAGGACGGCGACGGGGACTGTCTAGGTTCGAGCAGAAGGCGACGGGCCTGGGATCAAGTAGAAGGCGGTGGGTCTGGGCTCAAGCTTGCTGGTACTGTGGTGGAGCAAAGAGAACGTCAGCCTGGAAGATAGAAGAGGTAGCCTGGACTAGAGACGGCGACCTGGACTGGGGGGACAGCCGGTGGGGAATCTCTGCTTCGGTCTGGGTGAAGGATGGGGCAGCCGGCTCGCAACAGCGGATGAGGCAAGGGAGAGCCGGTTCGGTGGCCTGAGTTAAGAGGTCTAGGCAGACTTCAGGGATGGAGACACCGGAGCACAGCCTCGGGATGGACAACGATCTGACAAAGAGAAAATTGGAGGACTGTTGGACTTCAACAGAGAACTTTAGAGATGATGGAGACTTCGGCAGAGAGACTTTGGAGATGGAGACCTCAGATCTGAAAAAGACAAAATCAGTCTGTCTCTAAAGAGACAAAGGCTAATCAGAGTAATAACAGCGGAAACAAATCAAACCCTAAGAAAGGGGTTTAACTATATCAATTCTTCAAATTGAAATGAAGAATGAAAAGAAAACAAAAGACAAAGAGACAAAGTTCTTTCAAATCTTCGCTCTAATACCAACTCAAATATAATGATATTGAGAGGAATACATTTTCTAACATCGTATTCATCTCACCATGGAGGTTTATATAGAAGTTTATAAAGAATATAAATAGTAAATATTAACTATAAAATAACAGAAATTAATATGTGACATAACTACAATATATTTACATTCCTATTATGACTCACGCTAACAAACTTTAGTAAGTTAGCTAGACCGTTAAACCACTCCGTAACTCACAGTGAAACAATGATACTAAAAATTAAACTCACAAATATCCTTGTTTGTTAGTTTGGGGTAATACCGAGTCAGAGTCATGTTCTGATGATTATATAGACGTACGTTTGATAATCAATCAAATCTCATCCAATCACCAAACTCGGAAATTTTATTCACCTTCGAGATCATTTTAAATAAAATCTAAGTGATGATACCCTTAATAAGTATCAACTTCGAGATTATATATGTTGAATCAGTAGATCAATGAATGGAGCCGATCAACGGTCTACAATTTACCATAAAATGATTCACTATCATAGATTCAGTCATTTACATATAACTTGGACTCTATAAATGTAGTAAACGATAAAAGATCAAGATCGATAAATTAAGGTCAACATGTCAAAAACAAGTCGATCCAAAGAGGAGGCTGGTTAAAGGAAATTAAAGAAAAACTCAAGTTACTTGACATTTTTTAAGATAAATTCATACATACTTTTCTTTCACGTCACATAAACAAACTTTTTATATAAAGTATATGTCTATAATTAATAGTTTTTTTAATTTTTCAGTTTTTCTGATTTATCCTTCAAACTGTAAAAAGTTAAATGTGGTATCTTTGTCAATTTTAGCATCAATTTGATACTCAAATACAAATACTTAGCTAAAATTTAGTTATATTTAACTTTGTGATAATTTTAATTCTTACTATGTTATTTCTAACTTGAGTGTATATATATGCTATATACATAAGTATTTCATTTGTAATATAATGATTCTTTTCATTCTGAAACTCATATGCAGTGTCTCTCTATATTGTCGAAAAATGTCAAATTGTAAGGTACACGTTCTTGTACATTGATTAATTTTCTAATTTTTAGTTATATTATTATATCATTTCTAATCGAGAGAGTTTTTTTACTCTCAACTACTTACATTTCTAATGTACCTATTAAGTAGAGCATGATATTATAATATACCTAAAATGAAGAAACTCAAAATAGGTTTTAGGGTATATAGTTAAGGAGAGTTTATGGTTTAGAATTTCTTCAGGTCACTCTTATAATCTTATATAAGATCAAATTTTGTGTGGATTTTCTTAATTTGACCCAATTTTAGATCAAATTTTCTCATCTTAACCATTCATATATATATATATATATAGATCATTTCTACAAAATTAATTTCAGTTGATTTGATAATCGTTAAGGCCTTGAAAACATATAAATACAATAAACGAACAAAATCCATTCAACTAGAACTGTTCGTGTTCTTCTCTGTAAATCACAGTTTTGAATGCCACAAAAATGAGAAGGTGTTTAGCCAATGAAATAAAAAAAATGCCGACGAAATTTTTTTTTGTCAGGTGAAGTAGACTTTAGCCGATGAAAAATTATTTCGTCAGCCAACTTTAGCCTACGAGATTTTAAAAATTTAGCCGAAAAATTAGGGTATTTCGTCGGCTAAAGTAATTTTTACGTACAAAATTGCACTACAGATATTTCGGTGTCCGATTGACTATTGTGATACCAATCTGGAAGCGAAACGGCCCTACGAGTCAAACTCAATGCTTTGTCATGACATATGGGTTTTTTTGGCCATTCGAGTTTTACGGTTTCAAAATACAGTTTTACTAACCACTTAACACACGAAAATGCCTATATCTGTATCTATATGAGGTCTTTTGGTCAAACCTTTAACACAACAAACTCTCACCATGATGAGACGCAACTGACCATCTAAATATTTTGAGACATTTACTCCTCGATGATAGGGCTCCTGATAGGGATAAATAATGGTAAATAGTAAGTATGTTGTGATTTTGATGATCAAAATTCACAACAAAAAATCTGACAATCTTATATGATAATTATGTCGAAATATATCTATGATAAATTTAAAGGCTTAATCTGGACTGTCAATCTCGTAAGTCAAACCCCTAAATTGCATTGACCGCAACTATCGACACCGAGACTATACCGAAATTACGTGATTTTTCAACCGAGGATCAAACTTGAGAAACAAAAATCCAACCGTCTGATATGATCATTATGTCGAAATATGTCTATAGGAAAAAATTCAACTTGATCCGAAAAAATTAAGGGCTCGATCCTTACGGTCAATCCCGTAAGTCAAACCCTTTAACGCACTGAAACTGTTATTTGACGGTCTAAAGTACGTATTTTGCCCGGACCTTCAACTCAAAATAGTTTTAAATCGATGAGACGCAACCAGTGGTATAAAAATTTTATGAAAAAAATAACCACCGGAGATAGTCTTCCTCTAGCTAGGGAGAAAGAATGGAAAATTGCATTGACCGCAACAATCGGTAACAAGCAGGACTGCTCAGGCGCGGGAGCCGTTTGCGGGAAAGAATGGGATGATCGAACGACAGCCATCCGATATTTAATGAATTGAACCTGTCCGTTTAAGTCTGTTTAATCCTGTCTGTTGGATCAATTTATTAAAGATCGGATGACTGTCGTTCGATCGTCTCGTTCTGTCCCGCAAACGGCTCCTACGCCTGAGCAGTCCTGTCTGTTTAAGTCTGTTTAATCCTGTCTGTTGGATCAATTCATTAAAGATCAGACGGTTGTCGTTTGATCGTCATGTTCCGTCCCGCAAATGGCTCCAGCGCTTGAGCGGGACTGCGGCAATGAGACTTTACCGAAATTACATGATTTTTCAACCGTAGACATATTTCATCATTCCGGTCATATCTTATTTCACAACTTTTTTTTTCGTTTGAAGCTTCTAGGTATAGTTTGTTTTTGAAACGGAACATTTAAAACTTAGTAAACAAGTTATACAACATTAATAGGCATGCTGTGATTTCGATGATCAAACTTGAGAAAAAAAAATACGACCATCTGATATGATCATTATGTAGAAATATGTCAATAGAAAAAAATTGAACTTAATCCGACAAATTTAAGGGTTCGATCCTTACGGTCAATCTTGTAAGTCAAACCCCATAACGCACGAAAAGGATAATTTGACCATCTAAATTATGTATTTTGGCTAGACCTTCAACTGAAAATAATTTTAAATCGATGAGACGCAACCAGTGGTATAAAATTTTTATTTTATTATTATAGCATAGCCGGCGAAATATTAGGATATTCATCGGTGAAGGTTAAGGGTTTCAGCCAACGAAATTTATTAAAATTTGTCGGCTAAATTCAAATAAATAAATTAAGTAAATAACTTTAGCCGAAGAAATTTATTAAAATTTGTCAGCTAAAGTTAAATAAAAAATTAAATAAATAACTAAATTTCGTTGGCTATAGTTAAATAAATACAATATATAAAATATAAGTTTAAAATATAAGGCACTTTTGTCACATCATGATCCTATAATTATTCCACGGTTGGTTACTTTGGTCTTTAACCATTTAAAGTAATTGTTTGATCGTATAATGAACGTAGAGTTTACTTTTTGTAAAGTTGGGAATTTGGGAAAAAATTCTTCATGAAAGTTGTAGAGGACGTCGATACGAGTTCGTGGACATGTAGCACGCTCAAATCGGAGTTCGAATGAAGAAGTTATACGGGTCCGAAGTCGGGAGCATTTGGGTAATTTTACAAAAAAGGCTATAAATATCCCACAACCCAGAAAATCAGGCAGATTTTTCTGCCAGACCTTCGCGGCGTCGCTGTCGTCGACTCATGCCACCTTAGCCCCCTGCACCGGTCTCAAAAGGAGCGCATCTGAGTCTACTTCAATTCTAGGTAAGCTTTTCGACATATCTCTCCTTGGTTTAGGAGAAATTTCAATTTGATTACCGAGTGTACAGTAAGAGATCAAGATCGGATTTCTCCCTCCTCAAGCCACTAATTTGTGAGTTCTATATATGTTTAGAATGGATTTCAGGAGTACTACTCACCCCTAAAGTTTGGTGAATTGATTTTGGAGTGTGGAGGGAGAATCGAATTTTTGAAGTTTTAAAGTTTTTAAAAATATTTTAGGTTTTTACTTTTTCCTTCGATTGACCTAGTTAGTGGCCGAATTGGCCTTCGAGTTGAACTAGAAAGTTGTTCCAAATGATTAGGCGAAGCTACTATTAAAATTTGGTGGCGTTCGGAGGTCATCAGAATTTTGGTCGGAATTTCTGCCGGCGACGGTGCCGCATCTTTTTGGCCAGTTTTTCATGCTCATTAAATAGTATAAAATGAGAGGAGTCATATATTAATGACTTTTCGTATTTGTTTTCTTTGCCATGAAGGGTCGTTATATATATTTTTATCATTGCTAGCTTGCCATACGCTCCCCCACTTTGGAAGTGAAGCGGGACAACAGTAGCCTTATTTGGTTCCGACCCTAGCCTGAGAGGCTCATTGTCATGGTGTAATCTCTCCACCATTAAGGGTCGTTCATTATTTAGTAGCCTCCAGAAGGCTCTTACCCTAGTCTGGGAGACTCTCCGTCATGGTGAAATCTCTTCCCCTATTTTTAATGTTGATTTACAAGCCAATGAGATTGACATTTTACGTTTTGGTTTCCGGAACGATTATTTGAGATTCTTTCCCGACGAGGCATGCATATGGATTTTTTAGAAATTCAAAGGGAGAACATAAATTGATTATTTTCACATGCTTGGATATTCTTTTTGTCCACTCACTCTAACGTTGTGTTTTTAAATGTTTTCCCTTAGGCCTTTCGTTTTTCAAATGCCCAGTGTTGCAGGGTTGCTGAGAGGAGGTCATTCTAAATGAAGACGAGGCATAGTCAAATTATTATGCTGTCGCTATTTAGTCTATTTAGGTATTGTTTTCACGTAGAATGCTCTGAATACCCCAGTACATTGTTTAGTTGTATTCGATTGTGGAAGTGTTTTTGTTAGATTACCAGTAGGGTTGTCCATTTCAAATGGGGGTTTCCGGTAAAAATTTCCCTTGAGGTGAATCCCATAGGGTTACTTCGGGTTAAAGGGGTTAACCCAGGGTAGGTCTTGACAACTTTAGCCGACGAAATATATTAAAATTCGTCGGCTAAAGTTAATTAAATAAATAAAATATATAAAATATAACTTTAAATATAATGCTCTTTAGCCAACGAAATATATAATTTCGTCGGTTAAAGTACACTCAAATTTTCAAAATGTCCTACCAAAATTTTGAAATTTAGCCGACGAAATTAGGTTATTTTGTCGGCTAAAGTTCAAAATTTTCAAAATCCCTGCCGGCCAAAAATTTTGAATCTTTTCTATATATTTCATTCTTCTCCTTCTCCTCCTCTTCTTCATCTCTCTTCCTCCTCCTCCTTCTCCTTCTCCTCCTCCTCTCCTTCTCCCTCTTCTAGCCTTCTCCTCCTCCTCCTCCTCCTCCTCCTCCTCCTCTCCTACTCCTCCTCTCCTTCTCCCTCTCCTAGCCTTCTTCTTCTTCTTCTTCTCCTCCTCCTCTCCTTCTCCCTCTCCCTCTCCTAGCCTTCTTCTTCTTCTTCTTCTTCTCCTCCTCCTCCTCTCCTTCTCCCTCTCCTAGCCTTCTCCCTCTCCCTCGTCCTCTTTCTCCTTCTCCCTCGTCTTCCTCCTTCTCTTCCCCTGCAACTCATCCTCATCCTCCAGAAACCACCACTGGCAGAAAAATGAAAAAGAAAAAAAATCAAAAATAAAAGAAATTCAATAAGAAAATAAATAAAAATAAATAAATATAGCCTACGAAGTTTATTAAATTTTGTCGGCTAAAGTTAAATAAAAAAATAAAAAAAATAAAATAAATAACTATAGCCGACGAATATAAAATTCGTCAGCTAAAGTTAAATAAATAAATAAAAAATAAAATAAATAACTATAGCAGACGAATTTTATTAAAATCCATCGGCTAAAGTTAAATAAGTAAATAAAAATAAATAACTAAAGCCAACGAAATTTAATAAAATTTCGTCGGCTAAAATCCAAAAATTCGTCGTCTAAAGTCCAGACTTTAAGCGACGAAAAATTTCTTTGTCGGCTATATAAATTACTTTAGCCGACAATGAACAGTAATTTCGTCGGTTAAAGTCTTAACCGACGGGTTTTTCCTGACGACTTCTTAGCCGATGATGTTTCGTCGACTAAGACTTTAGCCGACGAAATTTGGTACTTAGCCGACAAAAAAATTTTGTCGGCTAAAGTAGTTGTCCTGGTAGTGTGCCCTAACGATCAACAAATGAGCAGAAAATGTTCAAAGATTATCTTGAAAATGAACGGTTAAGATGAGAAACTAAATGGTTAAAATGAGAAAACTAAGTAGATATATATATATATATATATATATAGCTAACTTGTTGAAAGCCAGTTGATCACGCTAAAGCCAGCAACGCCGATAAAACTAATTGATCAAGCGTAGCTTATAGATTATAAGATAATGTATATAAATTTGTTTGATATGTACAATTGATTATGTTAGAAATATAGGGATATTGTAGATGAGTTTTTTGTCATTTCATTAGGTCAATTTTCCTATATATGTAGGCGTCCATGTTGTATTGTTTGGATTAACTTGAAATATTCATAATGTAGTCTCTAAATCTTTCTCCTTCTTTTAATGATTTTTGCATTTTCTTTACAATAAATCATGAATCTTATCATGATATCAGAGCCATCGTTATATATCTATGGCTTTGTGGCTTCTGTGCTTATATTCGCTTCCGCATTTATCAGTTTCGGTAGATTCCTTTTATCCCCAATTTCAAACTCTAACCCCTAAATTCGTTATCTCTTGAACATGAAGTTGTTTCAATTTGACCTATGCACTAATCATATCGCAGTATTAGTCACCGTTGCTTTGTCTTCGTTTCTGGCTTCGTCACTTTCGTCACGGTCTTCAGATTGTTAGTCCGAGATTGGGCTTATGACCAGCATCGCTGTTGCTCTCTAAATAGAAGTCTATTGTTGTGGATTTGTTCGTTTCTAATACGATCAGATCTCTTTGGCCTCACGACAACTTTGATTTCGAATCTGAAATCTCCTTTGTCGGCATCACTCTGTTCAGCTAGGTCGTCTTCTGCATTGGCGGAGCCAGATGAGGACCACTGACGGCCCGTGCCTCTAATAAAACTTAGACAACTGGCCAATTTGATCTATTTGTGCCCCCATAAGGGCATACATTGCTCCCAACGACAACAAAAAGTGATGAAGTCTTATCATTATTTCCTTTCAGCCTAAAAATTTTGACTTTTTTACTTAAATTAAAGAATTTCTTAAGAGAATAATAGCCATAATTTGAATGTACATAAACATTTATTTTGACCATGCATTTTTTATTTTCTATAGGTCACCAAGCCTTTATTTTTCCACCATAAATAAAGGCTTCCCCTTCGCCACTGGTCTTCTGGTCTCTCCGGCACGACTTTGATCCAGTGCTAATGCAGTTTGTTACTGTTCTGGTATCATTATCTTTAGCCTCTGCATTATTTGCTTGCTATGTGAATTGTTCTGCGAGGTTTTGGGAATATGACAATTAACGAGAAGTAGGAGTAGGGATGATGATTTAAAGATGAGTGGGAGATGCATAGTCTGTTGGATGAATATAGTGTGCTCGTAATTTGATATTGTTTTTCAGGCTATCACTCTGATATCCTATTGAGATCCCCTTAGTTGTGAATTGTGTTTTATGCCTAGGTGATAAATCTTTCGGTGATATAAAGTTTATGGCTGCTGTTTAGTGTTCTCCAACCACAAAGTGAAGTATGTACTAAGTATCGTACATATGCAGCAGATGCAGTATGTATGTATGTAGCA
The DNA here is from genome assembly GCA_951800085.1 of Comarum palustre. Classification (NCBI taxonomy): domain Eukaryota; kingdom Viridiplantae; phylum Streptophyta; class Magnoliopsida; order Rosales; family Rosaceae; genus Comarum; species Comarum palustre. The sequence continues at coordinate 8,247,438 of OX637582.1, read as the reverse complement.
CCTGCAGTATGTAGTAGATAACTTTGAAGGTAGTAGCCTTCATGTGTTTGTAGTATTGAAGAAACATAATGTAGGTAATATTCATGTGTTTCTAGTGCAGTGAGTAAAGGTAGTGGAGGGAATCATTATTATACTGCAGCTAATATATTAGGCCAATGAAGATTTGTAGGATAAGAGTAGAGCCATATATATTGAAGGATCGTAGGGTAATGCAGAAGAGTTGTAGGATGAGTAGAGCCATGTTGAAGGAGTGTGAGAACATATTGTTGCTTATTTTTGTAGCATAAAGTGGTGAAGATTGTGAGATATGTATGCTCAGTCTTCGATCAGTGTGAATGTTCAACTGCAGTCAATAGGTATAGTTCATGCCATTGCAGAGTGAAGAATACAAAATGTGATCCTTGATTTCTTTGGTTTTGGAAGATTGTTTGAGATTTGGCACTTCAGGAAAAATAATCAATGTTGGCACATCAAAGAAAAGACATTCTCTTGGTTTGGACTTCAGTCAGGGCTGGCTTTGAGATTTTCGGGGCCCAAAGCAAAATAAAAATTGGGACCCTTGTTGATAAAGGATTGGTTTCTCATTCATCACCATATCTGGTTCTTCTTCTCCATTATTATCATTAACATATTGATGAAGGATTGGTTTCTCATTCAAATTTGATTCGTCATTCAAACCTTGTTCCTCATTCAAATTTGGTTTCGCATTCAAACCTTGACTTGCTTTCTGCATTCTCATTCATATCGGTAGAAGTTTGTGCATGTTCCTTACTTTAATTTAAATAATTACGAATAGTTATCAATCTCAACTCAAGTTGTTCTTTCTAAATCAACTAAAGTTCTCAATCTCAGTTGATAGTTCAAATTGCAAAAACCAAGGAATTAGACTCATTGGAGAAGGAGAAGGAAAGACTTACCTAACCAATTTTGTCGGAAAAAATTTGAGGACTTGAGGGCTGCTGGACAGACCACCGGAGACGGGAGACCTTGATAATTGATATGAGAAATTGAGAAAGTGTGCGAACGATGTGGCTCTCAATTAAAGAAAAAGTTGCAAAAGGCGTGCGTTTAGTATGCCTAATTTTATATATTAATTTTAATATATAAATAAACTAAAAATAGGGATCCCTTAGTTGAAGAGTATATATATTAATTTAATATATATATATATATTAAAATTAATATATATAGTCTTCAACTAAGGGATCCCTATTTTTAGTTTATTTATAAGGATAGACATTCGAAAAAATTTTCGATCACATTTTTCAATCTTAACCGTTCAATTCTTAGATCCTAATATGTAGATCACCTATGCAAAATTTCATCTAAATCGGTGATCATTAAGATGTTCAAAACTACGAATTAAAATTATAGGCATTAACGGTTCAAATTTGGCAGATTTGATCTGTCAATTAATTTCAGTTATTTCAAAGCCTTAACGATCACTAAATTGGATGAAATTTTATAGAAATAATATATATATATATATATACACACGTATTGAACGGTGGAAATGTTGATATCTGATCAATAAGTTTATTGAATGCTTATCCCTATAAATAAACCAAAAATAGAGATCCCTCAATAGAAGAGTCATATATATATATTGGCTGGTGCTATTAACAGAGCACATCTATTTTTCAATCAATCATAAACAAATTTAAGTGCAAACTTGTAAAAATAAAATATGAGGTGTGTTAATAGCAACACCCTAAATATTTGGCTAGATTTTGAGGGGACACCCACGGGCGGTGGATTCTCAGTTGTAAAGGTCTCATTCAGGATAGATTAAATGTCTTATCATCTAACATACTGTCACAAAGAAGCTGATATCTTAGATAAGATTTAAACAAAAATTAAGAGCCCCTTAAATTTAATTCCAAAACACAAGGTTGGTGGGTCCCCGTGCCGGTTCTGACTTCAGTGTTTTGATTTTCGGCAGACGGGTTCTATGGGTTGATTTTTTTTGTCTGTACATTTATCTCCTAATCTACTGATCATTGGAAAGTCAAAAGCAGTCTGCTCTTAGTCAGAACAAGTAGAGATTACAGAAACGGTTATGATTTGGCTTTGTGATTGTTCATCTCTGTGTGCTAATGCCTACTTCTCAGACTTTCTTTTATCAGCTTCTCACCTTAATTCAGTTGAAGTATCATGTGTTAGCTGATTGCTTATCTTGCAGATAAGGTTGATTTCAACAGTCATTCTGGATCATCTTACATATAATTCTTGGTTAAAGGCTTCGTCTTGCAGATTATGATACTATTGTTGGAATGCCTTATTGATCTGATATTGAATATGTGGAGCATTGATGAAAAACGCGGTTGACATTCATATCATGTATTGCAACCATTATGTTTGGTGCCCAAACATATGGTTGAGGGGAGGTGTCAGGGATATTGTAGATGAGTATTTTGGCCATTTCATTAGGTCAATTCTCCTATATATGTAGACAGTGTTATACTGTTTGAATTAACTTGAAATATTCGCAATTTAGTCTGTAAGGCTTTCTTTCTCTTTTACTATTTTCTATATTTTTTTACAATAAACCATGAATCTTATCGGATTATACATTATATCATTGTTAATTGATTTTACAATTAGTATCCCCTTGTGCATCATTAACAGTACATAATTGTTGGACCGTAGCCTTCCCAGGCATGTACTAAGATTCGTTATGAAAAAAATGAGCATCATTGCTAACGTATATAGATGTTTAAGTTTTATATACAAGTAATATAACCAGCTGCTACCGACACTGCAACAGCCATGCATTCCATGAACATTAATCGGATCGATCTATTAGCTTACAATATTGAGCTGGGATTTCATAATATACATGCTAGTTAATTAATTACTTATTTAGCATATATAGTGTTCTTAATAATTTTATCTTTGCTAACAGTTTCTAATGTAAAAGCTATGATATTATCAAGAATCAAAGAAAAGCTAAATAACTACGAAAAAAACAACGTCTGATATTCAATAATCAATATAGTTTGATAAGATCTAGTTTTGTTCAATTAGATCCGGAGAGTTTCTTTGATTCCAGAAGTGCATAAAAGCTTCTAATCCGAAATGCATTATATCTTGATCGGTGGAGAGAAACAGCAAGTGAGATCGAGGTAGTGGTGAATAGCAATACCATTTTGAGTTGCATACGTATATTGACCATTAGACATATTATTTTGTCTATGTTATTAAGCCAACACACACGATTGGACATAATTTAGTTAAGATCAGATATAATGACTCCAGCTAAACATTGTTAATGTGTTTGATAATTGGAGGAATTTATGTTTTATTGCAAAAATTATGAAAAAATAGACATGCAGAAACAAAGAAGTTCAAGGATTATACCAAATGGGATTTCACGAAGAGCTAAAATATCAACAATCATGAAAATTTTCATGGTTCGAAAAATGGAAATCTTAATGGATATATCGAGAAATTATATCATTAGACTAAATATAAAATACATAAAAATTTTATATTTGATAGAAAATTATTGAAAATATCGATAGAATTTTTTTTTTAAAATGACAAAAATTATATTTTTGATTAAAATAGATTAAATATAAAATATTTAAAAAATATAAAAATTAATATCAATACTCATAAACAATAAAAATTTCAAATATAAAAATTAATATCAATACTCATAAACAATAAAAATTTCAAAAAAAATATTAAGAATATTTTAAATATTTAACACCTAGATTTCACAGAAAAACAAGACAAGAATCCGAGTGAGGCTGACGTCACAAGTGGCGTGGCGGTGGGCGGAAGTATCGTTTTAAGATTTGCGCTGCCCTTAATTACCACTCGAAATGTGTCTTCTGTGGCCTCCTATTCCCCGCCAAATTTTAAATTGGCTGCCTGCAATGCCATGTGTGGGAGTCAGACTGGGAGAGAGAGTCAGTGAGATTTGGTTGTTGAGTGTTCTATATATTTCGTGGGGGAGATTTGGGGGTCTGAGATCAAAGATTTGAGGAGGTAAGGCAATGCCATCAATCAGTGTCAATCTCTCCGGCAAACTTTACAAACTCAAAAGTGGGAAATGCTCGATGGGTGCTCATATATATCGTGTTGTCTATCTATAATAGAAAAACGTATTAATTTTGGGTTGTTGTGGTTGGTGTAATGTGGATGGATCGAAGTTACGCACTTATGGTGTGTTTCTATTTAGTTTTTTTTTCTTATCATGTTTTGCTACAAAAATGTTATATTTAGCGCAAGTAATGCCTATCAAAAAGAATATACTTGCCTCTGACACAGTCTGGACGCACTCGTCCGGACTATTTCTTATTTGCATACGTATTTCAATGTAAAAATCGTAATCTTAACCTTTCAAAAGTTAAATTAACCAATAAAGATCAACTCTACGAAAAATCAATGAAAACAAAAATCATTTACTCAATCAAATGCATCGAACTAATCGACAGTTCTAGTGTAAGCTAGCAGTCTCATAATCAGTCGTTCATTTGTTTGATGCATTTGATTGAGCAAACGATTTTTGTTTTCATTAATTTTTTGCAGAGGTGATCGTTATTGGTTAATTTAACTTTTGAACGGATAAGATTATGATTTACATTGAAAAACATATGCAAATAAGAAAGAATCCGGACGAGTGCGTCCAGACTGGATCGGACACAAATATTTTTCCAATCAAACGCATATTCAAAAATAGACTTCTTAGGAGTGAATAGTTTGATTATTAGCTTGACAGTGATGCATTCAATGCCTATCTAAGGAGTGAATGCACTTACCATCGATTTTCAAGGATTGTGATTAGTCACTAATCCCCGCAGTACGCTTTGAGTCCAAATATTTTCCTTCCTTTTATTTACCACGCTACTGTTTAGTTACAATTAATTAGTATCAAATTAAGGCAAAAGCACAGTTAAATTGCTTGCTTGTGGAACCCATTGCGGACACTCCAAATATAGAGCCGTTGCCTCCGTCAATGAGTCTTGCCACCACCTCTGCCGGCACTACCCAACCATCCCTCACAAAACGACGACCACAACCTTCCTACCCAGTATAGTATTGAAGCGAATGATCATGGCGAATGTCTAATGATCATGACGAATGATGTTTTTCTACTTGAGGTAGAGAGTCTCGGTGTAATTCCTAGAAATTAAGGATTTGTGCATAGCTGTAAACTCTAATCTGTTAGGGTTTGTATTGTATATATACCATGTAAACGTTCCTTGTCAAAATAAGGTGAAATCTTCACCAAATACAAAATTCTTTATGGTACCAGAACACCGATTCAAGACCTAAGACTCGACCAAAACTCTTGAAAAAAATCCTCTATCCTCGACCAAAACCCTCAAACAATTTTTTTTTTTTCTGAGAAAACAATTTATCCTCATTCAAACATGTCTAGTTAGGAAGAAAATGTTCTCATTTTGTTGAGGGAGAAACTCACGAAAGAAGCAGCAGCTTTTCCTTCGACACCTCCTGTACGCACACGGATCCATAAGAATACCCTAATAATCCACTCTATCAACATCATTCTGAACAGCCGAGAGTTGTTCTTGTGACTCAAGCTTTGATGGAAGACAATTACTCCGAATGGATCGGATCTATGACCATGGCTTTGACGATTAAAAACAAAACCGGCTTTGTGAATGACTCTACTGTTCGACAAACAACTTAAGATGATGAGCAACAACAATGGGATAGGTGTGACATGTTGATCAAATCTTGGCTAATTAGTTCTATGTCAAAGGAAATACCCAACAGTGTGAAACATTGTAAAACTTCTCGTACTACTTGGACTGAATTGAAGGAGAGGTTCATTCAAACCAACATGGTTCAGCTTTTCAACATAGAAAATGTCATCTTGATTTGCAAAGAAGGTTCTAATTCTGTCACCGCTTACAATACCCAGTTTAAGAGTTTATGTAATAAGAGAGATTCAATACGTAACTTATGGTTGTGCTGATGGTCTGAAACTTAACGAGTATATTGTGAGCCAACAAACAATAAAGTTTCTAGTCCTATATCTAGGAATGCCATTGTCATATTCGGTGTCAAAAACCATTAAAAAGTTGGATGCGTCATGAGTTGCAGTAGAAAACTTGCCATTAAATATTTATGCATCTTGAAAACGGAGATTTCTGGCTTCCCCTTGATCAATAGAAGTCCACAATCTATCTGCTGGACTACAAAACCCCAAGTGACCTCTCTTGCAAAGGCTAGCTACAAAACAATGCTGATTTGTGGGTACAGAAGAGGCGACTACTTTGGCGATAAGGAAGAGAGGCGTATAGTTGCAATTGCATGGAAGTGTGGATGGTTAGGAATGGAATTGCATTGTAAGTAGAGTGACCAAGGCTTCATAAAACCTTCCGGACGCCATACAGCACTATCAACCATGATCAACCACTCCTCAATTGACCGAACAAAGTCACGCCTATTCATATGAAAAGTGGGAAACGACTTCTAAGTGAATTTCTGGCCATCATTTAGACTCAGGAAGAAACTTTCGTCAAAGGAAGAGGGATGAGAACAAAGCATGAGCCGCGAAAGTTAGGGAGCAGGACGAGAAAAGCTGCTGCTAATTGCGTATCCACCATGTCTTGCCAAGAATGAGACAGTGCACGACAACGAAAGTAATCAGATATGTATAGCCGTCGTATAATCAACTGCGTAGCATGATATGTTCTGGGAGTTCCATATTCCAGCTGCAGCTCTCATCTTCGCATACAGATTGCTGCTTCTGCTTGCAGTACTTCTTCATCCTTCTGATAATGGATAGTGAACTTGTGATGAATAAAATCAAGAGTGAGCAGCAAAATAATTCTTGAGAGGCGTAGTAAGTAAACAGAACTTGGAAAATTTGCCCCCGGCTAGACCTCATTTAGTCCTCGTCTCCTTAGAAATGCTTCTAATTATTATAGAGAGCAATAACGACAATCTCGATTTGCAGTATAGAAATATACCCATAATGAATCTAAACGCACATCGAGCAGCCAATGCAATTCCGACATTGTCTGCAAGAAAATATAACCAACCACTTATAGAAAATCTTAAAGATCATAATACTACGTTGCAATTCATTATACTGATAACACAGAGCCACAGCAATTTGTATAGTAATTCACGTCACTGGGCTGTTAAAGAACATGTTACCTAACTGATGTCAATGTTAAAGAACAAAACCAAATTCCTCAATCCGAACCAACTGTTAATTTCATCTCTTTTTTGGGGTCGTCTCTTTCATCTCATACATTTTTTTTTAATTTTTTTTTATTAAATATAAATGAATATAGTTGAAACCTATTGAACAGGTTAACAGGTTATCCAATTACAAAATACAAATTACAATGTGTCATTTAAAAAAAAAGTAAATTTACCATATTTACAACATATTCTTTGTTGATAGGTACTATTGTCTATATTCATATTATAAATATTGTTATATATTAAAAATTACACTTTGGTGAACATGATTACTACTTACGACAACAATTATTGTAATTGAGTAGTCAAAGATGTAAATATCATATTTAGATAACTTTTATCAAATTGAGAACCTTAATTACCACATGGAGAACTTATTTCACATAACGAGTACTTGATATAGTTTTTCAAATAATTACTATAAATTGCAAACAAATTACAACATTTACATCAATAATTGTGGGTTATGGTAGAATGTGTAATCATTGTAGTAATCATTTCATTATAATAAAAAAACAGTAGTTTACTACTTTAACAACATACTTGTTGTAGTTTTTGTTATATTACCTATAAAGTAGTAAGTTAGTCTAAGATCAATAATTACTGCAAATTGAACAAATGTTATTGTTTTTAATCATTTGTTATAAGTTGTGGTAAAATATGTAGTCATAGTAATAACTATTTCGTTTATGATAAAAACCTAAAAATTTACCACTATGACAACAAAATCGACCATAAATAGTATATTCGATTAAGTGAGGTAATTACTAAAAGTTGAACATACGTTTGAGATGTGATAATATAGATGCTCATTGTAGTAGTTGAATGAACAATACTTAAAACATAAATATTTACCACTCTAATAATAGATTTGTTGTCACATTTGTAAATTATTTAAACATTAGTATATAGGTTATAAGTGATGTAACTACTACAATTAGAACAAGATTATTCATTTTATATCAAATATTGTAGTTCATTATAAATTTTGTCGATTAAAATTAATTACTACTTCGACGATAAAATCTTCATAACATTGTACTAAATCACCTAATTAAAGAAGAACATTACTGCACGAGACGTACTTGTTTTGAGTCTAAATATAGACATTACATATTTAATAACGATAGTGGTAACATTTATTAAAAAATGGTAACCACAAGTTGTAAATGGAGAAATTACTATATGTAAGCAAATATTATCTCGATTTGATACAAGTTTTTGTGGATGTAGTAAAATGCATGAGATTCAAATTTGTCGACCAGCAACATATGTTGGTCTCTTTCCAACGCGAATCTCGCATTCTTCTCCTCTTGGAGTTCCTTGATAACCAATGCTATTTTAGCGGTTGTTCGGGGTGAAAATGAGTTTTCTTCGAACAACCAGGCTTGGAGGGTGCCAGTACTTATGGATCAGGTAAAACCTTGATCTTGATGCTTGTTCGCCTTCTGACTTCTCTTCAAATGACTGTCGTACGGGCACTAGTCAAGCCGGCACTCAGGTTCTTCACAGACCTAGATGAGGAGCAACTAGGATTTTTCTCCTCTTCTCGCGAATCAGACGTTTCTTACTCAAGCCGGTGTGGTTGAGCAGAGCTATAAATCAAGATTACAGGGCGTTCGCCAAAGGGTTCTATGATAAACTGAGGATATTTGCTAAGGTTATTCACCCTAACAATGATTTTTCGGGTATTCGCCTACGAATAGGGCATTATGAAACGGTGGTGGACTGTTCGCTCACAGATGAGGCTTAGTGAGGCAGAAGCAGGAACTGCCGACTGATCAGGCTTTGGTGAGTAGCAGGGGAGAATGTTTACGGATAGGGCTTTGATGAACAAAAAGACCCAGGGAATCTTTTTGGTATAGATGCTCTGATGGAGGCTTGTTTTGCAGTGTGCAAAAGTTGTTTGTTGATTGATGATCACTTCTTTATTCGCATGATCCCTTTATATAGTGAACACTAGGGTTTGTTCTTACTTGTGGATCAAGGCATATCAAATCTCTTGAAGATTAGATCTTTAAGCAACTGTAAATCTTTGCCAAGCATGAGATCAAATGGAAAGAAAATATTTACAATTACTTACACCGTAAAAATTGGTCCAATAGGCTCGAGGAGTCAGCATTCGTCAAGAAACATTATTTTGACCCAAACATAACCCCTCAAGTCTTGAAGGAGAAGCTATGTGTCTTGACTGAAAATACCTATAGTCCTCATGCATCTTTTACGTCGTAAAAAAACCACTTACTGGCTTAACTGGCAAACACCAAACTCAGATTTAGGTCTTAACTCTTGTAGCTTCAACGATAATGAACAGTAGCTAGGTAGCCCATATAGTAGCACAATTAATTTTCAACATGATAATCATGTAATCAACTTGAATACCAGGACTGATCTGATAAGAAAATGGCCTTAAGATCCTGCTGAATACTTCGACGTAGAGAAGCCCCCCATGCTTAATTAAACATGATAATAACAAGAGCACAAGAATTGGTCTTGATGATAATTTATAGCAATGAATCAAGAAAACTTAGGCTCAAGGTAGGCATAATTGCACTTCATGAAGCCAACCTTAGATGAATAAGAATGGTTTGAACCAACCACCAACTGGTTATCTTATAACTTGACGTTGTTCTTCAAAATCAAAGCCTCCAAGATGAACCAACTCCCTCAAAAAGAACTTCCAAGAAGACTAAGAAATCAGTCCAAAAATAAACTTTATAAAAAAAACTGATGACATTTTACTGCCTAGGAGGACAACTTTAGGCACGACTTACACCATGTTCGGATGATGATTATGATCGAATCTTGGCTTGAAAATGTAGTACAATATATGTACTTGAAGGATTGATAAAGTGAGAGATCAAAAAACCCAAGAAGATAGCACAAATGATCTCACAAAACAGCCTCAAGAAAACAATTTTCTAAAAATTCAGCTTTTTCCTTATTATTTGGCTGACTTGAAGAGCTTGTAACTTGAGCTTTCCATGATATCTCTGGACGATTCTTGATTCTAAAATGCTCTATAACATCCTAACTTGATGTAGAAACAGAAACCCCAATGATAGGTACTTGTTAAGATGAAGAAACAAGACCACCAAAACTCTTTGCAGTGCAATTTTTATGGACTGGCTGCTTCAAGATGCCAACTTGTAGACCTCCTAACTCACTCCTCAAAACAGAGAATGACATGATTCTTTTTCATACTTGTAGTCCAATATACTTGTTTCAAGGTGATGTATGGCGAACAGGAGTTCAGCCCTTTGAAGATTGCGCGAATAAGCCATGAAAATGGCTAAAAATAAACCAAATCTGAAATTTCCAGATTTTCTCTTTGCAGAAGTTGACTTGGTTGGTGATTCTCATAGGCCTTTCTTATGATTTCTAGACAATTGAGCATCCTAACATGTTCTTTAGTATCAGTAGTACATGCTTGAAGTCTTGGATGTTTGACTTGAACCTCTAGGAATTTTAGAACCATCTTGCAAATTAGTACCTTGAGATACAAAGTTTTCATGAGTCTTAACAATTTTTTGCTGCTGCTGCTAATATTGATGAGCGCATTTTATATCATATTATTATCCCTAATATATATTTTTTGGTATTCTATTTTTATTACTTTGAGTTAATTAGTTTGTTTTTGTGTTTTTATAAGTGTGTGTCTAAAGTAAATAAAAATGTAAACAATTTATATATTTTCATATAGTAAATTGAGTCCTTGTGTTAAGAGTATATTTCACTTTAATTAAATAAATAAGTGCAACATGTGTTCTTATTATTCCAATAGCATGTGTCTACAATTGGTAGAATGTTTAATTTCCCATTACATTAAGTGTGTTTTGTTGAAAATAATTTACCTTAGCCATCAATTGTTAAATTCACTTTCTTGCTTTCATACATAGGTACATGGACATTGATACAAATTGATCGGAAGAGAGCATGAAGAATTAGCAAGGACATGATGCCATGAAACAAGCTATGTATGGAAGCATTTAAAGATGGAGGCTCTAGTCATCAAGCTTGAGATTTTGGATGGAAGAAAATCATCACATTCACATTAAGATAGAGTTGGAATGAAGAGCAAGTTTGCACTATAAATCGATGTTGTTTCAATTGAATAAAGAGTCATGGAGCCATAGATCCATGAAGCCATAGAGAGTGGAGATATAGACACTTTGTTGCTCTTGTTCTTCTCTTTCTTTAGCCATTTTCCTATGTTATTTTGTATTTGTTTAAGCATGTTTTCAATTTGTATTATGTCTAGCTAATTATCTATCAATTCTCATAGTTATGTTATTCATGCCTATGATTCTTGCTTCAAAATGCATTAATAAAATCTTTGTTCCTTTCACCTCTAATGTCATGCATTTTTGGTAGTTTGGAAGTCACTTTTATTAATCCATGCTTGGCTTTGTAAATTATTTAATATGAACTCATTTGATCTCTTGTCATTCAAATGAGCTTGTTTCACATTTGATGCTTAGCACACACTTTGATCTCTTGTAGTTTCAATAAATTTGTTTACATGTGATGCTTTGGTGTTCATAATTAAGAAGCGAAGAAGAGTTTACTCTAGATATATTTCAAGTGTGCTTCATTGTTAAATCTTGAGAAAGCAGTAGATTGATTTCTAGATTGTTACTCCTAATTTGGGAATTAGTATATAATATTTTGAGACTTATCGATTAATGTGGTGGAATCCAATGCCTTAGTTATCTCGTCATCAATGTAATCTTTATCTTTTTACTACTTCTTCATATTTACCTATACTTCACAATTAAATTTCACTCAACTAGGTTAGTTTCAAATTAATTTAGATTTGATTAGTCTTTCCTGATTTCATACATTCCTTGTGGGTTCGGCCTCGCACTTGCATATCAGTGCTGCAACTGATTCGTGCGCTTGCGAGTAACATTTTAAAACACACCAAATATCTTCAAAATATTAGGCCACATGTGTTGGTCTTGAATTATAATGATCAACCTCAAGAATAGATTGACTAAATAAAGTGCAAAACCATAAATTGGTTTAGATAAACCACATGGGTTGGTTTTAAAATAAAATGAATACTTGAAACTCAAAAAATTTCAAAAATTTGCCATAAGAATTGGAAGAATATGTATAGTTTAGCCCCCCAGTTTAATGGGGTGCAATGAATGTAGTGAGAGTAGACTGATTAAAATGATCTTGTAATCCTTAGACATATTCTTTCTTTGTACGTAGTACCTGACGTAATGAAGCTGTATTTGTAGAGTTAAAACTTATTTCTCTGCATGCTTACGTTTGTTTGGCACCATGAATGAGAATTACAAGTCTCCTTGTGGTGATCAGACATAATAAAACTTGTGTTGTTTCTTTGAACGTGTAGCCAAAGACATAGTCTTCTTATACTTCTATTGTCAACTCTGTCTCCATTCCTCGAAAAGATATCAGAGCGTCATCCTTTTCTCCTTCTGAAAAATGCCAAGTTTATATCCTCATTCCAAACTCATTGTGCTCTAGCAACAACTCCAAAAGTTGTTGTTAAGGGTATGAATAAATTAAGGCAGTCTGGTTTGCAGCTCGCAACCCTCAAGTATGGACTTGATTATAAGAAAAGGTTGTTAGTCTACTTCATAGTGGCAGCGAATGTTACGAGGCTCATCACAAATTGATTTTTACTTCATGCAAGAAACCCTTAAGAAAGCTACAGACTTCCTTCCACCCTTCTGTTGTGGATGTAATAGTAAACTCATAGTGACTTTTTGAAAATCTTTACTGCCAGCAAGAGGTTTAAAGCCCCCCAATGTAGAGCGTGAACACTTAGGCCTCTGCCAACTCCAAATATTGACCTCGAAGTTGTCTTCTTGCAGACTCTTCTACAACCATCATACCTGTAATAAAATTATACTCATGCTCATAGTACGTACGTATAAACACCATGCAACACCATATAAGCATTAATCCACTTGTGAGACATGCCATGAGGATCTAAGTGTGATTTTGGTGAATGGTCAACGTGCTCCCATGAATTAAGAGGCCTTGGTCGAATCATGTTCTCTCTTACGCACATGCTGCACACGACATAAAGCATATACTTCAAACCTGCAACACAGTCTCATCTATCTTTTTTTTGTTTCGGGGACGAAAATCTGCTCCTGCACTTCTGTGAGAAAATAACAAAGCATCCAAGGCTACAGGTGTTGGCCCCAAGGGAATAAGGCTGTTACAAGCACATTAAAAATTAAACACCATCGTCGGCTATCTCCTCTTCAAACTTGGATGCTACTAAAAAATAGCAGAGATTTTGATAATTGGCTCTATATCAATGAATGAGAGTTTTATCAATAATCTTAATTATGGCTTCAGGCGAATGAGGTTTTTGAAATAGCTCTACATATACCTCTTGAACTCTTCAGCTGAAAGTAACGGTAATTACGTAACCCCAACACTTAACCTTCTTCTTCACCGCCAAGTTTTGATTGTCACCGTACTGGAGAAACACAAATTCTAACATCTGGACAAGAGGCATGACAGGGAGTAATCCACCTGGTAGACTACAAAACAAGCCCCCCAAGTATAGGGGATCCATACTTTGATCAACATATATAGCTCTCGAACTCAACACTTGACTGTTGAAATTAGTAGTTCTGTCATAAGAGCATGCTGTAAATATTCTTGAACTGCTACCAATATGCCATACGTAGGGATTGTAGGAGTCCACCATCATTCAAGGACCTTTCATGCATCTATGTATAACTTATGCAGCAACTGGTATAATTAAAATCAAATACCACTTTGAACGGCCTGTTGAAATAAAACTGAAGAAGTCACAGCTTGAGTTTCAAATCAAATACCACTTTGAACGGACCTTCAATTACAAATAGTTTTAAATCGATGAGACGCAACCAGTGGTATAAATTATTATTTTATTTATTTAACTTCAGCCGACGAATACCCTAATTTTTCGTCGGCTATAGTTTAGGGTTTATCTACCGGTATGGTTTGTGGAGTTTCCTTCAACGCTCCTAAATACAACTTCATGTAGGTGACGCACTCGTGCGCAATATATGCTTCAGCTATACATCATTCAGACGCGGATTTGTTAGCCACATAAGCTTTGTAGTCTCCAAAGTGTATATAGAAATAAATTGTTGTAATATGTTATAATTATATATTGAACATGTACAATAAAAATTTAGGTGTAAAAAACATACCTTTTCATGGAATACATCAAAGTATAGTGTACTAGATTGGTAAGCAACAATTGCTCAGGAAGATGGATCATCAGGTGTGGCATGATGTCAAAACAATTTGGAGGAAATATCCTCTCAAATTTACACATGATATAAATAATGTCATGTTGCATTTTCCGGATGTCAGATTTTGTCACTTTCCTTGTGCATAACTTCTGGAAGAATCTTGACAACGCTATTAACGGCTCCACCACCTGACGGGGAAGGAACGGTCGAATGAAAATAGGGAAGAGACGTTGTAGCAAAATATGACAGTCATGACTCTTTAACCCATACATTTTATTGTCCCGAATATTTACACACCGGGCTATATTTCCTGCGTAGCCTGAAGGATACTTCACATAACTCATCCACATGAAAATTACGTTCTTCTGGTCAGGCTTCACGGTGTAAGAAGCTTGAGGCATTTTTTTCTTCCCTTCTTTCAACCACAAATGTCTTCGTATCTCCATTTTTTTAAGATCAATACGTGCCTTCGGGCCGTCTTTCGTCTTTCCCTCCAAGTTCAGTACTGTTCCTACCACACTGTCACACACATTCTTTTCTATGTGCATCACATCTAGGTAGTGTCTGATCAACAACTTACTCCAGTATGGGAGTTCCCAGAATATGCTCTTATGTGTCCAAAATTTAAACCTGTCGGGTCTGTCAGGTATTGCCGCCACAATATTGGGATGATTGCTGAGCTACCCAAAATCATACTCATTAAGCACTGCTAAAATTTCTTCCCCCGTCCATTTTCTAGGAGGCACACCGTTTTCTACAGTCCCATCAAATGCCTTGTCATCGAACCGCCATTCGTAATCATACGGAAGGAGAGTACGGTGACTCAATCTGCATATCTTGTTGCAATGACTACTGCTTCACTCATCACTAAGGCACTGTGGACAAGCCTTGTATCCCCTAATAACGTTGCCTGACAACATCCCACGGGTAGGAAAATCACTAATGGTACCAACAACCATGGCATGCATCTGGAACATCTTGTGCATGTACTTGTCATAAGTGGATGACCAACGTCCCAAAAAAATTAAGCTCTTCAATCAAGGGTCTCAAATACACATCGAGACACTTATTCAATAAAACTAATAATTCCTTTACGATATCTTTTGTCCTATTTTGGAAGCGAAATTCAACTCTTATTCATATCATGAGAAGATAACATAATATATATGTATAAAATCTAATTAATTAATTAAATTTAGATAGAATACAAATCATTTAGTATTCTATCTACAGTTAACGTACAATTAATTAATAACAAATTAATAATTAACACACACACACACACACACACACACATATATATATATATATAACAACAACTTCATATATATTATCAAATTAAAATCGATCAACTCATCAATCACACTCAAAATCCAATAATTCAACTCAAATTAAAATTCAAAATCAATATATATTACTCAAATAAAACTCTTAAATAATAAGATATATACACATATACGTACCTATATATAGCGCTATAAACTAATTTTGGACAGATTTCGACGACACCCAAATTTTTTCTCCTGTTTTTTTTTCACATGAGCTGCTGTCTAGATCTGGAAATATAAGGACTTTTAGCCGACAAAATTATATATTTCGTCGGCTAAACTTTAAAAATTCCGTCGGCTATAGTTTATAGACTATAGCCGACGAAAAAGTTATTTTACCCGACAAAATGTTTTTTCGTTGGCTAAAAATCCACTTTAGCCGACAAAAAATTAACTTAGCTGACGAAAAAAAAAATCGTCGGCATGTTATTTTTTTTTCGTCGGCTATAATGTTTATTCTGGTAGTGAGCGGAATATAAAGGGATAGATTGATTGGAATCCACCAATCGATTTTGATTTTGAATCCATGAGAAGAACTGGAATCCACCAGAAAAGTTAAGATAAACTCAAAGGGTTTTTATAAAATCAAGGTTATCAAATACAACTCATAGAGGCTCCTTATATAGAAACAAAGAAACCCTAGAGCAACTAACAATGAAACCTAAAAACTCATAGATTAAAATAAAATAAAGTCCAAAACAAATTAATTAAAATAAAACAAAATAATAAAAATAAAACTCAAATAATTAAAACAGTCTTTTAGAAGCCAACGAATTTAGATGTCCGTAAACAATGTCACGATCAAACGGTTCTCTAATCTTTATTTTTCGTCAGAAAACGACCCCTCTTCGTTCTACATCATTAAATAACACATTATATCAAATAGATCAGATATGTACACCATCAATAAAACATCCAGTCAAACACATGAAATGCAGGAACTTCTACAAATAATGGAACGCGTTTCGCTGCTAGAATTGTTGAACATTCAACCAATAATCCATACCACGTTACCAATTACCAAATCATAGGGATAAGACACTGATCTGTACACAAATGCAAGCATCGAGGAGTGGAAGTAAGCAATTTTAATCACCATCTAGTTGATCAGCCAACCCATTTCGTATAATGGTTGAAAGAATACTAGAATCAGAATTTCATAAAATAGCTGCACACTACTCTGTTTCAAGTTTACAAAGTTGAACAGACTTGAGTTTCTGTAAGGCCATTGATACCTTTCACCACTACTTTTTAATTTGGGTCTATTCCATTAATAGGGTGATAATGAGGACTAGACATAACCAATTCTAATATAGGTGTATCCTAATATGCTTGTTCTTAAGTGCTGCTAGCCTTTTCTTTGAACTGGTTTGTAAAGCACAACAGTTACAAATTTTGAACGAAAGCGATGAGTGAATCCAAGTGCTAGCACAGACCGGGGGCTGTCCCGATTCTCAATGTAAAGATGGTTGAGGGTCACATTTGGCGGCAAAGGAAGAGTTCCAGTAGCGTCTCCGCTTGCTGGATAACTGAGTAAGGTCTGTTGAAGGTGTGGAGGGACAAAGGGTGGATCACGTGCCTCATCATCATTCGCAGGATACATATTGTTGTAACTTGTATCAGGCGATCTTAAAACTTCAAATCCTGCAACAGTTGCTTCATCCTGCACCAAAAATTTAATGTTAGGACCCACTTGACGGTGGACAACAAAATTATGAAGGCTCTAGGGGCTTACATAATCTTCATCATATGAGTTGTTCATGTTGAAACAGGAACTAGCAGAACAATATCATCAACTAAAGAGGATTGTGATACTGAAGAACCTGAAAGACCAGCGGTTATCCTCTATCAGCATATTGTATTGACATTCTTTTGCATTCCCAGATGTAGACTTGCAGACTGATGTAAATTACATTTTATTTATCATAGGCTACCCACAAAAGCTCAACTATACACGTGTGTTTACGAAATCTTAATCAGAAAAAGAATTTTTAGTAAGCGGTCACTATTGACCTCTATTCTTTTACATACGAGTCGCATTATTGCAAGAGAATGGATTTTGAATCAGGGACCTCAGATAAAGGGGTACGCTTTAACCACGGTTAAACTCCACATAAACAAATGCCAACCTTGACATTGATCCATCATTTCACCTCTGATCTTCCTACAAGTTAGTGCTAATCTATCATCTATCATTACTTTAGTTGGGGATCAACACAACCGTGTCACATGGACATCAATATAGCAGAAGAGAGTTTCTCTACAGTATTACTAGTCTCTACTATGGTCATAACAAATTCTTTCTCATTTCAGATCATAGAAATCAAAAGGACAAAAGCTGAAAAGAAAACACTATCATATAGACGACACCCAGAAGCCCTCCATTGCATGTTAGAACTGATGAGGAATAACCAAATGAACAGAAAATATTTATCTACCAAGCTTTTGGAGAGATGATGCACCAATGGTCCTACCTCCATTGATTGAAACAATTTAGCCAATCATACACATAATATAGTTCCTCATTTGGTGTCTTTAATTGAAGTATTATGAAAACGTAAAACTGGTGATAACTATTAGCTACCTAATGATGAGTTCATTTAAAGACAGACATAATCCATGAAGCACGGAGTAAGACTAAGGAATTTTATACCACTAATTAAAGCATTATAATGAGCAGGATGAGTTCATTTAAAGATATAGGCATAATCCTCATTTGGTGTCTTTCTAACTTAAGCATTATGAAAACATAAAACTGGTGATAACTGAGTGTATAGAGACGATAATTAAAAGAACAAGACCATCAAGAAACAACAGCAGAGAATAAATCAGCACATACCCACCGTAACAAAGTGCACAAATAACAGCCGAAATGAAACAAACCCATGCACAATACATATATTTCTTGCTTAATCAGGGCTCTTTAGGCACACAATTACTTTTCTTTCGGCCAAAAAAACATCAAAAAATAAGACGAGAATGTAAAAATGTCCTACACTTATGGGTCAGTTATTTTAGAGCAGGGTGTTTAAAAAAGACCTTGAAGAACGCAATTGCCTTTTGACAATCACTTTTAAGACCCGGCCTACTCCCTGGGAAGCAGGACTCAGACAAGTCTTTATACACGTGATGATTTGTGCTGAAAACTAATTAACAGTGAATATATAGAAAAATTACGTTTTGGGCAATAGCATAAAGATTCATAGGACTTCAATGGCTTTAGGGGTCTAACTAACAAAAGATGGTGAAACATTGACAGCGACAAAGAGTGATTTGTGTTTGACTTATATATTTAGACACATCAAATATAAGATTAGGACGAGACCATAAGAAAAGCATACAAACCAAAATTCTCAATCACACCTAGGGAACATTTGTTGCATAGAACTATCACTGCCCTCCTTAATTTCTTCAATAGTACTGGATTGCTCAAGCCTAGCTTATGCTATTCAAAACTTGATTCATGTTCGGTGCAAACTTGGGAACCAAAAAATTGGACTGTCATTGAAGACTTTTGTCTTCTTCCCTTTCTGTGTTCATGCAAGTCTTCTCTGAAACCAGCTCAGCTCCCACACCATCAAAAGATGCCCATATGTACTGCCCATATCAAAAGCTCCCAAACCACAATCGACTTCAATGGCTGACCATTTGTATCATAGAGAACAAACTAGGGAGTAGCTTATAAGACAAGCATGTGGACAAAATGACAGAATAATTCCAAGTTATAAAATAAAAAGACAATAAACACACTCAGAAACACTATAAAGAGAAACTTTCAAGTTTCACGACATGAAACAAAAATATTGACAAGCAGTACACTATAAAATATCCAGATAGAATGGATACTAAGGAATGAACAATACAATGCAATAATCCATTATTTGAGATGATAGTATATGACATTTTCCCTTCATCTTTTATTGCAGTACTGCATTCAATCCATTACTAGCGAGGATATGGTTTTCCTACTCAAAATATTTAGTTTTTAAGGATCAGGAGAGATGTATGCATGGTAAGTTCATAATAAAAAACATTCCTACAGGAATTTCTCGCACTGGAAAAAACTAAATACTCAATTTCCTAAAACCATTTCACAAATTTAAAACTGGATTGTCATGTAAATTTCAGACGAACACAGAATAAGCATGCAAGCGTAGACATAAATAAAAGAACACAAAGCCCATCGGATAGGATTCTGTAAGCTAAACCTCAAACTGACATATCCAAGAAAAGATCCTCCTCTACAAGATGTGGCCAATACCAATATTAGGGGAAATGAATAGTATTAGTTACTCAAAAGTATA
Organism: Comarum palustre; assembly: GCA_951800085.1. Lineage (NCBI taxonomy): Eukaryota > Viridiplantae > Streptophyta > Magnoliopsida > Rosales > Rosaceae > Comarum > Comarum palustre. Next base: position 8,227,374 of record OX637582.1, on the reverse strand, counting down.
TCTGATACAAAATTTTTTTTACCAAAAATAGCTCACCGAAGTTCTTGAGCTTACATTTTTAAAGCCTATAATTGCAACGTTTAAACTACAGCTAATGGCAAGAGTATGGTAAATAAAAATACAGCAAAACATAATATATAGGGTATGGTCATTTAAAAATCTCCTATGTAAGAATTAAAAAGAATAATTATTTGTGTGACGGAAAGGAATCTGAAGTTTATAATGTATATAGGATTGGAAGTATCATGACATCGTTTCTGTGGGAATGGGTAAAGCAAAGGAGATTAAATCTTAGCCCTTACAGGGATCTCTAAAGGCCTTAACTTCTGCTTCGGTTTGTCATCTCCATAGTAACAACGAGGAAAGAATGATGATTGGGAATATTTTTGGCGAAACAGCTATCTATATCTTTTTTCATCAATTATGCAGATTGCTCCTTTACATAGTACACCCATAGCAAGACTTTTAGGCAACATAATTGAATATGACTGAAGCAGTAGCTCCGTAAATTTCAGAAGTGTAATGTAACATAAATCGGACTGAAACATGACCATTTACATCCTATATTTGCGTTGCTTGTGATAAGATGGTTTGCAGGTTTGCATTGTTTCAGTCCTATTTTCTACAATGCAATCTAACTAACTGAATTCTGCAAACCAGCATATCATATCGCACGTAACGTAAATATGACTGATGCCTGACTCTAATAGGACAGAGTTTCAAAAATGATTTTTCCTAATTAAACTAAAAATGATAATTGACATTTGTTTATAAGAAACTGCGTTAAGTGATAAACAACTACGCAATAAATTTGTTGTCATATCAAAACACATCCAAACTGAATCTTACAATCTAGGGTGAAATGGCAAACCCTCTTAACTCACTCAGAACTGTAACAGCATCTTTAAACTGACACGAATTCAGAGTACAACAAGCAATCACAAACCAGACAATCCACGCAGATATAAACTCAACTAACCTAAGCATTCTAAAGAACACAACCTTTAAAACATGTCTGCCCAGCAATTTCAGGGACAAACCAACAATATTAACCAATCCAAAGCCCAACATCATATGCCAAAATAATCCCATAACATCTCACTAGAAAACCAATAAACTCCAGCATACATTTCAACCAACAAGACTTACCTGACTGACTCTCTCCACAACTTTAATGCCAACCAAATAGCTTCTGAGCTCCAAACCCATCAACGCTCATCTGAAAGAAACCAACGAAACCCAAACAGAATCAAGAGTCACCGAAAAAGGAAACTAAAGGAGACCAATTTGAAGCAAACCCCAGAGTAGGAATAGGCTCAAAGGAATGGAAGTGAATCCCATGATGGGATGGAAGAGTGGTTTTACCTGGGCATTGAAAAAAGCGGTGAAAAGGAGGAGTGTGTGGAGACGGTTACAGAAAAATCCAGGGGGAAAGGGAGAGATGTTATAGGAAAATCCGCCGAGGGAGGCACAGGGCCGGAAGAGTTCTAAAGATGGTGTCCTCCGATAGTTATATGAGAAAAAAGAAATTAAAGACAACTATAAAATTAGAACGAATGGAGATTTCTTAGCAACAATGAAAATCTGTCTATCATCCCTTCCATTAAGACTTTTTTTTATTATTTATGAGGGGTTGAGATTATATCAATTTTTCGATCTCAAAACCACATCTTCACTATTTAATATCTAGAATTGGTGATTATTAAGGTGCACAAAGCTGTAATTTGCATGAACTGTTTAGGTTCGGCATATTTGATCCGTTTATTGATTTTAGATAGTTTGAATCTTTAACGATCATCAATTTTAATGAAATTTTGCTGAAGTGATCTACTCATATATATCTATAGGCTGAACGGTGGAGATGTGGTTTTAGGATCAAAAAGTTTGTGTAATCTCTAATCCCTCATATAAGACAAAAAAATGATCTCTCATTGAAAGGGTTATATATAGAGAGAGAGAGAGAGAGATGATTGATCATGAGCTGAGTGATAGGTGCATTTTATGCAACATTCTTAATACATTTCCGATCATATTTAGCTATGTAATTCCATTAGCAATATTTATTTTAACTTAGTTTGTGTTTTTAGGTCGCAAATAAAACCGAGGAGCACAAAAGAAGCAAAAGAGAAGAAATCTAGAAGGAAAATGAATCCATATCGTGCAAGGAAAGAAATCAGAAAATCTGTCAGAAATCATTAGTCAACTTCGACAGAGGATTTCGATTACCTCACAATGATCTAGGAGATGAGCATATCAACGGAAAGCTACAAGAGTCTACTTTTCAGAACAGATTCTGAATCGTCAATACCTATTGTTATGAAGAAGTTATGACCGTTTTATTGACTGAAGGTCAGTCTGGCCGAATTTCTGATTTGGATCGAAACTTCAATTTCAAAACCCAGACCATAAAGACAAGTCCATAGACAAAATTAGAGTTTTTTATCTCTAATAGCAGCTGCTTATATATAAAAGGAGGACTTGACATCATTCCAAAGAGTTTTGGAGACATCTATCTTTAGACGCACAATATCAATCCATTGCTACCATTCTTTTCTTCTTCCCCTTTTAATGTTTTATTTTATTTTCCCTATGTCTTTCTAGAAATTTTTGATAGTTAGGGGCTACCTAAGCCCTAGACATGTGTAAATCAAGATTTTGGAGTTTATTTTATTGTTTCTTGGATATTGAATGTTTGTTGATTCATTGGTTTCTCATTGATGAATTCTGGTATTATCTATCAATTATGGTTGCAAACGTAGTAAGCATGCTAGGGTTTTATTGCTATGATTTTGTGGTTTGATCATCATGTCAAACATATCATCTAGAGTAGTACATGAGTGACTTGAGCCTCATTCATATGAATTGGCATCTAGGTAGATTAGTGCAACATCAGTACCGAAATTGCCTAGTTTTACTCCTAATATTTTCGATCTTAATGACTTCTATGTAAGAACTGTGCGCAGGGGCGGATCTAGTATGTTGAAGAGTGGGACTCAAGTCCCACCCAAATTTTGCAAGGGAAAAAAACTACTACATATAGTTAGTTTATAATATAAACATTGCATTTATTGTTGCTTAACCTAAGTCCCAGTCATAAAAGGGGAGGTAAATGAGGTTAGTGGCTCCAATACCACACGTTCCTTTTCATAGCGTGAGAATAAGGTAAGTCGGGTAACTCCTTAAATATTCAAACAAATCAAATTTAATCACACATAAATATTGTTTTATTGCTGTAAGGCTAGGTTCTTTTAATATATTAAGGAATATTTATATACTAAAGGGTTGCATTTAGTCAGTAGATCAGTTAGATTTTACATCTATCCATCTTGTTTTGTTCAAACGTTTATTTTGTGGCATTTTAAAAGTTTACGAATCTAGTTTCATATAAATATGGATTTGAGTGGCAAGACACACTATGTTATCTTTGTCTATGTGTATTTTTCTTTTTCTTTTTCAATCTACAAATTGTGAAGTGCATAGAAACTCTAAGTCTCACCCGGTTTCAATTCCTGGATCCGCCACTGGTTATGCTGGAACATCACTCTAAGTTCTATGTTAGAAGCTAACTTAAGTTGAAAACATCATTCTTTTAACATACCAAGTAAGAAAGGTTGATAGGTTAAGTTCAACACATCATTGGCTTAGCTTGGGTAAAAACATTCGATTAAATATGAGCATATCAGTTGACAAATCTTTTGTGAAATATGTTCTAGTGGTGTTTAGTTGTTCCTAGCTATTGTTTTTTTTATATATTTCAAAACCCAAAAACATTCTTTTATTTTCGTAGATTTTCTGTCCTGTGCATTGTCAAATTTATTTAGTATAGTAAATCAACCCCAAAAATTATAAAACTTTGATATTAGTTAGTTTATCGAGTCTAGTTAGTGTCTGTAAATTTTCGTCGTGTTTGGAGAAATTTAGAATTGTCTGCCGATCAGTTCTTCTGATTGGACAAATTAGGTTTTTAGTTTAGATTGAGTATTAGATTTATGATTTAGACACGATTCTCTGCGTGAGACCCCTACTTTCCTACACTAACATCGACAACGTAATTGTTATTGTAGAGTTTTTTTTATAAGTCTATTTTAAGGCCTATCACGGAGATCCATTTCTTAGCTAAGAAATGGATTTCATTATTTTACTCACTTTTAGATCATATTTTATCATATTAACCGTTCAGATGTAGGTATATATATATGTAGATCATCTCTACAAATATTCAGCCAAATTGATAATAGTTAAGGCATTCAAAACTGTGATTTACAGCTATGGTTCATGATTGAATAGTTCAGTCAGTTTCATTGATTTGAACGCCCTAACGATTATCAATTTGGCTGAAAATTTGTATAGATAATCTACACATATATACCTAAAATCTAAGATAGGAAAACTTTAGGTGACGATGAAACTTCCTCTATTGGTCAAAATGGTTAGCCGAGTAAACTTAAGCTAAAGAAATTTCGTCACCTAAAGTGTGCAACTCGTCGGCTAAAGTTTGCATCTCGTCATCTAAAGATTAAAAAATAATTATTTTTTTATTTCTTTTACTTTAGATTAATTTTTTTTCTTCTTTTTCGTTTTTCCGCCACCACACCACTGTCCGGAAGTGTTTGGAGGAGCCGTGGTGGAGGAGAAAGAGAAGGAGGAGAAGGAGAATGAGGAGGATGAGGATGAGGAGGAGTTGTCATCGAAAGAGGAAGAGGAGTTGCCGCCGGAGGAGGAGCTGGAGAAGGAGGAGTTGCCGCCGGAAGAGGATGAGGAGGAGGAGAGATGAAGAGGACGAGGGAGAGAGATGAAAGATATAGAAAAAATCTAAAATTTTTTGTGGGAATTTTGAAAATTGTAAGGGTAATTTAGCCGTCGAAATGTAAAATGTCGTTGTCTAAAGTTCAAAATTTTTTACGGGAATTTTGAAAAATTTAAGGATACTTTAGCTGACGAAATGACACATAGCCGACGACACGTTGTATTTCGGTGCCATTGTTCAAGTGTGATTGGGTAGAGAGTAGTAAGGGCATTAAAGTAGATGACCTTGGGTTTAGTTTGGTGAAACTGAAAAGACTAGGGCATTCAAATGATCCCTTTGTCTTAGCTACACATGTTATAAAAGTTTTTTTATTGAAGACCCCCTTGATACTAACCGGTCAATAGTAGTGAGGTGTCCAGATCTGGACTATGAAGGGACTGTTGGGGATGAGGAGTCTAATCAGATTGAAGTGGAGCAGCAACCGTTTATTCCTACAATGCCATCCGTTATGCCTTTGATGATCTTGTTGGCCATCAACCTAACATTCATGTTCAAGATGGCAATGAAGGGATATGGGCAATTAAATTGTGTTAGGTTTCTACCATGTATGCATAGCATAGGCTGCATTTTCATTTGTTGAACCTGTTTTTGGTTTATTTCATGATTTATATTTGAATCAACTGTTTCCTTTATTACATTAGTTTCGTGCAGTGGTTTTATAGGAAATGCATCAGGTCTAGATAGAGAAGATAAAGGAAAATAAGTACCATCACCGTATGTCACGTAAATGGTACGCCAACTTAGAAGCTGAACTGGTTAGTTTTTTTTTAATTTCTGTGTTATGCCCACTAGTACGTTATTTTATTTTATTTTGTTCAGTAAATGTTATTGTTTATATATTTTGATATCAGTTTAATTTTGTATAGTTAAAGAAAATCCCTGCTGACCAACTAGATCATGTAATTTTGTGGGTGAAGGCTCGACAAGACAAGAATTGCAACTTCAAATCACATGAGGTGGAGGAGGCAGCGAAAGAAATTGTAAGTCCTTTATCTACAATGTTTTGTTTTTTATTTTATAGTTTGAATTAACACTTAAATTACATGGTTGATTGAGTTTATATACGACTTTTGTATCAGGATGTACTTTATCCCTTTAATTCATAGTTACCTCAAATTGAGGTAATGTGGCGAACCATCATATGAAACCCACCATCATTGGGACAGATCCGGCTTCTCTACTTAAATTTTTTCTTGCTTAGATTTGCTTGGATGATTTCAAACCATTAGATTGAATAAAGATGACATCACGAGACCATATTGTACTCAATCCAATGATTTTAAATCATCAAAGCAAGAAAAATCCAAGTAGAGAAGTCAAATTCCATTATGATACACACTGTATCCCTGTAAATTCACTCTCTCTCTCTCTATTAAGCACAAACGAGACCGAAGACAACAAATAAATATGAGGCAACTTATAATCTAAATGCAACATAAACGGAAGACATCATATAAATCCAAGGCAACGTAAATTGAAGGCAACATATAAATCCAAGGCAACTTATAAACAAAAGTAAACTTATAATCTGAAGGCAACTTATAATCCGAAGGCAACGTAAACCGAGAGCAACAATAAACCGAAGGCAATTTATAAATCAAAGACAACTTATAAATCGAAGACAACTTATAATCTAAAGGCAACTTTGAAGAGCCAATTCCGACTATTCTTTCCAAACTCACTGTTAAGAAACTTTTTTTTATCTCAAATAGACCTGTCATTTCAAATATCCACATCTTTAAATCTCAAAGGACCAATCCTAAACTACTCTTTCCAAACTCACTGTTATAGAAAGTTTGCATCTCTTAGTAACAATTTCTCAAGACCATCCCATTCCCCATATCTCCTAGTGCAGTCAGAAACCCAACTTCAACCCACAGAGCTGCCTTGCATGGTAAACCTTTGTAATGACACTCAGATTCTTATACCTTAATGCCATCAGGAATGAAAAGGATTTCGATCATGAAATATTCTCATACATCAGCAAAAATGATCATTCTATAGTTATTATCATTCCATGGTAATAACTCCATGAACAAGAAACTTGTGAGTCACATTCACATTGTATTTCTCACCATCTATACACGGGATCTAAATCACTAAGTTCCAGTGATGCACAAGAAGAAGCTACATTAAATAAACCTCCTTCACCATCAACTTGCTGAAATATTCTAGACAGATCATATCCGTTAGACGAGTCTTGAACAAAATTGGCCTCATCCCAACTACTCTTTCCAAGCTCTCACTGCTATAGAGAGTTTATATCTAGCTAGTAACAATTTTTCATCTAAGTAATGAATATGCAACATTGTCACAATTGTTACAAAGTATATATCAGCCCAATGGTGTAATTCCACGATTTAATGAATCTCATGTCAAGGGAACAAGGATGACCTGTGAGGTCAATGTTATTTGTGGATGTGGTCATCAATTTAGATTACGGTAATTGGCTGAATCATGATGTTGACGTATGGTCATGGTTAATGTTTCAGTTGGACTATTAATAAATATTGGCGAGATACATGACTTTTGAGTTTGAAGTTAGAAACCAGTTCCCTCTCGAGCGGGAGTTGAGAGTGTAAGTGCGTTTTGATTGTTGTCATAGGTATCAGACTTTGGTAGTTGGCGAGCTTGATTGATGGAGCTGGTTCCTGAGAGGAAATTATTGGGTTTATGGAATGTGACTTGGTATTCATCGCACGGATAGTGCGGAAGGGTGAATATCAAAATGTGTTTTTTTTTTAGATGTCGCCGTTTTTGATGCTCAGTGTAGCTAGCTAGGTGTGATTTTATTGTTGCATATTTTCTTGTTAGAATTTTAATTGCACGGAAGTAGTGACACCTGGGAAGTGTATGTGATTCGAGTATCTGACGTCGAATCTTAATCGGTTGTCAAACTTATTAATAGTAATGGAAGTAGAAAGAGAAGTGTGGCTATTGGTTAGATATACGACGCCAAAGAGTATTGAAAGTGTCACTTGAAGTAAAAGAAAGCTGATGGTTGTCAAGGCTTAGTGATGCTGGTAATGTTGATGAGTCTGTTAGAGTTGTGGCCTTAAGGACGTTTCCATTGCTTCATAATTTCAGTTTGAGTTTGGAGTCACTTTTGTGTGTCACTTAAGGCTTAGCATGGAGAATGTTGATACACGTGGCGTCTCGTCGAGTGGGTTAGGTGTCTCGCAGATGCCTCGTGTAAGTATATTCTAACTCCTGGATGTGGTTCGCTTTAGTAACAAGTGACAGGGAATATCATTGACTTCTCGAGATTTCACAAGTTAACTATCCATGTTTATGAGACGTCAACTAAGCTTTATAAGTCGTGGTTTTGTTGAGAAGTGGAGATCTAGACTTATTTTAGTAGAGATGACTTTTAAAAAGGGATTAACTTAGTTTTGCATTAAACTTTCTTCGAGGAGTAAGTATTTCGGATCCTCACATCTAAGGATTCAGGCCCCTTGGATTCTTTAATTTCAACTTTTCTTAGTGCCTTGTATCCTTAGAATATCGTACGGTGTATGCAAATGAGACTATCCTAGTGGTCATGTGCAGAAAGGGAATTATTCCTTATCAGACTTGTACAACGGAAAACGTGAACCAGATCATGTGATCTATTTCAAAGGAGAAGAGTTTGCAATTTTCGATTTGGCTATGGTTTCCCGTGGTTTAACATGAGCCTTGATTCGGTAAAGTGTTTTGTCATTTAGAGTATGTAATATTTTCATAGAAAACATTAGTGATTTTCACAATGATTACAGTCGGTGGATAATTGGTAGGCAGTGTCGTATCCCACCTCGTAATGGGTTGGAGTATAGTAAGAATTCGGTGAGTCAGTCTGATCAATGATTCAAGGAAATGATTATTGTGATCAGATGTAAGATTTCAGACGTTTTAGAACAGACGTGAAAAGAGTGGCTGAGCCTCAGAAGTTAATGGAATATTTTGAGACGATCCACGTAGAAAGGTGTGTTACGTTGGATAAATGTGAAATTTGACTAGGTTATATTTGAGGTTGTAGAATAGGTTGGTGATCCATGGGATGGATGCGCTTATGTGCATGTATCGTAAATAGGTACTTATATTATCTGATGCCCGGTGAGAATAGCCTTCCAGTTTGTTCTGGAAATGGGCTTATAAGTAAGAATCGATGTTGATCTTTGATAAATCTATTCGCGATGCGATTTGAAAGAGTTCTCAGAAATAATTGATACTTGAGAGCGATAAGATTATTTTAAGTGGTAGTGTCCCCCAATGTGTTGGACTTCGAGTATAGAAATTTCGAGGACGAAATTTTTATAAGGTGGATAGAATTGTCACAACCCGATCCTAGAATTATTTTACGGTTGGTTACTTTGATCTTTTACCATTTAAAGTAACTATTTGACTGTAAAGTTGACTTTTTTCGTAAAGTCAAGAATCTGGGAAACTTTCTTCATGAAAGCTGTAGATGACGTCAATATGAGTTCGTGGACATATAGCACGCTTAAATCAAAGTTCGTATGAAGAAGTTATAAGGGTCCGAAGTCAGAGGTATACGGGTAATTTCGCAAAATAGGCTATAAATAGCCCATTTCGCAAAAAAGGCTGTCGGACCTTCTCGACGTCGCCGCCGATCCAGGCTACCTCAGGTGGTGAGGCCGGTCCCAAAAGAGCGCCTCTGAGTCTATTTCAATTCTAGGTAAGTTTTTCGACCTATCTCACCATGGTTTAGAAGAAATTTCAATTTGATTACCGAGTGTACAGTAAGAGATCTAGATCGAATTTCTCCCTCCTCAAGCCACCAATTTGTGAGTTCTATATATGGTTAGAATGGGTTTTAGGAGTACTACTCACCTCTAAAATTTGGTGGATTGTTTTGGAGTGTAGAGGGAGAATCGAAGATTTGAAGTTAATTTAAAAATTTCGGGTTTTTTCATTTTTCTTCGATTGACCTAGTTAGAGGCCGATTTAGCCTTCGAGTTGAACTAGAAAGTTGTTCCAAATAATGGGACGAAGCTACTGCTAAAATTTGGTGGCGATTGGAGGTCGTCGGAATTTTGGCCACTTTTTAGACAGTGTTTTATGCACATATCCGGCAATAGAATGACAACGATGAGAGAAGAAAGGAAAATGACATATCTCTCTACATTCTATGAAGTGAAATTTAAAGCACGTCACTCCCTAAGATGACTAAAAGGTGCATCATGTTGAAGAGGAAATATCACACATCAGAAATATGATAAATAAAATACAACATTTATGTGGGTGGATCATACCTAATTGTACTGAGACATTTTGTGATTAAAACCCAACACCTTAAAAGTGGTTAAGTTAGGACAATATCGATATAATGATGATCTACAGGCCACGCTTATTCCAGTTTAAATCATCATTGGGATACGTCACTATACTTTCACAAAACCCAAGGCAACATATAAACCAAAGATAACTTATAAATCTAAGGAAACCTATCGAATGGGAAACCATAATCCTGTAAACCATTGTCACCTCAAATTGAGGTAATGTGGCAGAACCACCATATGAAACCAACCCTCATTAGAATACACCGTATCCTTATGAATTCACACGCACTCTCTCTCTATCTATTAAGCACAGACGAGACGGAAGACAACTTATAATCTGATGGGGCAATGAATAAATCCAAGGCAACATATCAAGCGGGAAACCATTATCTCTGTAAATTAACCTTCGTTATCTCAAATTGAGGGGATGTGGTAGAATCATCATATGAAACCCATCATCATTGGGATTCACCATATCCCTGTGAATTCACTCTCTCTATTAAGCAATAAGCAAAGACAAAACCGAAGGCAACATATAAAATCCGAAGGCAACTTATAATCTGAAGGCAACGTAAACCGAAGGCAACTTAAAAATCAAAGGGAACCTATGTAATGGAAAACCAGAATCCCTGTAAACCAGTGTCACCACAAATTGAGGAGATGTGGTAGACCCTTCATATGTAACCCACCATTAATGGGATACGTCATAAATTTACTCTCTTATGCATAGACAAAACCGAAGACAACATATAAATCAAGGGGAAACTTATAATCAAAAGGCAACGTAAATCAGAGGCAACATATAAATGGAAGACAACCTATGAAATTGGAGACCATTATTCGTGTAAATAATTGTTACCTCAAGTTGAGGTAATGTGGCAGAACCAACGTATGAAACCCACCATCATTGGATACATTATATCCATGTAAACGCGCACTCTCTCTCTCTAGTAAGCATAAACAAAACCAAAGGCAACCAATTAACCGAAGACAACAAATTAATCCATGACAACTCATTAATCGAAGGCAACATACAAATCAAGGACACCACATTAATCGAAGGCAACATACAAATCAACAAATTATACCATTGTTACCTCGAATTGAGGTGCTGTGACAAAACCATCATACGAAATCCATTACCAGCGAATAATCCCAATTCATCTAAAATTGAATCATGATCCAATAGAATTAAGAGTATTGTGTGATTCAATTATGTAAAAGTTTTTGTTTGAATTGATAAACATGATTAACCCCACGTGAGAGCGACAAATTAAGAGATTTACCTTGTGGCTGTGAAGCTGGTGGTTGTTGGTCTGAGCAGCCCGTTGGCAACGAGATTCAAAATTAAAGGAGATACATAGAGAGAGAAGCACTGCAACGGCCCTTACAATGTTGAATTTTGAAAGCCAAGCACGACTTCCTAACGACTTCTACATTTGTCTTTCCTGTATTTATACTCTCTCTCTTTCTTTTCTTTTTTTCCATTCGTTTTTGAATTCTGAAAGCGAAGCTCGGATGAAAAAATGAAATGATTATGTTTCAAACTTTAATCATCATTGTAACCTATATATATATATATATGATAGTTTTATTTTATTTTTTTATTTTTAGTAATAAAATATAATGTCCATTACAAAAACTTTAAGAAAAATATTTTGAAAATATTGATTTTACCGGTTGCGAATGTAATTAAGTGTAGTCGAATAAGTGACCATTTTATGAATGATTTTTTTACTAATGTAATTGATTTTACCGGTTACTAATGATTTTTTTTTCAAAACCCTTAATTCTCCCTAATTCAAATTCACAAACCTTAGAATTCAAATTCAAAAACCTTAATTCTCTAATTCAAATTCAAAAACCCTAGTTATCAAATTAAATTCAAATTCAAATCACAATTCAAACTCAAATTCAAATTGAAAAACCCTATAACCGAAGAGCGATGACGGCAGGCTTGGGGCGCGGCAGTGGAGCGGGGTGAGGCGGCGGACTACGGCGTGACGGGTGAGGGTAGAGAGATTGAGAGAGAGTGAGGGCTGAGAGAGAAAGAGAGAGTGAGATTGAGAGACTGTGGGAGAGAGTGAGAGGGAGACAGAGCCAGAAAGGGGCTTAAACCCGATGACTTTAGAGCGCGTTTATTTCCGCTTAATAGCCTCTGCACTTCTAAGCGAAGCTGACTTTGGTGTTTGGTAAACACCTTAGCACGCGGCTTATTTACGAAGCTCAGGCTTTTGGAAGGCAAAAGCTAAAGCAGCCCTGACTCTCCTTTCAAAAGAAGCAGAAGTCATAAGCCGCACAGCCACTGTAGCGCGATTAAATGATTTTTTTTTTCAAAATACCATTGGGTACCCTTGTCAAGTTCAACAAATTACAATCCAATCTTTTTTTACTCGATACCTCCTCTCCTCGTCAAGTTCATCTACGTTATTCCATTCATTTCCATTACGCTGCATCTTCTTCTTCACTCTGCACCAGACCACACCAATCCAGTAGTCACCACACACTCTCTCTCTCTGTCAGTGATCTTGAGAAGAGATCGATCCTCCATCGGCACATCCACCGTCTCTCTTCCCGTGGCCACCTCGAGTTCGGTAAGAAGACTATTGTTTGTGATTTTGATTCCATGGAAATAATTTTGGGCTTTCGAATATGTCTTGATCTGGTTTGCTGGTAAGAGTAAGGGTGTGATCATAGTTTGATATCTTGATCTGGGTTGATGTCATGGTGATGGAAGAGAGTTTCGTATCGAAGAGGGTGTTATCAATATGATTGATACTGAGAATCGAGAGGGTATCATGTGAATTGGCTACTGATATGAATTTGGAGCAGATTGATCAAACAAGAAGGAAAAGTTCTCATGTTCTTGAAAGTTGGTTGGCATAATTGGTTAGATGAGGATGAGGATGAAGAAACCGAAGGACGTGATGTTTCTAAGATCCTTTTAATGTTAGTAAATTTAAATGATGTAAAGAAATGATCCATGATCCCTTGTGATACAAAATAGTTCAATAGCTTATTTGAAGTTTTTAAGTAGCTTATTTCGAATTTTGATCTCTCACACCTTGTTCAACATAAAAAGAATAAGTAACTATTTCCTGATTGTGCCTCATATAATCACAATCTCAGTTCTTTTTTAGAGCAAATCACAATTAATCTCAGTTCATACCAAAGTTATTACTAAACAATTGACGTAAAAAATTCATTCATGTCCAAATTGATCATTCTGTAAATAAAAGCATAAGCTAGTTTTGAGTTTACGAAACAGTTTGTCACGGTTTTGTCAATGACAACACTTATAAAAAGTCAATTTACCAAACACTCAGCTACTTTGTTTTACAGCAACTTATTCTTAGAAATAAGCATAAGCCAGCTTTGCTTCAAAGCACAGCTGCACCAAACAGGTCCTTAGCCAATGAAATAAAATCTCATCAGCTAAAGTAAGTACTATAGCCGACGATAAAGCAATAACTTCGTCGGCTAAAGTACTATTATTAACAAATTCATGCCTGTAAACATTTATATATACATTTTAATTATAATATAATCACCACATATATATATACCTATTTAATAATAATCACAACATATATATATATATATAAATTATAAATACATATATATGCATAACAATATATATATATATATATAATTAATAATAGAATATATATATATACACACTAATAAATTAAAAATTCATCATATTATATATATATATATATCTTGAAACTACAAACATTATTATTACTTGATTACACACAAATTAACACATACTTATATATATACATAATATGAACAATTAACAACAAATCAACAATAATATATAACAATAAAATTGTATACGTACCTATTTAACTTCACGAACTCATTTTGAACAGATTCCAACAACACCCAACGATTTGAGAGAGATTTTTGTTTTTTTACCGTTTGTCTTGAATGAATGATGAACTGCTGTCCTGATCTGGAAATTTAAAGGAATTTAGCCGACAAAATTAATAGGTCGTCGGCTAAAGTACATTTTTTTCGTCAGCTGAAGTTTAATTTCGTCGGCTAAGGTCAAAATTTTCGTCGGCTAAAGTTATGAATAGCCGACGATTGTTTTTTCACATAGCTGATGAAATTTTTTTTTCTCGTCTGTTAAAATACTTTAGCTGACGACGAAAATCTTTGACCGACAATGAGAAACTTTAGCCAACGAAAAAAATTATCGTCGATTAAAATAAAGTATAGCCGATAAAAAAAAATCTCGTCAGGTTGTTTTTGATTATTTTATCGGTTAAAATCTTTTTTTAATAGTGATGAGAGTCGAGAACAACTATAATCATATCTATATAAATTATATTTTAATATTATTATTATTATTATTCTTTTAATATTATTATCTGTGCATCACTCACCTACAACAAGTATTATTATAACCAACACTTGTCTGGTTCTTGTTTAGGTCTGGTTCTTGTTTAGGAGATTACGTACTATATCATGATTACATACTATTACTATACACATTGTACTGCTCTAGCTGGGACAATATAGTCGGATTTTGTTGTCGACCAACGAGATCTAGTACTCTGCATGCATGGTCCTCCACTTGTATGAAATTTACACCTATTTGGTGGCATCATTTGAACCACCTTGTACAACTTATTGAGAATTCTCAAAAACCGTCCAGTGCTGTACTGCTAATTGAATTCATTCTCCTTGATTTAGTTTAAAGGTACATTACATTACACAGATGATGTGGATCAAATATGGGATTTGCGATCAACAGCCGCATAAAGAAGTACAAGCAAGACACTTGGCCATATACTCTTATAAATGAATTGCTCTATAATTCATGATGATGCAAATTAAGAAGCAGGAAATATCATGAGGCAAATCAATACGTCTACAATAGAACTCAAACTACAGTTAAATGCAGAAGGTCAAATTATGCAGAAATGAGGAAAATGTCATGAAATTGCCAGTTTTATATGTCCTCATTAATCGTTAATAAGCTCAGGCATAACAGTTCAACATGACATGATCTCTTGATCCAATTAGAAGATACCCTACGGTTGTATCTTTTCCTTGTAAGAAGCACTGAAGTTTTCTGCAATTAGTTATCCTCATCTGATTTCCAGAAATGTTTAAGCTCCAATCAGAAGGCACATTTCTGACAATGATGTAGAGTAACCCATCAAATGAAAGCAAGAAACGAAGTCAAGAACAAACTATAAATCACAAGATGATGCTCAAGGCACAAGTCATATAATATCTGCATTGAGATCCGTCTCAAACTGGGGGGAACTTAAATAAACAGCGCAAAGTTTAATTTTCAAACCCTCCTGCTAAAATAAGCAAGCATAAAGAGCTACATGATCAATATGTACCCTACGTTCTGTTATATACAGTTATAGTTCTGGTTAATTCCAAAATTAACAAGATCTCTCTCAACTCACCTAACCTGGCCAACGAAAATAATTTGGAAAAAGTGGTCCTTTGAGTATTTTTCATGCCACTTAATTGAAAAAAGTGGTCCTAAATAAAAAATCAAACATTTTAGATTTGAACCATTATACCATTCACGAGATGAAATAAATTTTAGATTTGAACCATTATACCATTCATAAGATGAAAGGAATTCAAAGTAAATGATACGCATAGCTGTTTAAGAATATGATTAGACTAGCCCAGTGAAATGGGGTAATTTGTATATTTCAGAAATTTATTCTACAACACAATATGAATAAGCTTAGGAACCGAAACAATGTGAAATAACAGGCAATTAGACATGAAATGACTACAATATTATGTCATGGATGAATAATACGCATAAAAATAAAATATCTTTACAAAATCTTGAAAAAAAATCTTTTTGATACCATATCATTGAAGATGTGAAAAATAGTTGGCTCTGGGCATTATGTCTGTAGGAGAAGGGTATCGTGTACATTGCATGTAAACATTCAAGTTGGAAGTCGACCATCATCACTCTCATGGTTGGTCCACAAAACAAGTTTAAAGGCATAGACAAGAATGGCAGTGACAATTTGACATGTTCCCACCATGATTTTGCACATCGATGTTCCAAACTGGCCAGTTTGTCCAAAACTTCCAATTTTCAAAGGGAAAATTCTGCTGAACCCCAATTTCAATGATCTACACACTCCACACCAGAAACCAGTTGGTGAAATATATATAGAGGACTCTTTCATTCCTTATTTTTAGTTTATTTATAGAGATAAGTATTCGATAAACTTTTCGATCACATTTTTCAATCTTAACCGTTCAATTCTTAGGTCCTAATATATAAATCATCTCTGCAAAATTTCATCCAAATCGGTGATCGTTAAGATGTTCAAAACTGCGAATTAAAATTATAGGCATTAACGGTTCAAGTTTGACAGATTTGATCCATCAATTGATTTCAGTTATTTCAAAGTCTTAACGATCACCAAATTGGATGAAATTTTACAGAAATGATCTATATATATGCATCTACGTATTGAACGGTGGAGATGTTGATATGTGATCGAAAAGTTTATCGAATGCCTATCCCTATAAATAAACAAAAAATAGGGATCCCTCAATAGAATATAACTTTTCTGATGTGGTGGTCCGCATTTTTTAAAAATATAAAAAAATGCGGAGGTTCGTATTTTTTAAAAAATGCGGACTTTTGCAATTTTATTTAACTTTTCGATCATGATTTCTCATCTTAACCGTTCACAATGTAGATATATGTGACTAGATCATCTCTATAAAATTTCAGCAAATTTAAAGATCATTAAGACATCCAAAATTAATCAAAACTATAAACGTAATAAAACTGTTCAACTGAAACCGTTTGTTTTTTTGTTCTAAATCACATATTTGAATACCTTAACGATCTCTAAATTAGATGAAATTTTGTAGAGATGATCTAGTCACATATATCTATATTATGAACGGTTAAGATGATAAATCATGACCGAAAAGTGGATCAAAATGCAAAAATTCACATTTTTTTAATAAATGCGGATATCTGCACACCTAAAACAACTTATATATGTAAATGTTCTAAAAATCCCCGCCTAGACGCTAGGCGGTGCTTCACCGTTTCCTTCTAGAGAGCTAGAAAACTGATTAATCCCTGATTAATCACCCAATTAACCCGCCTAGACATTAATCACCGGTTGTCCGCCCGACTAGCGCCTAGCGTTTTTTAGAACATTAATATACATATATATGAGGGATTCTTTTCGGGGTTTACACCAACTTTTTGATCACAAAATCACATCTTCAATGTTCAATTCGTAATGCTATATAATTAGATCACTTATGCAAAATTTCATCAAAATTAGTAATCGTTAAGGTGCTCAAAACTGCGAAATAAAAGTTAAAGCATGAACAGTTCAAGTTTGACAAATTTGATCCGTCAATTGATTTTAGTTAGTTCGAAGCCTTAACGATCACCAAATTAGATGAAATTTTGCAAAGATGATATATATATATGCATTTAAATATTGAGCAGTGGAGATGTTGATATATGATCAAAAAGTTAGTGTAATCTCCAATCCCTCATATATGTCAAAAAAAATCCCTTAGTGAAAGGATGCTATATGTGTATGTGTATATATATATATATAGCCCTACTCTAAAATTAATTAAAGTGAGTAGCTTCTTATTTTGCTCACTTTTAGGGTTATATTTTCACAGCTATGCATTTCAATGTCTAGAAGAATACAATGTATATGTCATTTCTGCCAAGTTTCATCTAATTTAAATATCATTTGAGCTTCCATAATCGTGATTTATATAAACGGTGTTGCTTGAACTAGTTTTGTTCTATTGACTTGTTTCATTTAATTCGGTACCCAAATGATTTCTAAATAACATAAAACTTTGTAGAGATGTTATATACACTGTAATACAAACACTATATAGTGTAGATGTGGAAATCTGACTAGAAAGTGAGCCAAATATGAAGTCACATATTTTAATTTCAAAGCTCCGTTCTGGATAAGGACTGTATATATATAGTTGATAAAATAATTATTTAATTTTTGAATCAAAACACCTATATCCCTGCCAAAATAAAAAAGAAAAATAAGAGAGGCAAAGAAACAAGTGAAAGTATTCAAAACCACACCTGTTTTTCTCAGCTTCTAACTAGCAAATCTATGGAATTTTAACCAAATACAATCTTGGTTATTACAGGATAGAGATATAATCTGTGAGTTTAACTGTGGGAGTATATACTCAATGCCCGGTCGGAGAGCTACGTACCTCAAAAACACCAAATACATCTTCATACAATGATGTCCAAATATGATGATGGAAAATCAATGATCTGCAAGTCAATGGATGGATCTGAATGGAAACTCACCACTCAAAATAGATGACAGCAGCATAGAAGCCTTCATTTTCAGCAGCAGCATCGATCAATCCCCCTTTCTTCTGGATTGAACTCAGCAGATAAACATACCCTTGCAATCCAAAGATAAGTTTCTCTCACAAGAACAATCACAGATCTACAAGAAGTAATAGCGTTAAGCAGCAAAACTAATTCCTCAGTCCAACTCTAATAAGCTAAATACATATATAAGATCCTTTGCTGGCATATCCGCATATATAGACATACAAACAACCAGTAATTTAACAATGGAAGACTTCAAGAAAAATTGCTAGATAAAGAAAGGGAAAAGCGCACCTCTGTTGTTTAAATCATTACTCTCCTCTGATATAGTGGTTTATTGCCGATGCAGCATCATCAAGATTCTCAGTACTTTCAAACAACTTTGGCAGATGATAGAGGGAGTTTGAGTTGCATCAATTGCATGTGTGAATCTTGATGATGCCACACCCGCAAACAACTGCTGTATTCAGCACCATGAAAGTGCTTGATCTATGTAGAGACGGTTCAATATATTTCGAAAGACGTTGAAAAAAGAAAACGATGAAAAACATTCAAAGAAAAGGAAGAGCAAGAGCTTTAGCTTGATAAACAGAAATTAAATAGTACCATGTCCACGAGCAATCAGCTTACGTGGCCAACTGGCTACAATGTAAAGTGATTACGCCAAAAACAGAAGTGGCCAACTAGCAGTGGCCAACTAGCAATCAGAAATCATGGATTTTGATGCCGCAAGTCATCAGGTTTGTAAGCTGGGATCCATCTCGACAAAAACAGATCAGGTATGGAACCCATATCAGATTCCTACAGATATACTCGATCAGGAGGAAAACCCAGTCTGGTATTCCATTTCTTGAAAAACAAACAGCAGATTAATAGAAAAAATGTGATATTAAACGAAGAAAAATGATCAGAATTCAGAAATACTTTAGTATTAGCAGCTAGAGACAACAGATCGATATATACATGGAAACGTTATATAGAAGAAGAAGAGGTATGAGATCTAACTCACTAGGGCTTGTGGCCTTTTCTTTTTTATCAGGGAGAAATATTCTACTCAAAATCAGAGACTATATCAAGGAGTATACACTACAATTTCGTTCTGAGGCGACAAAATTATTTGATCAGTTAAGAGCAATTTTCGTCGTGTACACTAAGTTCTCAATTTGGATGTGAGAAAATCCTGCCTGTGTGCAAAAATGGAGGATGTTGAGTTGTTGACCAGCGCCACAAGTTCACAATCTGTGTGTGCAATTGATCCAGAGGAAAAGTTGGGAAGCTCACAGGGATTATAAGAGCGGATAGGTAGGGTTTGGTTTGGGGGAGAGAGGTGTGAGGCTTTATCGCCATTGGTAGTTTGAGTTTTACTATCTTTCGTTTTTGATTGGTTTATGGTTGCTGTACAGTAATGCGCCAATGTGGTCGCAGTTACACATCGCCATCATCACTAAACCCTAGAGACTTGAGCTCGGTTTTAGGGACTCCACCACATACTAATTATTATCGTTAACTTAACATCGTTCTTTGATCAATAACAAGGGAATAGGGAGTTATTATTTTATTCATTCATAGAAGTTATAGTCATACAAAGAACCATAGATAGGTTTTTATTACAACTAAGGAACATAACTCTCATGTATTCGATATAGACCAACACACACATATACACTACAAAAAAGACAATTGGACGTCGAAGAGAGCCGAAACAGGACGACGAAATCAAATTTCGTCGCCTAAGACTAACTTTAGGTGACAAAAATATGTGTCGTCGCCTAAGATCTAAAAATTGCCGCCTAAGATAAAATTTAAAGCGACGAAAACAAAAATCGTCGCCCAAGGCCATTCCTTCAAATCACAATTCAAACTCAAATTCAAATTGAAAAACCCTAACCGGAGAGCGATGACGGCAGGCTTGGGGCGCGGTAGTGGAGCGGGGTGAGGGTAGAGAGATTGAGAGAGAGTGAGGGCTGAGAGAGAAAGAGAGAGTGAGATTGAGAGACTGTGGGAGAGAGTGAGAGGGAGACCGAGCCAGAAAGGGGCTTAAACCCGATGACTTTAGAGCGCGTTTATTTCCGCTTAATAGCCTCTGCGCTTCTAAGAGAAGCTGACTTTGGTGTTTGGTAAACACCTTAGCACGTGGCTTCTTTACGAAGCTCAGATGAAAGCGAAGCTCGGATGAAAAAATGAAATGATTATGTTTCAAACTTTAATCATCATTGTAACCTAAATATATATATATATATGATAGTTTTATTTTTTTTATTTTTAATAATAAAATATAATGTCCATTACAAAAACTAAGAAAAATATTTTGAAAATATTGATTTTACCGGTTGCGAATGTAATTAAGTGTAGTCGAATAAGTGAAAATTTTATGAATGATTGTTTGATTTCACATAACGAAAATGATTTTTTTACTAATGTGATTGATTTTACCGGTTACTAATGATTTTTTTTTTCAAAAACTCTAATTCTCCCTAATTCAAATTCACAAACCTTAGAATTCAAATTCAAAAACCTTAATTCTCTAATTCAAATTCAAAAACTCTAGTTCTCATATTAAATTCAAATTCAAACTCAAATTCAAATTGAAAAACCCTAACCGGAGAGCGATGACGGCAGGCTTGGGGCGCGGCAGTGGAGCGGGGTGAGGCGGCGGACTACGGCGCGACGGGTGAGGGCAGAGAGATTGAGAGAGAGTGAGGGCTGAGAGAGAAAGAGAGAGTGAGATTGAGAGACTGTGGGAGAGAGTGAGAGGGAGACAGAGCCAGAAAGGGGCTTAAACCCGATGACTTTAGAGCGCGTTTATTTCCGCTTAATAGCCTCTGCACTTCTAAGCGAAGCTGACTTTGGTGTTTGGTAAACACCTTAGCACGCGGCTTATTTACGAAGCTCAGGCTTTTGGAAGGCAAAAGCTAAAGCAGCCCTGACTCTCCTTTCAAAAGAAGCAGAAGTCATAAGCCGCACAGCCACTGTAGCGCGATTAAATGATTTTTTTTTTCAAAATACCATTGGGTACCCTTGTCAAGTTCAACAAATTACAATCCAATCTTTTTTTACTCGATACCTCCTCTCCTCGTCAAGTTCATCTACGTTATTCCATTCATTTCCATTACGCTGCATCTTCTTCTTCACTCTGCACCAGACCACACCAATCCAGTAGTCACCACACACTCTCTCTCTCTGTCAGTGATCTTGAGAAGAGATCGATCCTCCATCGGCACATCCACCGTCTCTCTTCCCGTGGCCACCTCGAGTTCGGTAAGAAGACTATTGTTTGTGATTTTGATTCCATGGAAATAATTTTGGGCTTTCGAATATGTCTTGATCTGGTTTGCTGGTAAGAGTAAGGGTGTGATCATAGTTTGATATCTTGATCTGGGTTGATGTCATGGTGATGGAAGAGAGTTTCGTATCGAAGAGGGTGTTATCAATATGATTGATACTGAGAATCGAGAGGGTATCATGTGAATTGGCTACTGATATGAATTTGGAGCAGAAAGTTGGTTGGCATAATTGGTTAGATGAGGATGAGGATGAAGAAACCGAAGGACGTGATGTTTCTAAGATCCTTTTAATGTTAGTAAATTTAAATGACGGATTTTAATATTAAATTTGGTTTATTATGTCATAGGCGCCGTCGGGGACAAACCGACGAAGAATAAGAGAGGCATCGTCATCAACAAGGCCCTGGAGAAGCTAGTCAAAAAATCAGGAAAAGTCTTAATCCGGGTTGGTCAGAATGGGGAACCGGAATCAGCAAGCGTGGGGAACATGTACGTCCGCGCCGCGAGACCTTTGATTAATTATGGTTAAATGCCCTATGTTGTGGGGAGAATGGAAAGACGTCCCAGATTCCGTGAAGACCCAGCTCGATAACGATATGTCGGTGAGTTTTAAAAAAAATCTCAATAATAATATTATGTGATGAAGTTGTTGACTTTTCGAGAAAATAGACTACCAAACGGTTAAATGCAGTTATATTTTGAGTTTCCCAATGGGTCAAAGGAGTTGATGAGGCCATGGCTGGAAGAAAAACATTCCCAAAGGTATGTATGTTGGGAAAAATATTGTCGTGAATTATATGTTATATTAAATATATATATATATATATATATCTAATATTTGATGTCATATATGTAGGTTTAGGGAGTGGAAGCAAAAACTGAGGGACCACTGGAAAGCGCACGGGAACGGCCGGCTAGGTACCCCTCTTGAGTTTCAATACAGGGAGCACGAGTGGCGTTGGCTTCTGATGGTCGAATTCAACAACCCTCATAAAAAGATAGATAAAAAATAAATTACTTAATTAGTTATCGAGGCCGTACTTAATTATTAACAAAATTACGTATTAAATAAATATTTTACTAACGGTTATTTTTTTTTCTTTCAAGGCTGTCTCTCAGAAGAACGCTGCAAACCGGCAACACAACACGACCAACCATCATGCCAGTTCAAATTCGTTTGCTTGCATCATGGAGGAGGTGATGAGGGACAATCCGGAGGTTAACCCGTTCGTGGGAACGTTCCATAAGGCGTATCCTCAATCCGAGGAGGATTTTGTAAGTTATCTCACGCTTTTAATTTTTAATTTTACTTATATGTATTATTTAATGTTAATTAATAATTTGTTTCTAATATTTCTAATTAGGAGAGGATGAGGTCGGCGGAGTCTGATGTGATGCTTGATTACATGTCGGAGACATGGCTAGAAACGTAGGAGGAGGATATGCCTGAAGCCATGTCCAGGATCGACCGATCAGGTCCACTCATCAGGGCGAGGATCATGGACACGGTTTTCCCACACCGTACAAACAACTTCTACTGCCGGGGTATGGGCAGCGTTGGAAATCAAATACTGAAGCAAATCAAAGGAGGAAAGAATGGAGCCTCAAGCAGCAACGTGCAACTACAGTCAGAAGTTAAGAGGCTGCAGTAGAGACTACAACGCCAGGAGCGACAAGAGGCTGCCAGGAGAGCCTTCATATCAGCCCTAAATACCTATGAAGATACCAAGAGTGCATATGAAGACGCCCAGGAGAAGTATAATGAAGCGCTAAATGCAGCCAAGGAAAACCATCAGTTGCAGTTGGAGCAATGGTTTCAGGATTGTCTATATGCTCAGTCAACAGGACAAATTCATCCTCCCATACCGATGCGTCCTATTCTGCCTCCGTCGCCGGAACATCCTCAGCTTCGAAAACCACAAAAATCGGATTTCATGATCGATTTAGATGATATTGAATTTACGTTGGACTAAATTTATATATTTGTATGTTTATGAACAATTGAGATAATTTGTAATGAAAAATTTGTTGTTTTGTTCTTGAAATTTTTTGTGTTGTTATTTATATTTTATAAAAATTTATAAAACTAAATAAAAAAATACAGAAAAAACTTCAGGCAACGAAATAAGGTATTTTTCGTCGCCCAAGAGAGGTTTAGGCGACGACATTTGCACTATTTCGTCGTCTTAATATCATTTAGGCGACGAAATATACCACTTTCGTCGCCTAAGAGAATTTTTAAATTCTTTTTTAAAAATATAAGGCGACAAATATACACGTATCGTAGCCTAAGGTAGAACTCTTAGGCGACGAAACTGGAGTCGTCGCCTAAGATCTAGACTCTTATGCGACGACGGCTGTTTAGGCAACGAAATGTGTGTCGTCACCTTAATTTAACTATAAGGCGACGACACCTAAGGTCTCACTCTTAGGCGACGACACCTAAGGTCTCACTCTTAGGCGACGACACCTAAGGTCTCACTCTTAGGCGACGACAAAGATTTCTTTCATCGCCTAAGATCTTGGGCGACGGACTTCTTGTGACGACACCTTAGGCGACGACGCTTCGTCTCCTAAGATCTTGGGAGACGAAATTTTTTAACTGGGCGACGAAATTACTTCGTCGCCCAAACACTCTGTTCTGGTAGTGATATGTCGTTTTTTCTATCAAAAATTACTCAATTTAAACTTTACCTTACACTCAAGGCCGGCCAGAGGACATGGCAGGGCACACTAGTGGATTATGAATCTTAGCCGACGAAACAATTGGATCTGCTAAGAGTGAAATTTCATCTCCTAAGATCTTAGCCGACTAAAATCCATCGGCTAAGATGCGTCGGTGAAAACCCTAGCGGACGGAAAAATTTATTTCGTCAACTAAGAGACAACCTAGTCGACGGAAATTCCTTCTGCTAAGGTCCATCTCCTAGGATCTTAGCCGACGGAATTAGTCCGTCGGCTAAGACCCTAAGAGACAGAATTATTTTAAAATAAAAAAAATTAATAATCATTTTAGCCGATAGAATTAAAAAATTTCATCTCCTAAGTAATTCTTAGCCGACGAAATTCAAAATATTATGTCGGCTAAGAATTACTTAGGAGACGGAAATTCCTTCGACTAAGATCTTAGCCGATAGAATTATTTTAAAATAAAAAAATAAAAACTCTTGCCCACGGAATATTCCGTCGATAAACCTAAAAAATTTAAAAAATGAGATCGATCATCTGAAATCCACTGTCGGCGATCGATCTCTGGCAATTCACCGACCATTCCGGTTCCACCACCACACACTACCATAACCAAAAACTACCACCACACCACCACCACACACAACCACCAAAAACCACCACCACAACCACACACCATCACCACCCACCACCACCACACACCACCACATTCCATCACCACCCACCACCACCACACGCCATCACCAAAAAACCACCACCACCACACAACATCACCAAAAACCACAACCACACACCACCACCACACACCACACACCACCATTTGGAGAAGAGAGGAGAGGGAGAGGAGAGAAGAGATATTTTAGAGAAGTAAAGAGAGTAGAAAAGAAGATTTAAAGATAAAAATTTGATTTTTTTTGAAATTTTTTTCAGACATTTAGCACAGAGATTCAAAATTTTGAAATTTTTAGCTCTTAACCTGCGAAATACAATAGTTCCGTTGGCTAAGTGATAAATATTTTGTTGAATTTTGGTCTAAAATTTTACGTAGAAATTTTTTTTCTGATTTTTTTGCCCTTAGCCGATGAAATTAAATAATTTCGTTAACTAAGCGATATCTTAGGATACATAATTATTTAATTCCGTCGGCTAAGGGGTTAAATTTTTTTTACTGTGTTCAATAAATTAATGTTCTGTTTCAAAAACAAATTATACGTAGAAGCTTCAAACGAAAAAAAAAAGTTGTAGAAATAAGATATGATCGGAATGGTGAAATACGTCTGCAGTTAAAAATTACATAATTCCGGTAAAGTATCGGAATATAAGAATTTTGGTCGACTAAGAGTTTGCTTAGCCGATGAAATAAGGTCGTCGGGTCAAGTCGACGACTTTATTCCGTCGGCTAAGCAAGCTCTTAGTCGACGAACTTTTTTTCCTAGCTGACGGAACAGTATAGATTTCATCGGCTAAGAGTGAAAATCCACTAGTGGCAGTCGGTGCGACTTCACTTGGCCCAACTACAAATGCAGCACAATTTAGTCTTTTTCTAACTTTTGATATAGATGTGTGCTTCTACATTATTTAGGACTTGGCCTGTACAAATATGATTTTTTTTTATTATTTTTTTTCATGGATACATGACTATATAGTTCTTCTTTTTGAAACTTGGGAGACTTCAATATAAAAAAAACCAACATTTACTATTACTGTTTTTTTTCAATGGATACACGACTGTTAGTTTGTTTAGAATGATTTTTATTGTTTGTACTGTTTTTGTTTGTATTTTTTTTAGTTTTGAAAATATGAAACAAGAACAATTTATGTAAATAAATGTGACTTTAATCAAGTTGAATCAATTTCGAAGGTCTCATATATAAAGATTATATATATATAACTAAGAAATAAAAAATTCATAATATGTATATAACTAAGAAATAAAAAATTAATAATATATTTAAAAGTGATGAATGATTGCAAATTCTGCATGCATGAGACTTGGCTCTGATTAATTACTAGATGTTAAGGTCACTAAATTAGGGAAGTGTTTTGGTCTCGCTCTCAACTAGGCGGAAGATAGTATAAATACTGAAATTAAAGTGCGGAAAGTAAGTTACATAAAAATTAAAAAAGATGTGAGCGTGCCACCACATTGGTGCGGAAGATAGAGGATGTTGAGAAGATCAAAGGTGTGTGCCACCTGCGTTTCACATCAAACGATTGTAGGTTACCTGTGTAAACTTGGAAGGAAATATTTATAGTAGCTTCTTCGCCATCAATATTGATACATGTGTAGAGACGAGCAGAGCAACCACAATAAAAAGTAGGGAGAGTAACACTCCAGGGGAGCTTGAAGTAAAAAGTAATGACTCCGGGGAGTTGAACAGTTTGCTAAGGAGTGAGGCGCTAGCGTCAGGGTTGTATCAACGAGGTTAAGTTGTTTGTTTGTTGTACTTGTTTGTAAAAGTTGTGTGTATGATCCTCGAGCCCTTTTTATATAGTGGCTCAAATAATAATCTGATAAGGATGCAGCTCTACCAATCTAAGTAAATTGCTACCAATTTAGTTGCACAAGGTTTAGTTTTACTTGGCAAGGAAGCAACTGGATGACGCAATTCCAGTTGCACGTGGACTTCATATAGGAAACAAGTACTAACCCTTTGCTTGTCAAAAAGTTATTAGTTTCTAGCATGGAGTCAACCACCCAAGCCCGTGAAACGGCACAATCCAACTAGGACTTCGCTTCACCTCCTTCTGTCTCCTTTGGACCGACCAACCAGAAAAATGTTTATTTTTAGGCCACTGGTATTGGCCCAAATGCAGCCTAAGACTTTCAATTAAGTGGCCTCAGATCCAACCCATATAGGGTTCAAACATTGTCCTTTTGGCTTCGAGTGCTGTCCATTTCGCAACAACCAAATGAATAGGCCTTATTGCGTACGTTTCGTCAGTTTTAAAATTTGAAACGAGTTGACACTTCAATCCTCATCACCTTATCTCCTCATCATTACGAGTCAACGTTAGTGTTGACGATAGCTTTCCTTTTGAGAATACGTTCGCTTTCGAGTCTCTATAAAAAGGAAAGAAGTGGACTCAATTGTCAACATCATCCTTCTTCTCTCTTCTCTTTTCTGTAGCTCGAAAACCCTCGCGAAAAAACCTAAAACACCACCACAGTCATGGCCCCAAGAACTCCCATCCGAGGCCCAGATATCAACCACACCGTCATGAATGACTAGTCCACCAGATTTGATCGCCTTCTTCCAAACAATATGGCCAGCTGAGACTACTTCTATTTTTTGGAAAACGGCGACGCTGTTCCGGGCCTGATCTCGATTGAGCCACCATCTCCCACCGTTTTGAACAATTATCCCGATCCAGCCCCAGTTTCCTTCTTTGCCAGCCTCTCCATCTTATACAATTAGCTTGAGCCAACGCCTAACATTGACCTAATAGCGCACCGCTGCCACCCAGCAATCCTAGCCGGATTCTTCTTCCCTCGGGGCAATTTCAGGCTGGACACACTGGCCAACTTCATTGCGGCAATTTATTACATCGGCCTGCACCTCCATGAGGTAAAGGATGGCTACGAGCTCTATGTGCTAAACTAGATTGGGTGGAAGTTTGGGTTTCTCCAAGCCATTCCGTACCTTTTGGTCCACTCCATCAACCACTACACCACCTGGCGGCGAACTGGCAACGTACATCGTCAGCTCCAACGGAACTTATGTCTATCCGTCAGCTAAGACGAGTCAGTGAAGACCCTAGCCGACGAAATAAATTTTTCCGTTGACTAAGAGACAACCTAGTCGATGAAAATTTCATCTTCCCTTAGCTGTCAGTTAAGTTCCTACTAAACAGAATTATTTTAAAATAAAAAAATAATCATCTTAGTCGACAGAATAATTGATATTTCGTCGGCTAATTAATTCTTAGGCCACGGAATTCAAAATATTATGTCGGCAAAGAATTACTTTAGGAGACGGAAATTCCACCGCTAATTTCGACGGAATTATATTAAAATAAAAAAATATATAGATACTTTTAGCCGACGAAATATTCTGTCGGTAAACCTAAAAAAATGGAGATCAATCTCTAGAAATCCACCGCCGGCAATCGATCTTTGGCAATCCACCGCCGGACATTCCAATTTCACCACCACACACCATCACCACCATCACACACCGCCACACACCATTACCACCACCACAAAACACCACACACCTTCACCATCACCATCACCACCACCACACACAACACACCATCGCCACCACCACACACCTCATCACCAAAAACCACCATCACACACAACCACCAAAAACCACCACCACAACCACACACCACCACACACCATCACCACCCACCACCACACACCATAAACAAAAACCACCACCACACACCATCACCAAAAACTACAACCACACACCACCACACACCATCACCACCCACCACCACACACCATCACCACCCACCACCAGCACACATTATCACCAAAAACCACAACCACACACCATCACCATCCATCACCACACACCACCATCACCACCACCACCACACACCACAACCACCATTTTGAGAAGAGAAGATATGAGATGAGAGAAGGAGAGTTTGGAGAAGAAAAGAGCGGAAAAGAAATTTTGAGTTTTTTTTTAAATTTTTCAAAATTTAGCGCGAGGAAAGAAATTTTGAATTTTTTAGCTCTTAGCCGACAGCATGAAATCATTCTGTCGGTTAAGTGATAAATAATTTTTCTCAAATTTTGGTCTTTAATTTTGCGCAGAAAAATTGTTTTGAATTTTTTTTGCACTTAGCTGACGGAATTCAATCATTGCGTCGGCTAAGTGATACCTTAGGAGATGAAATTATTTAATTCCATCGGCTAAGGGCTAAAAAATAATTTTTTTAGAACATAGGCGACGTTATAATTATGATAATCAAACTTGACAAATGAAAAATCCGACCGTCTGATATGATCATTATAGTAAAACATGGACATGGTAAAAAATTCAACTTGATCTGATAATATTAAGGGCTCGATCCGGACGGTCAATCTAGTAAATCAAACCCAAAACACACGAAAATGATTATTTGACCGTTTAAATTACGTATTTTTGGCAGGAACTTCAACAAAAATAGTTTCAAATCGATGAGACGCAACCAGTGGTAAAAAAATTTACTAAAAACTAACTTCCGAAGATAGAGCTACCCATAGGGAAAAAGAATGGTAAACTGTGTTGACCGTAACTAGCGACACCGAGACTTTACCGGAATTACATGATTTTTCAACCGTAAACGTATTTCACCATGCTGATTATATCTTATTTCATGACTTTGTTGCGTTTGAAGGTTCTACGTAGAGTTTGTTTTTGAAACGGAACATTTACTTAAAACTTAGTAAACAAGTTATACAACATTAATACGTATATTGTGATTTTGATGATCAAACTTAACAAATGAAAATCCAACCGTATGATATGGCCATCATGATAAAATACATGTATGAGAAAAAATTTAACCTGATCTGACAATGTTAAAGGCTCGATCCGGATGGTCAATCCCGTAAATAAAACCCCTAAATGCATGAAAACAGTTATTTGACCGTCTAAATTACGTATTTTGGCCGGATCTTCAACTGAAAATAGTTTCAAATCGATGAGACACAACGAGTGGTATAAAAATTTATGAAAAAATAACCCTTGAAGATAGGGATACCCATATGGAGAATGAATGGTAAATGTGTTGACCGCAACTAGCGGCACTGAGACTTTACCGGAATTACATGATTTTTCAACCGTAGACGTATTTCACCACAGTCATATCTTATTTCATGACTTTTTTGAAAATTTTGCATCCTATATACAGTTCCAAAGAAAACAATTATGGTTGTCTTGCTACTAGATTTTTAATTTTAGCCGACTGAATATAAACTGTTCCGTCTGCTAAGAAAGTTCTTAGCCGACGAAATATAGTTTTTTTCTGTCAGCTAAGAAATCTCTTAGTCGATGGAACTATTCATATTCTGTTGGTTAGGATCTTAGGTCCTAGCCGACGGAATATGAATAGTTTCGTCGACTAAGAGTTTTGTTAGCCGACGGAAACAGCCAAGAACACAAATCCATCGGCTAAGAAGGGCTTAATCGACAAAAATTCTCAACAAAGTTATTCCGTCAGCTAAGATGTTCTTAATCGACGAACTATTTCTCCTAGCCAACGGATCTAGTTTCGTCGGCTAAGAAAATCATAGCAGATGGAACAATTTCGATTTCGTCGGCTAAGAGTGATAATCCACCAGTTCTTGTCCACCTTACATGGTGGCAGTTCATTATCGACAACTCCCGGCGAATCGAGAATGAAGCAGTCTTTGCCACAATCTTCTCTCCCCTCTACTAGAGCCTGAGAGACACCGAGTGAGCTATTGTCGACTGCCGCAACGTGCAACAGGGAGGCAGACCTGTTAAGGCTGCAACGCCTCGACCCACGTATGCTCGCTGCCCAACTGGGATCATCATCAGTGAACGGCAAACCTTTGAGGTATGTAATGAATTTGAAGACACACTTGTTTTGCTTTCAGCACCTAGTCTTTCCTTCTCCTACTGACCTCTTTCTTTGACATGTCGTGTGTCAGGACCCATCCAGGGTTAAACCCCTTTAACCCGAAGTAAATCCTACGGGGACCACCTCAGGGGAACTTCTTACCGAAACCCCTTTGAAATGGACAACCCTTCCTACAAACCAACTCAGCACTTCCATGAATAATTTAAATCCACCCCCAACTTCTAGAGCTATCCTGCTCCCCAAGTCACAACTACGCTTCACTATCTTATTCAACTATCTAAGTTGTGGTAATCAGAGCAGTCTACATGGAAGTTATACTTAAATCAAACTTGTTGCGACAGCTGATTAATTGACTATGTCCCGACTTCGGTACGCGCGACATCCTCTCACGAACCCTGCAACACTGGGCATTTGAAAACGAATGGCCCAGAGGAAAACATTTAAAAAAAACATTAGCGTGAATGGAGAAAAATCAAATATGAAAAGGTAAACATCTTTTCATGCTATCCCTTTGGTTTTTCAAAATTCACATGCATGTAACCCTTGAAAACGATTAAATAAAAATATATACAACAATTCCCTTGGCAGGTATATATATATATACTTGAAAAATCCTTGAAAACCTCGTGGTGAATAAATCAAAAAACCAAGTCAAAACACCCATAAATTTTCCCCAAACACATTGGATTTAAAACATTTCCAGGCATCCGAAACCGGTTCTCTGACTTTACTTTAAATCATTAAAATCCAAGAGCCAAGTTTCTCATTTTAAAATATAATCCCCCTCCATAACAACTTAAAAATCATATTCCAGGAAAATCATTTGAAACTCACAGGAAATATAGGAAACTCTTTCCCGGCTCACGTATCTTTGAAAAAATATTAAATTCCCAAAGTTTTCCAAAATCACCATAAAAATCAACATGAAGGAAATTCTCATAAATAAAAGATAAACTTAATAAAAATCTGTTGCATACATTATATTTAAAAATAAAAGTCCACTCACAGATTGAGGCCTTAGCCTGACGAAAACTCGAATTCCGCTTAAGCAAAGTCTCCACAACACGAGCCTCTTCGCGTCCTGTTCCACAATTAATATTAATTTTTTCAGACGCTAGAATAATAATTAAATAATATATGCGTACACATTTCTAAGCGTACAGCTCGCTCATCGGCTCCACACTTCTCAAATTGTCAACTAAAAATCCCCGACCTTCACCAATAACTTAGGAGTCCTTAAAACATTTCTTAAACCTTAACCGGCAATAATCGATGGTCGGAATAATATTTAATTATCCGTCAATATTACTAAACTTGAAAAATTCCAAAACCTAACCAAAACTCCTCCAAACATTACCAATTTAAACCATAGACTCCTCACATTATATACTATTTAATGGGCATGAAAAAATGTCAAAAAAGTAGCGGCACCGCTGCCGGCAGAAATTCTGGCCAAAACTCCGGCGACCTCCGATTGCCACCGAATTTTAACAGTAGATTTGTCTCATCATTTGGAACAACTTTCTAGTTCAACTCAAAGGCCAATTCGGCCTCTAACTAGGTCAATTACATGATGAACAATGGAACCCGAATTTAAACATAAAAACTTCAAATCCTCAATTCTCCCTTCACACTCCAAATCAATCTACCAAACTTTAAGGGTGAATAATACTCTTAAAACTCATTCTAATCATATAAAGAATTCACAAATTGGTGGCCTGAGGAGGGAGAAATCCGATCTAGACTCAACACTGTACATTAGGCAAACAAATCGACATTTCTCCTAAACCAAGGTGAGATAGGTCGAAAGGCTTACCTAGAATTGAAGTAGACTCATAGATGGTCATTTTGACACCGGTGCGGTGGCTTAAGGTGGCCGGACGAAGGCGCGGTGGCGGAGAGAAGATTCAGCAGCTGTTTCGGTCAAAATGAAGGAGAGAGAGTTAGAAAAAAACTGATTTTTACCACTTACCTATTTCGGTAAGTTTTCCTTTTATAACCCTTTCTGAAAATAGTAACTTCTGTTTTTAGACCATAACTTCTTCATACGATCTTCGATTTGAGCGTGCTACATGTCCACGAACTCATATTGATGTTCTCTACGACTTTCATGAAGAAAGTTTTCTCAAATTCTTGACTTAACGAAAAGTCAACTTTACGATCATTGTACGGTTAAACGGTTACTTTAAATGATAAAAGACCAAAGTAACCAACTGTAAAATAATTCTATGATCGGGATGTGACATCGTGCCTCGCCGAAATCCTCCATGGTCCACCAGAAGTACCCCCCCCGTCTGTCCCAGCAAGAGGAAAGTGTCCAGCTTCTACCACGCCACCAGAGGGCTCCGATGATGAAGAGGCAACGTCCATTCAGATCCCAAGAGTAAGTGTTCTCGCTTGGTACTTTTCCCCTTAGCACCTAAGCTCATGTCCTTCTTTAGTCCTCATGTGGGCAAAGTTTGCGGAAGCGCGTCTTCGTTGACGAGGATGAAGCAGAAGAAGAAGAAGAAGAAGAAGAAGAAGACTGTGTCTTTCAACATCAGTTTGACTTGGCAAGCCCTAGCTGCATCCTCCTGTCTTTATAAAGATCTGTTCTTCGCTTACTTACAATTTTTAGGTTTGTTAGTGCCACACCCTGCAGTGCATGAAATCGACTACTACGTCACCGACGGTAGAATCGATCCCTATCGAGATTAAAGCAACTGGCGGTTAGCGAACGATAGTGGAAGAGACACCTGCCCCCAGCCCACCTTGCCAGCAAAAAGGCAACCGGAGCTGCTTCCCCTAGCAGAACGAGCGAGAAGTGGTTATTGAAGAAGTTGCCACCACTATCTCTACCATAGGTACTACTGAACCAGTGAGCCTTCTTCCCTCTAACATTTGACTTACACCTAAATGCATACATTAGACCATCCTTTTGCACACGGAACTATTGAGATCGCACCACTACCGTCTCCAAGAGTAGGGCCAATCATACCTGAGCCAGACCGTTCTTACAGTGAAACACCACCTTCCTTGCCAACCGGGCTACTCACCTTCGTGCCCAAGTGACCCTACCAGTTGATCCCAAACTAGTGAGCCTGGTCTGTGATTTTTTGTGTGGTCTTTGGCACTAGGACCCCACCATGGACAGCATCACTTTGGTACGGTAAGCTCGCAAAACATATGGTGTCCCAACTTGGTACTCTACCGGCAATCAAGCCAACCTTGACCGCACCCTAGAGCTGCTCGACCCCATCAAAGTTCAAGCCCGATACGCCAGCGACGCCCCAGCCCAGGCTGCTGCCCAAGAGCAAGTTTGTCGCGCCCTAAACAATCAGATGGTGACACTTCTTGCCAAGCTTGAAGACACGGTGCCCCCAGTCCCGGTAGAGGACTATTCCCGAAAAGTTGAAGACCTTAAGGCCCAAATCACCGAGCTTCAGGCCCACTTGACCCAATCCTGGAACAACGTTTCCAGTGCCATGACTACCGAAGCCCGCCAACAGACCGCCAAGGAGACACAAGAGGCACTGGTCTATGCGAACAGCATTGCTGACAAGGTGCAAACTAGAACGACGCTAAGGACTTAGCCTTAGACGGCATTCGAGTTGATCTGTATAGGGCTTACAGAATTTTCTAAGCCCATATGGCGCACCAAACTCTCATTTTCCATATAAATAATAATATTTATAAATTACTATTTTGCTCATTATTTTCACAAAACCTCGATAGGTCTATAAGGCCTTATGTCTTTTCTAAAGATCTTCGAAGATCTCAGTCAGACTTCTTCTGGGTTGGCCATGTAGCTGAGATTCTTGGTCAAAACGCCGTTACTGCAGCTTCATGTGCTCATCTTTATCCCAAGGACGGCCTGAATCTCTCTTAGTTATTCTCTGCATGCATATCGCATTGTGGAGAAGTTATGACTTCCTTCTTCATAAAAAGGAAGAAAAGGGACAGAGGCAAAGTACTCCAGAGTTCATTTGCCCTAGTCATGGCCACCATTGTTAACTTGTTTACCTTTATCTCCTTCCTCCAAACACAGCCGCCGCCTAAGGCTTATGCCCCCTGATCTTTGAGTTTAGAGACCTACTCTTAAACTGAAGATGAGTCAGAAAACTTACTATTATATTATCCTTGAGCTCGAACAAACACTGAGGTCAAAGTTGATCCACCAATCATGGTTGTTTTGTTCGACCGTGAGTTGCCCAAGAACCAACATCCGACTTTGCATTAAACCAGAGTTTGGTACTTGGGCAAGACCTCCAGATGCTTCTTCATTGTCTTGGTGATACCTTCAAAAAGTGAAGTCTTTAGGCTCCAGTATCTGGCGTTGCTTAAAGCCGGTGTGGGGTATTCGGTCAACCCTCTACACCGAGAAAGTAGCATGAGGGAACCCCGTACGATGCGTCATGTTTTGAAAAAACTTCGTCTTAGGTCCAGCGTAATGCCCTGGCCTCGGCGCGACATAAACTCGGCTCTAGATAAGCACCTGGATCCTGCCACTGATTTTCTTCCATATCTCCGAGTGACACAAGTCAGATCCGGATGAAGCCAAGACATTGTCGTATTATTTTTGCCGTATCTTCTTGCTTCCTGCCACGAAAATGTACTTATGTTTAAAAAGTAGGAGTAAGTAGGAGATATGCAAATCTCAGGTATGTAAACCATATACTAATTTGAATGAGATCTTGTACTTTGCTGTCATAGGTACATATTTTGTTTTTATATTATTTTTAGACCTCTGGTATAGGCCAAAAGCTAGCACCAAACTTTTATAGCTCAATACGTTTATATAACTAACAACATTCTAACCTACGTACACAAGTCTTGAGCACTCGGCTGTGTAAGCTTCATTCTTCTAGTATATGTTGCCCCCTACTGTGAGGCGGCGAAGTAGAAGTGCACGGCCATGGAGCACTAATAGAAGAGACTATAGGTAGATCCTCCCACTCCCATATACTAGGCACATGCTTCTTCAAATAGCACTCATTAATTGCGAGCCGGTGAGTATTATCAACTTCAAATAGCAGTAATCCAAATGCCAACTGTGAGCCGGCCAAGACTTAATAATAAGTTGAATGGGAATATTAGGGAAATGTTGCACTGGGACATGAGCCTCATAGTCCTACACCCTTTCGCTAACGTGATGCAGCCTTTTAAAACGGTGGGCAAATAAAACTCGTGGC
Source organism: Comarum palustre (assembly GCA_951800085.1). Lineage (NCBI taxonomy): Eukaryota > Viridiplantae > Streptophyta > Magnoliopsida > Rosales > Rosaceae > Comarum > Comarum palustre. The sequence continues at coordinate 8,191,219 of OX637582.1, read as the reverse complement.
ATCATATCAGCCAGCACATCTTTGGACCTTCCTGGTGCGAACCGCACCCCTCGTAATGGATCTTGTGCATCAAGCGCTTCGCCTCACAACCATATACATAAAGGAAGTCGTTACCATCCTCGTCTTGCTGACGTAAATCACCATTACAGAGGACATAATTGTGAGCAAGATAACGCGTTTAGAGTGAATGTGTGACGTCATGAGGGTTCTAGAGGTAGGTTACGATTGGAAGATGCCAGTCCTCATCAATAGGATCTAAAGCTACCACCAACGCATCATCCACTATCTGCCCCTAGCCTTAAAGGACCGAAGGGTCCATCGTTCCATTTTCAACAGTCTTTCCTAAACAACATTTCGCAGGCTAACACTATATGCAATATGAGCTAACTTCTTTGCTATGTAGTTGAATTCATGAGGAATATATTCCATGAAAACATCATCGAACCTGTCCAATAAAGAAAATGCCTTACGAAGATATGGCTCAAAAGAAAGACTCAAACACTTGAACCTCTCATTCATTTGGTTGATGACCAATAGTGAATCTCTCATAATGTGTACCTCGTAGACTCCTAAGTCCAGCAAGATTTCCAATATAATAATGAGGGCTACATATTTTGCCTATTTGTTAGTGCATTTGAAGTCCAATTGGAAGGAATAAGAGAACCGGTCACCTGCGGGGTTTTCAATAGCGATCTCGGCATTGACAACGATGTATGTGCGTAAATTGTCAAAGTAAAGCACCCAATGGATAAGCGAGATGTCAGAAAACTCCATCTTGCTGTACTCATACAGTTCAGATGGGGATGGGGGGCAAGAAAATCTGCTATGGCTTGCCCCTTGATGACCTTTTATGAAACATATTGAAACGAACACTCTGATAAGGCCAGAATCCATTTACCAATATGCCCTCTGAGAATTGGGCACAACATGTATTAGACAAGATTAGATTGAGCTATAACCACCGTAGTAAATAATGCTAAAATATAGTGGCGCAGCTTGCAACCTGCGAAATAAAGCGTATGACACAATTTGTCCATAGGAGAATAGCACGTCTCACAATCAGTGAACAAATGTCTAAGGTAGTACACTACTTGCTTTACCTCATTTTCATCATCCTGAGCCAATATTCCTCTGATTGAGAAGTCTATCAGGGTGACGTAGAGTTTCAAAGGAAAACCTTCCCCGGGGGGGTATGAGCACAGACGGATTGGTGAGGTACTCCTTGATTTTGTCGAAGGCTTGCTGATGCTAAAGCTCCCATATAAACTCCGCTGCCCCTTGGAGCTTAAGGAGGGAAGAGTGTTGCATTTTTCCGGTTGTGTGAGAGATGAACCGATGTAGAAAATTGATCAGCCGTAGAAACTGTTGAACCTCATTCTCTGTAGTTAGGGGTGAAGCATTGATCACTGCTTTGGCTTTATTCTTAGAGACATTGATCCCTCGCTGGGGAACCAGGATACCTTGGAAGTCTCTGACCATGACGAAAAAGACCCATTACATAGGATTCATCTTAAGATTATGCATGCGCATCCGCTTGAATACTTGCACAAGTTTCTGATGTGATTGATTAACCTCTTCGTTTTAACCACCGCATCATCGATGTATACCTCAATAAGTTTGTCTAGGATATCGTGAAATATCAAGTTCATAGCTCTCTAATAGGTGGTGCCATAGTTTTTCAAGCCAAAAGGCGTAACCACATATATAAAAGCCCGAGTGAAGCCGGGACAACAAAACACCGTCTTGTGCTGGTCCTCAGAGGCCTTCAGTATTTGATGGTAACCGGTTGTGCCATCTATAAATGACAACACCTCGTGTCCAGCAGCCATGTCAATCTGTCAGCCACCGACAAATGATATATGACATTCGGGGTAGCATTATTAAGGTCGCGATAGTCTACTCAAACGCACATCTTGCCTTTCTTTTTACTGACTGAAACAACGTTCGATAGAGATTCATTCTAGACACAGATAATGTTGCAACGATACATACTCTACATTTCCTCTTTGATGACAATATAAGTGTCCATCCGCATAAAACGTTTCCTTTGCTGCATAAGCCATCGGCCTGGGTACTTGGTCAACCGATGACAGACTAGCTCTGGTGCCAGTCCAAGCATATCTTCATACTCCTCCGCGAAGCAGTCTTTGTACTCGTGAAGCAGGGAAAAGAGTGATTCGCGTTCCTCTCCTGTCAGCGTGGCTCTGATAGAGATGATTAAGGGTTTTTCATTTGTCCCAATGTCGACCTTCTACATAGGGTCTCGTACCTGAGGTGGCGTATCGTCTAGGGCGACAGGTGCTAGTTGTATAACTTCGTTAGTGGGGTCGTCATAGTCTACAAATTCATCAACATACTTCATCGTCGCCACCTCTTGTGTCTCCATATTGGAGACACTATGCATGAAAGATTTTTGAGCGGGCTCGATGGTGTGAGGACGTTGTAGATCATCCATATCCTGTGTTAGGCCCCACTGTGCCAAGTTAGAGGTTGTTACCCCTGAAAGGGCGGCCCTTCTGATCGACACCTGAGACATCTAAAGAACCTAAGTTACTGTTATAATATCGGGCGTCGTTAAAGTTGGAAGACATAAATAAAGGCCGCGGATCGGCCTTGAAAATTATTGTTGTGTCGAGTTCAGGATTCCATATAATGAGCTCCTAGTGCATGGAGGATGGCACGGAAAAAATACAATGATTTCAATCGTGGCCTAATATCATACTATAAGAGGCATTGCATTCTGCAGTGAAGAAGGTATAAACCCCTGTGGAAGGCCCTACTTTAACTCGGAGAAAGAGTAAACCCAGAGTCTTGACGACCGTGCTAGTAAAGTTTTTTAACGTCAAGGAAGTGGCCTGAATCATAGTTCTGGAAATCTTAAGCAACCCTATGGTCCTAGTCATGATGACGTTCACTGCAGCACCCGTGTTAACCAAGACCTTATTAATAAGGATGCCTTCCAACTCTACCGTAAGCCAACTTTGTTCTTTGTCGCCTATGGGTGGCCATGCAGGGCGCTCCTCGCTACAATAAGCTAACTTTGTTTCTCCGTCGCCTCACTACTCACTGTGTCAGGATTCTACGGCTAGTTCGAAACTACAACCATATTACAATGGAAGGCCTTAGCTGCTTCTTGATCTTCGCAATCCTCCTCATCCTCACAAGGTTTATTGTCTAGTGGGGACATAGGTGGCGTTTCGAGAATTTCATCATCACTTGGCATGGTAGGTGTCATGTCAACTTCTATTGTACGAGGCACCAAACTTATCGGGTCTAAGAAGACCAGTCTTCCTACGAATTGGAGGGTCACTCAATGGATCCTTTCCGTCTTGAGTGGCTCGCATTCGGGTGTAGAGACTGATCAAGTGCAATTCGGTCAAGTAAACGCCATGCCAGCTCTAAAGGGTTTTTGACTTCCTTTTTAGGCTTGTAGTCAATTGCTGGACATCTAGGATTGTGCCCAAGACCTTTATGGAACTCACCGCTTAGGGAAAGATCTAGGGTAATCTTTCAACCTTTGAATTTGGCCCCGAAGCTTAACGCAGTCATTGATATCATGGCTATATACATCATGAAAGACACAATATCTCATGTCTTTCACCTCCTTCTTGGTTGAGACCTTGTGGTCAAGGCGCACATATTTGGCCTCAATTAGGCCATTGAGGACCAAATGAGAATTCTTGGCATCATGGGTATATGTTTCATCCTCAGGTTTAGTCCAGAAAAAAGACTGGACTATAATTGGTTCACAAGCAGCCTTCAAGTTCTTTAGTTTATGTGCGGCAGGCTTGCATATGAGCTCGACTACTCCGACGTCACCTTGCTCCTGGTCAATCGCTGATTCATCATATCCTTGGTAATAGGGGTCGTTGGTAGGGCTCTACAAGGTTAAGGCTCCCACAGTCCTACTCTTCCCTTGGACGTATGTGCCTTTGGAGACATTATTCTTCTTGTCTATTTCATTCAAGATTAGCTCGTAGATGCCAACTTTATTCATCAAGTCTCCCATAGACATAAAGCGCTCTCCATGGTGCTTCTTTTGTTGGCGATGATCAAGCCCCCTGATAGCCAGCTTGATGGCCAACTACTTATGTAGCAAGTAGTCACACTTTGCCTATTAGATCTTAAAGCGTGGCAGGAAAGCTACACCAAACTCTATGCACTGCTGACGCATCTGGGTAAGGGAATCTAGGCCGACCTCTAATTCGATGGTACCATAGGTTTCTTGAAACAATCTCTCTATTTGATGGAGCCATGCTTCAGTCTTGAATACCAATTGAAAGTTGCTCTACATAAGGATGTTCTGAAGAGCTTTAATTTCAAGAAATCATTGTTCCAATATTGCCCACACTGGACCTTGAACCGGGCCATGAGCGTCGCCGCACCCTCCTTGGTCTCACTAGTGAATGTCGTAAAGATGACATTCTTAAACCTTGAGGGAAAGGGTACTGCTCCACACTATCCAGGTAAGGAGCGCGGTAATGCAAGTACGCATCCCCACGACCGGTGTGCTCCTTCATTATTCTAGAGATGAGTTATCATAAATCCGTCGTTGTCACTGGGGACGAGTCTGCCCTATCATCTGGATTCCCTCATAGATTTAAGCTACCCGTCATAATCCTATTCAACGGAGGCGGGGTGGACAAGGCTAAGACTTGGTCTTCTTGAGTCCGAGTACCAGAGAAGAAACTAACAGTTCCTTTCAGAGTTGTCGTAAGGCTGCGCATGGCCGGAGACGATGTATGTAAAATCCCTCTCGCGCCATTAGAAGAATGGTGAACTGCGGGGGATTCTATGTTTCTACCTTAGGGCGTTGGGCAAAACGTACTTTGAAGTCCCCTATGTCGTGCTAGCCCCAAGTGGGAAGTCTACCATCAAACTTCTGAGTCTGGGCGTGAATCGTGTCTTCCACCGACATCAAACTGAGCTTGGTAGAGTTATACTTATTCTTGATCTCCTCCTCAAACATGGACAGTTTATTGAGGCCATTCTTACTCCCAAAAAAAGGTGCGTCATCCTGCTTTTTCAATTTATCATGTAATTCCTCAAAGCGACATTGTATAGTTTTGTCTTGCTTATCGAGGCAGATTTTATGCCTTTCAAGGTTTCTCCTAAGTGATGAAACACTTCTTCAAACCTGCAACGGAGGCGAAGTCTTCAGTGAGCCGGGCGATGGCGAGCTGATTCGCATCCCTGCCTTCTACCTCAGTCTTTATGTGTTCCATGAGGGTATCGACTTTCTGGGTGAGGGAGTCGATCTTAGACTCTGTTTATGCTAAACCATCGACTTTCTTATGAGGGAGTCAACGTGATGATGAGAATCACCGATCCTGTTTTGCAATGCAGCAACCCTAGCAAGAGTTTCCGCGTTAGTCACCCGCAGTTCAGTGACGTTCTGATCGAGTCTCTGGCTACATCGTTCTATCCTGGAGGCGAGCTGCTCCGAGGTTGGTGCGGCGTTTGGGGGAGCGAAAAAAAGGTTGTTGCGTGATCCGGACATATCAAGGTCTTCATAAAGCGGATTGACGAATTTTTCCAATGCTTGATCAAAGTCGAGCGCTCGATAGGCCTCACAGTTGTGAGGCTTAATCCGGGGAATTTTGTGTTTGAAATAGTCAACCCTCAGTCTATCGTATATCGAACCGTGTGGCTTCCCAATGATCAACTATACCAACTACTCCTAGTCCCACTAGGCGTGACAATGTCTTGGCCTCACTTCCAACTAGGAGAAAGATAGTACACATACTGAAATTAAAATGCAGAAAGTAAATTACACAAAAATTAAAGAATGTGCAGGCGTGCCACCGCACGGGTGCAGAAGATAGAGGATGTTGAGAATATCAAAGGTACGTGCCACTTGCGTTTCATATCAAAAGATTGTAGGTTACCGGTGTCACATCATAAAGAAATATTTACAATAACTTCTTCTCCACCAATATTGATACTCATGTAGGGACGAACACAACAACCAAAGGATAGAACAGGGAGAGTAACACTCCGGAGAGCTTGAATGAAAAAGTAATGACTCTGGAGAGTCAAACAGTTCGCTAAGGCGTGAGGCTCTAGCGTCAGGGTTGTATTGATGAGGTCGAGTTGTTTGTTTGTTGTAGTTGTTTGTAAAAGTTGTGTCTGATCCCCGAACCCACTTTATATAGTGCCTCGAATAATAATCGGATAAAGATGCAGCTCCACCAATTTAAGTATGTTTCTACCACTAGTTACACAAGAATTTGTTTTATTTGACAACAAAGTAACTGGTTGACATAGTTCTAGCTATAATGAAGGAACTAGGTCTGAACAGCGTTTAAGAATCAACCATCAAGTTCAAGAATCAACACCGATTCATTTCTTCTCTCGTTCCACTTCTTCTATTCCAAGTAATTGCTATAATTGATTACGAATGGAGTATAGCACATATCACAAAAATACATGTTCAAAGTACAAGCACCTGTGTGTACTTGAATGATTCTCGGAGTCGTAGACCAAATAGTATAAACGTAAATCTTTGAAGTAGATATTTCTGATTGACACTTGACAAGAGTATGGAGTACCTTCTTTTCAACTAGCCAGAGTTGTCAGGTATGTCTGAGTATATGGGATAGGGAGAATATTCCAGGGGATAGGCAGTGATGCTTGAGAAAATAGAAATGTTCCGAATATGAATCTGATGGAGCATATCCAACACATTGCGGTAAATTCCACAGAATAAATGGATAGGCCAAATGCTCATCAGTACAGCTCATGCACCATGTTGAGGCATTTGACCTCAAACTCAAAGTTAGTAGTGTTATCTTTAAGGGGGGGCTCCGAAGAAGGTTTCAAGGTTCTGAAAGAACAGAATAGATTACTGCGAAGATGGCAGAGTTCCAGGTACTTGCTTCATGGTCGCTTAGCCTTCTTTACTACGCATTCCGCAAGGGTCTACGTTAGCTATGACCTCTTACGCTTGGATTGTAAACTTCATGTTGCAATTCTATGTTTCAGCTATACATCTTAAGAAACTGAAAGTGGTATACGTTATCAGTGCATTTGTCTTCAAAATATTGAATTATAGATCACACATTCATAGTCCCATGTTTTCTACAGAATATAGCCTAGCCGTAAACGATTAAGGTACTAAATACCCGATTATCCGGCTCCCAGAATGAACACTGTTATCTCTAGGCAAAAAGTTAGAACTAGTATATAATACTGAACCTGAGCAGATGTTTAATCTTTTTAACATACGCATAAACCAACTACAAAAACTACCTCATTCGCATTTACCGGTATGAACAGAAGTACACATGCTTCCAGGACCATTCTGAAGGATGCAAGAAGGTTAATCCTATTCTTATGGGTGACTCCATCCTCGGATGCCTAGTCCTCAAAGATGCTTAAAACCTCTTTGGCAGTCTGGATAAGATGTATTAGAACAGTAGTCCACAGCTATACTATCTGTCATCAGTCATAGAAATCAGCCAGCTTTTTAAGATAAAAGCAGTAACAGCCTAAACCCAGTTCCCATGTTGAAGATGTGCTCATTTTACAACTTTGCATCTCCGGGAACCCACTGGTCATCAACCAAAGAGTTTCACCCAGGGAGGTTATGGTGTTACCATTCCCAGGCACCATTAGTGGTGGGGAAGGGCTCAAACTATGTTAACATGAGATATGATTTCCTATCATTCAGCTTCTCACCCCTTCTGGAAAGGAGGGAACAACATTACATTCGGTGTCCTAATCAAGGTGCAACTCCACCCTCACTTTCATAATGGGCTCAACAGCTTCAAGAGTATATGGCCAATCCCCCTTGAATGGAAAATACAAGGGATTCCATCCCTGTTAAACTGTCGCGTGCAATTCTAGCATCATGGGGTTCTCATTTTCATCAAACATAGTTCATAAGGCATCATCTCACACTCACACCATTTCATTGCAAGTCTCAGAAGCACAACTGTACTGTCTGTACATAACTACATATCAGTGTTACCTAACCTAAGGTACTCTAAAAGAGACAGGACCAAACTGCAACAAAATGTTGTTTCAGCACTGAGGGGCACCAGAAAGTATGGCACCCTTTATTTCTGACCCATGCCTTCCCAATGCTGGAATGCTAAGGGACCGTCGCTTTCTCATTTTCATATTGCCAGAGTACGGTATTCTCATCTCATGTTTCTCCGTATAGAGAGAAGTATATGAACATAGTGGTTCAGAAAATGACTCGCCTCTAGTTCTAAGAAAGAGATCCAGGTTCTGCTGATACTTATCCACATCCTTATTGGCTGATGGGTCCTCAGAAACTGGGAATATCTTAAAATTGCGCTCTATAGGATCATCTGACCAGCAGTATCTGTTCCCCTGAATGTCCTGCATTGCCAGGTCTTCATACTCTTCATCTGATTTTGTAGACTCCTCATCCACCGATCCTATCTGCACATATAGCAGGAATTTTTGTATTTACTAATCTGTGATATGCTCGATTGAGATCAGCAGTTAAGTATCAAGTTTATGCATTATCTTAATCTATCAAGAAACTTCTTAAATCCCCCACATGTTTAGATGTATAGATGCACTTGTGCCAACATACATATTGGGAAAGCAGATACATCACATGCAGAATGCGTAAGTGTCAAGTTGAAGGCTTTGTCTCTTTGATGTACAACATAGTCTAATAGTGAACTAAAACAAACCAACATACCTCTTCGTCAACCTGTTTGTCACCATCATCACTTAATTCCTCATCACTGCCTACATCAGCTGATTCATCCACCTCTTCATCGCTGCCATGTACTGAGTTGTCCTCCTTCAGCTGAAGGCATATAAGCAAATAGGTTATTAAGAATTCCAACCTGAACAAGTTTGAAAATCTGAACATATTTGCAGTATCCAAGTTAAATATCTTTTGATGATCAAATCATACAACCAATATTATACTATAAACCCATAACACAAATTTCAAGATTTGTTCGATTGTTCATTTAGATATGCATTTGGTGAATTCTCAAATTACACCTAAACAGAAATTGATCTTCACAAAGTTTTTTCTTGAATAATCAAAATTAGAGATTAGAAGGTACCTCCTTGGCAGGTCCCTCTGATCGTGGTGAGCTGCAGCAAGAAGACAGATGCCTACTTACAGTCTCAACATCATCAGCCCTCGACCCATCAACACTTCCAGCACAGCTTGGGCCACCATCTTTGGGCCAAGCGCTTAGACCATAGAGACCAAACTGAAGATTCACTTGCTCCGCACTGCCAATCTCCATCTCAGTCCCATGGCAAAATATAGGATTCCCATTACTATCAACTGAATCAACAGGCCAAGCCTTTGCTACAGATCCATCAGTATTTACAAGAGCCATCAGTTGCCTAGATGAACCTTTCCTCTGGATAAGTTGAAACATCCCCTTTGAACTCAAAGAATTGGCTGCACGCTGGTTCCTATACTCCTCATCCACTACAGTAACTGTGTTTCTCATGGTATCGTAAAGTTGCTCCCCGGCTTCACGCCTACGGAGGCAGCTAAAGACTGTTGCATGGATTGCTGCCACACTCTTGTCAACATTAGTGTTGTTAATTTTTGGGACAAGATGCTTATCAGCCCTCTGGCAGAGATATTCTTGGATTGTTCTGATGTTTCGGATGTATTTCACGTACTTGTTCTTTGCTGGGTCCAGTGTCATATACTTTGCACGTACTGCAAATCTCTCCAAGTGCTTCTCCTCATTTGTGATATATATCATGAATGGTATGATGGAAGGGTGTTTCTTCATAAGCCCCATCTATGGTTCAAGCAATTTTTGAGATGGAGGAGCTTAATTTAAAATAATTTTAAAATAAAGTACATATGTATATACACACACAGTAAGAAAACAAGTTCAAACTAAGAGACAACAAACCGGAAGAGAATTAGATATGACATACCACAAAATTAAGGCTCAAGTGAACACCTTCTACAATAACTGATTCTTTTCTTTCCTCCCATGCAGTAATAAGACGGTCAAGACTGTCAATTACCATCTCACTTTGTGCCTTGAATCCTTCAATAGCCATCTGCTTTGAGCTGATCAATTCGGCAGTACTCGAACCAGCGTCTGACGTCCGTGAATCAGATCTTCCAGAAGGAAAGCCATCCGCCATTCCATCTTTAGAAAGTGATTGTGAACTTCCAGCCGACTTTTTTGCTTTCTTTTTGGCTTTTGCTTCTGCAACTGCCACTGGATCCAAACACTCCCCTGCGTGGTAGGTTGAAGCCCATAGTAAAGGATTTTGCTTCTCATCTGCAAAACTCCTCATCATGTGCCGAATCGAGTCGGTAGATATTACAGTTGTGATTCCCAACCTACTACCCTGCAAGATGATAAGGGTTAAACTCTGCATATGAAATAGTGTTTACAGTAACAGCACATAGACATTGTTATCAAGTTTCCAAATCATTACATATAACTCTAGAAAAGGAAAAACATTACCAACTATTATGTCAGATTAAGAGTCAAAAAGAAACCATAAAAACAACTAGGGAACTTAAATACCAGCAATGAAGACAGAGTGGATTTTCCACATCCGCTGGTGCCACATAACAATACAGTAACAGATTCCTTCCTTTCTCGGATTCTGCATGGAGAAAATGTCTGAAGATAAATAATTGGGTATAGTGCACTACAAATACAAATAATTCTAAGAGAATGCAATGTAATGACTCCAAACAACAAGGTCAAATAGCAAGACTGAGCATCTTCCATTGAAACTCCCTAAATGTCCCATGATATTATATTCCTGTTTCAACTCTAATCCCCTTATTCCAAAACTAGAGCTGCACAAATCAAGTTCAGATTAAACAATAGAGGACACCACATAGTTGACAACTACGCATGTCCAATCTATGAAATGGAGGAGATCATTTACTGTAACAGAAACATCAACTACTTGTTGATGGCTAAACTAATCGCGACTATAATATACAAGTTAACCGCACAAAAAACATTCAAAGATGCATGATGGTAAAAGTTGCAACAGAAATTCTACAAGTTGTGCAACTATCATTAAGGCACCTTCCTCATTATTACAGCTCTCAAAAGCATGCATTTATCTATTCTGTACCCAACCAATGCGGAACAGTATGTTAAGTAAATAGTCAGAATGTTGAACAAATACACACTTGCGTTTTCCGATAGGTACTTGACACTAGTTGTCTTAAATTTTAACTATTGATTGCCAGGAGGAGACAAATCACAGCCTGCATTTTTAAATGCAGTGCGAGTGAGATTATGATTTCAAAAAGATAAAAGACTTCATACCTGCACGCCAAAACTAAGTCTGCCCTCTTATTTGGACCAACGTACTTGTACTTGGCCAAAGCATCACAAACAACATCCAAGAAACTTTTTCGCCTAACTACAACAGTCGTACGTGTTTTGTACATTTCAAATGGTACACTCTTACTTTTATGATCTTCCCCGGAAACCGTATGCTTTGAAGCCTCAGATTTACTGGGGGAAACATTCGCTGTCTCCTCCGGAGGCAAGGCCTCACTTGAACTGACATTTCTTATCAATTCAAAAACTCGTTGACTTATCTGATCAAAGGAAAAAAATTGTGTCAGCCATTAGTGTCCAAGTTTATAAACTGCTGGAAATACAAGTATGTTTGAGTGTCCCAATTCCCAACTAATTAATGAAAGTACGTAATAAAAACCCAAACTACTGCACCAACCAAATGCTACCATAAGTTGTTACAACCTGACAACTGGAACAAACCTCTAAGGATCAATGATCCTATCAGTTAACATAAATATTCCAAAAGCACAGACCCACGAGACATGGAAAGTGCGAAGACTGATATTCTAAAGGACCAAGCTCTAAACAACTTAAAACTCCACACAATTAAGGGTCATCGTCAATTCCACAGCACAAAGACTTTATACACTTGAAAGTGTCCAAGCAAACCAGGAATTCACACTAAACAAACCGCATTTATGTTCGGGTTGGACAAATCCTCAAGATTATGGTCAATTATACAGTACGTGATGGATCTTTCTAAACTCAAGTATCAATGTTAAGTCATCACATATTGAGTAAGCACACAGCAACAATGTAACTCAACAATAACTACTGCAGCAAACTGGAGAGATCCAAATCAAATAACAAGGTCAACAATTAGAGCCAAGGGAGCCCAAAAGACCCAGAATTGAAGGGAAATTGGAAACTAAACAGACAGATGAGAGAAAAATCAGCTAAAGTGGTTCCACCAACAAGAAATGATGGCTCCACCAGCAGAATCTTCAAACAGGATGTCGAAGGCGACACAAGAATTGTCATAGCCCCATCTTTTGTTTTAATCAAAATTTAGAGGAAACCTGGACTAATGTGTGACAATGACATCTTCCACAAACAAATCATGATTCTTTCAATTTTTTCAACTACACCGTTACCAAAAACTGGCATGACTGAAATTTGGAGAAGAAAAAATATCGAAACCCAGATCTAGCTACCCAAAAACTCCCCAGATCAAACCCAATAAATTAAAATATTGAAAGGACATCACACAAAAACAAACAAGCAACACAAATTCAAAAGTAGAGACCTTGAAGGCGTGACGAGGTTTGCATCCCATGAGTTGCAGAGAGCTCTGCAACACCGGGCGCGTATATCGAAAGGACTCCCTCCCTTTCTCTCTCTTGTCCTCGCCATCCACCACCACTATGTACAACACCTTCTCACTCATCTCTGCACCAAAATTCTCAAGTCGAAAACACAAACAACAGGGTCAATTCAGAAACAAGGGGAGAGACAATGCAGAGGAGCAATGCAAGAGAAACCTGAAATCTCCTTCTTTTTCGTTGTACAAGTCTTAGTCTAATCCGTAGTCCCAGAAGAAGAAGAAGGGTTTGAGATCAAGGGCCATTGAGGACCGGGATCTCCGAGAAGGCTTTTACTGTGCCTTCTGCCACCCACCACCTGCCCTGACCTCCACGCATCGCTCGCACCCACCCTCCACGAGTCGTCTTTCTCTTGCACCACCGCGCTTCTCGTTTAAATTACGGTTTTGGGCTTGTTTTCTGTGAGAATTGCGGTTCCTTTGCGCGGGGTTTTATAACGGGGAGAGGATGTGCGGCCGGGCGTAGGGAGGACAGGATGGTAATTTGGGGAGATAGCGATTTGGTGTAGGATGCGATTAATCATAATTCTATGATTAGTGAGTGAAAAAGTAAACAGTCTTATTTAAATATATATTTTTTTAAGATTTAGATCTAGTGGTGTCTCATCATGATTTCTTTAGTCAATCACAGTCATTAACCAAGTGAACACTACTCTTATTCATATTCTTCTCACGATACTACTGAATGTCAGTAACATTATGATTAAACATTAATAGTTTATTGAACATCAGTATAATTACGATTAAATGTAAGTTTATGAGTACTGAACATCAGTAGTTTATTGAACCATAAAAGAGTTAAACTACATCACTCTTCCCACACTTCATTCACACCACCAAAAACAACCTTGAATCTAATTTTTGTTAAACAATTTGATATTTCATAGCTTTAAACAGATAAGTGAATAAAGGATTGACCACTACGTACCAATGTTTTAAAAAATGTTAGGCACTAGTCGAGCAGACAGCTAGCGCCTAGGCCTATAGGATTAATCGAGTGCCTAGGCGGTTTGTATTTTATATATTATTTATTTATTTAATAAAAAATTATATAAATACAAGACTACATCCACTTAACATGCAGTAGGTGTTGGGAGCCTTGAATGAGTCTCCACAAGTATTACAAGTGGTAGTAGTAGTGTTGATGTGTTGTGTAACATCTCGTACCTAAAAGTTGATTGCGATCGGTAATTTGATAAGTTATCGCTCGAGTTAATTTTTGAGTTTTTCTAAACTCTCCAAATTCCTCATTTAATGACTCGATGTTGTAGTACGTGTCGACACGAGTCTCCCGGTATTTTCAGAATATTTTTCGGAGCTTCCGGCTATTTTCTGTGAATTTCTGAAGTTTATGGTAATTTTCAATTACTATTCCGGTAAATAGTTTTTACCATTTAACTAATTACTTTTTACCTTATTTTAATTCGGACCGTCAGATCAATTAGGGGTTTGATCTGGGCCGTTGATTCGAGTATATATAGTTGGGGAGAGGGTTGACTCGGGTCAGACCCCCCCTCCTTCGTCTCTCTCTCTCTCTCTTCGCTTCGTCCCCCTCCATCTTCCACCTCTGTCTCCTTCGTTGAACCGTCGTCTGGCCACCATACGCCTGCGCACACCCACCAAACTAATCATCTTCCTCTCCTCTCCAAAACTCAGCCCTCAAGTCCCACAGACAACCCAATCCGAGGGAGATCGATCCGAGGGCAGCTCCGCCATGTTACCCGGTTTCTGGCGAAAAATGACGGTGGCGGTAGCCAGGACAGGTAGGGTTTCGTTTATCCTTTCTCCCTCTTCAATTCCATGTTTGGGATTCCATGGATTGAACCCGAATTCGAAAAACTCCTAATCTGACTTTTGTAGGTTGTTTGATGAGGTGCTCCGCCGAGTAGTTTTTCGAGTTCTGGGTGTTGTTCTTCGAGTCTCTGTCGATCTTTTGGAGTTCTGGTGAGGCTGCAGGACAGTGGAGAGTGTTGCAGCAACAATTGCTACTATGTTGCTCGAAGTGAAGGGGGCAGCAGCTCGGTCTGGGCAAGGAGGAGCTATTGGAGACTGGGAAAAGGGGGTGGGCGCATTGGTGGACAGGTAGAGACAGGGTTCTGCCTGTGAAGAAGTCTGACGAGGGAAGCAGCTGATTCAAAAAAAAATAGGTGAAGCAGTCCTGTGAAACTCCAGAGTTTTAGGTTTTGTAGATTTGTATGCTAACATGTGGTGTTTTGTTGTTGTTTGTTGTTTTCCTGCATGTGTGGTCGAAAACTTGGTGAATCGGAGGAAAGAGGGAAGTTGGCGAAATTCCGACAAGTTGCCGAAATCCGGCAAGTTGCCGAAATCCGGCAAAGAATCCGGCGAAACATCAGTTTTACCGGCAGAATGCCGAAGAGATAGAAATCGAATCCCTGTTAAGCTTTTAGTCGAAAAGTTCGGTTAATTCCTAATTTGGGATATTTACGGAAAAATTGGACGTAAGTAGGAAGTTTCCATTTTGGGAAACTTCCCATTCTAAAGAACACTTACCATTTTAGGAAACTTTCCATTTTGGAAAACTTTCCCTTTTTGGAAGGTTTCCATTTATGGAAGATTGACCGATAAAAAAAAGGAAAAGGGAAAGGTCAATCTTAGTAACCGGTTAAGTTAAGACAACCGGATCTTTAAATGAGATTCTTTACAACTCAGGAATCTTAGTCAGAAACCGAGTTGGGCGCTGTAAATATTTCGGATAATTTCATACCGGATATATCGACTCATAACCCGTAAATTGGTAAAGTGGTTGATTGGGTGTCCATAGTAATTCCACAAAATTACTATGTGATAACCTATCGCTAATAAAATAATAAGGAAAGTCGATACGCTGAGATTACGAAGTCGGAAACCAAACTTCGAGTCGATATTCGAAATTAAGCGTTTTGTTGAAAAAGCTGTTAAAAAGAAAGGAACTTGGTCAACACGTGGTCAAATAGGATTTCCTAGTCAAACTAGGAAAAGACCAAGTCAGCTATGTAAAGACTAATATATTGGTTTAATTGTACAGTCTCTGGTTGAACGTGAGACGGGCTCGACTACGTGGTTAGTTCAAGGGTTTCGCTCGAGGAGCTTTCCGAGCAGGAAGAATGTCGCAATAAGTACTGTGAGTGGACTTTATTTTTAAATATAATGCATGCCATAGACTTTAATTAGTTTCTCCTTTATATGTGATTTCCTCCATTTTATGTTTTACAGTGTTTTTGAGAAAATGTGAATTTTATACTTTTTAAAGATAAGTGAGCCGGGAAAGAGGTTCCTACCTTTCCCGTGGTTTTAAAGGATTTTTTCGGAATGTGGTTTTTAATGGTTATCACCGTTTTAGGATTATGGAGGGGGATGAGATTTAAAAGGGGAAACATGGCTCTTGGTTTTAAGGGTTTTAAAGTAAAGGCAGAGAACCGGTTTTGGGTTTCTAGAAATGTTTTAAATCCAATGTATTTGGGGTAAAGTCAAGGGAGTTTTGACTTGGTTTTCGGATTATTTTCCCACGAGGTTTTAAAGGTTTTTAAAGGATATGAATATATGGATTGCATGCTAGCATGAACCCTCTCCAGGTGGAGTTGGTACCCTCTTTGGATAGTAGCTGGTCTGACCCTCTTCGGTGGTAGCTGGTCAGTATGACCCTCCCGGATGGAGCAAGTCAGGACCCTCTTCGATAGTAGCTGGTCGGATGAACTCTCCCGAATAGAGCGGGTCATGAGACCCTCTCCGATGAGCTGGTCAATAGACCTCTCGTGGTAGAGCAGGTCGGTTTTCTCGTGGATGAGGTTAATACCTCACACATTTAATTATAGATTTGAGCCAAGGGATTTACTTTAATGATTTATTTAATCATTGTTTATTGGTTGCGTGCATGCAGATTTTCTTGAGAAAACTAACGGAAGAGCAGTAAAAGATGTTTATCTTTATTCTTTTATTTTTGTCCACTCACGCTAACGTATTTTTTTAAAATGCTCTTCCCTGGGCCCTTCGTTTTCAAATGCCTAGTGGTGCAGGGTTCTGGAGCGGAGGTCGCACGCGTACAAGAGTCGAGGTATAGTCGATCAATCTGTTGCTGCTTGCAAATTGATTAGGGTAATCTTCTATGTAGACTGCTCTGTCTAACCCAGCTTAGCTAGTTGAATAGGTTAGAGGGCAGGATGGCTTCATGAGTTTAGGGATTGTTTTTGAATACTCATGGAAGTGCTGAGTTGGTACGTAGGAAGGGTTGGCCATTTTCAAGGGAATTTCGGTCCCCGCAGGATTTACTTCGAGTTAAAGGGCTTTAACTCGGGGTGGGTCCTGACATGTTGTCTTGGGATGAATGTGGAGGAAGTCTTCTTTTATAGGCTTCTTTTATAGGGAAAGAAGACTCTTTCCTTTACAATGTCTTGAATGTGGGACTAAGAGTCTTATTCTAGTCTTCCAAGTGTGCTTATTGAGGCATGTTGGTGAGGCTGAAAAGGTGACCTGCTGGTAAGCTCTCTGTCGCTTATTGGTACCATTGTGTATCTTGTACATCAAGCTTCGAGGTGCATATCGTGGCCAGGTCCCGTCATAGACTGTGGGCCCAAAAAGAGGGTGTTACTTATGCTTCGTGGTGTAGGTACATTAGCCATAATGGTGGCTACACCTACAAGTCCTCGAAGTCCCCAAGTAAGATAACCTTCTTGGTTGGGTAGTTTAAGCCAAGTCACCAAGCGTAAGTGACACCGATGTGGCGCCTAGCCTCTATAGTCCCTAAGTTCCACAAGCAAGAAGGGTCTCTTCAAACTACTATCAAAGTCGTGCAGTTCATCTAGCTGGCAAAAACAATTTTTTTTTGCAATTTCTTGGCAGTGGTCAGTGCTAGGATAAATATCTTATTGGATGAGCGCTAACCGCTCTTTGAGTTAGCGTTGAACGCTCGCTGATCGCGTGTTGACCGCTCAACGAATGAGGGTTGAATACTCATGGAGTGAGCGTTGACTGCTCACCGAATGAGCGCTGACCGCTCATGGAGTGAGCGCTGGCTACTCGCCAAATGAGCATTGATCTCTCACCGAGTGAGCGTTGGTCGTTCGCTGCATGAGCGCTAGCCACTCGCTGAGTAAGCGTTGGTCGCTCTTCAAGTGAGCGACCAACGCTTACGTGGTAGCGTGTCTCATCGTTGTCGTTCTCTTACGTGGTGAGACAATGTTTAGCGGGTATACTTCGCTAGTTGCTCACATGTTTTAAGGCAAATATTCAGCGGTTAATATTTGTTGGTCTCTCACATGGAGGTGAGGTATATTTATATCATGGCAGCGGTTATATCGTGATGACCACTCCCTGACTAAGATGGCTTGTCCTCGTTTGCCAAAGGTCATCTGTAGCGGTGGTTCATTCATTCAGTCGGGTGGTTCGGTGGTCGCAATGACTTAATCAGTAGAAAAATGTCGTGTTGATGCGTTAATAGCTGATGGATATCGCTGATGAGTCAAGAATAGTAAGACAAGTCCCTAGCGGTTAATCGTCACTAGTCTCTCACATGCGGTGAGGTATAATTTAGGGTGGCCCAGTTGTTGTTCTCCCATTCAATGAGGTTCTCCTGAAGAATGAGGCAAATTTTTAGCGTTGATATATCGCTAGACTCAAGTTAGCATTTTTCTTCTCTAAACTTGAGAACAGATAAACGCCGCTAGTCTCTACAAGAGGAGGAATCTCATTTGCACAAGGTAAATGGTAGCGGATAATAATCACTTAATCTCTCGTTTTGTGAGGCATCCTGTTTTCACGAGGTTTCTTCATGCGGTTCATCATGTCTTCCAAGTTCTGCTTGCATGTGAGGATGAACTTGAACATGTTCCTTTGTGTGACCTGAAAAAAAAATCACTATATTTTTGGGCAAAATGAAATCACTGGGGGATTATCTTTGTTCTTGGCACTTGGTAGGCAAGTCATTGTTCAAGAATAATAATTGGGATACGGTCGTTTCATTTGTAACTTGTTAGTGTCTAAGGTAAGTCATAAGAAGGAACGACAACAACATGGAGCTGTGTGTCTAACATTTGTCACGGTCCATGTTCCACCATTCTCGAGCCAGATCTTCACATCACCCCTTCCCATAATCTCCAAGGGTGCTCCATCAGCAAGAAACACGCTGCCAAAATTATCAGGTCGGTAATTTATCGTGGTCCCTTATTGTGAAGTAAAGTGAAAAGATGCTCCGGAGTCTACGATCCATGACTCTAATGATGTTTCAGTACCGCTTAGTACCAGTGCATCTAAATCAAACTCTACGATGTTTGCCATCTTCATTTCATTCTTCCACTAGTTACAATCCATCTTGACATGACCAGGCTTCCCATAATGCTAATATCCATCAGACCACTTTCCTAATTTAGACGTACTTCAGCTTTTTCCTGGTGCACTAGACTTGGACTTTCCACGATTGTTATATAAGTTCTTGTTGAATGTTCTACCTCTATTCTTCATAGATAGTGCAGAACTTGAAGGATCTTCATGATTGTTTTGTCTTCTCGTCTCCTCATTCAGAAGAATATGAAACACATCATCAAATTTCAGCTTCTACATAGTCCCAACTCAGCTACAAATCGAGTTCACATTCGCATCCCAATCTGGAGGCATAGAAGTCAACAACACCAATGTTTTGATGTGTTCATCGAATTAACATCCACCGAAGCTAGTTGCTCGATAATATCACCATCTATCCCAACTTGTTAGCGAACAAATATGCCATTACCCAACTTCAGGGTAAACAACTTCCTCATTAAGTATAATTGTTGAATGACATTTGACTTCTCATACATGTTGGACATACTATTCATCATTCCCTTTAACGTAGTCTCCTTGATAACGAATCGACGTAGTTTATTTGAAAGTGATAGTCGAACTGTTCCAAGAGTCATCCTATTCATCTCGACAAAATATTCTTCCTCCATTCCTTTCAGGAGTTTTCCATCTAAAGTCTTTGCAAGCTTCTTCATATTTACGTAATCCTCGATCTGTGACCTCCATAGGCTAAAGTCATGCCCGTCGAACTTATCGACCCGTTTTTTAACGTCTTTTATACTCAGTGTTTCCACTCAAGCAACATGTGCTTTGATTTCAATCTATTAGGAATTCAACCTAGAATTCCTCTTGCAAAACAATATAGATAAATGAACAAGAAATAACTAACACGAACACACAAGTTGTTTACGAGGTTCAGCAAAGAACTTTGCCTACGCCCATGGGCTGCTCGATTTCACAATAGAAAAAGAAGAAAAAGAATACAAGATCTTTCACAAAACGTTCTCACCAACTCTTAAGATCTCAATTGCTCTCAACCACGATATACCACTGCTACGCCCTATACCTCTATTTATAGATATCTAAACTAAAAAATCTATAAGACATTGGAAAATGAAAATCTACTTCCAATAGACATAAGAAATCATTACTAAGTAAGATTAGATAAGACACATTCCTTATTTTTGGTGGAATCGGATCCACAAACCCAACAACCTCAATACCTTGAGGATCCAAATTTTTTTTTTGGCTATTAAAATTTCTTGTTTTCCTAAGATCCTTTATTGTTTAGATGATCCAACTGAAGATAAAATCAACTACAACATCAGTTGCTTTTATGACACGTCAAAAGATAAATATGAGTTATACAAATACTCGTAGAATTTAATTTAAGTAAAACTGAACTCTGAGGATAATATCCCAGTAATTTTTTGTTTTACTATGAAGATTATCTCTATATTTTGCCAATCTTCTTAATTTTCTTTTTTCGTCTTGCAATTCTTTAAGAGAAATTTTAGCAAAAGCTAATAAATAAGTCGGGTAGCTATTAAGTTTGCTATTGATGATGAAAAATAATTGTTTACCTTCGAGTAAGAGGATGAGTTTATATTTGAAGTATGCTAGATAAACAAATTCATAGATTTAGACCCACCATGCTCCGTTAAGTTTTTAAAAGAGAACAATAGAACATACAAAATAAGGTTAAAATGGTATTTTTCTAATAATAACAGAATATATTTAAAGGAATATTCCTTACATGTATCTTATTGATAACAAATTAAGAGTTTAAGTATTACTTTGTTAACTTTACAAGTTCAGGTATCATTTTGACAGTTCCTTAAAAGTTTAGACACCTTTGATGCATATTACATATCCCATTTTATAATTTACACATGCACTAAGCCATCACCCTGCATGATCTCTATCTCCGCCTGTCCACTCCATCTTTTCAAAAATGATTAAATCAGGAGTTCAAGTGCGAGCCGGTGCTTCTTTAATACATAAGAATATGATTCTTCATTCTTCTTAAGGCTCCATATACAAATTCAAACAAATAGGTTGAGAGTTGAGGCAACTATGTTCAATATGACGCCAAAGTAAACCTCTAGTTTTGATCTAAGTATCATGTCTAAGGCATCTCAAATGAAAAATCTAAAATTATAATTTTGATAATGTCCTCTCTAAAATTGGTCTTATCATTTGAGTTTCGTAATCGTGACTTACACGTACAGTTTTGGTTGAACATATTTATGGTTTGTTCATTGATTTAATCAAATTCGGTATCTTAACGATAATCAACTTAGATAAAACTTTACAAAAATAACCTATACATTAACTTCTAAAACAAAACGGTGGTGAAGATGCAAATAAATGAATGAAAATTGAACCTAAGAAGCTCCGCACTAGTTTCAAACACATATGATACATACATGTATAATGTGTATATACAGATACATGAATAATGTGTATATACAGTGACAGAGGCACATCAGGACCCCACCGTGCCCCTGATTTTTACATGAAAGTATTAATAGACATGTGTCCCGCAATAGTACATAGCTTTAGGTTTGGTGTGGTGGTTTATTCGTAAACTTGTAACTATTTCATCCGTGGTTGGAGTCCTATCAACCGCAAATCTTGTCCTCTCTTCTTTTATTATAAAACGGATTTTTTTCTTTTTTTATAGTTCTTTTTTTTTATACGAATACTCATTTATTTCCTTTTTTCTTTTCTTTTCTCTAATTATTGATTTCTTTTCTTCTAAGAATTTTCTTTTCATGGCCCTTTAAATCTTTTTCTAATATTGACTTATTTCCTCTTTTTGAGAAAAGTGCACTACCAACTGTATATATATTGCTATTTACAAAAGCAAAAAACAACCACTACAAAAAGACTATTTGTGTGAGACTCGGCTCACAACTAGTTGTTTATCTGTAGATGATAGCGGTAGAATATGTAATAGTTAATCATTACGTATTCTACCGTTATCGTCTACAGATAGACAAGTAGTTGTGAGCCGAGTCTCACACTAGTACATAGGATGAACTATTCATTAATTGTCTCACGTATAGTGTCTATAGGACTTAGAAACCATCAATATGATCCTAAATAACTAGAGAAAATAGAAAGATAGTATCCTACAACATAATACCATAGGAAATAGAAAAAAGCTAAATAAAACTATAAAATTGTAGAACATAGAGGTCCATGAGGCAACTAATTTGAAGGATTAGGTCCAGTCAACCGTCAAACCCTAACCTTACTGCACACCCAGCCACCAACCTTTTAGTCACCGTCGCCAGCTTCAACCTGGAGCACCGCCGCTTGCCACGACCACGTCCATGCCAACGCCATCCCAACCACCACAAAGTGTCGCCATACCCCGACAACTGAACCCATGCGCAGCTCTTGCAACAAAACTCACCTTCGATTAGATCGTCGGCTCCATCATACCTTGAAGAATTGAAGCCTAATCTGCAAAATCTGCCATCTCCTTGCTAATGCCAAAAACAAATTCGTCCAAGCCTACCGTCTCTTCCATGCGAGCAACCCCTCAAGCCATAGCAATTCATTTCCCATCTGGCGAGCAACCTTTCGACGACGAGAAGCCTGCCGACGCCTCAGGCTGTCGCCGGACAGGCTAGATCTTGGAGGATGGCCGCCCTAGACTAGGGTTTTGTTGTTTTGAGAGGGAGAGAAGTGGAAGAGACACCACTTATGACGCAAATTTACAAAATTTGAAGAGATTGACTTATTTTCTCTTTTTTCTTTCTTACTAGTTTCTTTCCTTGTATTTCTTTGAAAGACTTTTTGATTTTTTGTGTGCTTTTGGTAAGACAGTTTTTGCTCTTGTTTTTTCCGCAGGTATACGTAGTGTATATAAAAAAGAGAGGTTCTATTAAGGACCATCTTGTTAAGGACCATCTTGAGGACTTTTTTGTTTCATCCTATTTTCGACCGCATATTCACATCTCGACCGTCTAGTTTGTAGATATATATATATATATATATATATATATGTATATGAGTAGATCATCTCTACAAATTTTCATACAAATTGAAAATCATTAAGGCATTCATAAATGTGATTCACCGATTATAAACTTGAACGGTTCATGTTTGACATATTTGGATCATCCATTGATTTGATCTATTTCGATGCCTTAACGATCATCAATTTGATTGGAAATTTATAGAAATGATCTACTTATATAGACCTATAAATTAAACGGTTGAGATGAAAAAATGTGATTGAAAAGTTGGTGTAATAAACCATTAAGAAAAAAGTTCTCAATTAGTCATCAACAAGAATGTGCTCAATGGATCCCATTCCTTATATAAAATATGTTTTGAACATAACACTTCTCTTGTTTTATTTTGGAATTGTCATAATATTTTATATATAATTACTAAGACAAATTAAAATATATAATTTTTTCCATGTGCCTCACTCAAATTAAAATTCTGGCACAGTCACTGTATATATAATGACCGTCAAAATAAACCCAAGTGAATCTTGAAATTTGGTTTTTGACGTAGCCTAGCTAAATATGAGTAATGAACTAAACAGCCGACGAAATTTACCATATTTCGTCGGCTAAAGTGCTTATCCTGGTAGTGGCTAGACAAATATGTGACTAATTGAAATAGTACGTGTTTCTAGATATAGGAGAACTAGATTCGAATGAATAGAATGCAATTACGTACATATGTTTGAATGTCTTCTGCCATAGCTTTTTAACATTACATGTCATGTGGTGATATTTCTAGGTACAATTTTAGTTAAAGCATGTAAGATAATTCAAATTTGAGACTATTTAGTCCAATAGATTTTACACTCTTCAAAACTTACAACTTCTTTTCATCCTTGTGTTCAATTTCTTTTCATCCTTGTGTTTTAAGTCTTCATTAACCAAGGTTTGAAAGCAACCGCGCAGCAGAAACATTTTCAAAAAATACAAAATAACAAATTAACATAAGGGAGTGGAGAAATTAGTTTCTAATAATGGTTTGAAGCTAAAGGTCCTTTAAATGAGATAGTTACACCATGTCTCTATATATATGGACTGCTCTCAATTCAGTTGGGACTAGGATGGGTTTGATGTAACAAAAACAATTAGTGGAATTTTCCCAATTGCATAAAAGTTGTCATTCTGAGTGGATTGCATGCTATATATGCTCAAATTGCCAAAGTTTGGTAGCCTAGCCTACTCTGCATATAAAATTGACTAATATCTGGTTGAAATTTCGGCAACAGAAATCAATCATTTCGGTCAAGAATTGCATTCTTTTGTATTTAGCGGTATAATAATGCAACCTTTTTTTTTCTTGAGAACTTTCATACTTTATAAAGCTGAATAGGGCCATAGAGGAGGCATCTTATTTGAAAGTACAGAGCCGAGATTATATTTTCATTTGTTTTTGAAGACAGATTTGTGGTACCATATATGCATAAAGCAGATTCTGTGTTTGAATCTCTCATGCCTTTGGTTAGAAAAGAACGTCACCTGTCAATTGACACAATCTCCTGGAATATTGCATATCAACGGTGAGTTTCTTCAAAATGAACTTTACTTATGGGGAACAAATGTGACACAATTTTGATTAGAAACTTGAACATAACCTCCCATATGCGAAATTGCTGACTTACACCCCATCAAAAAACACATATTTTTCTTTAACTAAAAGGTTAAAAGGGTTATAAGCTGAAGGGTGTTAGGAGTTTCTCCAAACATTAGCTATGGCATCAGCTGAGAAATTGACTTCATATTCGATGCGTTTCAAATGTACTCTCTGCACTTGAAGCTACCTGTTTGATGTGTTAGAGATGTATTCTCTCCAGCTGATTAGAGAAGATGTCTTCAGAATTCTAAGGGGTTCAAAATCTTTGTTTACCGTAGTATTTCCAGCTTTGACGCGACATGGCCAACTTGAAAGTAAGACACTAAGACCAACTAAAGGTACGATGGACGATGCACCTTCGAGTACGTTTCTTCTGGTTGATTGTAGCTCAATGTTGTCACATAGACCAATCGTCACAGAATTCAGGTGTCAACAAAGCCGCTGGTGCCTCGATTTTCAAGTCTATGCAAAGAGGTTTGGCTGGTAAATATCAATCAGGACGGTCGATTATCAGGCGATTGAGCTGGTAACACCAAAAGGAAGCTAAACGGGAGTAAAACAAACCAAATGCTCCAAAAGCATCTGATATTACAATACTTCCAGCTTAATTTTATGTTGAAAAAATCAGTCCTATCAAATCTGTACAAAGAGTTTCAACAAAACCACTTCAATTGAAATGCACCGAATAAACCTCTATCAAAATTCTGGCTAACTAACAAAACTACAAATTACACAGAAAGTCCTTGTGCCGCCGCAGCAGCAGGTGACTTGGGTTTAGCCTTCTCTACCACAATAGCTTGAGTGGTCAAGACCATTCCTGCAACTGAAGCAGCATTCTGCAAAGCGCATCTTGTAACCTTTGCAGGGTCGATAACACCAGCATCCACCAAGTTCTCGTATGTGTCGGTCATTGCGTTATAGCCAACCTCCCATTCACTCTCTTTTAGTTTCTCCACCACCACTTCCCCTTCAATTCCAGCATTTTGAGCTATCAATGCTGCCGGTGCTACCAGAGCCTGCAGGCAAATTGATTCAATAATAAGAATATATAAATTCACAGAGAGGACAGAAAAAAAATGAAGGGACCCTGAGGTATCAAAAATGTAACAAATCCAAGTAGCTGAAGCAGTATGAAACATATTATTTGTTTACTGCCTCAACATTATACTTGGCACTTCTATAATTCATATTCAGGGCCTTGATACTAAGATAAGGTTGTTACCTTCTGGACAATGTCAGCACCTAGCTTCTCATCCGCATCTTCAAGTTTGTCCTTGATTGCAGGGACACATGTTGAAAGATGTACCAATGCAGCACCACCACCAGGAACAATCCCTTCCTCTATGGCAGCAAAAGTAGCATTCTTGGCATCCTCAATACGGAGCTTACGGTCCTCAAGTTCGGTTTCAGTAGCAGCCCCAACCTTTATAACAGCAACTCCACCAGATAGTTTGGCAATCCTCTCAGCCAGTTTCTCAGAGTCATATACGGAATCTGTTTCAGACAACTCCTTTTTCAACTGTGCAATTCTAGTTTGCAACTCATCCTTTGAAGCTTGATCAGCAATGATGGTAGTGGAGTCCTTTGAGATTGTCACTTTTCTGGCCAAACCAAGCTGCTCAACTGTGGTATTCTCAATCAACATACCAAGATCATTGGCTTGGAACTCCGCTCCTGAACACACAAAGACGAGGAATTTTAAGTCCATCCCGTTGAGACTTGAACCACAATAGCAGAACTCCTAGGAACCTTCATCAATTGATATGTTGTAAACTACATCAAGTTGGTAAAATAAATCAAATAACTTACCAGTCAAAATGGCAATATCTTGAAGGAGAGCCTTTCTACGCTCACCAAAACCAGGAGCTTTGATGGCAGCCACATTAAGTATACCCCTCAACTTGTTGACAACAAGCGTCGCCAAAGCCTCCCCTGTGATATCCTCAGCAATGATAAGCAGAGGGCTTCTCAATTGTGTGGTCTTTTCTAACAAGGGAATAATGTCCTTGATAGCTGAGATCTTTTGGTCTGTAATCAAGACTCCAGCATTCTCAAACTCAACAATCAATTTCTCAGGGTTTGTAACAAACTGAGGGGAGATATATCCTCTGTCAATCTGCAATACAAAACAATTCAGACAGTAAACTTATAGTCTCACAAAGCCAAGACAGATATATACAAAATGCAACTGAGACAAGTAAAGCAAACACACCTCCATTCCTTCTTCCACCTCAACGGTAGTCTCAAATGAGGATGATGACTCAATGGACAAAACACCATCAGGTCCAACCTTGTCTATAGCATCAGCAATCATTGTTCCGATTTGCTCATCATTGCCAGCGGAAATGGATGCAACGGCTGTCAGAAGATACAATAATTAATTCCCACAAGTGAAATGCTCAAGATAAAAACTAACTAATGAGATACCATAGTTATCATTACAGCAAAGTACCTTTAATATCATCACGACCCTTAACAGGCCTAGACCTGTTCTCTAGTTCCTCCACCAAAGCCTGTACAGTTTTATCAATCCCCTTCTTTATTGAAACAGGATTTGCACCAGAGGTGACACTCAAAAGCCCAAGCTTGATAATCTCCCGTGCAAGAATGGATGCTGTTGTTGTGCCATCACCAGCAGAATCATTGGTCTTACTAGCAACCTGAATCCCACCAATTGATCAAAGAAAGCAAAAATAAGCTTTGTACTAACTAACAAAGGATGGATAGTACTAATGGAAGGAAAATACAAAAGCATAAAGGTCACCAACCTCCCTAATGAGAGCTGCACCAGCATTTTCCATAGCATCAGGTAGCTCAATAGCTCTAGCAATTGTCACTCCATCATTCACCACTTTGGGGCTACCGTACTCATCCAACACAACATTCCTCCCTACAGTTATGCAAAACCATACAAATCAAAACAAAATATTCATGCACACCATGAAATGAAGCACAAAAACAAGTCAGGGGGTTTCCTTCACCTACAGACAAGGGCATAGCTACTAAGCCCTGCTCAACATCTTGATAAACTGCATATGCATTAAGCTTTTGCTTCTCTTTTTTTTGAGAAGATAAGCTTTTGCTTCTAAGTGAAATACGAGCTAGTTAACTCAATTTGCCCCTTCTAGCCATAACTGGCACCTAGTTCAAAAATAAACGTGCTTCCTTAGGTATATATTCTTCTCTTCTTATCACAGCGAGAAATACTCTTTTTCTTTAGTAACTAATGGACTAGCTCCTCTTAGCTATAAATCTCTGGCTACCCACTGCATACAAATCCATATCTTGACATCGAAAACAGCCTCACATGATACAATTACAACCAAACCGAACACCAATTCAACAAAGCAGAGATACACTACCTCTGGGACCAAGAGTAAGCCCAACAGCATCAGCAAGCTTATCAATGCCGGCTTGCATAGCGCGCCTAGAGTCCTGGTCAAAGGCTATATCTTTCGCAGTGGCTTTCACCGCAAACCTTCCCCTGGATTGCTTGTAATTCAGCCTGTTGTTTTGCTGCTGACTCACCCTCCTACTCAAGCTCTGCAAAAATCAACACCCACATTTTAACACCCTCCCCAGAATTCTCAAAACCTCAAATTCAATAACAGAAACAAAACCCAAATTCACTACTAATCCAAGGGATACCAAAGCAATTTCAAGCTATCAGTGACTAACCAACAATGGCTGATAAGAAATGAGAGCTCATAAAACCCCAAACGTATATTTACAGCGCAATCCAATCCGAAGAAGCTCGTACCTGTCTGGGCGAGCAGAGGATGGAAGAAGCAGAGGTGAGAGCGTTAGCGGACGCCATTTCCAAAGCTTCAGAGAGCAGCTGCTTTAGGGTTTTGCAGTTCTGGGTTTTATTAAGTTGGACAAAGACGTCTGATGACGTTCGAGATAACAGAAACCGTGAAATGTGGGCCTGCATTTTGAATTGGGCCGTACCGTTCAGGCCCAAACTAAATCTAAAATCAAGGCCTGTTAAAGAATTGAGGTTTTCGTCTATGTTCGCACTTGCGACTCTTTTCTTATCAGTTTATATTTTTGCTTCCATCAATCCCACCCAGCGCTTCAATCTTTGGCATCATATATGACATTTAAAAACAAAAAATATTAAAAAAAAACTCCTATGAGCAAATCATGAAACAACATGAATCTTATGAGATGAACCCCAATGACAGATGATGTTACATGATTATAAACTTGAGTACAAATGAGCCCCAGTGAAGGATTGAAGATTTACATATAACTCACTGAGACAAGATTCAAGTTTCAGCAGCATAAAAGTACACACTTGAGCACACCAAGTATCACATTCTGAAATTACAGAACGCAATCCGTTTGCATGCAACTATAAAAACTTGCATGCTCAAGCCAGGGTTATTTTGCACTATAGGGGCTCTTGGGGTGCCAAAGAACTACAATGAAGGTCTTGTTACCAGAACTTTTTATTTATGCGAGGACTATAGACATTGCTTTTACGGGCTTGTATAAGAAAATTAGCAGCATTTATAGGTTGTAATAAGTCCTCAGATCCACATTAAACGAGAACACCCTGCAAAAGGAGCTGGATTTCAGATATCCTTCCAAGAGGATGTAATAGATTAAATATACAGAAGCAATGTCTGTCATTACCATTCAATCATTGGTATTTATTTATGACCTCCAAGTGCTTATTACGTGGCGTCCCCCTTTTCTTCTTCTTCTTCTTCGTCTCAAATGTAGGCACATCTGGATTAAAACCATTCATGATATCATGATACTCGAATACACCAGAAATTGAAAAGAGAAGGCAAAAGGTTGATTTTAATATTGCAATCATTGACCCAAACTAATAAAAGAACCGCCAAGTAAGTACATCAATCAGTTATTTTGGATTCAAGCTATAAAATGCTCATTATCTGTAATAGAAAGGCATAGCGGAAAACATTAAAGGGCACTACTAATAAATGGACTCTTAACTGGATATGGTTCATCGTCCAAGAGAGCTAAGATGGTATTTCATGTATCTCTTTGCATTTTCCACCAAAAAAAAATGTATCGCTTTGCATGGTCTGATTTAGGATTTCGAGTAAGACAATAGAATACCAAATTTTTTGCTTACTCTTCTTGAACAAGACTGGAATAGAGACACTAGAAATCCTTTTAATTATTAGATTTGTTATAGACCCGACAAAAGTGCAGTTGGATAAAATAGGTCTCTGTAGTGTCTACATTGCACACATTTATCTTAATTCAAGGACACTTGACAAGAGTGGAGCTATACACTTATTTCACATCCTGAAGTTCAAGAAATACTTTGTTACTCAATCATCCAAATCATGGACATGCACTCATCAGGAGGAGCTGCGTTTAATGGCTGTCCCCGGCCAGTTCTAGATTTTATAGGTATTCTAGAAGGTTTTGTGATTGTTACTAATCTTCTTTTTTAAATGAGGGTTAGGGTGAGTATTACTAGAGCTGCTCGTCAATAATATTTGTAGCTGCTCGTCAATAATATTTGTATTGCTGTATTGTGTTGGGGATTCCTGAGCTATGTTAGCACAACAAAACAATGAGAGAATCTTTAACTTCCCAACTTGTCCTTCCTTCTAATACTTATAAACTGAAAGATCCTAATGAATAATAATTACAATTTGATTTGAAAGCTGATACAAAAAACACATTCTACCACATAAAAAGGTTACTGAAAGAAAATACAGTGCAAAATATTCAAAATTTAAAAGCCAGGAAGGCATACCTCCTTCAGAATAAATCGAGTTGTAGTGCACCTCTGCCCAAAAGCTCAGACAAATTACTGCACAGCATAGACTGGATGATTAAAATTCATTCTAAAGACTTATTGCAGATGTTATCAGAATAACTTGAAATTTATCAAAATTGGATGAAAAGTTGTGCAATTCACCGCATACTTGTTTCTAAACAAAAGCAATGAAACTTATGAACCCAGTAAGGTATGTCATAGAGTCCAAAGATGTGACAACTCTACATCTAAGACATTTTAAGAAACATGTTCAAGCATCAAGCAATATCAGGTGCCCAAAACGTATGAGGAAAAAAAACTCTATAGGACAAAAATATTGAATAGTTCAATGAAACATACAGTATGAAACAAAAACTCTAATATAGAACTCTAGAAAGGAAAAGGCATAAACAAAATCTTAAATCTTTATCTCTAACCAACTGGTGGTTTTAATTGCTAGATGTCTGTCAGAGTTGGTATTCATATCTGACTAGATAGTTGTGATATTTTGATCAGTAGTAGTAGCTCTGCTGACCTGATCCACCCACTTAGTCTTTTACTAGACTACACAGATTTTGGGTTTAGAATTGAATTGGCCTGGTTATTTAAAGACAACTGGAAACAAGGAACTGCTTTAGTTTTCCAATTATTCACAAAAAGATGATAAACTCGGACTAAAAATCATATGGTATGGCTCAAAACCTAAAACCAAAGCTATATCGGAACATGAAACTTTCTAGGCAGCACAGTGCCCCTCATATTCATGAGGGAGAGAAAATGCTGTCAGAGTGGTACAACCTGCCTTATATACTGCAAAATTAGTTTTATTCCTGCAACCTGCAAGTGTTTCTTTTCAGCTTTCTTCTGCTATTAACATCAGCAGGTTTTATTTGTGGACCTTAAAGCCAAAGTCCAGCAGATTGAGCACTAAGGAAAAAGTACCTCGTTTCGACCTTTCAGCATTAGGAAGAATCTCAATGTAGCAGGTGTCCTTGAAAGATGTTATGACAAAAATTTTAACTCCATACTGCAATAAACCATTAACATCCGTTATGAAGCACAATGCATACAACGGTTGAGCTAAACGAAGTGAGCACATAGAGGTGTGATTTTGACACATGCCTGAATTGCAATATCATGTAACTGGCATCACATCAAGTCCAATAGCAGGCTTCTCACATGCAATTTTGCTCATATAATGGGCCACATTTTAAACTCAGAAAATTTTCGAGTTGACACTCAAAAAGTTGAGAACTAAAGTGCCTACACTACCTCTATTCATCTGCAAATGTTCAGTTCCTCAATACCTAAAAAGTTTGGCCATAATGTTTAAAATTCTTCAGCCAATGAGACAAACTTTACAAAACTTCAAATGTGATCCTCACGACATTATTTTTTTCTTTGTTATATGTAGCACCAAACTCACTTTCATAAATTTCAATTATTAATAATTGAATCATTATGATACATCTGAGGCCTAACTGACCTCCACAGTCTACTCACAATTTCACCGATCATAGTGGCATACAATTCAAGTGGGAGAAAACCATTTTCTTGGCTACTCTAGCCAAAACCAGCAGTAAAATTCAAGTGGAGAGGAAATTCTGAAGTTGAAGTGGCATAGACAGAGATTTAGGTCTATCATGAAACCAAAAGTGAACATTAATCTACTTAAGGCTGAAACAAAAATGAAGTTGCTACTGGTGCATACCAAATCTGCAGCAGCCTGTAAAGTGACATGATCACCCCACTCACCACTCCTATTATCAAACATGAATATTAAAGCAATGTCAAATTCACCAAAAAAGCACACAAATAAATGATTTATAAGATTGAATGAACACCTGGACATCTTCTCCAAATAGTCATCATAAGCCATGGGAACGTATCCTTCATATATCTCTGGGTATGACTTAAGCTGAGCATTCAAGATACGCAAAAATGAGCAACAAATCAAAAGTAAACAAACATGAAATACTAGTTGAAACCAAAGTCATGGTTACAAGCCAGCTATGCCAAACAAAATAAAGAAAAAAATGGCCAACCTGATTTACAATTTGTTGTCTCACAAATTCGTGGTGTTCAGGAGATCGATAAAACTGGTCCGCTAGAGCACGGAACTGGATTACAATGTTAGTGAGACAACTTGCATAAATTACATTAAGCAACATGAGTTACATGACATGTAAACAGCTTCCCCACATGCAGGGTGGTCAGTGGTGCTACCATAAACAATAGTCCTCTTCTAACTGCATGCAATGTTCTTTGCTTAATTACATAATTCTGTACTGTTTGTTTGATTGTATGCATGTTTGGTAAAACAGATTTGCTTAAATCTTAATGTAACTGGTGTTTAGGTTCAGAAATTCCACCAATGACATGTGTGAGTCGTATGGCTATAACAGCAAACAACAGCTGCTATGCATAGTGTCACATTATTTACAACTAAGTCTAACAGGCTATAGAACGAGTTACACACGAGTGAAAGAAGTTAACCTGACAATTTCCATCACCCTGGACCTTATTTTCAACCAACCCATATAACTGCAACCTACAGAAGCAAACCATTTCAGATATCAAATTCAAACTTAGTTATCACTGGGATCCTTTATTAATCTACTACATCTGGGGTTTCTAATTTTCTATTGCATGACCTTCTATCTGGACACGTAATGTTTTTTTCTTTTTCCTAAAGAACTCTGCCCCCGAGTACTTATGATATGTGACATGACTGAGATCAAATACAAGGACGAATAAGAAACAGCAGACAATTTGATTTAAGATGTCATATGTTTATTTAAAGGGTAAAAATGAATAATCTAACATTGAGATTTAGGTCCCAAGCCTTTTGTATGATTAGACTTCATTTTGCATTACAAGTTTCATGGAATCATTCCTCCAGTAAGCTTTTGAATCACAAGGTTTGCCGACGAACATATAAATAGATAGACATGAGGTCTAAAGGTTGCCAACAAACTTAGAAATGGAAGTTCTATATGTGGCAGCAGAATAATAGTATAGATATCTGCTTAAGAACAACAGGAAACACTCTATTAAGCGTTCTACAGAGAAATAAATCGACACCTGTCCAGCAGCCTTTGGTGATCTAAAGTTGCTTGATCTACCGAGGGTATATCACCATTGATTTTAGGAACATGCTGCACAAAACCAGTAACAAATATAAAGGAATGAACTACAGTATGGGTATAAAATTTCAAGAAGCCTAAATGTAAAATATAAGACCTGTGACCTGTCAACCAACACCTATGTCTGATTCCCTGTCCATATATACCCTTATAAGGAAAATGCAATATCACATTTATCAGAGGGAGATTCATCCTTCAACATATACAGAGAAAAAGGAAGAGGGGAAGAAAAACTAAGCATCAGCAACATGTTTCATGGGGCATATTTTAGCAATTGACAAATTGCGATTAAATTATGAGATCACTGCAACAGTCTTTGAAGTCCTCAAGGACTTCAACCATAGTCTACATGCACAAATTTGATTATAAAAAAAGGTTCTTCAGATGACATGAGGTCCAGGCAACATCAGAACATTTTAAACAACAGAAAGCATAAAAGGTCCACCGGACCAAATCGAGGGAGCGAAAAATATATATTCTTTGAGCTGATAGTTTAAGTATTGACCATCTCTAATAATGTTGTACTTACAGGGACAGGAACCATCTGGTTCAACCTCTCTCCATCAAAAGTGCATTCATTTGCCAGCTCTACGGAATATGACCAATCATCTCCATAGTATGACTTCTCATCTGGGCTAGAACATGAACTAGAAGGCCCAACTTCATCTGGCTCTGCCTGAACAATCTCTTGTCCTACAAATTGCATAAGAATTATACATAAGAACCTAGCATTTACCAGACCATATAATAATTCCAAAACTTTTCAACTTATTATTTACCAGAGCCATAATTTCCAATAGACTGTTGTAACCAATCTTGTGGGAAAATAGTTTCTTGCAAATGCTCAACTTGTTCAGTCGAAGATCCAGGCTCTTCCTCTATATCAAGTAAAGAGAGCTCCTTCTGAAGAGCATGAGCAATAAGTTCATCATATTCTACATTAGTACAATCCGTATCATACACATCTTCCTTAAAATACTGCCGCGGATAATAACTAGCGCCGTCTTGGTCAATGTACCCACAATTCGAATACGGATCACCTTCAAACAGTTGGAGACCCCAGCGAACAACATCCGGGTCTTGCTCGTATGTAAGCATTGCGAAACAACACAACGTTAATGTTGTGGTGGAACACAGTACATTAGCTCGAACCTGCAACTACCTGAACCAATCAAAACAGCATCAGAACGAACTGAAACTAACTGGTTTTCATCATTCACTTGCTTATGTTGACTTCAGAGTTGAAAATAAAAAATATATATACCAAAAATGTGCAATTTCTTGCAGCAAAAATAAACCATCCCCTCAAAAAGAAAAAATGAAAGGGCTAACCAACCAGTCAAACAGAGCCAGTAATCTGATCTAGAAAAATAGTAAAAATCCAATAATATAGAGAAAACCCAAAGGAGCAATGCAGATAGAGGGGAGATGTTTCACCTTGAGCTGAGGCGCAGATCAAGGAAAGCTCGGAGCTTTGAGTTTTATTTAGACTAAAAAAGGGAGAATAACAACCGGTATTATGTATTAGTTGGGATGTACAGGTGATAGCTGGGCGGGATCGAGACGCCACAGAAAAGAAGGAGAAGGGTAGCTAG
Source organism: Comarum palustre (assembly GCA_951800085.1). Taxonomy (NCBI): domain Eukaryota; kingdom Viridiplantae; phylum Streptophyta; class Magnoliopsida; order Rosales; family Rosaceae; genus Comarum; species Comarum palustre. The sequence goes on along the minus strand of OX637582.1, from coordinate 8,156,198 downwards.
GGAACAGTGAAAAGGAATATAAGGAGAGAGAGAGAGAGAGAGAAGCAGCCAACGGCCAAAGTAGCGAGTGACGGAAGTCACGAGGTTTCGTTTCAGTGTTTGCAGTATTAGCCGTTAACAAATTGTTCACTCACCCACACAAATGCATCAATTAGATGAATAATTGATATAACTTGAGTACGTGGATTTAGATGTATAAACTTTAAAAACAATTAATATGGTACCTTAACTCCATTTTTGTTATTTGAGACTAAATTTCGTTACAACTCCGTCTGTTTGCTGATGTGACCATAATGTAACCCAACTAAAAAATGTAAAATAACAAAAATAACCTCATCTTCTATCTCTATTTCTCGATCTACATCTCTCTCTCCTCTCTTTCCCATGTGCTTCTTTCCTAGATACCAATCTGGTAATGAACTTATTATCTACACTGGCCTCATGGAACTATAATAGTGTTGTTTGTTGCTCTTATCTTCGCAGCCTAAATTGCTGCAGCATCACTCTGATCCTTCGTAGCTCATTTCATCACCAAAGCCGTCAATTCCTCGGTCATCGGAGCCCATCAATCTGCTCTTAGCCACCACCCATCCTTCCTCTGCTGCAACTCAATGCATTGCCATTCCTCCTCCCTCTTCATGCTAATCTGAATTGTAAGTATCGAAAGTATGGAAGCAATCTCCTTGGAACAAATTTGGCAAGCACACTATAATCAATTATACATCAAATTATACACTGTAATCAATTTCATACAAGAAGGTCATACAAACAACAACATGATTTCAGCAGTCTGCACTTTCTCCTGCAGCTACACACACTCTTCCTTCTCCACTTACTCCGTTCGCCGGAAAACAAAAGAAAACCACTCACCGACGAAGACCTTAATGCGACCCGACCCACATCTCTAAACTCCATCCTTCCAATTAGGTCAATCCCAGATTCTTTCAATTCATAAGCAATGTCGATCTACGACGCGGAATTCGTGAACTCTGAGCTCTTGAAACCCACTACAATCTTCGGCCTCCATCTATGGGTCGTCATCGGAATCCTCGTTGGCTCAGTCATAGTTCTCACCCTCTTCCTCCTTTCCCTCTGCCTCACCGCCCGCCACCGCCACAAGACCAAGCTTGTTACCAAAGACAAACCCAGCCCACCACCATCCCAATCCGGAGGTCCACATCGAGATCGAGAAGCCCCTCCCTCTGCCTCACCACCACAAAACCAAGATTGTCACCAAAGATAAACCCAGCCCACCACCATCCTAATCTGGAGGTCCACATCGAGATTGGGAAGCCCAACCACCGCGTGGTGGTGTTTTCTGACCAGAGGACATCGAGTGGAGAGAGTTGGGGGATGTTGAATAGTGAAACGACGTCGTTTGCAAGCGAGAATGTGGTGGGGTCGGAGGTGTCGCATATGGGTGGGGAGAGGTGGTATAGCTCAATGTCAAAGAAGAGAGATGGAGTCGATGACGGGTCTGGTTTAGCTCGAAGAAGAAGAATAAGTAGAATAAGAAGAAGAAGAGAATAGGTAAGAGAGAGAGAGAGATTTTAAAAAATGTGAGAGAGAAAAAGACATTTTTACCCTCAATTTGTCAGCAAATTGACGACGTCGCGATGAAAATTGGTCTCAGACCTTTCGTTGATAGCGAAAATAGAATTTAGGTACCACATTGATAGTTTTTAAGGTATGAGTGCCACTATGATCGAGACACATAAGTTCGGGTACCGGTCTTGATAAAACCTCTTTTAAATTTAACAATCTTTTTTATATTGATTTTTTATAGTGATAATCTTTATTGGTTAATTAAACTATTGAACAGTTAAGATTACCATTGACATTGTTAAAAATATGTAAATAGAAGAGAGATCGAACATAAGTATTTTCCATACACTTGCACCACTAATGAGCGAGTCATGCAAAGATAGAATTAAGCTTATTTTTATTTTTTGATATGAACAAATCAAGCACCCATAGTAAAAAAAATCTCAAGTCCCTACCTCTTGTATTGGAAATAGTTGGACTATTATTTTTCTTAGGTTTTAATTTACAATAAATGCCCATTTAGTATTAATTTTAAGAGAAAATGTTCATTTGCTACAATTTTTTGGACCTCATTTCCCATTCAAACAGGTTTTTAAATATCATCTCTACAAAAAGAAATCGTTTAATTTTAAAATAAATTAAAATTAAACTATTGAAATCGTTTGCTCAGCCAGATTTCTTTAGCAAACTATTAAGTATGTTTTTGTATGTTTTATAAAGCTTATCTCTACAAAAAATCAATGTAACAAGAAATCGTTTACTCAGCCAGATGAATCAAACAAATGGACAATTCTTGTTAAAGTTAATACCCTTATTATTAGTCGTTCATTTGATTGATGCATCCGACTTAACAAACAATTTCTTTTTACATTGAATCTGTTAAGAACTCGGATCCGTTAACCGCATTTACTAAACGGATCAGATCCGGATCTTTGTTGATCTGATCCGTTAAGGACCCAGATCCGTTTAAAAAAATTAAATAATATTTTTATAAATATAAAATTATTAATAATTATTAAATAATATGATAATTATCAATATAATTTAAACATTCATATCTAAATTGACTGTAAAGTATGATGTGATGAAGTTAAAGGTTGCTAATGCCAGATATCCGTTAACCTGCCGGATTTAGATTTGGATCGTGCTATTAATGATCCGGTGTGTAACGGGTCAGATCCAGATCTAAAGTTTCTATTATGAATCCGGATCTGGATTTAGGTCAATTCGGTCCATATCCAATCCATTTACAGGTCTATCTGACCTCCTCATAAAGCTACTTCTCCAACTTACCGTACCACGTTTTTCAGTCTTTCTTTTTCATTTGGTTGCCTTCACATCTCATCCCTTTTCACTTCTCATTTACTCGTCCAACTTGAGCCATATGTATATAATTACCTTTTCTTGTGCAGTTTTCCTTCTCTTTGTAACATTATGTTTTCTTGTAACAACTTCTCTAATCTCAACATTCAATGGTTGTAACTCACCATTCAGATCATTCTTTTTATGCATACACCGTTGAAGTTTCCTACAAAAGAATTAAAAGAAAAATTGTAGCAAAGAAGAAGAAAATCGATTCTAAACAAACAACGTGCAAACTTAAAATTTTACAATCCTGGTCGATGCGTAGCCAAAAATTGCTACAACTAAAATATCCTTACAATTGAACCCTGTAAAAAGATTGTAAATGATAGTATAATGAAAGCAAGTATCGTCCAAGGTCAGAGTTTTATGATATTTAAGTTCGCACACACAAAAACAAGTAAGTATCGTTCGATGTTTCACCACTTTAAAACAAATCTTTTAACTGTTTAGGAGATCAAGCAATCTATTTCTAACCTCACACACAAGTTCATAATATTTTATGTTACGCATACATGAACATAAACAAGCAAGAGTTCTTCATAGAACAATACTTAATAATTTTGAATTAAAATCAAACCATGTTTATCACATATTCGAGGCTTCTAACCTCGCCACTAACTAAGAATAACTAGCCATATATGGCTGAAAAACAAATTAAAAAAATAGAGTTTGAAAACAACAAGGGAAAAGGAAACTGTGGATGATGGAGAAATCAATGATGGTTTAGCGGCTTCATTTGATGTGTGAAGCAATAACTTTTGAAGGCTAGAACGCACTAAAAAGGGCTAACCATGTTTTGATATTAGGGTTCTCCTTTTTAGTCTCCAAGTTTTCATAGCTTGCTTTTAAGATTATGTTTCATTCTTTCACTAGAATAAATGTTTGAGCTGTTTTTTGGACGTCTTCCACAAATCATCTTGACCTGGTTTTGGCACATTATAAAACTGATGTTACTATTTTTTTAAAATCATACAAAAACTTTCTAGAAAGTTTGTCAGAATTTCGCCCAAACACTGCTTCAAACTAGACTGCTGCATAGCTTTCCTGAAATTACTCTTTTTAGCTTGACTTTGGAGTTTAATAACTTCTAGATGCCTTCACCTTTTTGGTTGATTTTTTATTCCAAATTGCTCTACAAATGGTCCTCTAAAAATTTGAGCATCCACCTTAGTGAAATCATTCTTGGAAGCATGTAATAAAGCCTTGAAAACCGAAGAAAATAAACATAAACCAATATTCACCTTTTCTATTTTGGTCAAGGGGTTTCATTGGCTTTCCTTGATACTTTTGACTGTGTGAATGATCAAACTCCATCATTAACATCTCTATCTCATATTCGAAGTCTTACTTAGATCACTTAAGCACATATTTGCCTTATTTTACTCCATAGTACCTAAGAAAATAACAATTAAAATGATTTAACAAATTAAAAGTTAAGCTATAAAATCATGCTCCTATCAACTAACAGCAACGTCGATGCAGCCGCCATAGATGGGTTCGGAGGCTAAGATTAGAGGAAAAAAAACATATTTTTACAAGGCGAAAATACTTGTGACACCATGTATTGTACCATTAAAATCAATTACGTCTCTCATTTTTCAATTTAAACTGGTATATCCCTATACTTTTAAATTCTCAACTGGTTTGCCCTTGCTGTAAAAAATGTTAAGTTAGTAAAAATGACTAAAATGCCCTTGTAAACATTTATTTTTAATTTTTTTCCTATTTTCCTATTTCTATTTCCTTATATGAAAAATCAATTTGCAATATCAAATTTTCATCTACTATTAAAAATCAATTTTTATTTTTTATATTAAAAACCAATTTTATTTATCTATTAAAATAAATTTAATTGTTTCCTTTTAACTCAATTTTCTTGTATTATTAAAGCAATAATTGACTATATGGTACTAATTATAGAGATTGATTATTCATTTCAATGAAAACAGAATTGATATGCTCATTCTAATTAATCTTATTGAGATTACCTTTTTCCCCTGATCTATTATATATGCTCCTCTCTCCTCTATCACCCATTTCAAATCGATATTCTCTCTCTCTCCTGTCTATCTCTTTTCTCTCTCGTCTCTCTCTCTCATCTCTCTCTCTCTCTCTCTCTCCACTAGATCGGATTCTGAGCCAGCTCCAGATCAAAGCTCGACGCTGGTGACCATGTCGTTTCACTGGTTAATGTTCTCCATAGAGATCTGGACAAGAACCATGGAGATCTGGATGATGGACGGTGACCATGGAGATCTGGACGACGACCACAACGGTATCGGCTCAACCATGAAGATCTGCGAGGCCTTTGGATTCCGACGCTGTCGCTCGAGTTTGTTCATCTGCTAGAGTTTACTGCCCCAGTAAAAGTTTATTAAGGGTAGTAAACTTTATTTTTTGCATGTAAGTTGATTTTTCACTGTTTTTAATGTGTATAATGGGAATTTGAGATATTGTTTTGCAAGTTTACTACCTCTGGTAAAGTTTAATACGTATGGTACAAGTTTATTAAGGGTAGTAAACTTGTGATTTACTACCAATGCCTCGAGTTTGTTCATCTGCTCGAGTTAACTACCCCAGAAAAGTTTACTAAGAGTAGTAAACTTTAGTTTTTTGAATCTAAGTTGATTTTTCACTGTTTTTCATGTGTATAATGGGTTTTGAAGATTCTGTTTTGCAAGTTTACTACTTCTAGTAAAGATTTACTACCTCTGGTACAAGTTTATTAGGGGTAGTAAACTTATGATTTACAACCAATGCCTCGAGCTTGTTCATCTGCTTGAGTTTATTACCCTAGTAAAAGTTTACTAAGGGTAGTAAACTTTAGATTTTGCATCTAAGTTGATTTTTATCTTCTGATCTCCTCTCTTTCTAACTGTCACTCACAGAGCCTTCATCTCCACCATCTCCTACGACCTCATCTTTGCCTCCACTATCTCCGACGACCTCATCCTCCCCTCCACCTAATCTTCGTCTTGTCCTCGCTGGTCGTTGCAACACTAAGTCCGAAGAGCAACGTCAAATCCAGATCTGATCATGCCGTCTACACACCGAAGCTAGGAAACGTCGATATTGGGGTTAGTAGACTTGGATTTGATGAAATACTGAGGTTAGTAGACTTGGTTTTGAAGTATACTGGGGTTAGTAAACTTGGTTTTAATGTATACAGTATGTTATTAGACCTGGTTTAAAGTATACTAGGGTTAGTAGATTTGGTTTTGTAGTATACTAGTGTGTTATTAGACTTAAATTTGGAGTATACTGGGGTTAGTAGACTTAAATTTTTGTAAAAGTTTGTTGCCTCTAGTAGAAAAAAAAATCTGGCGAAATTCGGCTACTAGTAATTTTTCGACGTCCGGTGACCGGAGACTAGAGTCTGGCGACCGAAGATGCTCCGGCAAAATGTTCTCTCTTTTTTTTTTTCTTCAAGTGGATAAGGAACAAGGGTAAAATTGTCTCAAAAAATATTATTTTATTATGAATTTAATACAGATTTGTGTATTTAGCCGTTAATAAGTACACATTGTATTGGAATGGGCATTTGACTTTTAATTCATTGGTTTGAGGTTTGACTTTTCATATTTTGTGCAAATGGTCACTCTCCCTTATTAAAAATCAATTTTATTTTTCTATTGAAATACAATTTTTTTTCTATTAAAATCAATTTTAGTTCTTCAATTGAAAATCAGTTTTATTTTAATTTCTTATTAAAAATCAATTTTATTCTTTCATTTCTATTTTTATTTATTTTTATTTTCTAATAATATTTTTTTGAACCCGTTGCTTTGGATGGAATCTCCTCACTAGAAGATCTGCCTCCTCCCGGGCTTGCAACATGCTCTGCTTTTGCAAAGCCTAGCTCAAGCCACGTCGCACCCAAGACCACCTTCAAACTTTGTCAAACGTGAATCGCCGTTGTACGCGAACAACCACAACCAAGGTAAGCTAGATCTGCATATCCACAACACCATAGAGAGAACGGCCACCATGAAGCTCTCGACGGAGATGCACCTTTCCATTCGACACACCCTCGACTCTAGAATGACGTTATCATCCAGATCGAAGATCACCGTTGCTATCCTAAATTTTGGTATGAGGAGCTCCATTTTATTTTGTCATAAACATTTTCTTTACAATAAAAACTTTTATCTTTGCAGGGGATGAATTGTGAGATCTTCCAACAACTTTATTTTTTTTAAGAAAACAATTTTTAAAAAATTGTGAGATCTTCTGTTAGGAACATCAAGTTTGCAACAACTCCTAGTTGTATCAGGAGAAGAAAGATCGAAGCTGGCACGTGTGCGGCACAAGCTAAATTAGTTAAATAATTAGTTTGAATTAAGTAGCCGTTTTGGAACAGTTAATGATGTTAGGGTTTAGTTGTTTGGTTCTCGGTTGTGCGCCAAGTGGCTAGATCACCTTGGTCAATATGTCTTATATATATCTATAAGAGACTGCTGCAGCAGCCATCGATCAATCCAGTTTTTTTTTCAATCTAGTCTTTCCTTGTTTAGATCTCAAGGGGCCAGATCTATATTATCTAGTATCAGAGCTCCTATTCTGGGGCGTCTCTATGGTCAATAGGAAAGGCGGAGGTGCGCAGCCGTCACTGCAGGGGAACTTTCGAATGTGGAATTTGAGCTACAGGTTCACAAGAAGTTTACGTCAGCCAAGTTGAGTGAGCTGCAATCGTCCCTCCTCGCACAACAAGAATCTTTGAACGCGTTTCGGGCTGAGTATCAGGGATATATGGATTTGTTCCGGTCAGAAATTATGGAACAATTTCGAGGCCTCAAGCTGTCAACCGAGGCGGCAACTGAAAAAGCCGACCAGACCTTGCTGAGATTCGGATCCTTACCACCAGCATCGTCTCCGGCTTTTCCAGAGTCTGCGTCTTCCACAAGAGCGACCGTCACCAACGCAGTAGCTGTTGGAGCTAGTAACCACTCTAAGCTCGTTATTGGTTCTAAACTTGTTGTGATGGGGATTGATGTGGTTGATAATGCTAGTGATGATTCTGAGTCGCTGTATGAGTTTGATACTTCCAAACCTATAGTTACAAATGAAGCAGGGACTGTGTTAAACGTTCTCACGGTAACTAAGGCAAGGGCTGCCAGGGAAGTAGGCATGAAAACTTGCGAGAAAAGAGAGAGTAGTGTTAGGGAAAAAGAGGGCGTTGTTGGTGAAGGCCCCTATACACAGAATCACCGTAACCCTGCACCCAACTATATCAGTCCTCAGGCAGTGGCCCCTAATATCAATACTAATGGTTAGGTTACCCAAGGTTTTACTCATACTAACAGTCATTTCCTCCAAAGTTTTGCTCCAAATACACATAGTGGTGCTCACTACCCGAGTTATCCTCACAATTTGTAACCCCAAACCTTGCTCAATCACAGAGTTCTCATACTAACTTTACTCAGACATACATAGGACCGTCCTACCCTAATTACCAGCCACCTCTCACACACCAACCATATACTTATACTCCATATCCCAATTACACAGTAGCTACTGCTACCACTCATACTCCACAGTTTACTTATAGACCTTACCACCCTCCATATATGCATATAAACCCAAATTTACCTACAATGAAGCAAGTGAAGTTGGATTTCAGTTCCTTCAGTGTGGGTGATCCAGTGGACTAGCTAAACAAGGCAAACTAGTACTTTGAATTTTATCAAGTGTCAGAGGAGCAGAAGTTGACTTTTGCAGCAATGTATCTTTACGGGAAGGCTGCAGATAGATGTCATGCTTTTAAAGACGAGTTTTCTCCTACTTGGCAAGGGGTAGCTGAATTGTTAATGAGGGAATTCAGTGGCTACAACATGGCCGAGGGGCAGGCTGCGCTGGCTAGGTTATCTCAGAGGAGCACTGTGGATCAATTTACTAGGTTGTCTAGGAGGATCATTGGTTTCTCACCACAAACATTGCTTTCATTTTTTGTGAGTGGCTTGAAAGATAACCTCAAGGCCCAAGTGAAGGCTTTAAAGCCTCAAACATTGTATGAGGCTTGTGACTTGACAAAGGTGTTTGAGGAAATTGAACATGGCAGGTTATCTAGAAGGGGTTTTCAACCGAGAACAGTGAATGCTGCAACATTTAAGCAAGTTGTGACCAATATTCCTCTGGGTAGAAACGCATTGCCAGCAACACCAGCTAGGGGTGGCCATACGAAACCGAAAACCGAAAAAAACCGAACCGAAACCGAACCGAAAACCGAAAAAAACCGAACCGAAGACAAACCGAACCGAAAAACAAAAACCGGACCGAACCGGGTATGTATGGTCCGGTTTGTGGTTTGGGGTCCGTAGAAACCGGACCGGACCGAAAAACCGGAAAAATAAAATAAATAAATAAATAAACTTATGAATTAAAATGACTTTAATTATGTAGTAGGAAGGAAAAAGACTTTAATTATGGAAGAAAAATTATCAAAAATCTCGTAATATAAGATGTGTTAGGAATGGTGAAATACAGCTATGGTTTAAAAATCATGTAATTCGGGCAATGTCTCGGTGCCGATAGTAGCGGTCAACCCTATTTACAATTATTATTTCATTTGAGGAGCCCTATCGTCGGAAAGTAAATGTCCCAAAAATTTTACATGGGCGGTTGCGTCTCATCTACGTGAGTGTTTTTCGTGTAGAAGGTTTGAAAAAATACGTAATATAGAGGTAGATATGAGTGTTTTCGTGTGATAACTGACGATGGATCAGGGTTGACCGTTTCGATCGAGTCCTTAAGTTTGTCGGATCCAGTTGAATTTTTTTTTCACACACATCTTTCGTCATAATTATCATATCTGACGGTCGAATTTTAATTTTTGACTTTTAGTCATCGGAATCACAATATGCATACTAATGTTGTATAACTTGTTTATTAGGTTTTAAGCAAATGCACAACTTTATGAACCAACTCTACATAGAAGCAAAATTATCAAAAAACTCGTGAAATAAGATGTGTTCGGAATGATGAAATACAGCTCTGGTTAAAAAATCACGTAATTCGGGTAACGTCTCGGTGCCGATTGTAGCGGTCAACCCTATTTACCTTTATTATTCTCTAGGGGGAGCCCTATCGTTGGAAGGTAAATGTCCCAAAATTTTTATATGGACGGTTGCGTCTCATCTACGTGAGTGTTTTTCGTGTACAAGGTTTGACAAAAATACGTAATATAGAGGTAGATATGAGTGTTTCCGTGTGATAAGTGACAATGGATCAGGGTTGACCGTTTCGATCGAGCCCTTAACTTTGTCGGATCCAGTTGAATTTTTTTCCACATACATCTTTCGTCATAATGATCATATCTGACGGTCAAATTTTAATTTTTGACTTTTAGTCATCGGAATCACAATATGCATACTAATGTTGTATAACTTGTTTATTAGGTTTTAAGCAAATGCACAACTTTATGAACCAACTCTACATAGAAGCAAAATTATCAAAAAACTCGTGAAATAAGATGTGTTCGGAATGATGAAATACAGCTCTGGTTAAAAAATCACGTAATTCGGGTAACGTCTCGGTGCCGATTGTAGCGGTCAACCCTATTTACCTTTATTATTCTCTAGGGGGAGCCCTATCATCGGAAGGTAAATGTCCCAAAATTTTTATATGGACGGTTGCGTCTCATCTACGTGAGTGTTTTTTGTGTACAAGGTTTGACAAAAATACGTAATATAGAGGTAGATATGAGTGTTTCCGTGTGATAAGTGACAATGGATCAGGGTTGACCGTTTCGATCGAGCCCTTAACTTTGTCGGATCCAGTTGAATTTTTTTCCACATACATCTTTCGTCATAATAATCATATCTGACGGTCGAATTTTAATTTTTGACTTTTAGTCATCGGAATCACAATATGCATACTAATGTTGTATAACTTGTTTATTAGGTTTTAAGCAAATGCACAACTTTATGAACCAACTCTACATAGAAGCAAAATTATCAAAAAACTCGTGAAATAAGATGTGTTCGGAATGATGAAATACAGCTCTGGTTAAAAAATCACGTAATTCGGGTAACGTCTCGGTGCCGATTGTAGCGGTCAACCCTATTTACCTTTATTATTCTCTAGGAGGAGCCCTATCATCGGAAGGTAAATGTCCCAAAATTTTTATATGGACGGTTGCGTCTCATCTACGTGAGTGTTTTTCGTGTACAAGGTTTGACAAAATACGTAATATAGAGGTAGATATGAGTGTTTCCGTGTGATAAGTGACAATGGATCAGGGTTGACCGTTTCGATCGAGCCCTTAACTTTGTCGGATCCAGTTGAATTTTTTTCCACATACATCTTTCGTCATAATAATCATATCTGACGGTCGAATTTTAATTTTTGACTTTTAGTCATCGGAATCACAATATGCATACTAATGTTGTATAACTTGTTTATTAGGTTTTAAGCAAATGCACAACTTTATGAACCAACTCTACATAGAAGCAAAATTATCAAAAAACTCGTGAAATAAGATGTGTTCGGAATGATGAAATACAGCTCTGGTTAAAAATCACGTAATTCGGGTAACGTCTCGGTGCCGATTGTAGCGGTCAACCCTATTTACCTTTATTATTCTCTAGGGGGAGCCCTATCGTTGGAAGGTAAATGTCCCAAAATTTTTATATGGGCCGTTGCGTCTCATTTACGTGAGTGTTTTTCGTATATAAGGTTTGACAAAAATACGTAATATAGAGGTAGATATGAGTGTTTCTGTGTGATAAGTGACGATGGATCAGGGTTGACCGTTTCGATCGAGCCCTTAACTTTGTCGGATCCAGTTGAATTTTTTTCCACATGCATATTTCTTCATAATGATCATATCTGACGGTCGAATTTTAATTTTTTACTTTTAGTCATCGGAATCAGAATATGCATACTAATGTTGTATAACATGTTTATTAGGTTTTAAGCAAATGCACAACTTTATGAACCAACTCTACATAGAAGCAAAATTATCAAAAAACTCGTGAAATAAGATGTGTTCGGAATGATGAAATACAGCTCTGGTTAAAAAATCACGTAATTCAGGTAACGTCTCTGTGCCGATTGTAGCGGTCAACCCCATTTACCTTTATTATTCCCTAGGGGGAGCCCTATCGTTGGAAGGTAAATGTCCCAAAATTTTTATATGGGCGGTTGCGTCTCATATACGTTAGTGTTTTTCGTATATAAGGTTTGACAAAAAAAACGTAATATAGAGGTAGATATGAGTGTTTCCGTGTGATAAGTGACGATGGATCAAGGTTGACCTTTTCGATCGAGCCCTTAACTTTGTCGGATCCAGTTGAATTTTTTTCCAAAAACATCTTTCGTCATAATGATCATATCTGATGGTCGAATTTTAATTTTTTACTTTTAGTCATCGGAATCACAATATGCATACTAATGTTGTATAATTTGTTTATTAGGTTGTAAATAAATGTGCAACTTTGTGAACTATAACCATTTTTCACTATAATGATAATAAGATGAAAAATTATGAATTTGAAAAAAAAACCGAAAAAAAACCGAACCGCACCGAACCGTAGGTGTGGTTTGGTTTGCGGTTTTGCCTCTTGAATAGTAAAAAACCGAACCGAACCGAAGTATAACATTGGTTTGGTTCGCGGTTTGGAGTATAAACCGAACCGAAATGGACCAGAGCCAGCCCTAACACCAGCTAGAGCTCAAGTTCAGGGAGGAAATAATGCGGGTGGTAATAGAATGCTGTCTCAAGAGGAGTACCAGGAGAAGAGGGCCATGAATCAATGTTTTTTTTTATGATGAACTCTTCAGATCTGGTCATAACTGTAGGAAAGGGCAGACACTTATGGTCATGGAAGTGGAGCAGGAGGAAGAGGAGTCTCCTAGACCTATTGATGATGAAGAGCGTGATAGGGGTCAAGTGGAAGTGTTGGAAGAACATCAAGAAATGGTAGTATAGTTACACTCCATGGGGGAGGGCTGGGACAACCATACTATGCAACTGAAGGGAAGTTTCCATAGTAAAGAGGTGCATATCTTAATCGATTCAGGAGCTAGTCATAATTTTATTCACCCTTCGGTTCTAAGAGGAACTAGAACAAAAATATAGTCTATGAGACCGGTGAAAGTTAAGGTTACCAGTGGGGATGTCTTGAGGACTGAGTCTCAGGCCTTGGTGGAATTGAATATATAGGGTTGTACAGTGCTAGAAATTTTTTTTGTGATACCAATATCTGGTTGTGATACCAATATCTGGTTGGGAACAACTTGGTTAAAAAAATTGGGGGACATAATTTGGAACTTTGATCACTTGTACATGAAGTTTGACCTTGGTGGTAGGCAGCACCAACTGTAAGGACTGACTAGCACCATAACAGCAGTGGTGAGTCTTAAAGCTATGACTAGAACCTTGAGAAAAGAGAGGGAGGCCTTACTGGTGCACATGCAGACCACAACACAACAACCGAAGAGTGGAAGGGTTGATCCACAAATCACTGAACTGCTCAACAAATATGCAGACGTATTTAGTGAGCCTTCTGAGTTACCTCCTCTCTGAAGACAGGATCATCAAATTGAGTTGTTGCCTAACACATCACCTATAAATGTGAGACCCTATAGGTATCCACACTTTCAGAAAACAGATATAGAAAAGATGGTCCAAGAAATGTTGGCTAATAGAGTTATCAGACCTAGTGTGAGCCATTTTTCTTCTCCTGTGCTGCTAGTAAAGAAAAAAGATGGCACTTGGAGGCTGTGTGGATTATAGGGCTCTTAATGCAGCTACTGTTAAGGACAAAAACCCAATTCCTGTAGTGGATGAACTAATTGATGAAGTTCATGGGGCAGTGGTGTTTACTAAGCTGGATTTGAGATCTGGATACCACCAAATCAGGATGGTAGAGGGAGATATTGAAAAAACAGCATTTCGTACTCATCCTGGTCATTAAGAATTTTTGGTCATGGTTTTTGGGTTGACCAATGCACAAGCAACCTTCCAGTCCAATATGAATGAGATCCTTAGGGAGTTTTTGTGCAAGGGAGTGCTGATTTTTTTTGATGATATTCTGTTGTACAACCCTTCTATGAAGGAGCATTTGCAGCTGATGGAGAAGGTCCTAAGAAGATTACAAGAGCACTCCTTCAAAGTCAAGAAAAGCAAGTGTAGTTTTGCAGTGGCACAAGTTGAGTATTTAGGGCATGTCATTAGTGCAAAAGGAGTTGCAGTGGATCCCTCCAAAATCCAATGCATTGAGCAGTGGAAGCAGCCACAGACCATTAAGCAGTTAAAGGGTCTAGGGGCAACAGGTTAGTACAGAAAGTTTGTAAAGGGATTTGGAATCATAGCAAAGCACCTAACTGACATGTTGAGAAAAGATGGATTTAGTTGGAGTGTGAAGGCAGAAAGGGCTTTTGAGGAGCTCAAACAAGCTCTTATGACCACACCAATATTGGCAGTCCAAGATTTTACAAAGGAATTTGTGGTTGAATGTGATGCCTCAGATTTAGGCATTGGAGCAATGTTGTCTCAAGAAGGGAGACCAATTGCTTATATGAGTAAGGCATTAGCTCAAAAACACCTAACTCTGTCAGTATATGACAAAGAAATGCTAGCAGTTGTGTCTGATGTGGAACATTAGAGACCATATCTAGTTGGCCATCATTTCAAGATTATGACAGACCACAAAACCATAGAATACTTTCTGAACCAAAGAGTGACAACCCCAACTCAACAGAAGTGGATGATTAGATTGATGGGCTATGAATTTGCAATTAAGTAGAAGGTTGGGAAGCACAATACTGTCTCTGATGCACTATCCATGGTGCCTTAGCTACATTAGATGTTTCTTCTGTTGTGCATGATTACATTCAAGCCATTCAGCAAGCTTGCCTCAAGGATCCTGAAGCTTTAACTATTATCCAGTTGTTACAACAAGGGGGAGAGAAAAAACATTATAAGTGGGAGAATTCATAACTGTTATACAGGGACATAATGTTTGTACCTAAAGTGGAGGATTGGAGAATGACTATATTAGCTGAGTTTCATGTAGGAACCATTGGGGGACATGCAGGCAGGTCTAGAACAGGCAGGAGAGTGGGGAGGAGCTTTGCTTGGCCAGGGGTGCAAAGGATATTAAAAAAATTCATTTCTCATTGTGATACTTGCTAGCAGCATCATTAAAAGGCTATCTTGCCACCAGGGCTGCTTCAACCATTGCAAAGTCCTGAAAAAGCTTAGAGCACTATCAGCATGGACTTCATTGAAGGACTGCCAAAATCTGAGGGAAAGACTACTATATGGGTGATAATTGATAAGTTGACCAAGTATGCTCATTTTGTTCCAATTGCTCATCCTTACACAACTGCATCACTTGCTAAAGTCTTTGTTTAGGAGATAGCTAAGTTACATGGAATGCCTGATAGCATTGTGTCTGATAGAGACTCTATATTCTTGAGTCTGTTCTGGGAATCATACTTTGCATTGCAGGGAACTAAGCTCAGCAAATCATCTGCTTATCATCCTTAATCAGATGGTCAGACAGAAAACTTAAATAGAACTTTGGAACAATACCTCAGATGTACTGTGGGGGAGAAACCACATTCTTGGGTGCAGGCTTTACCCTGGGCTGAATGGTGGTATAATACTTCTCACCACTCAGCTATTGACATGACTCCCTTTGAAGCACTATATGGTTATAAGCCACCAGTTGTGAATGCTTATGTACCTGGATCTACTGTTGTGTCTCTAGTTGATACATAACTCCAGAACAGAGAGGAGCTTTTGCAAGTTCTAAAGAAGAATCTACAGAAGGCTCAAGACAGGATGAAAATGTTCTATGACAAAAGGCATACTGAGAGGATTTTTGAGGTGGGGGATCATGTTTACCCAAAGCTGCATCCTTACAAACAACAGTCAGTTAACAAGAGTGTTCCACAAGTTGTATGCAAAGTATTATGGTCCATTCAAAGTTGTGGAAATGATTGGTACAGTGGCATATCGTTTGAAGTTGCTAGCTAATATTAGGATTCATGATGTCTTCCATGTATCTCTGTTAAAGAAGAAACTGGGCAATAAGGCTACTACTGAAGCTCAGCTTCCTCCTATCTCTCATTTGGAAAAGAAAAATTGGGTACCAGTGACTGTTTTAGAGACAAGGTTGGTGAACATGAGAGGAGCAGTAGCTGCTCAGTGATTAGTACAATGGCAGCATACTTCTCCAGAAGAAGCTACATGGGAATTTGCAGATGCTATCTCAATTAGGTACCCTGATTTAAAACATTGAGAAGAATCCCGGTGTTACAAGCTTGAGGACAAGTTTCTTTTGAATTGGGCAGCAATGGTAGGAACATCAAGTTTGCAACAACTCCTAGCTGTATCAGGAGAAGAAAAATCGAAGCTGGCACGTGAGCGGCACAAGCTAAATTAGTTAAATAATTAGTTCGAATTAAGTAGCCGTTTTGGAACAGTTAATGATGTTAGGGTTTAGTTGTTTGGTTCTCGGATGCGCGCCAACCGGCTAGATCACCTTGGTCAATATGTCATATATATCTGTAAGAGACTGCTGCAGCAGCCATCGATCAATCCAGTGTTTTTTTTTCAATCCAGTCTTTCCTTTCTTTCTTTCCCTGTTAGATCTCAAGGGGCCAGATCCCTATTATCTTCCTCCAACCCAATCATCATCATCGCATTCTCTCCCACGCATTTGACATGTTCAGCAGAGAGCGCCTCTTTCTCTCTGCTAGGGTTCTTCTCTGTGTCCTCGCTCTCAGTCTCGTCTGCTCTGTCTTCAGCCAGGACCTCGGCTCCGACAGCGGCGATGGCGACTTCGGTGGAGACAGCGGCGACGGAAACGACGGAGGAGGAGGCGGCGGCGGTGGCGGAGAAGCGGAGGAAGGTTATGCTAACGTCGCCACTAATGCCATATTGAATCCATTCTCCAACATCACCCCAATTCTTAAAGAAGAGCTGAAGGATAAGTTTAGCCATCATTGACATGTGTTTCTACTGTAACCTGGATTTGTTGGAATCAAATTGTAGCTTTGTATTAATCTTTAATTTTTTGATTTTATTTATATAATGCAGAGGCACGGACTGGAATGTGGCTTTCAATTTCTCAGACGATTCAAAATTCATTAGCAACTGCGCCAAAAAATTTGGTACCATCTCGTTGCGTTTGTCATCATTCTTACCTTTCGGAGAAACTGGTTTAGGTTGCGCGGGTGTTGGAAAATTTCATGCCAAATAATTCTATTGCAATGTAGCCATGTAGATGAGAAATACTTTGAAACTAGTTTTGTTAGAAGACAGATAGAAAGCAGAAAACACTAAATTAGCTACCACTTTTTTGTTGTTGTAAAACTGAGAACAGAATATGGGTCACCTAGTGTACATTATGCATACGGTCAAATTGAGAAGGAAAAAGGCTTTACGGGAGCGGACTGCAAACCTAACCTTCTTTAGGGTTATACACATGGCTGGTGAAATTGAAATCCAAAAGAGACCTCAAATTGAGGTTACTTTTAAAGATCTAACACTCACATTGAAAGGGAAAAACATACATCTTTTAAGATGTGTGACTGGGAAAATATCACCAGGCAGGGTTGCAACTGTCATGGGTCCATCTGGAGCATGAAAAACAACTTTTCTTTCTGCTTTGTTTTGGAAAAGTGAGAGGGTGCACCATGACTGGTATGGTTATTGTAAATGGAAAGATGGAACCTATCCACGCATATAAGAAAATTATAGGATTTGATCCTGTTGAGATATCTATCCCACATTGAGAAAATATGGTCATGCTTGTGGGTTTATAAGGGTTTTGGTTACTCTCTTCATCACCAATTGATTTTGAAGTTGAACCCTAGACTGTTTTATCATGATATCAGAGCGGGTTACCCACGTCCACGAGTGAAGCCCAAAGGTCACACGAACTCCACGACCACCTAAGTTGTTGTCCAAGTGTTAGGCTTAAAGTTCGCCACTCGTGTGGGGGTGTGTTGAGATATCTATCCCACATCAGGAATATGAGACCTTGCTTGTGGGCTTATAAAGGTTTGAGTTACTCTCTCCATTGCCAATTGGTTTTGGAGTTGAACCCCAGACTACTTTATCATAGTATCAGAGCGGGTTACCCATGTCTATGTGTGTTAGCGTTACCGGCCACACGCACTCCACGTCATCCCTAATGTTATCCACGCGCTAGGCTTGAGGGGTCGCCACAAGTTCGGGGACGTATTGAGATATCTATCCTACATCGGGAAAATGAGGCCTTGCATGTCGGTTTATAAGGGTTTAGATTACTCTCTCCATCGTCAATTGATTTTGGAGTTGAACCCCAGATTATTGAGATATCTATCCCACATCGAGAAAATGAGGCATTGCCTATGGGTTTATAAGAGTTTGGGTCTATAGCTAATTGGTTTTAGAGTTAAACCCCAGATTACGTTATTAGTTCCGCAAGATGATATTGTGCATGGCAATTTGTAGTGGAAGAAAATCTTTGGTTCAGTGCAAGATGCAGATACGCACATTTAGTACCAGCTTTCAGTACACTTCTTGGGTGCTGTTGTTAGATTTACATATATTGTTAGTCTGCTCTATTAGTTTATGTTTTGGGGTCCAAATGGTAGTCAACATAGTTCAGTGCACAGATTGCAGAAGGTCTTGACTCAAATATCTCCAGCGCATATTTTCCATTTATTTGTTGCAAAGCTGCATAGAGCTTTACCTTTTGATGTCTATCTCTGCATATATCTACCTCTTCATATGCAAGATGGGGCTGCACATGTTGGATTGATTCATGTTTGGCCTTACTGCTTAGGCTTTTGGAGTTCAATGATTTTTCTGACCTTTACTGCTCCTCTTTGTTTCTTATAGAACAATCTTGTGACAACCTATTACCAATTAGCATTTAATGTGTGGGAAAAACTTGGTGTCTGTTTCATTAGTTAATTACTTTTAAGTAGCCATAAGATTCACTATTCCAACTAACTAGCTATCTGTCTAGTGGCATTCTGATCCATGTCCCCTCAGCAAGTTTGAAAATATTTCAGGACTTAAATATCAGAAACCAACAATCTTTGCATCCAGCAACTTATTTCTTATTTTCCCTGAGCAATATTAGAACTCGAGGAAAAGAATCCTTGATTTGCTAGCAATGAATTTTACTGTTTGCAATGATTTTTAGAAAATCGAACGCTTTTGTATCCTAGGACTAGGTAAAGAACGTTATTAGTTTTTAATCTTCTGAATATATATATATATATATATATATGTTTTTTTCTTTTTTCTTTTTGATACTATTTAAGATTCCAATGCTTAAAAAGTTGTATTCTGTGCTGCTACATGCTGTCTTTAAATGCTTCCAATGCTTCTTTAAATCCTGTGCTGCATGCTATGTCTTCTATAATTGGGGGTCACCTTTTTTGCTACTATTTAAGATTCCAATGCTTAAAAATTGTATTCTGTGCTGCTACATGCTATGTCTTTAAATGCATCCAATGCTTCTTTAAATCCTGTGCTGCATGCTATGTCTTCTATAATTGGGGGTCACCTTTCTTACCTAATATTGGCTCTTTTCTTTCCTTTGTCTCTGGAAAATCTGTGTTTCCTGGATTTATTAAGAAACATAGCCAATTCCTTGGATAAGTGAGACACTGATAAGTTATGATGGTGAAGCTCTCTTTGCTGTGTTTCTTCTTTTGGATCTTTGGTTTTTAGTTTGCTTATTTGTCAATTATTTAATTTCTTTTCTCTATGCTTACATCATTGCTCACAACCACGTAGTGGTACTGGCATTAGTTCTTCTACCATCTGTGTCTTTCTGGATTATCCGTTATTGCAGACTCTCTTCTAATCTGCCTCAAGCAGAAAAGTTCCTGGTTGTTGAACGAGTTATTGAATCCTTGGGCTTGTAGGGTTCCATGGTTGGTGCGGTAGAAAAGTGAAGAATCTCTGGTGGTCAAAGAAAAAGAGTAAACGTTGGGCTGGAAATGGTCAAGGAACCATCACTTCTAATTTTAGATGAACCCACTTCTGGTGTGGATAGTTCATCATGTAATCTGCTACTTGGAGCTCGTAGACGTGAGGCTCTTGAAGGAGTTACCATTTGCATGGTTGTCCACCAGCCCAGGTAATTTAACTTGTATTAAATCCTAAAAATCACAATTTTAAAGTAATTATTGTTTTGTCCATTTGTTGGGATAAGTTCCTTTTTCACATGGTCTGAACATGTTGCTTATGCACTCGTTTTATGCTTCAGTATTCTGAATAGTCCACTCTCTATCTTAAAGCCCAGAGGCATGCTCTTAATGCAAAAGATTCAAGTAATTGTGGTTAAACTTGAATACAATTTGTTTTGGAAATCATTTTATAAAAGCTGAATTTCCGCTTTTGAATGTTATCACTCGAGTGAGAAAAGACAACTACTAAAAGCTGGGGGCCTGAATACTTTCCGATTTACCTTAACTTTATTTCTTTTTTGTACGCCTATTGTTTAGAATGAGACTGACTTCTTAAGAGAGTGAAGTGCAAATCCATAACATTACATGAAAGAAATATCCTAGAATTGGGATACTGATTTTTCAGTTGATTTTTTTGGATCTTTGGAGTACTTGATTGCTGGGTGCACAGTGAAATATATGAAGAGTGTATCATGGACTAGTGAAGAAAGTTGAAGAGTACTTTGCGAGCCTCGGATGACTATTCATTGACGTTTTGGAAGGCTTAGTAAAACCCAGCTGAAGCTCAGCAGTGACCTAAACAACTACCTGTTAGATGGATGCTTCATAATGGGTACCCAGTTCCTATGGATATGCTTCAGGTAGCTATTGCTGTCATGTGATGTTTCACAGACACTGCAAAGTAATTCTTGAGTTGTGGTTAATGATTCATAAAATGCCTGGATTTTTCAGGGTTGGTAAGCAGCGATGACTAGAATCGAGGACAACAGCAATAGATTTTCTTATTTTGTTGCTTGCTGGATTATGCTTGGGAGTTCTAGCTAAAGTAAGCGAAGAGACCCTCAGTACAATATTCTTTATTCTATAATGATGCAATTAAGATGTGGTAATTTCACTTTTTGATTTTGGATGTTTTGTTATTTTCTGCCTTTGAAGCAATACAAAACTGTATCGATTAATCTCCATAATAAAGAGAGACATTCATATTTGTAGCCCCCGGATTAGATAAATGTGACCACCTTTTTATTTTATTTATTTTTCTTTATATTTTTTATGCTTACAAGAAGATTGTTTTTCTTGTTTTTTCACTTTCTTTTTGAAGTTCATGGCTAGTTGTCCTCTTATCATATGAACTCAAACATAGTCCCTGCTCATTCAATTACCCTTGATGAAAAGAGAATGTTTATAGGTGGAACCTAATATTTCACCTTTACCGGGTTACAATTCAAGAAATAACCTCTAAATGTCTAATTAATTATTAAATATGCATTATTAATTATGCTTGAATTATTATTTATAGGGTGAAAGCCCAATTAAATATGAGAAGCCACTATGGGCCCTTTGTCTGGGCCCAATTCGCCATAAAGCTAAATAAAAGCAAGGAAAACTGTTCCCACATTAAAAAAGGATAAGGAATGCTATCTTTAGTGCTACTATAAATATCACCGCATGCATCCCCATAAAGGTACGTAACTTCTTGACTATTCTTGAGTTTTCTGCTTAACTGACAGTGTCTGACTTAAGCATCGGAGTGGCTTCCCTCGGTAAACCCGGGGACGCCTCTTTGACGTGTTTGTTCTTTACACAGGAAAACTCGGAGTACAAGGAAGTTCGCTATTTCTGGAGCCGTGTGACCCTCTAAAGGGACCACGAGTTTACCCGGAAATAATTGGTGCTCTCGTTGAGAGTCGAACTAAAGACCCTCTCGTTCAATATTTTAAAGAACAATGGTGGAAATAACAGGAGAATCAGATCCAACTAGGAGGCTTAACTTCTCAGGGGATAATAACCCGGGGGCCTCCGAGACCCTGTTTGGCCAAACAGATTTGGCAGCAGCATTTGAACTCTTAAAAAAGAATTTTCTCGCTCAGAAGAAGCAATCTTCTCGAGAACATGCCGAGTTAATGACGTTAAGGGAGCAGTTAGCAACTATCCAGGCTGAGCATGGTCTTCTTCAGGCAACCCTAGCTTAGAGGGCGAATGCCAATGAGACGTCAGCCAGACTTGCTGATGTAATAACCCCAGTAGGGAATCCTCCGGGTTATGGAAACCCGCGAACTTTTGACAGTGCATACATCCCACCCGCTATTCTCCCACCCATTGCCCACCCTACCCCAAATCCCCAAATTATCCATCTTTCCAATCCTCTGTTTAATCACAATCTTTCAGGACCCCCTCCACCTCCAGAGCCGGTATTAAATCAACCACTTCCCCCAACTGATGCCCAGACCCGGCTTCTTTTACAGCTGACGCAAACTGTGACTCATCTTGAGCAGCGTCTAAACTCGGGGACAGGGCAACAGCAGTATCAACCCCTTATCACCCGTGCAAGCCCATTCTCTACCCTGATTCAAGCAGATAAAAAGCCCCTGGAAGCTAAGCCATTTAAGATCAAGAAGTATGCCGGAACGGGCTGCCCATATGCACACTTAGAGTTGTTCCAGTCTCAGTTGGATTCAACATGGTTCACGGATGCCCAAGCATGCCATGCCTTCCAGGAGACACTCAGTGAGGAGGCATTGAGTTGGTTCCTTAAGTTGCCAGCTTTGTCAGTAGAGAGCTATGATCAGCTGACACAGAAGTTTCTTTCCCGGTTTATCTTGCTGTCTAGTGCCAACCGAAGCACCACTTCACTGTTCAAAGTGCAGCAAAGGGACGATGAGAGCTTGAAAGTCTTTGTAACCCGTTGGTTATCAACGACTTCCAAATGTGGGCACTTGGATGACTCAGTGGCATCAGAGGCGTTCTTGCAGGCGCTCAAGTCAACCCGCTTTGTGGTTGAGCTCAAGAAGCAGCGGTTCAGGTGTTACGATGATTTGATTAATAAAGTGACTCGGGAAGCTTAAGCCGAGCATGACACCTTCGGGGAACGCCGGACGAATACCGGGTTTACAAGCCAGCGAGCTGATGGATGAAGAAAGGAAGGGCAGAGTAAGAATAGCCAGGGGCACTACGGCAAAAGTTCAAGCAGGCCAAGAGATAAGCCAAGAGAAGCTCCATACCCAAAATCCCCAGCCCGGGAAGCAAAAACCCCATACATTCCTCGATATGAAGTGTTAACCAATTTAACTGCCTCCTATGAAGAACCGGGAACGTGCACATCTCCGGAATATCAACAAGAAGCAAAAAGTGGCCAAACATTATAATTCCCGGGTTATAAAGCGCCCACTTAAAATCGGGGATTGGGTAATGAAGGAGGTTATCCCTAAGCCAACGGGGTTGAAAGCTTCATGGGATGGTCCATATGAAATTGTTGAAGTCGTGGGCCCGGTCACATTTTACATCAGGGGTACAGATGGAGTTACGCTTCCACGGCCATGGAACGCACAACATCTACATCTCTTTCCCAAATAGGTACCAAGTTATCTACAAATGTCCAAATTTATTATGTTTTGATGTTATATATAAAGCCTTTCAGGCCCACATAATGGATAAAACCCTACCGGGTTATGTTTATCAATCAGTTTGTTGAATGAATACAGCTTTTAGCGGCACTACTTGTATGCCTTACTCGGCAATCTCCATATGACATAAAATATTGCAAGCCTTAACGGCTTTATTTCACTATCAAGACTCGGCAAACTATATATGACTTGAAATATTGCAAGCCTTTCACGGCCTTATTTCAACCCTTGAAAGTCCTAACGGACCCGTAAAGCCCTAGCGGCTCTTGAAAGTCCTAACGGACCCATAAAGCCTTCATGGCCCTTGAAAGTCCTAACGGACCCGTAAAGCCCTAGCGGCCCTTGAAAGTCCTAAAGGACCCGTAAAGCCTTCATGGCCCTTGAAAGTCCTAACGGACCCGTAAAGTCCTCGTGGCCTTTGAAAGTCTTAACGGACCCGTAAAGCCATAGCGGCCCTTGAAAGTCCTAACGGACCCGTAAAGCCCTCGTGGCCCTTGAAAGTCCTAACGGACCCGTAGAGTCCTCGTGGCCCTTGAAAGTCTTAACGGACCCGTAAAGCCCTAGCGGCCCTTGAAAGTCCTAAAGGACCCGTAAAGCCTTCATGGCCCTTGAAAGTCCTAACGGACCCGTAAAGCCCTCGTGGCTCTTGAAAGTCCTAACGGACCCGTAAAGCCCTAGCGGCCCTTGAAAGTCCTAACGGACCCGTAAAGCCTTCATGGCCATTGAAAGTCCTAACGGACCCGTAAAGCCCTAGCGGCCCTTGAAAGTCCTTATGGACCCGTAAAGCCCTAGCTAGCGGCCCTTGAAAGTCTTTATGGACCCGTAAAGCCTTAGCGGCCCTATTTTTACTTTATAACGTTAACATGCCAAACCGGCACTATATGTGTATATTTGTCTCACTTGCATATTATGCATCAGTTTACCGTGTTATTTGACAGGAAGAATTATGCAAAGGAAAAGCTTGAATACTTTCATTCAAAAAAGTCAACGTTACAAAATGGAAAACCGCTACAAATAAAAACTAGTCTACAAAAGCAAAAACAAAAAATCCTCAGAGAGAAGCTCCAGCTCATGGCGCTGCAGACCCGCTACCCCGGCTAGTGCTCGACCCGCCACGTCCTCCCTGGGCCGTATGATGAACTGTCCTCCACGGGGTAGTGGCCGGTTTTGAGGACCCCCAACAATACCGCCACGGGATGCACCTCTTTTGGCTACTGAAACAGGAACCGGGGGACTCCGAACCGGGTTTATGGGAGCTCTAGGCTTTGCAGCCACAACAGGGTTAGGCCGGGAGGCGCCCGTAACCCGGTCAGGTCTGACATACCCTTGGTGGCCATCATAACCCGCCTTGTCGAGCCAGCCTTGGCGAGTTCCGGCACTAACGATTTCAGCACGAGCCTCAGCCCTTGCCGCCCGCAGCTTTTTCTCGAACTCGGGGCTGGCCGGAAACTCGGAGACAGCAGAGTCCTTGGCCCGGGAGACCGCCTGAACCAAATCTTCCTTTTGCTGCTCCAAAGAAGTCACTTGTTGCTGCAGCGCCTGGTTCTGCTCGGTCAGCTGAGCTATAGCGGCATCTTGAGAATACCGGTCCTCCCGGTGACCCTCGATGACCTTCTCTAACTCAGAGTTTTTGGCCACCAACTCTGCCACTTGATCTTCTGCCCTGACCAACTCTTTCCAAGCCAAAACCGCTGATGCACTGGCCTCTTCCCGGACATGAGCCAAGCAGTCCTCGCTCGCCGTCACCTGGTCCCGGGCCGCCCGGAGGTCCTCCTTGAGCTCTCTCTCTCTCGGGGATATCTTCATTGATCAGCCGGTTAGTTGCCAAGTATGACATCCTGACCGCCTACATAAAACAGATACCGGGTTAATATCCAGAAACAAACAAACTAACACAAGTCAAACAAAGAAACACTTACCCGCATTAGTTTCTCCTGTGTTCTACGGGCAGCAATTACCGGGTCTTCATGCTCCAGGATGCAGGAGTCAGCGGCACAGTTCTTCATGTCCGTTACCATCCTCTGGATGGGCACATCCGCCTCCTCTCCTTCCTCCTCTTCCTCCTCTCGGACCTCTCAGAGCTAGATGCCTCCCGGGTGCGTTTGCGAGAGGGAACGGGTTCCACTTCGTGAACTTTATCACTCCCGTTACTCCCCTCAAGGTTTTCCTCACTCCCTATCACCCTTTCACCCCCTACAACCTCTTCACCCCCGTCGTCATACTCATCTTCAGTAAACTCCTCTTCACCCGGGAGCACAGACGAGGGAACTGCGCTTATCACCGGTTCTTCAATCTCCACCTCTTCTTCGTCTCTAGTGGGGAATTGAATCACCGGTTCTTCAGTCACCGGGTAGTCCGGGTTTTGAAAGTTTCTTATTAGGAAACTTTTCTCCCTCCAAGTCCTGTTCACTGAGGATGGCAGGTCCTCGATGATCTTCTTAAAAGCCGCTTTGGATTTCAACTGGATAGTCCCGCTGAAACCCGCCTTCCGGGAGTACTCGGCCCGGTACATTGCATGAAACTCGTGATATGTCGGCATCTGCTGCTTCAATACCTTGTACATGACGCACAACCCGAGAAGCTGCCTCCACGTGTTCGGGCCAATCTGCCCGATAGCGAAGTTGCTTGCAGCTAAGAGGTACTGCACCTCTATTTTCAATGGGAGTGACAGGCCGCACCGCAGCTGGTACTCGTGGCACAGCGTCCACCCATCCTCGGGAGCGAAGAATTGGTCCTCGGTTTCTAAAGGCCGTATCTCCACGGACTCGGGGATCTTTCAGTTGCTCCTCAACTCTACAATCTCCTCCGCTGTCAATGAATACCCGGGAGGGTCGAGAGCGGTCCCATTAGTGAAGCTTACAAAGTTGGACTCGGGGAGATGAGTGTCCATTGCTTCATTAGCCATCTGCAAAATAACCAGAAAACACGGGGACGTCAAAAACCTAGATAACCCGGGGACCGCAAAGTTAAAATCTAACTCAGAATAACGCAGAACCCAGAAAAACCTTCTTGGAAACCCAGAAACACCACAAATGTATCCCAAAACACACACAAAGAGGGGAGGAGCAGCCATACCTTTGCTGGGAACGTTTGAAGGGGTTTTGAGGCAGATTCAAGTCTTGGAAACGAAAGAAACAGAGACAAGAAAGAAAGCGAAAGCAGAAAAGCTCAAAAAAGTTATCGGGTTTGGAGGTGAGACAAAACTGTCAGTCTCACCCCTATTTATACAGTTAAAGGCGTGCACTGAAGGACATTTCAGATTTTCGAGAAAAGCGCCACGTGTCACGCATGCCGCGTCCCAAACCCTAAAAACTTTTCAAATTTCCCCCCACTACAACCCGGAGACGTCGTTTTAAATTCCAGAGATGGAAAAGATCTACGGGTTACGCTTGCGTACGGACTTGGGGGACTGGATACCCCGGGTTTGGCTGCTAACTTTGTAACCCGGTAAAGAAAAGATTTTAAGTCCCCACCCAAGCGTACCCCTTGACTGAGGACTTGTGGGACTTGTTTATAGGTGGAACCTAATATTTCACCTTTACCGGGTTACAATTCAAGAAATAACCTCTAAATGTCTAATTAATTATTAAATATGCATTATTAATTATGCTTGAATTATTGTTTATAGGGTGAAAGCCAAACTAAATGTGAGAAGCCACTCTGGGCCCTTTGTCTGGGCCCAATTCGCCATAAAGCTAAATAAAAGTAAGGGAAACTGTTCCCACATTGAAAAAGGACAATGAATGCTGTCTTTAGTGCTACTATAAATACCACCGCATGTATCCCCATAAAGGTACGTAACTTCTTGACTATTCTTGAGTTTTATGCTTAACTGACAGTGTCTGACTTAAGCATCGGAGTGGTTTCCCTCGGTAAACCCGGGGACGCCTCTTTGACGTGTTTGTTCTTTACACAGGAAAACTCGGAGTACAAGGAAGTTCGCTATTTCTAGAGCTGTGTGACCCGCTAAAGGGACCACGAGTTTACCCAGAAACAGAGAACAAGGGATGTTAATGTTTCTGGTAAACTTTAGCTTCTCCTTTTCGCTTGTGCGATTTAAATAACACTCTCTTCTATAACAAATTATGTCATGTTGTACCCTCAAGTTGGTCTAGTGGAAACAAACTAGGCTGCAAACGGTGCGGAGACATGGCTCTTTAAGATACAAGGTCTCTAGTTTGAACCCAGCATATGTAAAACACCTTGGGAAGGGGTCGTACCAAAAAAACTTGCTCGCTCCGGAGCTCCCACTCGGCCGCCCTACAAATCTGAATAAAAATAATTATGCTTGTTAATTGTTATAGTGCTAGTCCATCAATTTTGGTCAAGATTAAGTTGCACAACGTAAGATGTGGTAAAATGATTAAAATCTACGTTATCACAAACTCAAATCTTATACCATACGTTTTTCGAAAAGAAAGCTTCTCCTCATTATAGTGATGAGATTAATCAAATGATTGATTACATGATTTTGCCTTAATAAACTAAACTACAAGCAGCTTTAGGAGCCTTGTTTGTAAGGTATAACCGCCAAGTGTGTTTACGTACTCTCAAAGCCAGAATTGCAAGCTACGCCACTATGATGTCTCACCCACAGTATGAACGTTTTATTTCACTACCAAAACCAACGTCCTCTTCACCCTGAAAGCTCTCCTTCATCGTCCTCGTACCCCAAAACATGGTTTCCGATACAATCCAAAAATATCACCAAAATATCATTAACAAATTCAAAATAGCAATCACCAGCACAAGCGAAGAGAGAAGAGCAGTGGTTGCCGCCCTTCCTTTGCCACCAAGCTAGTGGAGGTCCTTCTCCCACCAAGACTTGTTTAAACAAGTTCAAAGCCTCGTTATTAAAACTTGTATTATGCTTCGAGGTGGTGGAGAGGGCTCGAGCTTAGTTGCAGTGAGGTTTTGATAATGGCCAGCCCCAAAGGCTTTTCTGTTCGAACACCAGCTCATGAGATTGTGAGTTTTTTGAAAACTATCCGATATCTTGATGTTATAATGTTATATAGTGTATCTCATTGTCATGCACTTATGCATATTTGATTTGTAATGAAGAGAAAGAAGAAGGCTGGTGGGCAGAGAAACAAGGAGGAGCTTGAAACAGAGGTATGATGGGTTCTCAACATAGATTAGTATAAGGAAATCCAGAGAATTGAGCATTTTGTGTAAGGCTAAGAAATCGGCTATACACTGAGCTAGCTATTTGGTCATCACCTCAGTTAGGAGCCTTCTCAGTGGTGAACTAACAGATTGTTATGATAAACAAATAAAAATAAAAAGATCACTCCACTTTAGCTTGTTCGAAAACTAGGCAATCTCAGCAACTGCTTCATGTTCTCATTGAATTCTTGTTGTATCATTGAAGGTTTTCGTTAAAATATGCTAGGGTAGTAGAGCATCCAGAAAAGAATGAGAGTAAGATTTTCTTTTACAGCTCATCTCTATTTCTTAGGTCTCTTTGCTTCAAACAATGTTAAATCATGAAGAGAAAGTACATGAGGTTTTGGACTATGCTTACAATCGGAAAAGTTCCGAGTCTGCTTCTGCTATTCCAATTCCAAGATTCCATCCGCAGAAGGTATTCTTCTCAAGTTTGGTAATATGATAGCATCCACAATGCAAAAGTTTATTCAGACTGCACAATATAGCAGGCTCCTTAATTCAAGCTACTACATTATTCCACATATATCAGTGTTGTGACAAGCTAGGAACATAACATATGTAAGAGCAAGACTGATTAAACTTGATAGTTGAAATTTTATCGTATGAATTAGTCCTTCAGATATACAAAGTAGCTTTTGGTTAAATGTTAGCTATTTCTCTCCCTCCGCAAGATGACGTTTGTAACTCCAATTGATAAGTTCTTCAACTAAATAGATATAACGATTGGAGTTACAAATGGATTTACATTTCTGTGTTTCATCTTTTGTGCAGACGAAGGAACTTTTAGCAGAGTTGGCTATGGTTGAAGGAGAAATTTCTCGACTTGAAGACCAAATCAGAAAACTTAAACTTGGTTTGAAAAAGGAAGAACAAGCTACTAAGGAATCAAAGGCTCGACAAAGGCAACATGATGAAAACCTAGGCCTCATAGACAAAGGTGTCCATGAGAGGAAAGGATATGAAACCAAGGCATTGCATTTCATAAGTAAAGCTATAAAAGGTGATTATGAACTTTATAATGAACTCAGATTAAATCAGAAAAAGGAAAACATGAGAGGTTTTTCTGATCAGAAAGAAAATTACTCCAATGAGGATGCTAGAGTGCAGTCTAAGGTTCTACGAAAAGGTGGATTGTTAAGTGCACCCTCACCCTTGCGAGCTCCAAGACATCCATCAGCACCAAAGGTTTGCCTCAAGAACTTTAGTTGATCAGTTGAGTTTTATCATTTGGAAAAATTATTCAGCAAGATTCAATTATTTGTTAAAGATGAAACAAAGAACAAAATACTATATCAGAGTAGAATCTAAAATCGCAACGTCTTTGGTCTCCAGCCTTTGATTAGCCAAATTGATACTTTGGATTAGTTATTTATCTGTAGTGTATCATTCCATAGATAATGAAACCTAACCATGATCTGGATATCACCAATTAAAGAAGATTTCCGTTTTCTGTTTCTTTCTCAGCTGAGAGAACTTAAACCAGGTATTTCTTCAGATTACCTCCCACCAAAAACTGTTCCAAGTCCAACACAACTAGAAGAGAACAACCAGATTTGGCAACCAAACAAGCTCTCTGAGGAGATTTTGAAGTGTCTGAACCTCATTTATGTTAGGCTGCTTAGAACAACAAGAACAATGGAATTGGAGAAATCAGGACCCGTTTCCAGGTCTTTACACTCTTCTGTTGTAACCTCTAGAAGCTTCAGGGATGATTCCAGCCTAAGCTCCAAGTCAAGCCTTCTGTTACAGAAAGAATCAAGGCAACAAGACCCTTATGGTATCTTCAATGTGGAAGACTCTATACCAAGGGATATCGGCCCTTACAAGAACTTGGTTGTTTTTACCTCAGTTTCTATGGACCCTAGATCCATTTCAGCGTCGAACTCCATCCCTTTACTAAAGAAGTTGAGGTATGTTAAAACCTTGAGTAGAGCATGTGGTCTATTGCAAAACTCTAGCATATTATGTTTTGATCGTCGTGACTTCATTCTTTGCAGGGTATTGCTGAACAATCTCCTGGTTGTGGATTTAGCGTCCTTGACATACCAGCAGAAGTTAGCATTCTGGATCAACATGTACAATGCTTGTATCATGAATGTATATATACTTCTTTTTAACTTTCATTTAGAGATCTTGGCTAGCTTAAGTGTACCTAACCAAATTTTGGAAGGGTTTCACTCTGATAATGCAGTTAATTAGTCCATTAATACCGTTGAAGCTCTAATACCGTATATGCTTAACTATTTCTTCAGGGGTTTCTTGAATTTGGAGCGCATCCTTCTGCAGAAAAATTAATTACTTTACTCAACAAGGTAAGTCTAAACTTCCAGTGAAATCCAATCAAGTTTTTATGCAAGACACAATGCTTTGCATAGAAAATATTTTACATATTGGGTCTCCATATAATTTTAGCACTGACAATTTTATTTTTACTTTCTGAAATTAATTATTTGCCCTCATTACCAAGAAGGAGAATTGGAGTATGATAAAATTTATCCTACTAACAAATCATTAATGGTTTGCTTCAGGCAACACTGAACATAGGTGGTAAGATTTTAAATGCTCAGTCTATCGAGCATCATGTACTGAGGAAACCAGCACCTTCAGTTTCGTTGAAAGAGGCAAGTATACATGACTGATGTTATGATTCATATATAAGGATCAGTAGTATGATTTTATATTATGCCATTTTTATAGGCTTTTCAGAAGGGTGATAATGATGATAAATCTGCTGTTCGCCAACTCTATGGTCTCGAGTCCATGGATCCTAATGTCACATTTGCTCTGTGTTGTGGAACTCGTTCTA
The DNA here is from genome assembly GCA_951800085.1 of Comarum palustre. NCBI lineage: Eukaryota > Viridiplantae > Streptophyta > Magnoliopsida > Rosales > Rosaceae > Comarum > Comarum palustre. The sequence continues at coordinate 8,124,761 of OX637582.1, read as the reverse complement.
CTCCAGCTGTAAGCAACTGATATAAATTATATATGTTCTCTTACATAGCATGCCATTCAATCAAATAGTACTTCACTGCTTTTCTTTTCAATGAAATGGTCCTTAACCTATATTCAGGTGAAGATATACACAGCTGATAATGTCGTAGCAGAGTTGGAGAAATCAAAGTTGGAGTACTTGCAAGCATCAATTGTAGTGACCAGCACAAAGAAAATTGCTTTGCCGGAACTGTTGCTCGGAAACATGCTTGATTTTGCTGTGGATGTGGACTCACTGGTCCAGTGGGTGTGCCATCAGTTACCTACGTCTGGGACATTAAGAAAATCAATGGTGGAATGCTTCAGGGGACATAGCAGTGGCAAGATTTCTACCACTGTTGAGAAAATGCCATATGATTTTGAGTTTCGTTATCTATTGGCCATGTGATGCAGTCTATTCTTGATGTGGTGTTAACCATATGCAAGTGTGCATATGAATAAAGAGGAGTTTGGAGTGTATATGAAAACAGGGAGGGTTCTATTAAAGACCTGACTTTTTCGTTAAGGACTTTTTCGTTTCACCATATTTTCGATTGCATATTCACATCTTTTTTTAGGAAAATGAAATTTCTTTCATTAATCAGAGATCATTACAATCAACAAAAATAAGTTCCTCCACAGACGGAGGAATTACAAGAGTGAAACCTGTATGAAGATAGTTGCCTAGAGCACACTGAGCTAGGAAATGAGCTACCTTATTAGCGTCTCTTTTGACAAAAGCAATTCTCACATTAGCCATTTGGCTAAGAGTCGCTCTCAGGTCAGACAATAGGTAGTCTAAACTCGAGTTATCTAATAAACCTGATTGAATGGCATCAACGAAGATCTGACAATCAATTTTCCAGAATAAGGGGAACAAACTGGTGTACCTGCGCCCAGCCTACACCTTCAGAGATAGCACGGAGTTCACCATGTTGAGGGGAATAGCCGAAACAATGAATTTGGAAAAGATTCCCAGACAGATTCCTTCATGGTCACGGAACACTCCTCCTAGACCTGTCCTGCATGTATTTGGATCGAAAGAGGCATCAACATTAAGTTTTATAAACCCAGCAAAGGGTTTCTTCCATTGAGGTCGACACACTACTCGTGGAATGTTCTCAAAAGTTCTGACAGATTTGTACTCCTCCCACCAACCCAAAGTTAAGGGAACAATGTCAGAAGCATGTTTAACCTCACCCTCCCAGACTTTCTGATTTATATTCCTCCATATCGCCCAAGTCAGCATTAAAATAACTGGGAAGATGATATTATGAAAAGAAAACATAGCAACTAACCAGTCATACATCGTGACCGTGCTCGGTTGAGGAGGAACTTGAGCTAGCTGAAGGCATTCAAAAGCATGGGGACAATCTCTCAAGGCATGAATAGGAGACTCCACTTCCTCCTCACAGAAAGGACATTGGGTGTCAATATCCACACCCCGTTCACTTAGTTGACTTCGTGTGGGAAGAATATTTGAGGCCGCTTTCCACGCACAAATCTTCACTTTACCTAGGAATTTGGCCTTCCAAATTTTATTCCAAAGGAACTTGGATTTGGAACATCCTCATGAGCAAGGATACGTTTTCTGCCCAAATGATAAGCAGATTTGACAAAAACCCAGCCTTGTTTATCCTCACTCCAAATCCAACGATCCTGGTGCTCTCTAGAACTCACTGGAAGTGCTAATATCTTGTGAACCACGTCAGATGGAAACAGAGCTTGAAGCACCCCAACATTCCATACTCCCTGATTCAAGAATAGCTCGGACACTTTATTATAGCTAGGGTTCCAGTATTGAAACAACTCTTCCCCCTTCAACCATGGATCAAACCAAATATTAGTGCGCTGACCATCACCAATCTGTCTACTAACTCCATTTCTCAAGATATCCCTCTCATCAAGGATATTGCGCCAGACATAGGAAGGAGCCGAACCTAGCTCAGCTTCCCAAAAGTTACTGTATGGGAAATAGATAGCTTTTAACAGTCTCCTAGCTAAAGAGTTTGGATTCTGAATTAATCTCCAACCTTTTTTGGCTAGCATGGCAAGATTAAAGGCACAGAGGTGACGAAAACCCATACCTCCTTCACTCTTAAGCTGACAAAGTGAATCCCACGCTCTCCAATGCATCCCTTTCTTTTCATCTATGTCTCCCCACCAAAACTGAGCACATAATTAGTGGAGCTCCTGTATCAAATGCTGAGGTAGTAAATAATTGTTCATAGTATAAATAGGCATAGCTTGAGCAACTACCTTAATCAGAATTTCTTGACCTGCTACGCTCATCAGAATTTCTCGACCTGCTACGCTCATCATCTTTGATTTCCAACCAGGTAGTTTCTTTGACAAATTATCCTTTATATAAGCAAAAGTATCGTTTCTGGATCTTCCTACCTTGGTTGGGATACCCAGATACTTATCATGCTTCTGAACCACTTTCATGCCCAGTATCTCTGCTAAAAAAAGTTGCATTTGGAGTGGAACACTACCACTAAATGACGAAGATAAATGGAACCTCCTGAAGATGTATCACTCCTTTGATCGAAGTGATGTCATCAAACTATAAAGTCAAAATCATGCACAAGAAGAGTCCAAGAGGCAAGGATCAAAGGACTCAAATTGATCCAAATTTGACATTGGCAATGAAACTAAAAGAAACAATAACAGAGGCTCACCCTCAAAATTCAAACTCAGGAACTATGACAATTTGTTCTGATACTATGCCCTTGTTTCATTCATACCTGCACAAAAAAGGGTTTGCTGAAATTAAAATCCTTCAAAGCTTGTAGCAGTAGACAAGACACAAAAAAGAATGAATGGTGATGGTGCTACAAAAAGAGAAAAGAAAGTTCCTGTCAAGGTTAACTCTAAAAAAAACTTTGGCTTTGTAGGAGGCTTGATGAGTTTTTCTCATGGTATGACAAGCTTGGCGGTGACCCTCCCAACTCAAAACAATTAAACAAGTTTTGCTCCAGGAGTTCAAGGTAGCAAGCCAAATACATCCCTATCCAAATAAATTGGATATATGAAACCTACTCAAAGCTATGGATACCTGAATTTGCTATTGAAGAATGGTAATAAAACAGTTATTCAACAGGAGGGGTGCAACTAAATTAAACACTACCTGTGAAGAAACAAACTTCTGAGTAGTGGGGGTTCCTTCAAAAATACTCTGGAGCACAATGAAGATAGCCTCGGCACCAGGGTCTTCATCAACAAATTGGTAGTTTCAATCAAGCCAGAAACTTACCACTCAATTATCAAGTGCAATCTCACTGTTTTCAATGAAGAAAATAAATAGAAGCTTTCTATTGTTGTCGTGCATTAATCAAATCAAGGAGTGGAATAAAGATTGCTATCCTCACCCGATTTGTGCAGATATCCCAAATGGCAGGCTTCGATCTGTCCCGGTGAGAACTCAAATGAAATTCCATCTCCGAGTCGATTGACACAACAAAATCCTTCTCTCATTGAGTTTCGACCTTCAAGTCTTCTTCTGGGCTTCGATCGCCATGGCAGCAGAAGAACAAGACAGACAAAGAAAAGAAGAGAAGAGGAAAAGGAGAAGAAAAATAAAAGGAAGAAGAAATCAGTTGGGCCTTCATATCACTTTGGGCCCTCGGAACCGGGTGTCCAAAACAGCAACAAACTTCTTGTTGTCTCAAAGCTTGTTGCGGGTGTCCAAACCTAAATACATGTACAATAAATGAAATGCTGCAAGACCCAAAATCAAATTGCACTCGGTACAAAACTGAGAAATTTCAAATCCCAAATTTGAATGAACTACGGTCGGTTTGATCCCCTTAAAAAGGGGTACGAAAGCAATCCAGCGACCTACTAGATACAACCACCATTCCAAACAGAATCCCTAACACCACCAGTCAAATACGGCCAGTCAAAATGACTTCAGTCAAATTCTCAAATCATCAGAAAATCAAATGTTCGAACTACATCTGTTTGATCCCTGAAGCCAATTCGACCAAAGCTTGTTTTGGTTGCCAAATATCGTATGTCGTCTTTATAAAGACGACCAAACCAAGACATGGGTGAATTTGAATCTCCTCTCTCTTCTCCCCTTACTATTTCTGAAAAACATAAAGTTGAGTTTGTCAGAGATTCAGTCGAAGTGCATCGATTAGATTCGATAGTTGTATCATGCAAGATATGTTGAAGTAATCATACTAATGGATGTATGGTTATACTGTAATCATACTAATGGAGCTGTGATTATACTGCTATGTTTTAGGAGGAATAGAGGAAAAGTGTTCAGTCTCTTTCTCATCAGTGTTCAGTCTTTTCTTCATCAGCACGCAAGATCAATTTGGTGGCGTGTTGTGTGTCCTACCCTCTGATCAAGATATATATATATATATATATTTCAATGTAATTATAAAAGATCTAATTCCAATGTAAATATCATTAGCTTAGACATTAGGTTTTCCTAAGTCAACTAGGGTTCCTAGTTTGAACCAATAGGTTGGCTTCTGATACATCAAGTTAACAAGATTTATGCATCCATCTTCATCTTGCTTATCTTCTTTATGTTATCAGAGCAGTGATCCTTATAGGACCTGCTTCTGCTTCATTTTTCTTCATACTTCTTTCATTATCCTCTCATTTCTAATTCACCATCAAAATGACTGAAACTATCAAAGGATCTGCATCAGGAACCAAACCTGAAATGGTTGATTCCAATCCTAACCAGCGTCTTAGCTCAGTTCTCCTCAATGAGTTCAATTATCTTCCATGGACAAGAGCTATCACTCTTGCACTTGGAGGTAAATCTAAGCTTAGCTTCATCAGTGAAGACAACAAACAACCATCATCATCCTCAGTTGAGTTTGAAACATGGCTGTTTCAAGTTCAGTTAGTCATGTCTTGGCTTCTCAATTCAATGAAGCCTAAGTTGGCTGAAAATTTCAACTACTCGAAATCTGCTTCTCATCTTTGGAAGGCCCTCAAAGACATGTATGGTGATATGAATAATGCAGCGAGAATCTTTCAGCTCAAGAAGGAACTGACAGAATTGCAACAAGGTAACCTCTCATTTGTGCAACAGAATGACAATCTAAAAACCAAGTGAAATGAGTTGGATCTATATAGGCCACACACAACCGATTCAGCTGTCTTATTAAAGCGAGAAAAAAAGGACAAAGTTTTCCAACTTCTGGCAAGTCTTGGATCAAAATATGAAGATCTTAAGTCACCTTGTGATGACACCTAAGCTACCTTCCTTTCAGATGGCATGCAACACAGTTCAACGAGAAGAACTGAGGAAGAAGGTAATGAATGCTGATTTAGCTGTTGGAGAATCAGATGTAAAGATCTCAAAGTGTAGAGCATTTGCAAGTAATGGCAAACCTTACAAAGGAAGAAGGCCAAATCTCAAGTGCATTCACTATGAACGTATTGGACGTTCTGGCATTGGATATCTCAAGGAACTTGTTGGATTCTCCATCCTGAGCTAAAATTAAAGTTTACTTATAACTAGAAGTAAGCACGAGGTAAAGAAAAAATTTCATACAATCCCAAAGTCAAATGTGTCAATGGCAGTAGCAGCAGCTGTTCCTCGGAAGATTTGATGGACTTCACATCCAATCCTCTTACTCTCATCAATGAATTTGCATCATTCCTGCAGTAGAAACAAGGAAACCCAAAGAATGAAAGCACAACTGCCATGCTTGGTAAGTTTGCTGGATTCCTTGAAGATGCAAATCTGGTTCAACATAAAGAAATCTCAAGTATCATCTGTGCCATCTCTACTGCCTTCGATTTAAGAAAAAATCATGATTTTTGGATTGTAGATTTTGGTTCCTCTGACCACATGACAAATGATGCATCAGTTTTAAATGATTTTCATTTCTTTGATAAACCTTCACATGTTTCTGTGGCTAATGGGAAGAAAGTTCTTATTCTAGGAAAAGGAAAGCTAAATATTTTCTCAAGTTATAAGGAGTCATCCATTATGTTTGTACCATCTTTTCCTTTTAAGCTGCTCTCTGTGGGAAGGTTAACACGTCTGCTAAATTGCCTAGTTATTTTCTCAGACTGTGGTATCATTTTTCAGGATCTAGTTTCGAAGAGGAAGATTGGTGAAGGATTTTACCTCAATGGTCTGTACTATATATCAATCTCCTCCAGTTTCTCAAAAAATCTTCTTGTAGACAGCATTCGCTCCATCGGACAGTAGCTTTGGCACATGCGTCTAGCTCATCCCTCCTCTCAAGTCATGTCATTTTTATTTCCATATTTTTATAAAACACACCAAGAGTGTGAAACCTGTCATAAGTCGAAGTCTACTAGATTACCCTTTCTCATTTCCAATTCTAGAGCTGCCAAACCTTTTGAGTTAATACATTCTGATGTATGGGGACTGGCCTGCAAGTTTGGATTCTTATGTTGATTGTAAATATTATGTTACTTTTATTGATGATTTCTCAAGAACCACATTTGTTTATCTGTTGAAGTTTAAAAATGAAGTCCAAAAATGTTTTGAAAATTTTCATAATCTAGTTAAAAATAATTTTTCCTCAAATATTTGCATGTTAAGGTCAGATAATGGATCAGAATATACATAAAAAATCATGATTAGCTATGCTCAAGGCATTCTTCATCAAACTAGCTGTGTTGGCACTTCTTAACAGAATGGAATCTCTGAAAGAAAGAATAGAGATTTCCTTGAAAAAACCAGAGCTCTAATGTTACAAGCACATGTTTCTAAGAGATACTGGTCTCATGCTATTCAAACTGTTGCATACATCATTAATAGACAGCCTAACATGATCCTAAATTTATATCTCCCTTTGAAGTACTAAAAGACAGGAAGATTAGCATTGAACACTTAAAGGTTTTCGGTTGCGTTTGCTTTGTTCATGTTCAGGCTCCACATAAAGATAAACTTGATCTGAGAGTTATCAAGTGTGTCTTTCTGGGGTACTCATCATCACAAAAAGGATACAAATGCTATGATCCCAAATCTAGAAAGTTTTTTGTGTCTAGAGATGTTCTATTTGATGAGTCTCATTACTTCTTTCAAAAAAATGAAGATGATTTTCGGGGGTTATTTGAGCAATCTACATTGACTCTAGTGCTTTAGGAAGAACATGTTCAGAAAGATGTGCTCATTGATCAACTTGAGATTGAACCAGCTACTGGTGTTGTTAATCCAAGTCTAGAAGAATCAGAAAAAGTGTTAGAAAATCCTAATGACTTAGCTCAACAACCCTCAGCTCAGTCTTCACAAAGTTCACAACAACAAAGACGGTATCCTACTTAGACTAGGAAACTACCGGCCAAACTTGATAATTTTGAAATTTATCTTCCCAAGCATCCTCTTGGCAATGCTGCTAGACTCAACAAGGTAAATCCTTCTCACTTTGTCTTTCTTAACAAGATGTGTGAAATAAATAAGCTAAAATGCTTTGAAGAAGCAAATCAATCTCCAATTTGGAGAAAGACAATGCAAGATGAGCTGGAGGCTCTCAATGATAACAAGACTTGGAGTGTTATGCCTCTTCCCAAAGGACAGAAGGTTGTGGGTGCTAGGTGGATTTACAAGACAAAATTCCATTCAAATGGAACTGTTGAATGACATAAAGCTAGGCTCGTTGCTCGTGGATTTACTTAGACACTTGGAGTTGACTATAAGGAGACATTTGCTCATGCCCATAACATGTTGGGCCGGGTCCAATAACGTCAGAAAAGTAACAAATAAAATATAACATATAACTAGGTGAGTCATTCCTAATTGTAACGAGACTTTTTGTAGATAAAATCTAACAACTTAAAGGTGGTTAAGTTAGAACAGTATCAGTACAAAAATGATCTATGAGTCACGCTTGTAGCTGTTTGACTTGATATCAGAACGGATCCCTTTCCAGTTGCGTCTTCAGTTTGTCTGAGTGCGTTTTTTCAAGGGTTATGGTCCTGGTCTGGTTGTTTGGAGTTTAATCTGGTTCTGGTTATCATGAAGTCCGAGTTCAATTTGTTAATCTGTTTCACGTGCAGACTTAAAAGTTAGGTTGTATGTTGTGAAATTTTAATTAACTCGCAAGCGTACGGATCGTCTGTAGTATAGCCTAAATGCGAGGTTGTTCCGACTCGGGATTGAGAAATAACTTAAAATTCTAACTAATTGACCAATTAAACTAATTGACAAACAAAAAAAGATGAAGATATTTTGATTATTTTTGTAAACAAAGGAAAGAGTAAAACAAACAAATTAGAGGAGAATACGTTTTGAATGGGTTTTGAAAACAAATATGAATGAATGCTAGGGCTTCCAACTTCACCGTCACAATCCTATTCGAGTTTTTAGTCTTTCGATTACTAATCACTAAACTGGTGTCAAAGAATCTGTCATATAAGCCTTATGGTACAGTACTTATACGCATAAGTTCTCCAAAGCATGAATACTACCTGAGTATCCAACTATTTTTCAGAAGTATGACATCTACTCTCTAACGATCAATGCAGTACAATGAGAACAATAGGACTCACACAAACCAATAAAACATGGCATGTGTTCTTATCAATCTATGGTTTTTAATCACAAGAAGCAATCAAGATTCAGCATGGGCATCTACTTACTCTTGAAACAAATAGCTTAAAACAAAACCCTAAAGGTCGCGAGTCTCTAGTATTTTTGAAATAAACAACAATTCTTATAGAGATTAAAAACTCAACACAAATCAAGTAATCATCCAACTAAAAACATCGAATATTCATGCTAAGGGTCCATTGTGGCCCTAACAAAAAATTTAGCTACTAATAATAAACATAATGATAACAAAGAAAAACATAGAAAAGGGAAAACAATGGAAGATTGGTGAAGTCGACAACCTATATGTGTGTCACGTCCTTCTAGCCTCCCTTGGTTGTCCTAGTTGTCTCTTTTTATAGAGCTTGATCAATTCCCAATTTGATTAGACATTTCTTGTTATTTTCAGGCTTGGATGATGATGTGGCACTTCAAAACATAACTTGGGTCTTTAATAAGTCCATCGTGCTTCTAAAATCTCCTTTTAATGTTCCACTTCGGTCCGGTTTATACCCCAAACCGCGAACCAAACCAATGTTATACTTCGGTGTTATACTTCGACCGTCAGATATGATCATTATGACGAATGATATCTATGGAAAAAAAATTCAACTGGATCCGACAAAGTTAAGGGATCGATCGAAACGGTCAACCCTGATCCATCGTCACTTATCACACGGAAACACTCATATCTACCTCTATATTACGTATTTTTGCCAAACCTTCTACACGAAAAACACTCACGCAGATGAGACGCAACAGCCCATATAAAAATTTTGGGACATTTACCTTCCAACGATAGGGCTCCCCATAGGGAATAAAAACTGTAAATGGGGTTGACCGTTACTATCAGCACCTAGACGTTACTCGAATTACGTGATTTTTGAACCAGAGCTGTATTTCATCATTCCGAACACATCTTATTTCACGAGTTTTTTGATAATTTTGCTTCTATGTAGAGTTGGTTCATAAAGTTTTGCATTTACTTAAAACCTAATAAACAAGTTAACAACATTAGTATGCATATTGTGATTCCGATGACTAAAAGTCAAAAATTAAAATTCGACCGTCAGATATGATCATTATGACGAAAGATGTATGTGAAAAAAAATTCAACTGGATCCGACAAACTTAAGGGCTCGATCGAAACGGTCAACCCTAATCCATCGCCACTTATCACACGGAAACGCTCATATCTACCTCTATATTACGTATTTTTGGCAAACCTTCTACACAAAAAACACTCACGTAGATGAGACGCAATCGTCCATATAAAAATTTTGGGACATTTACCTTCCGAAGATATGGCTCCTCATAGGGAATAAAAACGGTAAATAGGTTTGACCGCTACTATCGACACCGAGACTTTACCCGAATTATGTGATTTTTTAACCATAGCCGTATTTCATCATTCTGAACACATCTTATTTCACGAGTTTTTTGATAATTTTGCTTCTATGTAGAGTTGGTTCATAAAGTTGTACATTTGCTTAAAACCTAATAAAAAGTTATACAACATTAGTATGCATACTGTGATTCCGATGACTAAAAGTCAAAAATTAAAATTCGACCGTCAGATATGATCATTATGATGAAATATGTCTGTGGATAAAAATTCAACTAGATCCGACAAAGTTAAGGGATCGATCGAAACAGTCAACCCTGATACATCATTAGTTATCACACGGAAACGCTCATATCTATCTCTATATTACGTATTTTTGGCAAACCTTCTGCATAAAAAACACTCACGTAGATGAGACGCCACCGTCCATATAAAAATTTTGGGACATTTCCTTCCGACGATATGGCTCCCCATAGGGAATAAAAACGGTAAATAGGGTTGACCGCTACTATCGACACCGAGACGTTACCCGAATTACGTGATTTTTTAACCATAGCCGTATTTCATCATTCCGAACACATCTTATTTCACGAGTTTTTTGATAATTTTGCTTCTATGTAGAGTTGGTTCATAAAGTTGTGCATTTGCTTAAAACCTAATAAAAAGTTATACAACATTAGTATGCATATTGTGATTCCGATGACTAAAAGTCAAAAATTAAAATTCGACCATCAGATATGATCATTATGACGAAATATATCTGTGGTAAAAAATTCAACTAGATCCGACAAAGTTAAGGGATCAATCGAAACAGTCAACCATGATACATCGTTAGTTATCACACGAAAACGCTCATATCTACCTCTATATTACGTATATTTGGCAAACCTTCTACACGAAAAACACTCACGTAGATGAGACGCAACCGTCCATATAAAATTTTGAGACATTTACCTTCCGACGATATGGCTCCCCATAGGGAATAAAAACGGTAAATAGGGCTGACCGCTACTATCGACACCGAGACGTTACCCGAATTACAAGATTTTTTAGCCATAGCCGTATTTCATCATTCCGAACACATCTTATTTCACGAGTTTTTTTGATAATCTTGTTTCTATGTAGAGTTAGTTCATAAAGTTGTGAATTTGCTTAAAACCTAATAAACAAGTTATACAACATTAGTATGCATATTGTGTTTCCGATGACTAAAAGTCAAAATTAAAATTCGACCGTCAGATATGATCAAGCGAATTGAGAGTTTGAGACAATGACATAATTTTTTGCAATTCTTTATTGATTTCCAGTTCAAATTGTAATTTATTTACATTTCCTCAACTAATTTGAAACTTGAAAATTTTGCATTACTTACAAATTTGAGTTTTCAGCATAGTTAGAGTACATATTCCATATGTTAAAACTTGAAAATGCATAACTTACAAATCTGACCATAAAACTAAAAAATCCATAAACTTACAAATAGAGTAAACTGTTTAAAGTTTACACAACAAAAAACATGAATTCAGAATAAATATTAGTAAATCAAATCTTTTTTGCAACTTCATAGCAAAAATATTTAAAGTTTACACAACACAAAACACTCCATCAGAAGTCCTTCTTGCAACTTCATAGCAAAAATGTCCTTTTTGGAGGCAACATATCATTTCCAACACTTTGCACATGACAATGATGACATCTCCAAAATTTCTATATGCCAAAAGTAAAATAAAATAATTAGATGACTATGTAATATATACAAAAAATAATCAACTCAAAAATATATATATTCAAGAATAAAAAGAAACTATTACCTCTTTATCGCAAACTTGTTTGCTTCATTTGAGGAGGCAACATATCACTCCTTTTAGGAGGCATCTCCAAGATTTCTATATGCAAAAAATAATAATCAACTCAAATACCAAGTATATATTCAAGAATAATAAGAAACTATTACCTCTTTCTGCTTCTTCACATATCTTAATCTCCTCACTAGTGGGCATATGATGTAAGGCAATGATTTCACCTCTAAGCCAACTTTGTGTACATATCAAGACTTCCACCATTTTTGGACTTAGAGAGTTTCGGTGTGGATTAATGACCCTCCCACTAGTACTAAAAGAAGATTCCGAAGATATAGTAGACACCGGAATAGCTAGGATATCTCTTGCAATGCGGGCCAATATAGGGTACTTAGAAACCCATTCACTCTCCACCAATTCAACAAGTCAAACTTTTCCTCATCTCCTTCAATACTATCACTAATATATCTATCAATATCATTGTAAATGACATGAGCTTGCTTTCTTTTCAACTCCTTCTCCTTCAATTTCCTCTCAAACTCGGTAAGACCCTTGAAAGAAGGTTTAACTATATCATTAGATGCTTGAGGCACTCCAACCTCTCTAACTTTATTGTCCTCCGCTTCATACACTTTGTAAAGAGAATATAAAAGAGATTTCACACTCAATGAGACAACTTCCGCCCTATGATATTTCTCCTCATCCCCATAGACAACCTCTAAATAATCGTCAAGTATCACAAACTTTTGGCGGGGATCAAGATCAAGAACAAGACCAAGAAACACATACTCATTCAACTCATCAAAATCACCCCAATATTTTGCATATTTGTCTTTCATTGGAGGTACAATATCTTCCATCCAATGATTACTTGGTTTATCAATTTGTTCTTGCAAGAGATCATTTAAATGAAGCAAATCACCAAAAGTATGATGAATGATAGGTGTATTAGAACAACACACCCTTAATGTAACTTCATAAAATGGTTTTAAAAACACCGAATACACTTCGGCATTCTTCCAATCATTACACGCGGGTGGCCATTCCCTTCCATATGATTCACCCAGGTTAAAATATGCGGCATAATTACGCGTATCATCTTGACTTAGTCTATCAAATGCTTTTTCAAATTTCAAAGCCGATTTCAACATTAAGTATGTAGAATTCCATCTAGTAGGGACATCCAACATCACTAGTCCCTTGCACTCTATTTTTACTCTCTCAACACATCTTTTGAAGAGATCAAGTCTTTGTGGAGAGGATCTCACATACCTCATCGCATTACGAATAGCATCAATAGATAGACTCATGGGGTTTAAACCATCATTCACAATAAAATTAAGAATATGAGCTACACACCGCATATGCATATTTTTCCCCTTATTCAAAATCACATTAGGTACTCCCCAATCACTTACCCTAGTGATTAATTCTCTTATTGCAACATCATTTGCCGAAGCATTATCAACGGTGATTGTCAGAATCTTTTCTATTCCCTACTCTAACAAACAATCTTCCAAAAGTTTAGCTATGGACTCTCCCTTATGATCTAAGATGACACAAAAGTTGATTACTCTTTTAGGTAACACCCAATCATCATCAATAAAATGTGCGGTTACAACCATATAATTGATGTTTTGAATAGAAGTCCATGTATCGGTTGTAAGACACACCCTTCTACCTTTCAATTCACCCTTTAACTTCTCCTTCTCCCACAAATACATGTTAAGTACCTCCCTTGCTACAATCTTCCTAGAAGGGATAGTCCAAAATGGTAAAGCTTTTTCCATAAAACGCTTAAACCCCATGTCTTCTACATGAGTAAAGGGTAGCTCATCTAGAACAATCATCTCCACACATAACCTAGTGAGCTCTTCCTTTGACAAAGAAGAGGTGTCCAACTCCCTAGTATCTTTCTTAGGATACAAAATCTTTTGTTTTTTAGCTTTCAACATCTCTATGTTAGGAGGATACTTGCGGCAACTATTAATATGAGCAGTAAAGGTGGATGTACCATTTTCTGGATCAGCCATATATTCTTTATTACAATAAAGACAATTAGCTTTAACTCTACCATCAACCACTTTTTCTACTATAATGACCCCAAACATCTGACCTTTCATTGGCCTTCAAGAACGTCAAATACTCTTCCGTAGTCATTACTCGTGGTTACTCTACGGAATCTTCTTGTGGAATAGGATCGTCATTTGAGTGTGATCCACCCACACTAGGAAACGATGTTGGCGGTGTGGCCGATTGAATGATACTTCCAACACTATCAACTCGCATCTGTGTAGCCAATTAAAAACAAAAACATAAGAATGATAACATAAACAAAGTGCATTTGCATATGCACTAGACAAAAAAGACATGTGCATTCTATATTTCTTGAAGAAAAAAAACAAAAAAAACCATTAGTACATTTGACCAGAATAAATTCCAAAGATGCCTATATCTTAAATCTCCCTAGTTTCTTCTATTGCAATATTTAAACATCATGTCATTTCATAATTGAGAATTGTAGGCTTGAATGGGTCATATATCTCATTTTTCTAAATATAAATCAGTGCAATATCTCTGAGCAATGAGCACCAGGAAGATAAAAGAATAGATGTAATCTTTGTAGTGAAAGGGATTAACTGTACTCTTCTACTGAAGCAAAGCAACCAAAATGATCTCCAAGAAAAAACAAATGGAGGCAATTCATACTATATAATCATTCTCCATAGTTCCTACCAGTCCTAATCTTCACATGAGGGCTGAGGCTCTCTGCCTCTCTATCCTCACAATGAATTAGTACTACCATCTATTTGGTTCATCACAAACAATTGCAAATATACAACTTATTCATTCTATTCAACTTATCTCTAAAGACTAAGGATGATAGCATCTGTGATTCTGTGAGAATACAAATCACAAACAATTGCAAATACACAACTTATCAATTCTATTCAACCTATCTCTAAAGTCTAAGGATGATCACATCTGTGATTCTGTGAGAATACAATTACAAGACAGTCGAGACTCGGGAGGAAATATACCTGAGAAGAAGATGATGAATTGTCCATCCCAACAATCGAAGCACCACGGCCACGACTACTACTACTAGTCTGCTTCGTCAATCTACCCCTTTTCATTGTGATGGTCACGTCAATGTCGACACACTTCAAATATGAAATCGGTTCATTATCTCAAATTCATAATTTCAAGTTGCAACTTGCAAGACACATGTATACCAGATAAGGTGGATCGAACATTCGAATTTACCTTTCACCAATCCTGCCCGAGATAAGGTCGTGAGCACTGAGAGAATGATAGTAGCAAGAAGACAGGGCTAGAGATTGTCGACGATTTTGAACGGAACTCGAGGAACTATCAGCGGTTTGAGCAGAAGCCTGAATGACGATAAGCTAGAAGCCTGAACGACGATAAGGCGGGTTGCTCTGACGATGGAGGCGTCGCTGATGGAGGTCGGATTATGGTGATTGAAATTCAGGGTCGCTGATCGGAGGTCGGATTAGGTCAAAGTGGATCGAGTTTTGAGAGGAGAGATCGATTCAGAGTTCAGTCTTTCAGACTTCAGAGTCGGATTAGCAGTCGCTGATGGAGGTCAGATTAGGGTGACCGAGATTTCAGGGTCGCTGATCGAAGGTAGGATTAGGGCAGACAGAGTGGGTCGAGGCAGTCGAGCTTTGAGAGGAGATATAGATTTCAGACTTTCAGATGAATCTGAGTCTCTGAGAGTCAGATCTTAGATTAGACGCAGTAAGAGTTATTTTAAACGGTTTTCCGGTCTGGTCCGGTTTCTACAGACCTCAAACCAGAAACCGAACCGGACATACCCGATTTGGTATGGTTTTTGTTTTTCGGTTCGGTTTTTCTTTTGGTCTGGTTTTTTCAGTTTCGGTTCGGTTTACAGTTCAGTTTTTTTTGATTTTCGGTTTCAATTGGTCACCCCTACTTCTCTTATGATGAGCACAAAATGCACGTGACAGCACCAATTATGTTAATTCGCTTGCCAAGTTGCGATGCACGTGATGAATGATGAATGATATACTTCACTTAATAATTAACCAAAAATCAGATATTAATTAATCAAATTAATTATTAATTAACATAACCAACGGTTAATTAATATGAAGCCCATCCACAGTTATGCAATTATGCTTCTTTCCTGGCTTTCACAGTTTGACGACGTGTACAGTTTCGTATCTTCACGAATTTTGCTTCCATTCGCTTTATTTTAGCTTGTTTCAGTAACTCTCTTTATTTTCAACAAAATAAATAAAAATGAATTAATTACATATCAATTAACTAATTTATAATGTTTAAGTGTTAATTAAATAAAAATGAATTGATCACATATCAATTAGCTAATTTATAGTGTTTAAATGTTAATTAAATAAAAATGAATTAATCACATATCAATGGCCAATGCTCCCTAAACCCAAACTTACTAAGCTCTCTCTTATCCTCACTAACCCCGCCGTTAAAATCCAAACACAAACCTCTTTCTCTTTTTATTTTCAACCAAATTGAAATCTGATTTCAGAGAACATAGGAATCCCAACAATCACTCAGATCCTACCTAATGGCTAGAGTTCGTGTCGTCTGCGGCCGAACTACCCCGTCAACGGAAAAATAACACCAAGTAAGTTTGCTTTTCAATTCTTCTTGGGTCCTTTTGATTCAGAGAAATTCGGGCAAGTAGTGATTTCTGATTTGTGGTCGAATTGATTTTACAGTGTCGACAAAAGACGAGGGATGCCGGAGGGGTTAGTGAGGGTGGAGGATGACAGAGCTGGAGGCCTCTTTTTGGCTAGGTAGCTAGTTTGAATTCATTTATTGAAGTAATATAAACTCATTAAATATTAGAAATTCTTCAGTTCATCGGGTGAAATTTTATCAACCTGACGTGACAACATTATATATCCATCTCAGTTTAATTTTTGAGTTCTGAAACAGATAGCTATAATGTTTTCATATCAACCATGTAAAATTTCATCACGTGAACTCTGAAGAACCTGATCAAACATAACAAAAACAAACAATTATAGAAGGAAGGCATGTATTGCCATTTATTCCAAAATCAACCTTGTATGATATCCAGTTAACAAGTAGTTCTTGGATTAATCATATGGTCGCTATTTTATGTATTTATTTAGCTGAGCTGCTGATGCTACGATAGTAGCTATAGCTATCTATGCCATGGCCCAAGTCACCGGAACAACACCGTCATCTTGATTAAGTCCCAAAGCCTTCCACACAGCTGAAGACCCATCTACGATATTATTCCTACACGGCGGCTGACCTGCATGCTCCTTATCACACCCAGCACGCGAATCACACTCGTCCACCACTTTCGCAGTCGTACTCTTTCCATTTTTTGCCGTAATTCTGATCATCTTCCCACATCTCGATTTGTTATCAAACCACCCGGTGGAAAGCGCCACAACCTTCTCACTGTTTGGATGGTATTGTTCGTCACAATATGACGGTCCTCCCCCATCACCGCCTTCGCTGAAGTCGTTGAGTGTGAGCAAGGCTTCGGTTTTTGCTGTTACAGGGGGCGAGCATGTATATTTTGGATACGACTTGCCCTTGCAAACCAAGGTTCCTGAGGGATTACAAGTTTGCGCAGTTGATGGGAGTGGAAGGGAGATGATAGCCAAGATGAGGGAAAGAGAAACCAACAACTTCAAACTTGCCATTTCGATAAAAGATTAGAGCAATATTGTTAACTAGGGCAGGATGTGAGAAGAGATTGCATGCACTTATATTTATACTATTTAAAATCATAGCCTTACCGAACAAATAATTATAGTCTAACTAGTTATCGTTTCATGCTTTATACTATTTTCAGGTCTAACTTGTGACTTAAGTTTGCAATTTGTGGAAACTGTATTGCCTAACCTTTTTAATGCCTGGGTTGGCTGGTATAAACCAGTGGATCGGGACATATAATCTTTCTCAACACAACAGCTGTGGTCGAGCTTTACAAACATGGTCAGGAAATTTGTATCCGTAAGTTTTGATCGCCGATTCGCCGTCCCTTGCTAGGCCGGGTTTGGCAGCATTAATTATTGCACATTATTCGTATGTGCATGCATGTACGTAGTTCATCATTCATGGATTCGTCGCCAAACTTAATCAACCTCTTGGTTAATTGGACAAGTTTGTAAAGGATTTAGTTGGAAGACGGCATAGCAATTAGTCACGCACGAACTAAGGGGTCAAATCTGAAAACAGCACAACAAGATATGAATAAGATCGATGACGGGTTCATGATTTATTATGTTGGAGATGAGAGATCTCACGTCAGAAAAGTAACAAATAAAATATAACGTATAACAGAGTGAGTCATTCCTAATTGTAACGAGACTTTTTGTAGATAAAATCTAACAACTTAAAGGTGGTTAAGTTAGAACAGTATCAGTACAAAAATGATCTATGAGTCACGTTTGTAGCTGTTTGACTTGATATCAGAGCGGGTCCCTCTCCAGTTGCGTCTTCAGTTTGTCTGAGTGCGTTTTTTCAGGGGTTATGGTCCTGGTCTGGTTGTTTAGAGTTTAATCTAGTTCTGGTTATCATGAGGTCCGAGTTCAATTTGTTAATCTGTTTCACGTGCAGACCTAAAAGTTAGGTTGCATGTTGTGAAATTTTAATTAACTCGCAAGCGTACGGATCGTCTGTAGTATAGTCTAAATGCGAGGTTGTTCCAACTCAGAATTGAGAACTAACTTAAAATTCTAACTAATGGATCATTTACACTAATCGACAAACAAAAAAAGATGAAGATATTTTGATGATTTTTGTAAACAAAGGAAAGAGTAAAACAAACAAATTAGAGGAGAATACGTTTTGAAAGGGTTTTGAAAACAAATATGAATGAATGCTACGGCTTCCAACTTCACTGTCACAATCCTATTCGAGTTTTTAGTCTTTCGATTACTAATCACTAAACTGGTGTCAAAGAATCCGTCATATAAACCGTATGGTACAGTACTTATACGCATAAGTTCTCCAAAGCATGAATACTACCTTATGACAGAGTATAGTATCCAACTATTTCTCAGAAGTATGACATCTACTCTCTAAAGATCAATGAAGTACAATGAGAACAATAGGACTCACACAAACCAATAAAACATGGCATCTGTTCTTATCAATCTATGGTTTTTAATCACAAGAAGCAATCAAGATTCAGCATGTGCATCTACATACT
Organism: Comarum palustre; assembly: GCA_951800085.1. Lineage (NCBI taxonomy): Eukaryota > Viridiplantae > Streptophyta > Magnoliopsida > Rosales > Rosaceae > Comarum > Comarum palustre. Next base: position 8,105,830 of record OX637582.1, on the reverse strand, counting down.
CTTGAAACAGATAGCTTAAAACAAAACCCTAAAGGTTGCGAGTCTCTAGTATTTTGAAATAAACAACAATTCTTATAGAGATTAAAAACTCAACACCAATCAAGTAATCATCCAACTAAAAACATCGAATGTTCATGCTAAGGGTCCATTGTGGGCCTAACAAAAAAATTTAGCTACTAATAATAAACATGATGATAACAAAGAAAAACATAAAAAAGGGAAAACAATGGAAGATTGGTGAAGTCGGCAGCCTATATGTGTGTCACGTCCTTCTAGCCTCCCTTGGTTGTCCTAGTTGTCTCCTTTTATAGAACTTGATCAATTCCCAATTTGATTAGACATTTCTTGTTCTTTTTGGGCTTGGATGATGATGTGGCACTTCAAAACATAAGTTGGGCCTTTAATAAGTTCATCGTGCTTCTAGATACTCCTTTTAATGTTCCACGCACGTCCAGACTTCCACAAATAGGCTTGAAGCTAAATTTACATATTCTGATCTATCTTGAGTTGTCTTCCTTCAAGCTGCAATATCTCTTTCCACAAATATCGAAATCTCGAACCATGAAATTCCGTAGAAACTAGACACCCAGGGCTTTATCAGCATTTGTGGCACGTTTTCTAGCTCCCTCTTGACCAGCATAATTTAATCTTCAAAGTTGGCTGTTCGCCAGAACTAAACTCCCTAGAAATGGGATTGCTATGCCTCTTCAATTCTTCATGCTCCATTTGCGTATCTTTGCTCTTTTGGACCTAAAACAACAAACTAAGTAAAATAGGACTAAACTTCTTAAAAATACAATGAAAATCTAAGATTTAAAGGTATAAAATATAGCAAATAAGGGATACATCATTGTACGTGAGAGAGTGTTGGAGAGAAGAGATTCCACATCAGAAAAGTGACAAATAAAATATAACATATAAGTGAGTAAGTCATTCCTAGTTGTACCGAGGTATTTTGTAAATAAAACTCAACACCTTAAATGTGGTTAAGCTGAGACAGTATCAGTACAAAAATGATCCACGAGCCATCTTTGTTGATGTTTGACTGCTTATTCAGTTTACCGGAATTGGATGGGGAGTTTTCGATTTCTATTATGGCAAAGGCTGTTTTTTTAACTTAATTATGTACCCAAAGTGAGCCCAGGCGTATGCTTTGTTAGTCGGATGACATTACTAATCGAGGGAGAGCATGTGCACACAATACAACAAAAATATTATCACACAACGGTGTAATTTTGTGTGTATGAAGAATTAACCGTTGTTAATCGCATCGTTGTTTGATTAAAATATCACATAACGATGAAATTTTTTAGTTGTGCATCAATAAAGACACAACGAATCATTTTTTATCTTCGTTGTATAAAAATCTCGACAAATGTTCGACATGTCTCGACAGGTACGCTCGGTAGTTGTCGATAGTTGCGCTCGAAAGGTCTAGCCAGATGTGTTCGACAGGTGTGCTCGGCATGCGTATTGATATATTCATTCACACAACGAACTTGATTGAACACACAACATTACTTTCTTCTACTTTATTGTGTGACGATGAAATCAACAACAAATATTATATTCGGTTTCGTTGTGTGAATTGCAATCAAACAACTAACTACTTCAATTATATTGTCGTACGATTGTGCACTTACACAACAATGTTTTTATAATGTTTTGTTGTGAAATTTACAAACATACAACAAATAATTACATACATTCAGTTATATATTGATCAATCAGACAACAAATGGATTCATGCTGTTGTATAAATGAGACAATAAAGCATTTTCAATTTCATATTGTGTGAACTGCATCATTCATGTAGCAAAAATCCAACAAAAGCTTTGAAATTTTCATTCATTAATATAATTATATGCCATGTCCGCACCAAGAACATTGCTTAGCCTTATTCTTCAAACAGATGCTTCTCTTTCTGATTTCTAATGCCATCTGCTTTTGGCTTTTCTGGTCTCTACTGAATTTTGGATCTTTCACCCAACTGATTGAGCTTTTCTCACTCCTTTTAACTAAAAGAAGCAAAATATGTCCATACTATAGACCATCCTTAAAATCAATGGTAGGCTACCTTCACATACTCATGCAGTTATCTATCTGTACAATTAACAATCAAGTGAGTCAATGTAGAATCATGGAAGCAAATCAACAGCTCTACTAAGCTGGATGAACTAGAATAGAAAAGTTATACCAAACGACATAAAAACTTAATTAAACAGGGTTGAGCTTTAACTCTTCAATATGTTGCCCGAGTCTCTTCTTATCAAGAAGCAAATCTCTGACCATGCACTTCCAATCAAATGTCCCGTCCAACAACTACATACACAAGTTCAACCCACATTCAAAGTAATTACTTGAACTACAATAGAAAATCTCTATAAGCATACTACCTATAATGTTTGACTACACTAGACAGATGGAAAATTATGCAACAGAGTTCAATCAAGCAAAGAAAACTGTACCTTGGTGAAAGACACTCTTATTGTAGAGCATAAATTCTGCAAGAACAATTGGTGACGTAACCGTGATCTTAGACATCTGATAAAAGCCCACACTGAAGAAAGAGATGTTAAGTTCAATGTTCAAAACTATTAATTAGGGAAAATAGGTATGAAATATCTCACCTATTATACTTTAGGCTAACATCAGCAAGGCTGGTAGATAGAGCCATAACAAAGCCAAGAGTAAATAATGTAGTTAAGCGAGCTGATTTTGAGGGAGATGTAGGGAGGATAGACATAGATTTCAGAATGGCCATCAATAACCAGCTTACAAAGTGGATAAAAGTAAGAAATATAGGAAACTGGAACCCGAAAACCTTGAGCACATGAAGAAAACAGTGGAATTTATCAACTGAACTGCTACAACTATAAGATCCAATTAGGAACTTACGGATTGAATCAACATGTTGAAAGTTTAGCATACGTACCAATTTGTTCATGAAAATTATACCAACAGCTACTATAAAATTGAATGTGAGAGCCGTTGAAGGGCCACATAATTGTTGCTGCTGACGCTTTGCACCTTCAGGTGAGTGGAACTCATTGAACAGAGAAGACCGCAAGTCTTCAAGAGCCTTTCTTGAGTTGATGAATGAACAATAAGAATTCTATCACAATGTGACAGTGCTCCTCCATTAACGCCTTGGCTAAAATCGTTGAGTGTGAGCAACGCTTCGGTGGCTGATGTTACAGGAGGAGAGCATGTATATTTACAGTAGGTCTTTCCTCTGCAGACCAGAGTTCCTGAGGGATTACAAGTCTCTGCCCTTGATGATACAGGTGTTTGGTGTGAAAATTGATTTTCTCGAACAACCAAGCTTGAGACGTGCCAGTACCTATAGGTCAGGTACAACCTTGATCTTTGATGTTTGTTCGCCTTCTGACTTCTCTTCAAACGGCTGTCGTACAGGCACTAGTTGACGAAATCGCCTGACCAGGGTCTGACAACTTTCAATTTAATTACCCTGCAATCGTTAGTAGTATGGAAAAGTAGGAATCGTTCTAGCCGGGGACATCAAAGGGTGATCGAACAACTTATAAACAAGTATTCACACATATACATCGAAATATTTGGAGATTAAGATTGTTTTATCTAACAAATAACCTAATGAAAATTAAACCTAATATTATTATATACAAGTGATCAACATACTCATGCAACACATAACACGAAAAACCATCAAGAACACATAACAATTTCATGCAAGTCCGGACAACATTGTTCAAATTATCCTAGGCACTAACCAATTCCGATTCTAATTAGAGCCTTTGCGACTATCTAATCGTTAAGACTTCTCAAGTATTTAGAACCATCTTTGCGCTTGATCCTAAACATGAATGCTAACTCATTTAAAGACACGTTGCATAGAGATTAAACAAGAAAACACTTAAGCACAAGAGTCAATCGGAAACATGATCTAAGGCATGAAGTCACTCATCCTATTAACATGCAAATTATCAGAATTATATCCGCCCTAAGTTAATAACAAAGACGAAGACAACTTTGCGTATGAATCGATCTAATATTATTATGGTAGATGAAATCGCACCCTAAGGACAACCATGGCCAAGGCAGCCTCAAGGATTGATTTAGATGCACGAATTCATGACAATTAATCAATTAGAAATCAAGAATACATAAGAACATGCTACTGCTCCTAAACCTAAATCACAAAATCATCATATATTCAAGAAGTTATAAATCGAAACATAGAACAATTCAAAGATCACAAAGAAATTCGAAACCCATGCTTGATAAATAAAACCAAAATCAACAAGTATAATACAATAGAATTCGAAATTATATAGAAAATAATATAAATAGCCATGAGAAAATCACACTCTTACAACCTTGAAAGGGTTCGGTAAGTGTGGGGAATTCGGTGGAAAGATAGAATAATTCGTATGACTTGTGGTGGATGAATCGACTTAGTATTTTTCTATATAGGGTTTGGTAGAATTTCGGCTATGTAATGACAAGGTAGTGATGATGTTTTTCTGTCTAAATACAAGCCTATTTATAGAGAAATACACTTAGGGTCGGTAGCCACAAATCCTTAACCAAATAGGTTTAGGTTTTCCTTCTTGAACTTGGTTTGTTTGGCCAACAAGACTTGGATATTCTAGAGGCTTCTTTGACCGAATTTTGGACTTCTAATTCTTCATTAGACTTGTCATTGGACTCCCATTCATGGACTAGGCTTCATGGATCGGCTGTCTGCTTCCCTAGGTCCATCAGGAACACTTTCTCTCGGTAGCAATAAGCTGTCCTGTTTCGGCAGACTGACATCCGACCATTGTTTCCATCATAACTCCTTCCTCAGAACTCGGATTGTTGCGATTCTAAAAGATTTAGAAACAAGACTCACACAAATATCCGTGTATATATGGTACATCTTCTAATTCCTTGTGAGTCGTCCTGGAGAAATTTTTGAAGTTAGGTGATGTGCCCAGGAAATTCCTGCTTTTGCTGCTCTTGGCCCCTTTGATGTTGTTGCCTTTCATAGCTTTGATTCTCTTGATTCTTTCTCCCATGAACTCTTCTACATGTCACCTAAGTATGAGAGAAGTTGAATCAATTTATGACAATGTAAAAGTTTCACATAATCATCAAAACATCTCTAAGACTCCACAAATCGGGTTTCGACAATTTTGTATATTATTCCTCTATGTTTAACATATTTTACACACAACTCTATCAAAAACTCTCGATTCTAAATTATGACTCTAATCTACGACAATAAGAGATAAACAAAGTTCAAATGGATGTAATAACATATTAAGAATGTCGCATTTTATGCTCCTATCACTGGTCAAGCCTGCACTTAGGTTCTATAGACCTAGTTGAAGAGCACTTAGGTTCTATAGACCTAGTTTAAGCCAAGTTTTCCAAGCATGTAAGTACATATATACACTGCACAGGTGTGCATTCGCCAGATTAAAGAGGCTCGTAACATCCATTCGTGCAGCCACCAATGCATGATGCAGATTTGTATGCCTTCGGACCTACTGTGACTCAAACAGACATAACTTCTTCTTAGACGGTTGAAACTGCAAACTGAAAATTGCGTTGGAAAGTAGACATCCAGGGATTTTCGTTCATATGAAGCTTGCCTTCTAATTCTTCTTAGATCTTCCCAGCTTATTCCGTGAAGTTGCAACACAGAAGCTAATGTTGTAAATTTGCTAAACTACACTCTTAGTTCAAATCTTTTGTACTCTGCTGGCAGAATGGCTGTATCTATGAAACACATATATTGTTTCTCACATCTAAGACCTCAGAAATAGATCTCTAATAATATAGGATAGAATTCAAACCTCTGTCAAGTAAGAACATTGTCTTACATTTCAGCAAAACACAGAATCTCTTTTTGTATTTTTTTGTTTTTTTCAACGCACCATAATTAAAACGAAATTAAAAATGGCTAGAAGCAAGTTAAAGAGGAAAACTCATCATGAATCAGTTACCCTTTGTAAGTCTACAAGGTGGCCACCAATGCTTCACTCCAAGCTTTGACATCTTGATGTTTGCAGCACGGTGTTCTCTCTTACGAACATTCCCGAACATTGAGCAGAGATGCTTCTTGTCACCAACTTGAAAATTCAGAAAGGTCTACTCAAAGGGTATGTTGTTTAGCCCCTCATACATTTTTGTTGTAGCTTGGTATAGCATGACCATCAATTGCACCTTTACGGATAGCTCAGTGTGGAAATCTGTCTTGTCACCTATTACCATGTTATGATGCATGTTATGTACGGTTGCAGCCACCAATTGGCTTTCATAATAAACCACTTGGTGGTTTATATCTTTAAAAACAAGAGAATCATACAAGTCGAACTGCTGCATAAGGTACTTGCTGATATTGGAGCCAAGAATTAATCTATAATCTCCATTGTATTCATCATAGGTTGTCTCCATATCAAAATAACAATCACCGCATATTGATGACTTAACTTTTGTTTCAGACAATGGCATATTTCTGCTATAAACATCATTGAGGACCATCTGTAAGGTTTAGCATGTGTCTATATACACAGTATCATGCATAAACGGAATGACTTCGCCTCTGGAGCAGTTCTGTTGGTTGCCAACTTCATTGTTGTGCTCCTCATAAGATTCACCACAAATTGGCAAATCAATTTTTTATGACATGACCAAAGAAAAAATGTCTCCACTAGATTGATCAAAAACTGATTCAACCTCTTTGGAGAGAGTATCTTCGTCAGCTTTAGGTTCTACTTCTTGGGATTGAAAAACCTCTTGGTTAGTATTGAAAACGTCATGGTTTGCTTCATCTTGCAGCTTTGTTGTCTTCTCATTGGTTGTTTTAATCTCTTGGTTATGCTGATTCAGGGAAGCATTTGTCCGGTCCGCGGTTGCATTGATCTTCTTAATTTGCTCAATGATAGACTTCAATTTCCGTTTCAACTCGTCGTCCATGATCACCTCACTACAGCCAGTTGACTGGTAATCATCCGAAACGTGAAATCGTTTCTTCTATAATCCTGACACGTTATGTTCCACTGGGCATGCCAAATGTTCGGGGTGAAAATGGATTTTCTCGAACAACCAAGCTTGAGGCATGCCAGTACCTATAGGTCAGGTACAACCTTGATATTTGATGTTTGTTCGCCTTCTGACTTCTCTTCAAACGACTATTGTACAGGCGCTGGTCAAGCCTGCACTTAGGTTCTACAGACCTAGCTGAAGAGCAATTATGATTTCCCCTCTTCTCTCGAAGCGGACGTTTCTTACTCGGACCGGTGTGGTTATCAGGGATTGCATGGCGTTCGCCAAAGGGTTCTCTAACAAACTTAGGATGTTTTCTAAGGTTATTCACGTTAACAATGGTTTTGTGGATATTTGCCGACAGATCGGTCTTTATGATGCGGTGGTGGACTGTTCGCTCACGGATGAGGCTTGATGAGTAGCAGCGGGTAGTGCTCACGGATGAGGCTTTGATGAGTAGCAGCGGGGAATGCCTACGGATAGAGCTTTGGTGGACAAAAAGACTCTAGGAATCTTTCTGGTAGAGGTACTCTGAGGGAGACTTGTTTTGCAGTGTGCAAAAGTTGTTGATTGATTGGAGATGTCTCTTTCTTCATATGCCTTGACCCCTTTATATAGTGAACGCTAGGATTTGTTCTTTCTTACAGGCCAAGGTAAATCAAATCTCTTGATCCACTAGGAAAAGAATCCTCCTAGCCGACAAACAAATCTTCTGTATTCTTGCAAATCTTCACCAAGCATGACCTCAAATGGAAAGAAAATATTTATAATTACTTAGACCGCAAAAATCGGTTCAATAGGCTCGAGGAATCAGCATTCACCAAGAAATATTATTTTGGCCCAAACAACAGTGAGAGAGATGATACTGAAGATGAGGGAAAGAGAAACCTTCAAACTTGCCATTTGAGAAAAGATAACTGGTGCAGGATAGGGTGTGACAAAAGAGTTTGCATATGCACTCAATATAATACTAATGAAAATCTCATATTTGCCTAACAATTGATTAAAGTCTAAATAAGTTATTATCACTTCAGGCTGCTTTATACTTTTTGAAGGACTTGCAATTTGTGGAAAGTCTGGCCTAACCTTTCATAGTTGCTAAATTTTGCCCGGTCGTTTGGTACAAAAGACCGTATAATATTTCTGAACATATCAAGAGCAATAGACTTGTGTACTAAGCCTTGTGCTATTATAGGGTTTGGCAGCAGTAGTTCATACACTGACACACTCACATATATGTATGTACCTGTAAACTGAAGTGTACGTAGACTGAAGTTAATCTACTTGTTTATTATTTCCACGTCTTATTACTAGCGAGATTATGCTTCGTGAAAATAGTTTCCATTACAAGCTAGAAAATTGCCCTAGAATTTACAATTACTCGATTGATCGGCTACTTAGGAGTGGGTGTTGATCCTCTACCCAACAATATATATATATATATATATATATATATATATATATATATATATTTTCTGTCACTAAAGAATCAGTTATGCCAGCAAGATAGTAATGATAATATTGTGATCATTGATAAGTTTGTTCGAAATTTCTAGGGCATAATTTTTATAAGGTGGGGAGTTTATAACGACTTGAACCTATTAGTTACGTATTTTAAGGTTGTAAGTGTTACCGATGATTTTTGATAGCGTTCAGATATATTAATAAGTTATCGCACGAATTTATTTTTACGTTTTTTAAATAAGTAAATAGTAGATTTAATGTCCCGAAGTCGTAGTACGCGTAAATACGAGCACACCGGTATGTCCGGATTACTTTTCGGTGCAACGAGCTATTTTTGTGAATTTATAAAGATTACAATAGTTTTCAATTACTGTTTGTTTTACCGTAAGAGGCCCTAAAGATGAATTTTCGTTAAAATGATAATTTAGGAAAGTTTCCTTCAAGAAAGTCGTAGAGGACGTTAATAGGAATTCGTGGACATGTCGTGTGTTTTAATCGGAGTTCGTATGTGAAAGTTAATAGTAAAAAGTGAAGTTACAGTATGGTACAATGATAGAAAATCAAAATATCTGAAGTTACTTTTCACTTTAAAAAATCTATAAATATAAAAACTTACCGAGGTAAAATGATAAGCAGTTAATCAGAGGAAAATTTACTATTCAGCTCGAGGGGGGCCGATTTCGCCCTCTGGCGTTTCGCCCCCTAGCGTTGTCGTCAGGCCACCAAAGGTGGTGGGGTGGGTATCAAATTGAAACATGGACCGAGACCTCCATTTCTGGGTAAGTTGCGGCCTCTCTAGTGCCGCAGTTGGCGAGAAATCATGACGAGAAAGCCGATGACACAGTGTGGTGTTCTTCACCGGAATTCTCCCTCCTCCAGTCACCAACCGGAGCGATCTAGGTATATGTTTTTGATCATCTTTCTGAGTACATCAATCCTCTAGAACCTTATAGCTCGATTCATTGTGTGTTGATCATATTTGGGATTTGAAATTATAGGATGGTGCCGCACCTAACTCTGCCTCCCAAAATTACATTAGGGAAAGTAGATATATAGCTTTCAGAAGTCTTCCGGGAAAGAATTAGGTTTTTGAATTAATCTCCACCCTTGCTTAGGTAAAATAGATAAATTGAAGGCAAAAAGATGCCGCAAACCCATACCTCTCTCGGCTTTCGGATGACACAACTTGTCCCAAGTCCTCTAGTGCATACCTTTCATTTATTCTGTACCCCCACAAGAATTGTGCACATAGCTGATCTAGTTCCTGAATTAAGTGTTGTGGTAACTAGTTGTACATTTACTTGGGCCACCACTTTTATGAGGATCTCTCTTCCAGCCGTACTCAACAGTTTCGACCTACATCCTGATAGCTTCTTAAAAAGTTATTTTTAATGTATGCAAAGGTATCATTCTTGGATTGCCCCACACGAGTAAGAATACCTAGATATTTATCATGTTTCTCCACCACCTGCATCCCAAGGATCCAGGCCAGAGTCTGCTGATCCTAAGGCTTTATGCTTCCAATAAATACCACATTACTCTTCTGGAGATTTACCTGTTGACCTAATGCCCATTCATATACTTTCAACACATCTCGAATCAAAACACAATCTCTCTCTGTAGCCTTAGCATACAACATATCATCAGCAAAAAGAAGATGGCTGATTGTAAGCGCTCCAACACAAACCCTAAGCCAGTACCACTAACCCCTAGCCACCGAGTCCGAGATAAGAGCTGAAAACCCTTCCGCACACAAAAAGAATAGATATAGAGATATTGGGTCCCCTTGGTAAAGACCTCTGTAAGGTGTAACAGCACCCTTAACATTGTCGCTAATAATAAAAGAATACCTCATCGATGAAAGGCAAAACATGATCAGGTCCACCTGCAGCATTAGCCTCTCCAAACAATTTCATTCCAATCTATCGTATGCTTTGCTAATATCCAGCTTCAAAGCCATGAAACCTTCCTATCCCCTCCTTAGTTTGTGCATATAATGAGCCAATTCAGACGCTACTAAGGTATTATCTGATATTAACCTGCCCGGGACGAAGACACTTTTCTCCGGTGAGACCATTTGATTTATAAACACCTTCAACTGATTAGCTAGTATCATAGATGCGATTTTGTACATCGCATTACACAATGAGATAGGCCTCAAATCCCTATTGTCTTTACCTCTTTCACTTTTGAAATCATGACAACATTTGTAAAATTCAAATTAGGAGGCATATCTTTTGTATTCAGAAAGGATATTACAACCGCACTCACCTCAGCGCCCACTAAGTCCCAGTATTTCTGAAAGAAAAATGGTGACATGTCATCCGGACTTGGAGATTTAGAGGGATGCATTTGAAACAACATAATCTTAACTTCATCCACAGTATATATATAGCTAGTAGAATCTGATTCATCTCTTTCGTAACAAAGGGTTGAATGGTTTGGAGCACTGCATCTTGAGCATCGTGATCTGGTTCCTGTCTTGCGAAGACCCCCTGAAAATAACTGAGAACAACAACTTCTATCCCCTTTGGTGACTGCTGCCAAACACCCTCATGATCAAAGAGACCTTTAATCTTATTATGTTTCCTTCGATTAGAGGCCATGCGATGGAAGAATTTTGAGTTAAGGTCCCCGTCTTTCATCTAGATAGCTCTCAATCTCTGTCGCCAATAAACTTCATCAATTGACATCAACTCATTTAGTCTAGTAGACAAACGGTTTTTTTGTTCTTAGTCAGACTCATCGTATAGTTTTTGTAACAAAATGTGGAGCTCCCTTCTTACATCCTCCAATTCAGTCCTTCCTCTGAAAACAGTTCTATCCCAACTCAACAAGGACTTCCCTAAATCCCTTATCTTCCTGCAGAGCTGAACCATCAGAGTACCAACCTGTGTCAGAGCCCAAGCTTGCTCCAACACAATACAGAAATTCAGATCCAAGCTCCACATCTCCTCAAACCGGTACGGACGTTGGTCTTCACCACAAACTGGACGTTTGACTCTCACTTCCGGAAGTAAAGGAACATGGTCCGACCGACTAGGTGACAAAACTTTGATTCTCAAGAAGCCGAAATCGGCCTTCCATGCCGGAGTAGCAACACCTCCGTCCAGCCTCTCCTTCGCACGCGAGTCACTCCCGGTGAACCATCCCTTTGTTGTGTCAATCTCGTCCAGATCACAGTCCGCTAGAGCTTGTCGGTAAGCTGTAGTCTGATTAACATTTCGAATCCGACCTCCAGATTTCTTTCCCAAACCAGAATTTCATTAGTCTCTGGCCACCACCCATCATTCACTGTCAGACCGTCTCAATGACCGGAGCAAGTCCCATGACTCCTGACGTTGTCCGGATGGCCATAAAAGTCCGTAAACCGCCACTTCAACTCGTCGGGACCGATGACGTCCACATCAATGAAGTAAAATTGGGTGTCTCACACTGAGACTTGGACAGAAAAATCCCACAGCAAAGCAAGACAGCCTGCCGTCTCTACACGATTGAACTACGCTATATTTGAGAATCCAATAGCCTTCTGAAGGGTTTTGTGTAGCCGCTCCGTGCAGTGGGTCTCCGAGAGGAAAACTAGATAGATCTGTTGCTTCTGAACGAGTAATTTAAGAGCATGACGGGTTTTGCGGTTCATAATACATTGACAGTTCCAAACCAAAATATTCATGACTGAAGGGAGTTCCCTCCTAGTCACTGGACGGTGATGCGGCGGTGAAAGCACAACAAACCCTAGCGAGCTCCGTGTGTACCTATCCTTTAATATTGATGAAGTTTGGATGTCAAAACCAAGCTCGACATGAACTGTTAATCATGCAAGAGAATCATTACATATTTATATTTTGTCAAAAAACGAGAAAATTATCTCATTATATCTAAATAATCTGTACTACTGTTCACTACATATTTACATTAGACCGGAGGATGACAATAATCCCCATCAAGTAGGGTACCCATGGTTTCCGACCCTAACGAGAGACCCATATACGTGGATAAACATGTAACAGAGATGAGGATCACCAATAGTCAGATTTTTATACGGTGTACGAAGCAGGTATGATATTTTGATATTCATCTTTATCCTTTTTAAAGATGAAAAAATTATTGTATTGACTCACCACACTAGCTTATTTTATTTTAAATTAATCCTTTTATATTTCTTATTTTTTATAAATTACTTTAATGTATTATTATTAACCAGAATCGAGACGAGTATGAGAACGTTTCTCTTAAAAAGAATAGAGACGAGGATTCCTCATTAATTATCTTACAACAGGGATTAAGGCAGGTAGGGGATGAGGATGAAATAAGGTATGAGTATGGATTTTTAATATGGGGTTATTACCCTACCATCTCATTGCCATTCCTACAAAGACCCTTGCTTTAATCAAGCACTACCTATATGATTTATAAATAAATAAAATCGGCCTAGCATCCCGAATCCGCCAAAATGATTATGTGTTAGGCCGATTTGCAACTTTGCCTAACGATTGTAAGAACATTAATTGCATAAGGCAACTAAGTAAATAGTTAACCATGCAGCTAAACATGATATTGTAGGATTTTGTGACAATTCAAGATCATAGTTCACAAAAATTCATAACATCCACCATTCCTTATTCTTTTATCCTTCAATTTAGTTTACGTTTTGCGAACCCTAATGACGTTCGACCCCTATACCATCATGTGATACAACTTTACTTCGACATAACCAACGTTATCATGTTTATGAATAGTCAAATAATGGATCCAACTCTTAATATATATCTAAACTCTGCATATTTTGCAAATACACATGATTTACTTGAAATAAAAATATATTTCATAATACATATAAGGGTAAATGACCAAATAGACAAAAATTGGGGTTTTAATCCCAATTGAATGACAAAAAGAATCTAAAGTCTGTTCTAATTATTCTTACTGAAATAACGAAGATTCCCTTGTTTCTATACAACTAATCCTCTCTCCCTTCCCGATCTGAATTATTCCACATTTTTTTGGTCCTCCTCTCTTGAAGAGACGTCGAAGACCGATGTCTCGTCGGTCTTCACTCGTGCTCTGCGGTCATCGTTCATCGATCGTCGCTCGGCTACGCCAGATTTGCTGTCATTGATCAGAGCTTCTCTGATCAGATCTTCATCTTTCGCGGTGTTTAACCAGAGCTAAAATCCTAGAGGTCCAAAAGCTTCACCTCTCTCATCTCTCAATCTATTTCTCACCGATGTTTCTCCAAAATTGACTAGATCACCTAGTCTTCAACTTCCAAACACTGATCTCCGTACGTGAAGTCATCGTCGGATCTAGTCGAGTTGGTGTCAGGTCCGATCTGAGGGTAGGAAGAGATGACAGTGAGAGGTTGTGGAGCTCCGATGAGATGTGGATATCCATGGCTTGGGCAAGACAAGTCAGTGATATTCCATCACTGATTTGTGATGAGAGGAAAGAATGGTTAGTCGGAGATGAGGAAGATACTGGAAATCGAAAAATTACAAATCTGGCACTTGATGAAGCTTAAGAGGTTAGTATTGATTCATTGGTTGTTGGTTACGTTTGTGGCGACCATGGAGTGGGCTTGAAGCATATTTACAAGTATGCCAACATGATAACTTTTACTATTGGTATGATTAGATATATATAATTATGGAAAGTGGAAGTAGTTTAGAGGCTTCCACGTAGAAATAATTATGGGAAGTGGAAGTAGTTTAGAGGCTTCCAAATTGGCCTGGCAAACATGGTGCTTGCAGTTGTGATTTTAGAATTCATTGTTTGATAACTTATTATTTTTTTTGTTTCGGTAATAAGTGAAACAATACTAAGGAGGTAATACATTTTTTCTTGAAAGTACCTTCTTCTATCTTCTTAGTTTGTGTGTTTGAGCTGATTATTGACAGGTAATAAGTTACTGGGTCAGTAACTTGGGTTAGTGACAAATTGCTAGGGGTTAGTAATCGATTATTGGGTTTCAGTAACTGATAGCTAGGGTCAATAACCGATAACTAGGGATGAGTAATTCATTATCAGGGCTGTTTAATGGTGTGAGTGAATCGATTACTCGATTATTGAGGGTCAGCAACTTGATTATTGAGGGTTAATAACTAATTATTGGTAGTCAATAACTTATTATTGGGATCAATAACTGATTATGGTGGTTAATTTCTGATTATTGGGGGTCAGTAACTGATTATTGGGGGTTAGTTACCGGTGACAGGAAACATTTCGGTGACCGGAGTCCGACAACTGGTGAAGAAGCCCTCAAAACAAAATATGATTTTTTTTATATTCAACTAGTGAAAGGAGGGTATTTTAGCCATGAAAAATTAAAAAATGCAGGCCCAACAACAAACTTTTGTGCATTTAGACACACATAAGCAAATCTTATATTGGATTGGACTATAGTCTTTTAAAAGTAACTTTAGTCGACAAAAAAGTTTAGGCGACGATTTACATTTATTTTGTCAGTTATATTTACATTTATTTCGTTAGCTAAAGTATAGATGACGACCTTTAAATATTTCACAGCCTAAGACTAACCGACGAAAGTTTATAACCGGCCGACGAAAATTTTTCGTCATCTAAAGAATTTCTTTTGATAGTGAAGTTGTAGAATTCAGACGCAGGAACTGCACATAAAAAGTAGTGTAGATTGAGAAACTGTGAGTCGAGGGGGAAAACAATTTCAGATAGAATGAGGAGCTTGGGCTGTGAATCTAGTTAATATATAAGATTAAAGTGTACTAATTAGAAAAAAAAGACAACTGTCAAAACCTAAGCCTTCAACCTACAAGCTTGTGTCACTTGTCTTTTTCCTTATGTTTATCTAGTTTCTATGGATGCATTAGACTCGTCACCTAAATGCAATGAACCTTCAATTAAATCAAATTAGTACTTTAATATATTTTTTTGGGTCTTTTTGGAAAAATTAATATTTTGTAATTTAGTGAGGTTATTATTAAAATACAATGGTCCGTAGGTGAGAATGATTTTTTTATTATTTAATTGATATTAGTAATTTATTGAACATTCAATTGATTTACATTTGTTTTACTATAGAAGTATATTGTAAGTTTGTATTATCTCAAGATTTCCTGGAAAGTTTTAAGCTTGTGCCCTTATGGACCAAAGACCCTTTGTCTAAAGACACTTATTTATACAATTGATAACAATAATAATAGGTGAATGATAGTTTTCAAAAAATAAAAAAAGTCAAACCTTAAATCAATAAATTAAAAAATTAAATGTGCATTCTAATACAATATGTATTTATTAATGTCTAAATACACAAATTTTTATTAAATTCATAATAAAATAATATTTTTGAGACAATTTTACACTTGTTCCTTGTACACACTTAGAGAAAAAAAAATTTGTCGGAGCATCTCCGGTCACTAACCGTCAGACTCCGGTCATCAGATGCCGGAAAATTACTGGTAGCGGAATTTCGTCGGATTTTTATTTCTACTAGGGACAATAAACTTTTACAAAAAGTTTACTGAGGCTATATCTATATCAAATTCAAGTCTACTAACCTTACTATACTCCAAATTTAAGTCTAATAATCCTAGTATACTACAAACCAAATCTACTAACCTCAGTATACTCCAAACTAAGTCTAATAACCCATTATATACATCAAAACCAAGTTTACTAACCCTAGTATACTTCAAAACCAAGTCTACTAACCCCAGTATTTCATCAAATCCAAATCTACTAACCCTAGTATCGACATTTTCTAGTGCTGACGTGTAGACGACATGACCAGATCTGAATTTGATGCTGCTCTTCGGACTCAATGTTGTAGCAACCGACAAGGAAGAGGTGGGAATTAGGTGGAGGGGATGATGAGGTCGTCGAAGATAGTGGAGACGAAGGATCTGTGAGTGACAGTTAGAGAGAGAGAGGAGATCAGAAGTGAAAAATCAACTTAGATATGATTAATAAAGTTTGCTACCCTTAGTAAACTTTTACTAGGGTAGTAAATTCGAGTAGATGAACAAACTCGAGACATTGGTAGTAAATCATAAGTTTACTACTCCTAATAATCAAGTATCAGAGGTAGTAAACTTTACTAGAGATAGCAAACATGCAAAACAGTATCTCTAAAGCCAATTATACACATTAAAAATAGTGAAAATCAACTTAGATGCAAAAAAATAAAGTTTATTACCCTTAGTAAACTTTACTGAGGTAGTAAACTCGAGCAGATGAACAAATTAGAGGCATTGATAGTAAATCATAAGTTTACACTAAGAAACTTGTTCCAGAGGTAGTAAACTTTATTAGAGTAGTAAACTTGCAAAACAGTATCTCCAATGCCCATTATACACATTAAAAATAGTGAAAATCATCTTACATGCAAAAAAATAAAGTTTACTACCCTTAGTAAACTTTACTGGGCTCAAGTCTTCAGCCCGGAGTTCCTCGGCCATAACGGCCACTCCCTCGCTGTCACCAGCGTCTCCTTCGTGCTCTTTCACTCTAGCATCCTGATGTTGAACCGCTGTGGCGTCTGCGTCGGTGACGCGTTGAAGATGAGAGAGAAAACTCAAATCAGATATGTGATTGAGAGATAGGACATATGGCGCAACACGACGAAGGAGAGGATAATGCACTCGACGGCTTTGCAGGCAGAGGAGAGCTAGTTAGGTCGAGTCTAAGTGGAAGAGATCTGACTTTGCAGACAGAGGAGAGCTATTGTGGTCAGCGTCATCAAGCTTACGTAGCGACAGTGTTGGGCGACAGTGTTGGCCAGGAGAGAGAGAGAGATGTGGCGAATGCGTCGGTGACGTGTTGAAGATGAGAGTGAAAGCTCAAACCAGATCTGTGATTGAGAGATAGGACATATGGTGCAACACGGTAGAGGAGAGGATGGTGCACTCGACGGCTTTGCAGACAGAGGAGAGCTAGTGAGGTCAAGTCTAAGTGGAAGAGATCCGGCTTTGCAGGCAGAGGAGAGCTATTGCGGTCGGCGTCGTCAAGCTTGCGTCTCCTCAGCGTTGGCCAGTAGAGAGAGAGATGTGGTGTCTGCATCGGTGACACGTTGAAGATGAGAGAGAAAACTCAAACCAGTTTTGTGATTGAGAGAAAGGACATATGGAGCGACAAGGCGGAGGAGAGGATGGTGCACTCAACGACTTTGTAGGCAGATGAGAGCTAGTGAGGTCGAGTCTAAGTGGAAGAGATCCGGCTTTGCAGGCAGAGGAGGGGCAAAAAGATAATCTCTGCTTCCAGATTGGTATCATAATAGTCAATTCGAATGGGAAAGTCAAATTCACTATCAGAAAAAAGACTTTAGCCGACGCAATGACCAAAAACAGGCCGACAAAATTTTTTGGTCATCCGAGTTCATTTAAGACTTTAAAATGCAGTTTTTCTAAACACTTAACATATGAAAACACCTAAATCTGCATGTATATGAGCTATTTTGGTCAAACCTTCAACACAAAAAACTCTCACCATGATGAGATGTAACTGTCCATCTAAATATTTTGAGATATTTACCCCTCGATGATAGGGCTCCCTATAGGGATAAATAATGGTAAGTAGTAGGCATGTTGTGATTCCAATCATCATAATTTACAAACAAAAATCCGATCGTCAGATATCATCAATATGTTGAATATGTATATGGTAAAAAATTGAACTTGATCCGATAAATTTTAGAGCTTTATCCGGACGGTCAATCTCGTAAGTGATGGAATCCTGCAAGTATACAGGGTGGATGTAGTTTAGAAAACGGAAGAAGAAAGGGTTGTCGATCCCACGAGGATATTAGTTCAATCTAAATTATGAAATACCTAATCTAACTACTGTGAAACATACAAGAACAAGAAGCAAAATGCAACAAACACGGAAATAATGACTCAAGACTAAATGAATTTGTGATTTATGAGGATTGAGAAAGGGTTTTATAAAACTGAAAAGTAACTTGTAAATAGAAAGTAAGAGGAAAACAATTGAATTCGAAGAGAGTATGAATTCGATGATGATGATGATGAACCTAGGGTGTCGGAATCTACCACAAACAATCCTATCTACGGTTTGACACAACTAATGGATTATTATGTTCCTCCAGATAACAATTCTCGTATCTAAGTTCAGTTACGACACTTAGACCTTAGTTCTCCTTAATCGTATGAATCTCTCCAGGTACGGCAGAGCTCGTATATCCTAATATGCAGTCTATCCAGTTACGGCATAAATTTAACACTTAGGACTCATGATGCTTTAGAAAACAGAGAACCATGCAAACTACCATTCCAGTTACGGCAACGGTATAATTCACAATTCCTAATCTCAAGAAGCTAAATAGAATTCTATTGCAGTTACGCCTCAAATCCTACTTCTGATAGCTAGATGCAAAGCCTAATAGTCGCGAATCAATAGAACTTTATCACAAGCAACAAATCAAGCAGAGATTAAGAATTTATCTAAAAGAAACTAACAATCCATCAATTGAATATCAAAATATGTAGACAGTCATGTTAGGGCTTCATCCTAGCCCTAGAAAAGAGTTTAGCTACTCATGCTTAAAGAAAACATGAAGAATCTAATTGAATGGAGATGGAACATGGAACCGGTGGAGGACAGCAGCCTCTAGAATGGAATTATGAATTGAATGATCCGCTCTCCCTGTATGCTTGACAAAATCTCTATTTATATGGTGCTCTTTTCCTTCTTGCTTCAGGCTTGGGTTTTCTCTTTAATTTCATAGCCCAAAAGGAGACTTCTAAATGTCCAAGGAAAACATGTATTGGACTCTCAAAAGGTCCATAATGCTGAATTAACTCGCCTGGAATTTTGCCAAGTCATTCTAGTCTTGTAAACTCGAGCTCTTCAAATACATTGTAGATTCGTCCTTTCTGAACAGTCTGTACTTAAACGGCTATATCTCCCTCTAGGAATATCGAAATCACGAACCGTAAAATTCTATAGAAAATAGACATCCAGGCCTTTCCGTGTATATAAGGCTCACTCTCTGATTCTTCCTGGAACAGCACAGTTAAATCCTCGAAGTTGGCTGTTCTGTCACGACTGCTTCAGCTGTCAGGATTGCAAACTCCTTTCAATCCTTCTTTATCCCGTTTTTGCTTCTTTTCCTCATCTTTGCTCTTCAAACCTACAAACACACTATTTTAAGTAAATAGGCTAAAAACAAGGAAAACTTTATACAAATATCAAGATTAAAGGCATAGAAATATAGGAAAATACAAGCACATCAAATACCCCCAAACTTAGTCTTTGCTAGTCCTCGAGCAAAACGAAAACAGAAAACAATGACCAAAACCAATCCTAATTCTTCCAACAATCACCTCAGAGAATCAAACTCAACTATACAACTTTCAAATAACAATAATCATTAAAACAAGTCCACAAGAGCTTCCAATAAAAAGCTAATAAATCCTGATAACAACCATGCTTAAGTTGATAGCCACAAATCAATATAAATTTTCACAACCCAAATAGACACATGACAATCAGCTTCAACTTCAAATCTCACCAAGGATTTCACTCTTAATGAATCACACTGATTTTCTAGGTTACACACTCATGTTTATGTGAGAGGAAGAATATATCAAGCAAAATAGCTCACATAAAACTTTAGAAAGAAAAGGCTTTTTCTGGAAAAGAAAAATCAAGAATGATCTCATGTAAGAATACCTATAAATCGAACTAGAATATTGTCCCATAGGCAAACTTCTTTGACTCATCTCCGCAAATTGTCTCACACTCATCCCAGAATGAATAAGATCTTTGTTTATGGTTGTAATGGGGCTAAGGGTATTGGCTAAAAGAAACGAAGGATAGAGGAGTTCAAAGGTTCTAAGAAGTCAATAGAACAACTATAAGTCGAAACTCAAACTTGGCAGATCCTCATATGTGCAGCACAACAACCTCCTCAGTAACAACTATCGAAAGCCAAATTTCATTGTGTTAGGCTTCCATTTTAACCATCCTTATTTTCTTTCTCTTTTTTTTTCTTTTCTCTCCTTCTTCTGTAACTTTCCCAGAGCATATTCCATTCAATTCCTCTAGTTCCATTGCACAACTCGTTCTTTTCTTCCACTTCTTGGAGCAACTTTGTATTATAGCTTTCACATGCCAAGCTTGGAGACGTCTCTCAGCTAGAGCTCTTCTACTGTAAAATTTTCTTTTTAGATTAGCTCTCTTTGTACTAAAACATCTCATATCCAAGCTTCGTACTCCAACTTCATGCTTCGGCAACAACGAAACAGTAACCAGCTTTCTTCTCAACTCCAATGTCATTCCATAAAACCAAAGTGTGTCCAGTTTTTCCTTTCTTTCTTTTATTTTTATCTAGACTGCCCTGTACATTCAAAAATACTTAAACAATGACATCCCCTTTCACTGCATTTTAGCGCCTTGACCTGTAAACTCCATCTCACCTGCCAGTATACACCACAACCCCCAAACTTGTTTTCTTCCACATATTCTCTACCTCAAAATTTCATTATGTTGTAGTGCTCTATTAATTTCTCAGAACAAATGTAGGATATGTGTTTAAAGGTAAAGGGTTGGGAATGTGTGTTTTATGAAAGAAAAGGCTTATTAAGGCTCAAAGGGCTAACTAAAGGATAATAAAATTATGGACATAAGCTGTATGGCTATGGTGCTGATCCTAATTGTCTTAATCCTTCCCAGAATTCATGCGAGTCAATGAAAAGTTTCGAGAGCCAATGAAGCAAGTTCTAGGACAATAATGAGATCATGTACCCTGTC
This sequence comes from Comarum palustre, assembly GCA_951800085.1. Taxonomy (NCBI): domain Eukaryota; kingdom Viridiplantae; phylum Streptophyta; class Magnoliopsida; order Rosales; family Rosaceae; genus Comarum; species Comarum palustre. The sequence continues at coordinate 8,084,605 of OX637582.1, read as the reverse complement.
TAGCAAGAAAGATCAGAACTAATGTATAACACTCTCAAAAATAGGCAATAGGCTCAAAAACTCACATAAGGTTATACAAGTCTTTACTAACCATCACATGTTTCTCTGGACCACAGATTTCCATATTAACCCTGGCTATTGTTCCAAGCATGACCATCATAAGAAAATATTAACAAAAGATTGATGTCCAGACCTAAATTAATGCTCATCATTATCATCAGCTGTATGAAAATCCAATTCATGTTCTCATCCTAGGTGTTGGAAGAAACTAAAACAACAAACAGACTAATAAAGTTTTTTAGAGTTGATTTTCAGTATTTTACTACCACATGTGAATCTAAACATAGAAAAACAAAAATCAAAATTCCCTTCCCCCAAACTTAGTCAAGACATTGTCCTCAATGTCAAACATTTTAGCATGGCAATGCATCAAACAAGTAAGGGATAAACACAAAAAGAATGAAAATTTGAAAGGCAAAGATTGAGTTTAGAACTCCCTGGATGTAGCCGAAGAAGAAAGCATGCTCCAAGTAGAATTTTCCATGGCTGCTGCAACTTAATCACCGAATCGGACACTGAAGACAGTGTTATTCGGCCAAAATCTGCCCGGGCTCATTGCAAAGCAATGAGTCTTGTAGCTCTCGTCGAGACACATAAAATCGACATATTACAAGTCAGAATCGGACACTTCTGCCATAGATTAGCAGATGAAGTATATTACTCTTTAGCTGAACTGCTGCTTCACCACTCCATCCTCGAAAACCATGGGCTGCCTCCCAGGAGCGCTAAGTTTAAAGTCTTCAGCCAGACTTAGCAACGATCAAACATAAGAAGCATCATCAAGATATAACACTTCCGTTGCTTCACCACCAAAAGACTCCAAATATGGCTTAACTCTGTGACCATTCACCTTGAATGTTGCATCACTTTTCTTGAACACATTGTTGACTATGCTTGTTAAAGAAACATTATGCCGAACAACTCCACCCATCTTTTTAGGTGACAATCTACTGCTCAGTTGCTGCCTTCGTAGATCCTTAAGAGTCTTCTCAAGTTCGTGATCGATAGGAAGAAGCTTTGTGTACTGTGATCTCCTCCCGTGCATAAATCTCTAAGAATTTTATTTGTGTACCTATGCACACGAAAACGAGTTAAATACTGAATATAAGACACAAATATTACAAAAGGAAAGCCTAAATCGAATAGGAAAAGGAAAAGAACGTCTAAACACAAAAGGAAAAGGAATCCTGTTTTCTGTAGGAAATCTGCCAGATTTGCGCACTGTCCACTTCCGGGATGATATCTCTCTGCTCCGAACTCGGAATTGCAATCCGCTTTTTGGGTTGGAAAATAGACTTATGTATCTTTCCAGTGATATAAGACACCCCTGCAAAGATGTGAAATTATCAGTTCATAATGAGCGTTGCAAAACAGTTACAGATCACACAATGAACAGAAAAAACTGGACTGATTTTTTGAACATGTTATTGACACCAAAACGACACAAAAAATTTCCACACCAAATCAAATCAAATCAACTATAATTAGAATAGGAATTTAAAGATTAAAGTTAAACTAAATATCCCCGGCAACGGCGCCAAAAACTTGATGGAATCCTGCAAGTATACAGGGTGGATGTAGTTTAGAAAACGGAAGAAGAAAGGGTTGTCGATCCCACGAGGATATTAGTTCAATCTAAATTATGAAATACCTAATCTAACTACTGTGAAACATACAAGAACAAGAAGCAAAATGCAACAAACACGGAAATAATGACTCAAGACTAAATGAACTTGTGATTTATGAGGATTGAGAAAGGGTTTTATAAAACTGAAAAGTAACTTGTAAATAGAAAGTAAGAGGAAAACAATTGAATTCGAAGAGAGTATGAATTCGATGATGATGATGATGAACCTAGGGTGTCGGAATCTACCACAAACAATCCTATCTACGGTTTGACACAACTAATGGATTATTATGTTCCTCCAGATAACAATTCTCGTATCTAAGTTCAGTTACGACACTTAGACCTTAGTTCTCCTTAATCGTATGAATCTCTCCAGGTACGGCAGAGCTCGTATATCCTAATATGCAGTCTATCCAGTTACGGCATAAATTTAACACTTAGGACTCATGATGCTTTAGAAAACAGAGAACCATGCAAACTACCATTCCAGTTACGGCAACGGTATAATTCACAATTCCTAATCTCAAGAAGCTAAATAGAATTCTATTGCAGTTACGCCTCAAATCCTACTTCTGATAGCTAGATGCAAAGCCTAATGGTCGCGAATCAATAGAACTTTATCACAAGCAACAAATCAAGCAGAGATTAAGAATTTATCTAAAAGAAACTAACAATCCATCAATTGAATATCAAAATATGTAGACAGTCATGTTAGGGCTTCATCCTAGCCCTAGAAAAGAGTTTAGCTACTCATGCTTAAAGAAAACATGAAGAATCTAATTGAATGGAGATGGAACATGGAACCGGTGGAGGACAGCAGCCTCTAGAATGGAATTATGAATTGAATGATCCGCTCTCCCTGTATGCTTGACAAAATCTCTATTTATATGGTGCTCTTTTCCTTCTTGCTTCAGGCTTGGGTTTTCTCTTTAATTTCATAGCCCAAAAGGAGACTTCTAAATGTCCAAGGAAAACATGTATTGGACTCTCAAAAGGTCCATAATGCTGAATTAACTCGCCTGGAATTTTGCCAAGTCATTCTAGTCTTGTAAACTCGAGCTCTTCAAATACATTGTAGATTCGTCCTTTCTGAACAGTCTGTACTTAAACGGCTATATCTCCCTCTAGGAATATCGAAATCACGAACCGTAAAATTCTATAGAAAATAGACATCCAGGCCTTTCCGTGTATATAAGGCTCACTCTCTGATTCTTCCTGGAACAGCACAGTTAAATCCTCGAAGTTGGCTGTTCTGTCACGACTGCTTCAGCTGTCAGGATTGCAAACTCCTTTCAATCCTTCTTTATCCCGTTTTTGCTTCTTTTCCTCATCTTTGCTCTTCAAACCTACAAACACACTATTTTAAGTAAATAGGCTAAAAACAAGGAAAACTTTATACAAATATCAAGATTAAAGGCATAGAAATATAGGAAAATACAAGCACATCAGTAAGTCAAACCCTAAATTGTATTGACCGCAACAATCGACACCAAGATTTTACCAGAATTACTTGATTTTTCAAACGTTGACGTATTTCACCATTCTGGTCATATCTTATTTCACGAATTTTTTACGTTTGAAGTTTCTCCGTAGAGTTTGTTTTTGAAATTGAACATTTACTTAAAACTTAGTAAACAAGTTATACAACATTAGTAGACATGTTGTGATTCCAATGATCAAACTTGAGAAACAAAATTTCAACCGTCTAATATGATCATTATGTCGAAATATGTCTATAGAAAAAAAATTCAACTTGATCCGATAACGTTAAGGGCTCGATCCTAACGGTCAATCCCGTAAGTCGAACCCCTTAACGCACGGAAATGGTCATTTGACCGTCTAAATTACGTATTTTGCCCGAACCTTCAACTGAAAATAGTTTCAAATCGATAAGACGTAACCAGTGGTATAAAAATTATATGAAAAATAACCACCGGAGATAGGGGTACCCCAAAGGAAAAAGAATGGAAAATTGTATTGACCGCAACTATCGGCACCGAGACTTTATTGGAATTACGTGATTTTTCAACCGTAGACGTATTTCACCATTCCGGTCATATCTTATTTCATGTTTTTTTTTCGTTTGAAGCTTCTACGTATAGGGTTTAGGGTGTTAGCCGACGAAATTAGGGTAATTCGTCAGCTAAAGTTAAATAAATAAATAACTATAGCCGACGAAATTTATTAAAATTCGTCAGCTAAAGTTAAATAAAATTTCAATTTCAAAGGGCTTTAGCCGACGAAATCATATATTTTCGTCTACTATTGTTAAAAATTTTGCCGGGAATTTTGAAAATTTGAGGGTACTTTGGCCGACAAAAGTATATATGTTCGTCAGCTAAAGTTATTTATGTAATGTTATTTATTTATTTAACAGTCGATGAAAAAATTAAAATTCGTCAGCTAAAGTACCCTCAAAATTTCCACCAAAAATTTGAACTTTAGCCGACAAAATTCAATATGTTCGTCGGCTAAAGTACCTTCAAAATTTCCGCCAAAAATTTTAAATTTTTTCTATATCTTTCTCTTTCTCCGTCATCTTTTTCATCTCTCTACCTTCTCCTCATTCTTCTCCTCCTCCTCCTCCTCCTCCTCCTCCTTCTACTTCTCTTTCTCATTCTCCTTCTCCTACTCCTACTCCTCCTCCACTGCGGCTCCTCCTCCTCCTTCTCCTTCTCCTACTCCTTCTCCACTGCGGCTCCTCCTCCAAACACCGCGGACAAAATTTAAACTTTAGGCAGAAAAACGAAAAAGAAGAAGAAAAAAAAAGCAATCGAAATAATAAAAAAAATCAAAATAAACATATTTTAAACTGTAGCCGACGAAATCAAACTTTAGGCATCGAAATTTAAACTTTAGGCGACGAAATTTCGACGGCTAAAGTCCAAATATTCGTCGGCTGAAATTTAAACTTTGGGCGACAAAAAATTTCTTCGTCGGCTTAAGTGACGAAATTTTGTCCCCTAAAGTCCAAAAATTCGTCGGCTAAAGTCCAAACTTTAGGAGACGAAAAATCTTCGTCGGCTAAAGTGTGGACTTTTCCCGAGGATACTTTAGCCGACTAAAAAGTTTAACATGTCGAAGAATTTTTTTCGTCGGTTAAAGTCTTTTTTCTGGTAGTGATCTGTTTTCATTGAAATAGACAATTAATCCCTATAATTAGTACTATATGGTCAATTATTGAATAATAATTAGGATTAATTTCTGTTTAGTTACTCGAGGTATGAGACTACCATCATTTCATCCCATGTATTTTAAATTTTTAAAGTTTATTCCTTAAAGTTTCCAATTTTTATCAAACATACTCAATTGCTGAAATTTCAATCAATTTAGACATTAAATTTTAATATTTAGTCTTATTAAAAATGCTTTAAAAGACGATTTTTGTTGTTAGATAATTATATTTACCCTTAAACTAAGTTATAAAATTATAATTAACATCCAAATTACACAGAATTTCAACAATTGAGAATGATTGATTAAAATTGAAAACTTTAGGATGTAAATTTTCAAAATTAAAAATACGAGAGGTGAAATGATGTTAGTTCCAAATCTCATGTTGATAAACTGAAATTAATTCTAATAATTAAATCCTCCTAGGCACCTGCAAAATTGTGCCAAGGTGATTAGGTGTTAGACCGACTCCGAGAGCACACCAACTGCCTAGCGACATTCAGAACATTGCATGAGGCAACTGAGTAAATAATTAACATAGTAGCTAAACACAACTATAGATTGATAGAATTTATTTTTCAATGCATAATACTTCCTTTCAATGAATAAGACATAAAAAGAAATTTCATACATTTTATTTTTATCTGTGAGTACACTAGACGAGATCAAACATTTTACCAACTTTAGCTAATTCAAATAATCCGTAAGTCCTTTCCGAACATTTTCTCACTTCCTCAATCCCTCACCACCATTATTCTAGTCTTACGTACCCATTTTGATTGTTGTCTTCTTCTTGAGTAAGAATGCCAACATCTACAGCAACATCATTGGCAGTGAACTCAAGATTGTAGTTTGTAACTAACCTCATAAACTCGTCATACGGAGGTGGCAGAGGTTGGCTACTTTGAGCGCGCTTCTTCTTAACCAAATCTTTGTCTTCATTTCTAACAATCGCATTCTCCTCCAAGTTCTCAACAGCTTGAGTTGAAGGCGTATTAATGGAGGAGATGCCTCTGCCTGTGGTGACGACAATAGATGGTTCAGCCTGCTTAAAGAGCCACTCTATTGTTTGGCCAATGGTATCATGTCCAAGCTTATCAGTGAGTTGAACAAGAAGAGCAACACAATTTTCTGGCAAGCGGATACCGCATTCACCACCTTCAACCGTTCCTGCTTGGCCATCTGATATTGAAGCTTTGGTTTGGATGTGTTGATTGCTACTGCTAGAGGCTTTGGTTGAATAGTTTGATATTGTTCTCATTGTAACCAAACGAAATATTAGAATGGAAGATAGCCCTTGAGGCTTCTTGAGGTTGATGACCCGGGTTTTATACAAAAAAAATGTTAATGCGTATTGATCAATTTGTCATTCTTAGGGCAAAAATTGTTGTATTGTTCAAATATGTATTGAAATATTAAATTTTCCATTTTATTGCCAGAGGTGGCTTATGCATCTTTACTAAAATGAATAAAATTTTAATTTCTTACCTTGTAACTTCATTAATACATTTTCGGTCTATATATTTTCATGTACATGGTAAAACATTTACGTCAGATAAAACGAGATAAACATGATTATATATGTTACGTCAGTGTCGTCCTGACAATTGGGCTCAATTGGGCCTGTTTTGGATCAGCTAGGGTTTCCTTTAAATGAGCTTTGGTGGGTGCAGTTTTTTCTTGGGCCCCTAGTTCAACTTAAGTTTGATCCAGGTAAACTAGTTTGCATTTTCGATGACCCCATAAGGTTGCATCATCTTTGTACTGTTTGTTCGGAGCTTAAATGAATGACCTATATTTCAATATATATATATATACACACACACACAGGGCGGCTTGGCTAAGTACCTCCGCACCAAAGGGTTTGGTGCAAATGTGTGATTTTGCCCCACTTTTCGATCTTAGTTTCAGATCTTAACCGTTCAATATCTAGGTATATATGTATAGATCATCTTTGTAAAATTTTATCTCATGTGGTGATTGTTAAAGCATTTAAATCTGTGATTTACCATGAAGAAAACTAACGGTTCCTGTTAAACAGTTCAAGAGCCGTCTGTTTTCTTCATGGTAAATCACAGATTTGAATGTCTTAACGATCACCAAAAGAGATGAAATTTTACAGAGATGATCTATACATATATACCTAGATATTAAACGGTTAAGATCTGAAACTAAGATCGAAAAGTGGGGCAAAATCACACGTCCACACCTGAGAATTCCTATATATATATATATATAGGTTTCGTCAGATAAAACAAGAGGAGGAGCATGATTATTTGTTGTGGCTGTATTTGGTTAACAGATTAGCATATTACATATGTTGGGTCTTTATATATATATATATAGAGAGAGCTTCTAATGAGGACCTTATAATAAGGACTAAATGAGGACTTTCAAATAAACAGTTGGATCAAATGCATATGAGAATTAGAAACTATTAATTAAAAATGAAAACCTTGATCCAACCGTTCATTTAAAAGTCCTCCCTTGGTCCTCATTAGAAGCTCTCATATATATATATATATATATATATATATATATAAGTTTTAATAAAAACCTTATAATAAAGATCAAATAAATATTTTGTTACATCAGATAAAACAAGAGGAGCATGATTATTTGTTGTGGCTGTATTTATATATATAGAGGTTAGGTCAGATAAAACAAGAGGAGGAGCATGATTATTTGTTGTGGCTGTATTTGGATAACAGATTAGCATATTATATATGTTGGGTCCTTAGAGCACATGCAGCGCTGGGGTGAAAAGGTGGGTTAAAGTGAGGGTAGGACCGATTATATCATGCAGCGGGAAGGTATCAGTCTGGGGTAGCAATGGGTCCCATGTGGGACCCAGCTGCTTGGGTTAAGGTCTGGGGCAATTCTCACTCCATGGATTAGTCCGGAGTGATCAAATTTGTGGGCCCGTATGTAGTCAACAATTCCTCCTACCACTTGCTGACATACTGGTATTTGTCTACAACATGAACGGGTCTTTAATTTGGACCGTCAGATCAAGATCAAATGGCAATATTCAACCATAACGGTAATATGATTCATTCAAATTAAAGTATGTAACCTAACGGGAAAATTCTGAACAAATTAACAAAAAAAAAACAACAAAATTTTCCTATAAATACCATACTACTTTCCTTCATTTTCCACACATCCATCTCTTCCTTCCCCAATTTATTTGTTCTTCTTTACCATAGTTTTCTTCTTCTATCCATCTCCTTCTCCTTCAATTTATTTGTTCCTCTTTTCATTCTCCAAATCAACAAAATGGGAGAGTCGGGTACTACTTGGACCAAAGAGGAGGAAATTCAATTGTGCGAATCATGGGCGGCGGTTACCGTATGCCCCATCACCGGCAATCAACAAACTCTTCCAAAAATGTGGTCCAAGATTCGTGAACATTATATTCAACATTGGACGGGATCAACCCCGGTTCGACCGTCGGGGTCTCTTCAAGCTCATTTCAAGCCTTTGAAGAAGATTCTCAAAGAGTGGCACAATGCAAAAATTCAAGTTGGGAATCATAGACCAAGCGGCACCAATCAATTGGATGAGGTATTTTTTTCGACCATTCACTTAAATTTAGTGACAACTAATTCATATACTTAACAATTTTTATAATATATGAGTTTTTATGTTTTTATAGGAGCATCAAATTAACTTAGAGTTTATAAGAGTGACTAAGAAGCAATTCGACCACCATGAATGTTGGGAGGCGGTGAGGGACCATCCGACTTTTAGAGATGCACCTACTCCTCCGGTCACCCCGTTTGTTTATCCCATGGCTAGTGGTTCCCAAACCGAATCACCAATTACTTTGGATGACGAAGTTGTATTGGAGACGCCTTCTAGCTCCGTTGGAAGGCCAATGGGACAAAAGGCCGCAAAAGAAGCAAGAAGGAAAGGGAAAAATAAAGAGGATGTGGGTGAATCCATGGTTCAAGCTTTACTCGCCATCTCCGAGAGCAACAAAATTTCCAATGAGATTCTTAGAAAAAAAGAAGAGAACCGTCGTGCCGAATATGAAAGAATGATGGCATTTGAAGAGGCAAAAGAGGATGCAAGGATAATGGGCATGCAAAATAGTGATATTTCGCCGGGGTCAAAGGATTGGTTCAAAAAATTGAGGAGAGACATTAGGAGAAAAACCGATCCTAATGCTAATGCGGATTGCTATAGGCCTCTTTTTGAAGAACCACAATCCCCACAATAGAGTATTGTAATTTAATGTATTATTCTTGAATTATTAAGTTGATTGTATTATGCTATTTTATTTAATGAAATAAAAGTCCACTATTTGTTATGAACTAATGATAGTGAAATATATTTATTTTTATTAAAAAGAAAAGAAAAGCACACATACAATTAATAAGGGATAAAGCAAAATAAACAAAACACACAAACAACATTATTCAAGTGAAATTAAAAATGATGAACTAAGGAAAGCATCACTTATTCAAATGATTATGCAAATCATTTGTTATTATGATTCACCAAGTCATCTTGCAATGCCTTGTGGAGGTATGCAGAACGTAATTGGAAGTTAGCATCTAAGAATGCCGGTAGGGTTTCTCCAGCCCTTAAAATCGGTTCATGGCGGATCACATTACCTTCACGATCCACCGGTCGTTCATATACGTTTGCAGCTAATGGATGCAAGTTATCATCTTCTTCAGACTCCTCAAATTCGTCCTCGACAAACTCATCTTCCACAATCATGTTATGAAGGATGATACAACTTACCATGATTGTACGCAAGTCTTCTAGTTTGAACAAGTTAGCACCATGACGAAGTATGGCCCATCGAGCTTGAAGGATACCAAAACACCGCTCAACGTCCTTACGATAAGACTCTTGCATTTTGGTAAAGTGTGCCTCCTTAGCATCTTTGGGTTTGGATATTGCTTTAACAAATGTTTGCCACCTCGGGTATATTCCATCAGCAAGGTAGTAAGGTACAGAGTATGTGCTATCATTCACCTTATATGCGACCTCCGGGGCACTTCCGTTGATAACTCTTGCGAACACGTTGGATGCACCGAGAACATTAAGATCGTTTTGAGCTCCTGGGGTACCGAAGAAGGCATGCCATACATGTGTGTCGTAGGATGCCACAGCTTCAAGAATGACAGTAGGGTATCCTTTACAGCCTGAGAAAGCTCCAGACCACCCTTTTGGACAGTTTTTCCACTTCCAGTGCATGCAATCGATGCTCCCAATCATGCCAGGAAAACCACGGTGTTGTCCTTTAAGTAGAAGTCTTTGTAGATCTGCGGCATTAGGAGCTCGAAGATACCAACCCCCATATAAATACTCCACTTGTGCACAAAATTTCTTAAGGCATTTCAAAGCAGTTGATGCTCCCATCCTGGTGACTTCATCACATTGATCAGCCCCTGCACCGTATGCAAGCATTCGTAACGCACCTGTCATTTTTTGTTCCGGGAGCAATCCTAGCTTTCCGGTAGCATCTGGTTTTTGCTTCCAAAAATTGTCGAAATTGCAAAGGTCTGCCATGATGCGATTGAATACTGGTTTTTGCATTCGATAACGCTGACGGAAAATTATGTTGCTATACACTGGACGCTCTACAAAGTAATCCTCCAACATGTTAGCCCCTCTTGATTGCCTGTGTCTTTCGACGTTGGGGGCACGACCAGGACGTGAACCACGACCTTGAGGAGTCTGGATTTGCATATGGTGATATTGGGCAACCAATGCAGCGGCTTGAGCATTGTTTGACTGAATTTGCATAATGTGTTCTTCATCTTCTTCATCTCTCGCTCTCAAATAATTTCTTATGTGATCCATGAGAAAAGTGAGAAGTGAAATAGATGAAAATATCTGAATCTAGAGAGAGGAGATGAATTAGATGAATGTGTGAATATAGAATGATCGAGTTTGAAGTTTATTTATTGACGTTTTTAGGAGACAGAATGTTATCGTCTACACACGTGGCATGTCGTGATTGGTTTGAAATCCTATCTGAAATCGTCTCAATTAATTTTGAAGATAACGATATCTGAAGAGGATACGTGTCGTCCGTTCATTCGTATAACCTTATCGAAAATTTTAGATATTTATGAAAGATAACGGTATTGATATGAACTCATGTATTTCCAACATGGGTCTTTGATATCTTATAAATAATTCTAGTTTAATAACACACACACGAGCTATATAATAATTATTGAATATATGTAAAATTTTATATATATCTTGTGTATATGACAGGACCCACCCCGGGTTAAACCCCTTTAACCCGAAGTAAATCCTGCGGGGACCACCTCAAGGGAACTTCTTACCGAAACCCCCTTGAAATGGCCAACCCTTCCTACAAAACTAACTAAACCGGGTTAGTCAGAGCAGTCTACAGAGATGATTACCCCAAAGAATTTCGAGCAGCAACGGAATGATCGACTATGCCTCGACTCTCGTACGCGCTCGACCTCCTCTCAAGAACCCTGCATCACTGGGCATTTAAAAACGAAAGGCCCAGGGGAGAAACATTTAAAAACTGTTAGAGTGAGTGGACGAAAATCAAATATAAAAGCTCCATTTCCTGTAATGCTCTCCCAAAAGTATATCAATTTAAAAATCATTTATGCATGCCCACAATTACTAAATTTCCGCATATGCATGATAAGATAAACCAGCAAGGAATATGGGAAGAGAAATGTTCACCAAACATAATAAGTCTGACCTCTCAGACTAGGGTCGGAGCTAAGAGCTCTAGTAGCGCCCTCACGCTACGCTATGCTAGCTAGATAAAATAATACGGTCAACCCTTATAATATCAACCTGACCTCTCAGGCTTGTCTGACCTCTCAGACCAGGGTCGGAGCTAAGAGCTCTAGAATATGTGATAACGGTCAACCCTTATAATATCAACCTGACCTCTCAGGCTTGTCTGACCTCTCAGACCAGGGTCGGAGCTAAGAGCTCTAGATAAAGTGGAAATGGTCAACCCTCATAGTGCACTACGTAGTTTGCCTGACCTCTCAGGCTAGGGTCGGAGCTAAGAGCTCTAGTAGCGCCCTCACGCTACTCTAGCTAGCATATTTATTGGTCAACCCTTAAAATATAATTCACAACAATACATTAATCAAATTCTCTTCCCAAAATAAATAAGTAAATAATTCCTTGACATATATGCATAAACCCAATTTCCAACGAAGTCTCGGGTTCAATTCCATTCGTAGGACGGCCCTCACCGTCTATAACCATTTTCGAAAGAAATAGAAAATTGAGTAATAATGTAAATACGTTCAAGAACCCGAGAAGGATATAATTTTCGGAAACAATCATAAACACCATGCAATTAACTCAATAATTAAGGCATGCATTTATTTAAAATAATATGTCCACTCACAGTACTAATGCGACCTTCCCGCTCGGAAAGCTCCTCGAGCGAAACCCTCGAACTACCCGCGTAGTCGAGCCCGTCTCACGTTCAATCAGGGACTGTACAAACAAACCACTATATTAGTCATTTCATCGTTGACTTGGTCTTTTCCTAGTTTGACCAGGAATCCTATTTGACTACGTGTTGACCAAGTTCCTTTCTTCAGCACTTTAACCTTTTTGACTTTCTTTTCCGGTTATCGACTCTTAACTCAATTTACCGGAAGTCCGACTCAGCTTCCGAACTTTTCTTTATTACTTTAACTTGACGTTAGGGTGTCACGTAATAAGTCGTTGAATTACTATGGACACCCATTCAACCATTTCACCAATACTTTAGGAGTCCTTAAAAATAATCCTTAAACCTTAACCGGCAATAATCGATGGTCGGAATAATATTTAATTATCCGCCAATAATACTAAACTAGAACAATTCCAAAACCTAACCAAAACACCTCCAAAAATTACCAAATTTTAACCATAGACTCCTCACAATATGTACTAATTAATGGACATGAAAAACTGCCCAAAAAGTGGCGGCACCGCCGCCAGCTCCGCCACCGACGGCGGCCGCCGGCAGAAATTCCGGCTAAAATTCAGGCGACCTCCGATCGCCACCAAATTTTACCAGTAGCTTCGTCTCATCAATTGGAACAACTTTCTAGTTCAACTCGAAGGCCAATTCGGCCTCTAACTAGGTCAAAAACTCGATGAACAGTAGACCCCGAAAATTACACTACCAAACTTCAAATCCTCAATTCTCCCTACACACTTCAAATCAAGCTACCAAATTCTAGGGGATTGTAGTACACCTAAAACCCATCCTAAACATATAAAGAACTCAACAATTGGTGATCTAGGGAGGGAGAAATTCAATCCCGAAAATCTACTGTACACACCAAGAACAAATCGGAATTTCTCCCGATTTACGGCGAGTTAGGTCGGAAAGCTTACCTAGGATTGAAGTAGACTCGGAGGCCGAACTTTTGGGACCGGTGTGGTGGCCTGAGGTGGCCGGACGGCGGCGCTGTGGCGGCCGGAAGCTCCGGCAGCTTTTCCGTCGGGGAAGAGGAGAGAGAAGCCGGGTGAAAAATCTGATTTTTCACCCCGGTAACTCCTATATATAGCCGTTTTACCGCATAGTAACTTTATACTTTTGTTCATAACTTTCTCATACGAACTCCGATTTGAGCGTGCTACGTGTCCCCGAACTCGTAACGACGCCCTCTACAACTTTCAAGAAGGAAGTTTTCTCAAATTCTTGACTTAACGAAAAGTCAACTTCACGATCATTGTACGGTTAAACGGTCACTTTAAATGATAAAAGACCAAAGTAACCAACCGTAAAATAATTCTAGGATCGGGGTGTGACAATTCTCCCCACCTTATAAAAATTTCGTCCTCGAAATTTCTATACTCAAAGTCCAACACAGAGGGGGATAGTACCACTTAAAATAATAACATTGTTCTCCAATATCCATTTCCTTCTGAGAACTCTTCTGAGACGCCTCACGAAAAGCATTGTAAAAACCTAAACGCCTGCTCTTTAAGATCAACATCCTTACTGTTCCTCCTTGATAGCCAATTTCCAGTACCAACCAGAAGTCTATTGACATAGGATGTAAGGTAGTAAACTTATTTACGTAACATGGACATACGTGACACTAGGTATCCATTAACTCTAAGGATACCCAACATATTCCTCAAACTCATGTAACCTTGTCACGTGTCACATCTAGCCAACGTAGCACTCCTTCCTACGTGGATGATAACCTCCCATACTTTCTCTTTTTCTGACACCCGACCACTTTTCTCGGGTCAAAACTAAACCGTTTGAAGTCTTACCGTGGATCACAATGATTTCCTCTTGAATCATTGATCAACTGAATCACCGAATTCTTACTGTACTCCATCTCATTTATGAGGTGGAATACGACACTTCCTATACTGATCCACCATCTGTATTCCTCGCGAAAATCACTATTGTTTTTCACCAAAAGATGATAAATTCTGTCACACGCTGAAAACATCATTTGGCAACAATTCCCTGTTGCCTAAACCGGATTATAACCATATCCTTGTAAATCCAACTGCACAACACAACAACTTCGACCAGCAACTAACCTCCTATCCCTTCTCGTTTAGCTAAACAAACACCAACATTTGTCCTTACCAACCGCATGTGACGTCGTCACAATACCGCTATCCATCATTCTGATTCCAATAACCACTCGCTTGTCGTGAGTATAAATTCTTCAAGAATACTCGTATACTTTCGTGGAACCTTAAACATCAGCTCACACATTCCCTATGCAGGTAATGATTATCACTCCTGAGGAGTAGGGTTCGATGTCACTAATGGATTTAAATCCTCTGATAACACAATATCACGTGGAGCCAAATCTACTGACAACAAGTCCACGAGAAAACCATGGTGACTCGTGTTACACGAACCATCACCTCATTTGAACCAGGCTCCCTGATCTGGTTTACGCTTTCTAGAAACTATTCTGTCATGTTGTAGAGTAATTGTCTTCCCTGACTCTATCATTACTCAAACCACTTGTACACACAGGACATGAACTGCCGTGAATATTAGCGTAAATCCAAAACCATAGCCTTTAAATCGGGGAGAGCCAAAAGCTCCTGACATCGAGATCCAACAATACTGACTCCTCGCATGAAAACAATATTGTCAGGCTTCACACTGCCTACCAAGCTATTCTGACCGGATAAATCTTGACTTTTACCCACAAGTCGAACATTAGAGTCGCTAGCTCAAATATCACTTGTGGGGTTACTGCATACTTTGCAACTGGTAACACATACCCGTACTACTCATAGGTGAGGTGCCACTGACCTCCCTAACTCTTACCTTAACCTGGAATGACGCATAGTGCAGGGCTTGCACTTCAACCAACCGTGCGTCTAATAAACGTTATCCGCATCACAATCTGGGATAGATTTACCATTAAAAGGATTCCAGAGCCTTACCCGCTCAACAAGTATATTCCATTCCCAGATGCCTCCATTACCACATCGTCCGGTAATAACCAGCAACTTGGACATTTAACCAGATCAGACATCTACATGAAATTTAGTGCCACTGGTGCACGCCCAAAGGAACATCTGATCAAAGCATCGGGAATTAATTTCACCAGACACAACCATGTTGATCACCGAGCATCCAGTTAACGAGGCACAAGATAACAAATACCATTACCGCACTGGGCACGTATACATCACAGAGTCAACTCGTACAACTAGACAGTTTCTAACAAAACTGTCCCCCAGGCGCTGCGGGTTTACCATCCACCGCAACCTCTATTCGGTAAGATTCAAAATTCTCAATCGCTTACCACTCTAGATCTTAAATCACAAGATCCACTGCCACACGTTAACATCCTCTCAGATCATAACTTAATCTGAACGTAGCTTAATCACTCCACGGTTTCCGATGGAGCGTTGCACAACTTAGCAACATACTTTACTACCCTTGTAACAATTTGGTTTCCAAAACCTTGACTCGTAACACCTTTGAGTCATCAAAGAAACTCTTTCCTCAGTTTCACCGCTTTCACACTCACCGAAAATGTTGACAATTTTGAGAGTCACCTCCAATGATCTTTCTTGCTACCACTCTACACTCGTGGTGCCAAGGATTGCCGCTAGGTCAATAAATTCCTAACAAGTAGGGTCACTACTCAAATGACCAATGACCATAGCAACGCCAACAAAACTTTAATCCTCTTAGGATTTCCTTAAATTAACCTCAATAATTGATCTCCCAGATCTTAATCCTTATTCCCCATATCAAGATTGAGAATATTTCCTGTCACTGCAGTGAGTGTAACTTATAAACCCCAAACACGACTAAGTACACATTCGGTTACAATAATTGATTAGACCACAGCCAGTGAGTGCACAAATTCCCATGCCATCAAGCTCAGTTAATCGCCCTCGAGGAAACCAAGTGTCATAACGGACGACTTTGGTTGCAGGTTGAAGCTTGACCATCTACAACATTCTCACTCCTATTCAACGATTCAGTAAACCTTGCCTCACTGCTGTCCCTTCACCTTTTCCGTGCATTTATCTCAGAAAACATCCTTCCACCTACTAACGACATTAAACCATTTAATTGACGTTTTACACAGAAACTTCTAACCAAACGTCTTTAATCTCCGTTCTCAATGAATGAAACTCTCATGACACCTTCTTAAAATGAAGTCATCATCAGCCTTAGTCACTTACCTGGTGTCATTTTGACCACGCACAGCTGCACACGATAATTATGCCTTACATGTATGTGCTACCCAAATTTCAGCTTTACCACTTCCCTACACAGGAGGATACACGTGCTCCTGTGGGGTATTCCCATGTACAACTTCGGCCGTCGAAACAATAACGTTTGTACAATAATCGGTTCCTACACCACAATAATACAAAGTCAATCAAGGCTCGCATCCCTATCTCCGGTACCCCAAGCACTCTTGGTCCACGACCCGGTGGCTTATTGCCACTTCCAACATGTTCCTTTAAATCCTGAAACCAATTACGCTTAGCTACAACTGATAACACTCGCTCGATCTGTAAATCGGACTCTAACACAGCCAACCTGGAGACTCCTCCACAGGTGTACCAATTAAAATACTTTGATCACAGGTGGATAACCCACCTTATGGTTGACATGAGTCCCAAGATCTGGTGACACGATATAATTTCTGCCTCCATGATAAATGGCCCAATGACCATTGTCACCAACAATTCAAATCATGTTTGGACTCACTAACAATTCAAACCCTCTAGTACGCCAATCATAGGTGGCTGGAGCGAAGAGAATCTGGTCGTAGTTGACGACAACCACGTCAGTACCAAAAGTGACCCAAACCATCAGTTTCAGTGATTGTCCCATAAAGCGTCAAGGGACCAATCAGCCTTTACTTTCGTAACCTTCTCCAGTAGTGTCATCATGGACTCGTCACTAGATCCAAGTCCATTGATCCCAAAATGACTACACTCATTTTCCTTGAGTCATTCCACTTTCATAAGTCCGTTGGTTTCTTTGAAACCACACTAATGACGAACCTCAACACAATCTTGGCAATCGTCAAATCTCAATATTCATCCTTTCTGAATAATCGCGTTAGGCGACCTCATCTCTTTTTCCATGACAGGATGCAACATCTTTCATTAACTTTTACGACCCCTCTTCTAGGAGTCTCATAACTCGAACACTAAGGCCTCGCCTCAGGTTTCTACAACCTCCCTGCCAAACAACCATGACAGCCTTCCAGGTGTGAATTAACCGTTTCACCACCGAGTACTCACACATAAAGCTCAAACGTTAAACAACGTGAGTTTCCGCTCGATCCCCAACTCAAATCTCAATAAATCAATGGGGAACACATAAACATATATACGTAACGAGCTTACCTTGTTCCTTACAGGAGTTCATAGTGAGGTCGGCGTACTGAGGCATAGTCTTGAAGATTCGATCGTTTATAGGACCACTCGGTCCATATCTCAATCAGGAAGTACTAACTCATATCCTCAATAAACACTAAGCGTCCAAGCATAAAATGCCGATGGATCCGCCGCGGTCGGACCATCACTCTATAAACACTAAGTGATACTAAGTATATGAGGTAGTAACAGGAAACGATAACCTAATGCTCTGATACCATTGACAGGACCCACCCCGGGTTAAACCCCTTTAACCCGAAGTAAATCCTGCGGGGACCACCTCAAGGGAACTTCTTACCGAAACCCCCTTGAAATGGCCAACCCTTCCTACAAAACTAACTAAACCGGGTTAGTCAGAGCAGTCTACAGAGATGATTACCCCAAAGAATTTCGAGCAGCAACGGAATGATCGACTATGCCTCGACTCTCGTACGCGCTCGACCTCCTCTCAAGAACCCTGCATCACTGGGCATTTAAAAACGAAAGGCCCAGGGGAGAAACATTTAAAAACTGTTAGAGTGAGTGGACGAAAATCAAATATAAAAGCTCCATTTCCTGTAATGCTCTCCCAAAAGTATATCAATTTAAAAATCATTTATGCATGCCCACAATTACTAAATTTCCGCATATGCATGATAAGATAAACCAGCAAGGAATATGGGAAGAGAAATGTTCACCAAACATAATAAGTCTGACCTCTCAGACTAGGGTCGGAGCTAAGAGCTCTAGTAGCGCCCTCACGCTACGCTATGCTAGCTAGATAAAATAATACGGTCAACCCTTATAATATCAACCTGACCTCTCAGGCTTGTCTGACCTCTCAGACCAGGGTCGGAGCTAAGAGCTCTAGAATATGTGATAACGGTCAACCCTTATAATATCAACCTGACCTCTCAGGCTTGTCTGACCTCTCAGACCAGGGTCGGAGCTAAGAGCTCTAGATAAAGTGGAAATGGTCAACCCTCATAGTGCACTACGTAGTTTGCCTGACCTCTCAGGCTAGGGTCGGAGCTAAGAGCTCTAGTAGCGCCCTCACGCTACTCTAGCTAGCATATTTATTGGTCAACCCTTAAAATATAATTCACAACAATACATTAATCAAATTCTCTTCCCAAAATAAATAAGTAAATAATTCCTTGACATATATGCATAAACCCAATTTCCAACGAAGTCTCGGGTTCAATTCCATTCGTAGGACGGCCCTCACCGTCTATAACCATTTTCGAAAGAAATAGAAAATTGAGTAATAATGTAAATACGTTCAAGAACCCGAGAAGGATATAATTTTCGGAAACAATCATAAACACCATGCAATTAACTCAATAATTAAGGCATGCATTTATTTAAAATAATATGTCCACTCACAGTACTAATGCGACCTTCCCGCTCGGAAAGCTCCTCGAGCGAAACCCTCGAACTACCCGCGTAGTCGAGCCCGTCTCACGTTCAATCAGGGACTGTACAAACAAACCACTATATTAGTCATTTCATCGTTGACTTGGTCTTTTCCTAGTTTGACCAGGAATCCTATTTGACTACGTGTTGACCAAGTTCCTTTCTTCAGCACTTTAACCTTTTTGACTTTCTTTTCCGGTTATCGACTCTTAACTCAATTTACCGGAAGTCCGACTCAGCTTCCGAACTTTTCTTTATTACTTTAACTTGACGTTAGGGTGTCACGTAATAAGTCGTTGAATTACTATGGACACCCATTCAACCATTTCACCAATACTTTAGGAGTCCTTAAAAATAATCCTTAAACCTTAACCGGCAATAATCGATGGTCGGAATAATATTTAATTATCCGCCAATAATACTAAACTAGAACAATTCCAAAACCTAACCAAAACACCTCCAAAAATTACCAAATTTTAACCATAGACTCCTCACAATATGTACTAATTAATGGACATGAAAAACTGCCCAAAAAGTGGCGGCACCGCCGCCAGCTCCGCCACCGACGGCGGCCGCCGGCAGAAATTCCGGCTAAAATTCAGGCGACCTCCGATCGCCACCAAATTTTACCAGTAGCTTCGTCTCATCAATTGGAACAACTTTCTAGTTCAACTCGAAGGCCAATTCGGCCTCTAACTAGGTCAAAAACTCGATGAACAGTAGACCCCGAAAATTACACTACCAAACTTCAAATCCTCAATTCTCCCTACACACTTCAAATCAAGCTACCAAATTCTAGGGGATTGTAGTACACCTAAAACCCATCCTAAACATATAAAGAACTCAACAATTGGTGATCTAGGGAGGGAGAAATTCAATCCCGAAAATCTACTGTACACACCAAGAACAAATCGGAATTTCTCCCGATTTACGGCGAGTTAGGTCGGAAAGCTTACCTAGGATTGAAGTAGACTCGGAGGCCGAACTTTTGGGACCGGTGTGGTGGCCTGAGGTGGCCGGACGGCGGCGCTGTGGCGGCCGGAAGCTCCGGCAGCTTTTCCGTCGGGGAAGAGGAGAGAGAAGCCGGGTGAAAAATCTGATTTTTCACCCCGGTAACTCCTATATATAGCCGTTTTACCGCATAGTAACTTTATACTTTTGTTCATAACTTTCTCATACGAACTCCGATTTGAGCGTGCTACGTGTCCCCGAACTCGTAACGACGCCCTCTACAACTTTCAAGAAGGAAGTTTTCTCAAATTCTTGACTTAACGAAAAGTCAACTTCACGATCATTGTACGGTTAAACGGTCACTTTAAATGATAAAAGACCAAAGTAACCAACCGTAAAATAATTCTAGGATCGGGGTGTGACAATTCTCCCCACCTTATAAAAATTTCGTCCTCGAAATTTCTATACTCAAAGTCCAACACAGAGGGGGATAGTACCACTTAAAATAATAACATTGTTCTCCAATATCCATTTCCTTCTGAGAACTCTTCTGAGACGCCTCACGAAAAGCATTGTAAAAACCTAAACGCCTGCTCTTTAAGATCAACATCCTTACTGTTCCTCCTTGATAGCCAATTTCCAGTACCAACCAGAAGTCTATTGACATAGGATGTAAGGTAGTAAACTTATTTACGTAACATGGACATACGTGACACTAGGTATCCATTAACTCTAAGGATACCCAACATATTCCTCAAACTCATGTAACCTTGTCACGTGTCACATCTAGCCAACGTAGCACTCCTTCCTACGTGGATGATAACCTCCCATACTTTCTCTTTTTCTGACACCCGACCACTTTTCTCGGGTCAAAACTAAACCGTTTGAAGTCTTACCGTGGATCACAATGATTTCCTCTTGAATCATTGATCAACTGAATCACCGAATTCTTACTGTACTCCATCTCATTTATGAGGTGGAATACGACACTTCCTATACTGATCCACCATCTGTATTCCTCGCGAAAATCACTATTGTTTTTCACCAAAAGATGATAAATTCTGTCACACGCTGAAAACATCATTTGGCAACAATTCCCTGTTGCCTAAACCGGATTATAACCATATCCTTGTAAATCCAACTGCACAACACAACAACTTCGACCAGCAACTAACCTCCTATCCCTTCTCGTTTAGCTAAACAAACACCAACATTTGTCCTTACCAACCGCATGTGACGTCGTCACAATACCGCTATCCATCATTCTGATTCCAATAACCACTCGCTTGTCGTGAGTATAAATTCTTCAAGAATACTCGTATACTTTCGTGGAACCTTAAACATCAGCTCACACATTCCCTATGCAGGTAATGATTATCACTCCTGAGGAGTAGGGTTCGATGTCACTAATGGATTTAAATCCTCTGATAACACAATATCACGTGGAGCCAAATCTACTGACAACAAGTCCACGAGAAAACCATGGTGACTCGTGTTACACGAACCATCACCTCATTTGAACCAGGCTCCCTGATCTGGTTTACGCTTTCTAGAAACTATTCTGTCATGTTGTAGAGTAATTGTCTTCCCTGACTCTATCATTACTCAAACCACTTGTACACACAGGACATGAACTGCCGTGAATATTAGCGTAAATCCAAAACCATAGCCTTTAAATCGGGGAGAGCCAAAAGCTCCTGACATCGAGATCCAACAATACTGACTCCTCGCATGAAAACAATATTGTCAGGCTTCACACTGCCTACCAAGCTATTCTGACCGGATAAATCTTGACTTTTACCCACAAGTCGAACATTAGAGTCGCTAGCTCAAATATCACTTGTGGGGTTACTGCATACTTTGCAACTGGTAACACATACCCGTACTACTCATAGGTGAGGTGCCACTGACCTCCCTAACTCTTACCTTAACCTGGAATGACGCATAGTGCAGGGCTTGCACTTCAACCAACCGTGCGTCTAATAAACGTTATCCGCATCACAATCTGGGATAGATTTACCATTAAAAGGATTCCAGAGCCTTACCCGCTCAACAAGTATATTCCATTCCCAGATGCCTCCATTACCACATCGTCCGGTAATAACCAGCAACTTGGACATTTAACCAGATCAGACATCTACATGAAATTTAGTGCCACTGGTGCACGCCCAAAGGAACATCTGATCAAAGCATCGGGAATTAATTTCACCAGACACAACCATGTTGATCACCGAGCATCCAGTTAACGAGGCACAAGATAACAAATACCATTACCGCACTGGGCACGTATACATCACAGAGTCAACTCGTACAACTAGACAGTTTCTAACAAAACTGTCCCCCAGGCGCTGCGGGTTTACCATCCACCGCAACCTCTATTCGGTAAGATTCAAAATTCTCAATCGCTTACCACTCTAGATCTTAAATCACAAGATCCACTGCCACACGTTAACATCCTCTCAGATCATAACTTAATCTGAACGTAGCTTAATCACTCCACGGTTTCCGATGGAGCGTTGCACAACTTAGCAACATACTTTACTACCCTTGTAACAATTTGGTTTCCAAAACCTTGACTCGTAACACCTTTGAGTCATCAAAGAAACTCTTTCCTCAGTTTCACCGCTTTCACACTCACCGAAAATGTTGACAATTTTGAGAGTCACCTCCAATGATCTTTCTTGCTACCACTCTACACTCGTGGTGCCAAGGATTGCCGCTAGGTCAATAAATTCCTAACAAGTAGGGTCACTACTCAAATGACCAATGACCATAGCAACGCCAACAAAACTTTAATCCTCTTAGGATTTCCTTAAATTAACCTCAATAATTGATCTCCCAGATCTTAATCCTTATTCCCCATATCAAGATTGAGAATATTTCCTGTCACTGCAGTGAGTGTAACTTATAAACCCCAAACACGACTAAGTACACATTCGGTTACAATAATTGATTAGACCACAGCCAGTGAGTGCACAAATTCCCATGCCATCAAGCTCAGTTAATCGCCCTCGAGGAAACCAAGTGTCATAACGGACGACTTTGGTTGCAGGTTGAAGCTTGACCATCTACAACATTCTCACTCCTATTCAACGATTCAGTAAACCTTGCCTCACTGCTGTCCCTTCACCTTTTCCGTGCATTTATCTCAGAAAACATCCTTCCACCTACTAACGACATTAAACCATTTAATTGACGTTTTACACAGAAACTTCTAACCAAACGTCTTTAATCTCCGTTCTCAATGAATGAAACTCTCATGACACCTTCTTAAAATGAAGTCATCATCAGCCTTAGTCACTTACCTGGTGTCATTTTGACCACGCACAGCTGCACACGATAATTATGCCTTACATGTATGTGCTACCCAAATTTCAGCTTTACCACTTCCCTACACAGGAGGATACACGTGCTCCTGTGGGGTATTCCCATGTACAACTTCGGCCGTCGAAACAATAACGTTTGTACAATAATCGGTTCCTACACCACAATAATACAAAGTCAATCAAGGCTCGCATCCCTATCTCCGGTACCCCAAGCACTCTTGGTCCACGACCCGGTGGCTTATTGCCACTTCCAACATGTTCCTTTAAATCCTGAAACCAATTACGCTTAGCTACAACTGATAACACTCGCTCGATCTGTAAATCGGACTCTAACACAGCCAACCTGGAGACTCCTCCACAGGTGTACCAATTAAAATACTTTGATCACAGGTGGATAACCCACCTTATGGTTGACATGAGTCCCAAGATCTGGTGACACGATATAATTTCTGCCTCCATGATAAATGGCCCAATGACCATTGTCACCAACAATTCAAATCATGTTTGGACTCACTAACAATTCAAACCCTCTAGTACGCCAATCATAGGTGGCTGGAGCGAAGAGAATCTGGTCGTAGTTGACGACAACCACGTCAGTACCAAAAGTGACCCAAACCATCAGTTTCAGTGATTGTCCCATAAAGCGTCAAGGGACCAATCAGCCTTTACTTTCGTAACCTTCTCCAGTAGTGTCATCATGGACTCGTCACTAGATCCAAGTCCATTGATCCCAAAATGACTACACTCATTTTCCTTGAGTCATTCCACTTTCATAAGTCCGTTGGTTTCTTTGAAACCACACTAATGACGAACCTCAACACAATCTTGGCAATCGTCAAATCTCAATATTCATCCTTTCTGAATAATCGCGTTAGGCGACCTCATCTCTTTTTCCATGACAGGATGCAACATCTTTCATTAACTTTTACGACCCCTCTTCTAGGAGTCTCATAACTCGAACACTAAGGCCTCGCCTCAGGTTTCTACAACCTCCCTGCCAAACAACCATGACAGCCTTCCAGGTGTGAATTAACCGTTTCACCACCGAGTACTCACACATAAAGCTCAAACGTTAAACAACGTGAGTTTCCGCTCGATCCCCAACTCAAATCTCAATAAATCAATGGGGAACACATAAACATATATACGTAACGAGCTTACCTTGTTCCTTACAGGAGTTCATAGTGAGGTCGGCGTACTGAGGCATAGTCTTGAAGATTCGATCGTTTATAGGACCACTCGGTCCATATCTCAATCAGGAAGTACTAACTCATATCCTCAATAAACACTAAGCGTCCAAGCATAAAATGCCGATGGATCCGCCGCGGTCGGACCATCACTCTATAAACACTAAGTGATACTAAGTATATGAGGTAGTAACAGGAAACGATAACCTAATGCTCTGATACCATTGACAGGACCCACCCCGGGTTAAACCCCTTTAACCCGAAGTAAATCCTGCGGGGACCACCTCAAGGGAACTTCTTACCGAAACCCCCTTGAAATGGCCAACCCTTCCTACAAAACTAACTAAACCGGGTTAGTCAGAGCAGTCTACAGAGATGATTACCCCAAAGAATTTCGAGCAGCAACGGAATGATCGACTATGCCTCGACTCTCGTACGCGCTCGACCTCCTCTCAAGAACCCTGCATCACTGGGCATTTAAAAACGAAAGGCCCAGGGGAGAAACATTTAAAAACTGTTAGAGTGAGTGGACGAAAATCAAATATAAAAGCTCCATTTCCTGTAATGCTCTCCCAAAAGTATATCAATTTAAAAATCATTTATGCATGCCCACAATTACTAAATTTCCGCATATGCATGATAAGATAAACCAGCAAGGAATATGGGAAGAGAAATGTTCACCAAACATAATAAGTCTGACCTCTCAGACTAGGGTCGGAGCTAAGAGCTCTAGTAGCGCCCTCACGCTACGCTATGCTAGCTAGATAAAATAATACGGTCAACCCTTATAATATCAACCTGACCTCTCAGGCTTGTCTGACCTCTCAGACCAGGGTCGGAGCTAAGAGCTCTAGAATATGTGATAACGGTCAACCCTTATAATATCAACCTGACCTCTCAGGCTTGTCTGACCTCTCAGACCAGGGTCGGAGCTAAGAGCTCTAGATAAAGTGGAAATGGTCAACCCTCATAGTGCACTACGTAGTTTGCCTGACCTCTCAGGCTAGGGTCGGAGCTAAGAGCTCTAGTAGCGCCCTCACGCTACTCTAGCTAGCATATTTATTGGTCAACCCTTAAAATATAATTCACAACAATACATTAATCAAATTCTCTTCCCAAAATAAATAAGTAAATAATTCCTTGACATATATGCATAAACCCAATTTCCAACGAAGTCTCGGGTTCAATTCCATTCGTAGGACGGCCCTCACCGTCTATAACCATTTTCGAAAGAAATAGAAAATTGAGTAATAATGTAAATACGTTCAAGAACCCGAGAAGGATATAATTTTCGGAAACAATCATAAACACCATGCAATTAACTCAATAATTAAGGCATGCATTTATTTAAAATAATATGTCCACTCACAGTACTAATGCGACCTTCCCGCTCGGAAAGCTCCTCGAGCGAAACCCTCGAACTACCCGCGTAGTCGAGCCCGTCTCACGTTCAATCAGGGACTGTACAAACAAACCACTATATTAGTCATTTCATCGTTGACTTGGTCTTTTCCTAGTTTGACCAGGAATCCTATTTGACTACGTGTTGACCAAGTTCCTTTCTTCAGCACTTTAACCTTTTTGACTTTCTTTTCCGGTTATCGACTCTTAACTCAATTTACCGGAAGTCCGACTCAGCTTCCGAACTTTTCTTTATTACTTTAACTTGACGTTAGGGTGTCACGTAATAAGTCGTTGAATTACTATGGACACCCATTCAACCATTTCACCAATACTTTAGGAGTCCTTAAAAATAATCCTTAAACCTTAACCGGCAATAATCGATGGTCGGAATAATATTTAATTATCCGCCAATAATACTAAACTAGAACAATTCCAAAACCTAACCAAAACACCTCCAAAAATTACCAAATTTTAACCATAGACTCCTCACAATATGTACTAATTAATGGACATGAAAAACTGCCCAAAAAGTGGCGGCACCGCCGCCAGCTCCGCCACCGACGGCGGCCGCCGGCAGAAATTCCGGCTAAAATTCAGGCGACCTCCGATCGCCACCAAATTTTACCAGTAGCTTCGTCTCATCAATTGGAACAACTTTCTAGTTCAACTCGAAGGCCAATTCGGCCTCTAACTAGGTCAAAAACTCGATGAACAGTAGACCCCGAAAATTACACTACCAAACTTCAAATCCTCAATTCTCCCTACACACTTCAAATCAAGCTACCAAATTCTAGGGGATTGTAGTACACCTAAAACCCATCCTAAACATATAAAGAACTCAACAATTGGTGATCTAGGGAGGGAGAAATTCAATCCCGAAAATCTACTGTACACACCAAGAACAAATCGGAATTTCTCCCGATTTACGGCGAGTTAGGTCGGAAAGCTTACCTAGGATTGAAGTAGACTCGGAGGCCGAACTTTTGGGACCGGTGTGGTGGCCTGAGGTGGCCGGACGGCGGCGCTGTGGCGGCCGGAAGCTCCGGCAGCTTTTCCGTCGGGGAAGAGGAGAGAGAAGCCGGGTGAAAAATCTGATTTTTCACCCCGGTAACTCCTATATATAGCCGTTTTACCGCATAGTAACTTTATACTTTTGTTCATAACTTTCTCATACGAACTCCGATTTGAGCGTGCTACGTGTCCCCGAACTCGTAACGACGCCCTCTACAACTTTCAAGAAGGAAGTTTTCTCAAATTCTTGACTTAACGAAAAGTCAACTTCACGATCATTGTACGGTTAAACGGTCACTTTAAATGATAAAAGACCAAAGTAACCAACCGTAAAATAATTCTAGGATCGGGGTGTGACAGTATAAATATATTATCAGTGAATTCAATAATAAAGTAAAAGACAATAATTATTTATCTATAAAAAATTATTTTTATAAAAGTTGAATAATAATTGGTCCTCGGATTGGTCTCACTGTTGTATCGTCAAACCAATGACCAATGACTGATTTGAATGAATAGTGTATTAGTCCGGATTGAGGATTGGTCCAACCCACCTAAAATGGGTGCATTTGCTCTTACTGTCGTACTTTGTATTGTTTGTAAGTCATCATACAGGAGTACGTGAGGTATGTATTACAGGAAAAATACGTACATGTATCCTTTGCATATTTTATATAATACTTTGTCACACAAATAATTATTTGACCTTTTTTATTAATCTTAAACTATTTCGATTAGTATATTTAAAATATGAAACGTAGATAAATCATGTACAATACCGTTTGGTTAAAAGGTATAAGAAATTTAACGAGAGCCCTACTAAAATGTAATTCGTACATGCAGTTTTTATGAAAAAAAATACGTCAGATTATGTATTAAGATGTCTCATATGAAATACTATTACATAGACGTTAAACTTGTTTGGCCCGTAATATATATTTCAAGTTTTTGCTAAGAGAACCCATTGGACCGGCAACCGTGGTTTTATATTATACATAAGCTTTCTTTTTGTGGGTAAAGTAAGAAGCGACATTGGTGGGTTACTTAATCATGTCTTAAGATCTTGTCAAATATTTATCTTCTCTCAGTTAAGGAATGAAAATCTTTTTGCCTTGGAGTTGAAGGAAAAGGAGAGCTATAATGACCTAAACCTAATAGTTACGTAATTACGGGTTGTAAGTGTTACCTAGGATTTTTGGCAGCGTTCAGAAATATTAATAAGTTATCGCTCGAGTTTATTTTTTGAGTTTTTATGGAATCGGTAATAGTTGATTTAATGCCCCAAAGTCGTAGTAAGTGATAATGCCAGCTTGCCAGAGTGACCGGATTATTTTACGGAGCAACAAGGTATTTTATGTGAATTTATGAAGATTACAGTACTTTTCAATTACTGTTTGTTTTACCGTAAGAGACCCTAAAAGATGACTTTTTGTTAAATTGATAATTTGGGAAAGTTTTCTTAGGGAAAGTAGTAGAGGACGTTAATACGAACTCGTGGAGACGTCGTGTGTTTTAATCGGAGTTCGTATGTGAAAGTTATTAGTAAAAAGCTCTATTTACTATGCAGTAAAATGATTATTCTAAAAGTTTCTATGCCGTAAAACGGTAGAAAATCAAAATATCTGAAGTTACTATTCACAATAAAAAGTCTATAAAAATGGAAACTTATCGAAGGTAAATGGTAAGAAGTAAAACGGAGAAAAAGTTGTGTTTCTCTGCGATAACAATTTTGATGCCGGAGCTTTCTCGCAGCCTAGCGTCGCCGTTAGGCCACCATAGGTTGTTACTTGGTATCAAAATGAAGCTTGGATCAAGGCCTTTCTATTTAGGTATGTGGCAGCCGTCATATCACCGTCGTTGGAGAGAAATCATGGCTAGAAAGCTGACGGTACAGTGAAATGCTCTTTGCTGGATTTATTCCTCTACAGGTCATCATCCGGTGAGTTCTTTATATAGTTAGATTGGGTTTGAGTAGTACTACATTCCTCTAGAAGCTTGTAACTCGATTCATGGTGAGAAGAATTTGAGATTTTTTAAGGTTTTTACTGTTCTGCTTTGATTTGGACAATTTAGAAGCATAATTGAGCTCAGTGTTGAACAAAAAAGTTGTTAGGATTGATAAGAGAAACATTTTGTTAAATTTTGGTAGTGATCCGTGCTAGCCGGAATCTAGTGGCAGGCCGGCTTTTAGTATATTACTGCTAGACTTGAGTAAATTGTTTAAAGTACTTTTTCCCTAATAGAGGGGTTTAAATCCGAATTCCCATGAATTTTAGAAGTGGATTAGAATGACCTGTAATTATTAATTGCTAGTATGGTCGTTATGATTTTTATTAATGGATGATTGAGTGGTGGTTTGTTAGGTGATTGTTGATTTAATAATATTAATATTATGATCATCAAGGGATTGAAGGAGGTAAGGATAGTGTGTTGAACTACGAGTGGTTTGATCCATTTTTTAGGATACGTAGGCAGCCCGATCGAATATGAGGGTGCAGTCACTAATATTAGAAATAACATAAAGGATCAAGGTGTGCTGGATAAATGTAGTTAAATGGTTATTCATTTCAAGGGAGGTTGCGGTAAAATCTTCTTTGAGGTGGATCCCGCATGATTTACCTCGTGTTAAATGGGTTAATCTGGTGTGGGTCATTTCAGTAGTATCAGAGCGGGGATATGATACCTTGGGAGTGAACGTATAAAGGAGAATGAAGTTAGAAGACCCACTTGATTGAGAAATTGATGTCTGGAATACAAAAATTCCTGAAAACAAATATGTCTTGAGGGCAAGAAGAGGCTTAAGATATAAGAAGTATAAATACTTATTCATGTGGGAATATGAATTATATGGTTTAACTGGAGTACGAAAAACAAAATGGCCTTTAAAGTCATGTTTCTGGGTTCACGGTAGGTAACGCATAATATTTATCAGTTATCTAAGATGTCATGTGGCTTGCGCAATTCTCGAGCATTTGTGCAAACGTATATAGAGTTGAACTAGTTAAGATCCATTTTATATTTAAATAGTATAATATTTTATCTTCCTCATTGAATTTGGGTGAGGGATATGCATTAATGGAAATGTAGAAATATTGTGTATATTATATTTTATTTTTTCTCGTTGATTATGGAAATGTATATGCATATATTATGTTTGCTTGATTATTATGAGAATGTGTTTGTTATAATTGTGTGCGCATCATTATAATTGTGTGATATATATAGATATTGGTGTAGGAATGAATTTATGATTAGATATGATTAGATGTTCCATATTTAAAGGGATTACCAGGAGTAGTATTTTCAGTAAACTTAAGTTTCTAGCTAGTATTTGCCCGAGTTAGATCATGTGGTTTGGTAAATTACATAAATGCATAAGCTTGTGGATGGAATTGTTACATGAGAGTGCACGATTATATCGATCGTTATGCTGTTATGGATTCTCTCGTTATGTGATTGAGCTAGTGTATTTATATTTAAGTGGACTGAAAAGAGAATTTATACATTTCCTGTGAGTTTATTGGATGATTTTTATTTCGCTTGTATGTCATACTTGTTGTGACGTTTACAATATTCATGCTAGCATGTTCTACCTTTCGAGGCGATGTGGCTTCCACATTGTTGATGAAGTCACTCAAGCCCTTTCCACCTTCGGGTGATGTGGTGTCATCAGTGAGATCACTAAAGCCCGATACCCCTCACGTGAAGGTATCAGGAGTATGAGAGTATTTATGTTTGAGAGAAACCTGAGTTATGTTCCGCCTTTGAGACGATATGCCTGTCACGTTGGTAGTAGGGTCACTCATGCCCTTTCCGCTTTCAAGTGAAGTGATGTTGTCGGTGACATCACTCAAGTCTGGTACCCTCTACATCGCCAAATGGAAAGGTATCGAAAGTATGCGAGTACTTATGTCTAGGAGGCACCCGAGTCTGAGTTATGTCTATAACTGCTTCTTATTTCTTTATTGATTGGATGTTTATACATGTATTGTTAGCATCAATGTGATTGACGAGATTGATGCAAGACCGCTTAGTAGTAAACTGTAAAAAACAAAAACAATAGTAAAAAAACATCACACAAACAATTGTTTGGACCTAGGCCAACATAGGGCCCAAACCCAATAACCACCAAGCCCATCTAATAATTGAAGCTGATCGGCGCGTGCGGTACTAGTGATTTTCTTTTGGTGCTCATCTAAAAATATCAACTTTTATATTACTAAAAAGCCTCATAGTTGAATCAATTTTTTGAAAATTCCCGTTTAGATCTGATTAATCTTCTTATAGATGCTTTATTGTTTTTATCTAGAGAGTCCTATTAATTTCTAAATTAAGCCACCTAGACACTAGTCACCAATTGAGTAGAAAAGAATACTTCAATTCAGGGTTAATTCAATAATTCTATTCATCCCACAATAGGGGCATATATACAAGTACACAGGAGTAATCTAACTCTAATAGGAAACAATCTACCCATAAATACAGGATATCCTAATTACATAAGAATCCTAATTATATACGGATTTACAGCAATTCTACACTCCCCCTCAAGTTGGTGCATAGATGTCTATCATGCCAAACTTGTCAATCGAGCTGTCGAACACCTTTCTAGATACTCCTTTAGTAAGAACATCAGCTAATTGCTCTGAGGTTACAAATGGAAATCGAATAACATTTTTGTCAAGATTCTCTTTAATGAAATGACGATCAACCTCCACATGTTTTGTGCGATCATGCTGAACTGGATTATGTGCAATTGCAATGGCAGCTGTATTATCACAATGCAAGTCCATAGGCCTCTTAAGCTTGTAACCCAGTTCCTTCAGAATATTACGGATCCATAACATTTCACAAACTCCATGTGCCATACCTCGAAATTCAGCTTCTGCACTTGATCTGGCAACGACTTTTTGCTTTTTACTACGCAAAGTGACAAGGTTTCCTCCAACAAAAGTGAAGTACCCAGATGTAGAACGTCTGTTAGTGTTATCACCAGCCCAATCTGCATCTGTGTACCCAACAACTTCCAATTCACCCTTTTTCAAACAGTAACCCTCTACTTGGCGCCATCTTCAGATATCTCAAAATACGAAAAACTGAATCCATATGTTCTTCACTAGTGCAATGCATAAACTGACTAACCACACTCACAGCATAAGCAATATCAGGTCTAGTATGAGAAAGATAAATTAACCTTCCTACTAGATGTTGATACCTTCCTTTATCAGTCGGAACTTGATCAGGATAAATACCAAGTCTGTGATTCATCTCAATAGGTGTCTCAATTGGTTTGTAGTCCAGCATCCCAGTTTCAGCCAGTAAATCAAGGACGTACTTGTCAGGACCCACCCCGGGTTAAACCCCTTTAACCCGAAGTAAGTCCTGCGGGGACCACCTCCCAAAGAAGATTCTGCCGAAATTTTGACATAGTCTCCCTTGAAAAGCGGACAACCCTTAACCTGCAATAACCCATAAAACACTTCCAATACCAATATCCATCCTTAATCTTCTGGAGCCATCCTGCTCCCAATAACCAACAACTCCACAAGATACACATCTAATAAATTCAGCAAATAGTTCAACAACTCTGAAAGTAAGTGGTACATAGAGTTCCAAATCTCTAAGAGTTCACCAACAAATAAAGCTACCCGATGTGTATCAGAGCGTCTAAGATTAAGCAGGAACATAGATATATTACAAGTAGGTCAACTCGGAACCTACTGATAGTGCGGAACGTGGCGGTAACTATGCTTGGCCTCCAAGTAGTCTAGTTGGGTCGAGCACTGCAATCTGGGCATTTTAAAACAAAGGGCCCAGGGGAGAACAATGAAAACTGTTAGAGTGAGTGGACAAAAAAGTCAAATATAAAACTCTAATTCTTTTGATGTTCTCCCTTAGAGTTTTCTACGAAAAACCTTATGCACGCACCTCATAGACAATGAATAAATAAATCAAGAAAAACTCCCTTGGCTCAAACATACATATATGTGTGGGGTATTAACCTCATCCACGAGAAATCCGACCTGCTCTACCACGAGAGGGTCTATTGACCTGCTCATCGGAGAGGGTCTCATGACCTGCTCTATTCGGGAGGGTCTATTGACCAGCTACCACCGAAGAGGGTCCCGACCTGCTACTATCCGGGAGGGTCTAATGACCAGCTACCACCGAAGAGGGTCTCGACCTGCTACTATCCAGAGATGGTACCTGCTCAATCTGGAGAGGGTCCATGCTAGCATGCAATACATATAATCAAATCCTTTAACACACTCGTGGGAAATACAATTAGAAAACCAAGTCAAATCACCCTGATTTTACCCCAAAAACATTGGATTTAAAAACCTTTCCAGGAACACAAAAACCGGTTCTCTGCCTTTACTTTAAAACCCGTTTAAATCCAAGAGCCAAGTCTCTCCTTTTTTAAAACTTCCCTCTCCATATTCCCAAAACGGTGATAATCATAAAATCAAATCCCGAGAAAATCCTTTAAAATCACGGGAAAGGTAGGAACCTCTTTCCCGGCTCATTTCTCATTAAAATCATTAAATCTCATTTTCCCAAAATCACCGTAAAACATATAATGGAGGAAATCACATATGCAGGAGAAACCATATAAAGTCTATGGGCATGCACTTTAATTTAAAAGCAAAGGTCCACTCACAGATGCCGCTAGGTCTGCCGGCTACCAGATGGCTGCTCAGCTCGAGCTCCCCCACGTCCTGTCCAAAACATATAAACAGGTCTTAAACCCATAATCAAAGTAAGGGCAACAATAACAAGCTCTACCCTTATCGTTCAACCTTAACCATTACTCGAAAAGCATGGGGAGTCGGCTTCTAAAACCCCGTTAGCGTACAAACCCTTAGTCACGCTCTCAAGCCTAGCCGGTTCTCCCTAAACGACCAGTTATCCTTTAATTACCCAATTAACAAACTGAACCTTCCAAAAATACTTAACATAACAACTAAATCCCCAAAAATTAGAAACTGTCCTTCAATGGCCTTCTCTTAATTTTTTACAATTTAATGGGCAAGAAAAACTGCCCAAAAAGTGGCGGTCGCCGGCAAAGAATTCCAGCGACCTCCGATCGCCACCAAAATTTACCAGCAGCTTCGTCTAAACCATTGGAACCACTTCCTAGTTCAACTCGAAGGCCAATTCAGCCTGTAACTAGGTCAATCGACAAGAATTACAAAACCCGAAACCAAAAGTCAACCCAAACTTCAAATCCTCAATTCTTCCTACACACTTCAAATCTAGCTACCAAATCCTAGGGGCTTAATGTACACCTCAAACCCATCAAAACCATATAAGGAACTCACCGGGAGGTGGCCTGAGGAGGGAGAAATCCGGTGTCAATGAACAGTGCTCAGGCCGTCCCTTCTCGCCGTGATTCCTCTCAAACGGCGGCGACTTAGCTCCGATGACCACCACCAACTTGAAGGTGACACTGCAGGCTTCAATTCGGTACCTAGCACGCGCCCTAACTCCGCCGGACGGAGGAGAAATCCGGTGATGAAATCCGGCGGAAAAACTGTCGGGTTTCGGAGGAATTTTCGAAGTGAACGGTAACTTTTCCAATTTTCACCTTTTCACCGAATTACCTCAGTAACTCACTATATATAGGCTTTTCACCTAAATAGTAACTTTTGTTTTTTTGACCATAACTTCTTCATACGATCTCCGATTTAAACGTGCTACGTGTCCACGGACTCGTAACGACGCCTTCTACAACTTTCATGAAGAAAGTTTCCCCAAATTTCTGACCTAACGAAAAGTCAAATTTTCGACCTTCCACGGTAAAACGGTTACTACGAAATGGTCAACGATCAAAGTAACTTGGGTAGTAACCGACCGTAAATGGATTCTAGAACCGGGATGTGACAGTACTTCCTCTGTGAAAGCGAAATCCCCTTCTTAGACCTTGCAACTTCAATACCCAGAAAATACTTCAGTTGTCTAAGATCCTTCATCTCAAACTCCTTTGACAGATACTCTTGCAATTCATTCATCTCTTTCAGGTCATCTCCTGTAACAATCATGTCATCAACATATACAATCAGAGCTGTAATCTTACCATTCTTGCGTTTGATAAACAAGGTATGGTCAGAATTGCTCTGTTTATATCCAAAGGCTCTCATGGATTTCGAAAATCTTCCGAACCAAGCTCTTGGAGACTGCTTCAAGCCATACAAAGACTTCTTCAGTTTACACACCTTGCCAACGTCACTTGGGTTATTCTTAACACCTGGAGGCACATCCATGTACACTTCTTCTTCCAAATTCCCATTGAGAAAAGCATTCTTCACATCAAACTGGTGCAAGGACCAATCTTTGTTTGCTGCAAGTGAAATTAGAATTCGGATAGTATTGATCTTTGCCACAAGTGCAAAAGTCTCCACATAATCAATTCCATAGCGTTGTGTATATCCCTTGGCAACCAACCTTGTCTTGTATCTGTCAATAGTTCCATCTGCCTTAAGCTTCACAGTAAACATCCAACGACACCCTACAGTCTTCTTTCCGATAGGCATGTCTACTAACTCCCACGTTGCATTCCTTTGAAGGGCTTCCAATTCTTCATTCATCGCCTTTGTCCATTTTAGATCCGTCAATGCATCCTGCACGTTACTAGGAATAGATACATTAGATAATTGATCAACAACAAGTGCATGTGACTCAGATAGCCTATGGTTAGACATAAAATTGGCTACAGGATATTTGGTTTTTGCTTTAATGTTTGGTTCATATTGTTTTTTAGAAACACCCTTGGTAACACTTTGTGATTTCCTAGGTTCTACATTTTCTAACCCAGAAGACTGGTTTAACTTTGGGGTTACCTGAGGTGGATCATTCTGAGCGAATTCTTTAATTGTTGATGTAGAAGAGGGAATGTCTTGTGTGCTAGCTTCTGATTCGGAACTTGCTTTTTCTGATTCAGCAATCACATTTTCTGATTCGGCACTCACACTGCTCTGTTCGGCAATTGCCTTTTCTGATTCGACAATCGCATTTTCTGATTCGGCACTCACACTGTCCTGTTCGGCAATTGCTTTTTCTGATTCGGCACTCACAGTGCCCTGTTCGGCAATTGCTTGTTGATTCGAAATATTTGCTGCTTGCTCACAATTCGTATTTTTATTAAAGTTTCCTCCTTCAAAACGAGCCTCCAAGTTTTCCAACTCTTCAAATTCGTCAAACTCAAAGATACACTGAGGATTCCCTTCACATCCTCTCTCCCCCTGAAGGGAAGACTCAGGAACTCCCCGTGAATAGTAAGGCTCGGATTCACAGAATGAGACATCAAAAGATGTATGTACTGTGTTGATGAGTGGATCATAACATCTGTAGCCCTTCTGAAACTCTGCATAACCCACAAAAATACACTTCCTTGCACGGGGATCAAGCTTGCTCCGTTGTGGCTTCGGTATATGGACATAAGATGTGCACCCAAACACTCGGGGCTCCAAATTAGGCATAGATGAGATTAACAGAAGTTGATGAAGCTTCTGGTGAGGATTCTGAAACTCGATTACCCGTGAAGGGGTACGGTTAATGAGATATGCTGCAGATTTTACAGCTTCTCCCCAATATGACCGAGGTACATTCATGCCAAACAAGGAAACACAAACAACTTCCATCAACTGTCTATTCTTCCATTCTGCTAAACCATTCTGTTGGGGTGTATAAGAGTTTGAGGTTTGATGACGAATTTCATATGACCGGCAAAACTCATTCATAGGTTCATTCACAAACTCTCCACCATTGTCAGACTGGAAAACTCTGATAAATTGTTGATACTGAGTCGCTACCATTTTGTGAAATTCAGTAAACATTTCAAAGACATCACTCTTATTCTTCAGTAATGATACTCAAGTCATGCGAGTGCAATCATCAATAAAAGTTACAAAATATCGGGCACCAGAAAGAGAAGGAATGTTCGCAGGACCCCAAACATCGGAGTCAATCTTCATAAAAGGAATAGGACTTTTATTCAGACTAGGTGAATATGAAATACGGTGGCTCTTGGCCAATTCACAAATGTCACAATGGAAATCTGAATCACTGACCACCGAAAACAAATGAGGTTGCAGCTTCTTAAGATAACTAAAAGATAAATGACCTAAACGCCGATGCCATAACCATACAGCTTCCTTTTCATTCTCTACCGCGGTGATCTGATTAGCTTGCCCCAAAAGATGCTTTTGTTTCTCTCCATTCTCTGTCAGATCCAGATAGTATAAATTCCCCCTTCTAACAACATAACCAAGAATCCGCCGAGTCAGAATGTCCTGAAACACACAGAAAGACAGATAAAAGGTCACAATACATGCAAGAGCTAGAATAATTTGACCATCAGAGAGGAGATTATAAGCTAGTGATGGAACAACTAAGACAAACTCCAGGGTTAAGTTATTAGACAAGACAACAGAACCTTCTCCGGTAACCGGAGTTGGAGTACCATCAGCAGTAGAGACAACATTTTGGGAGGAATGTTTAAGCTTTGTCACAAGGTTAGGGTCATTGGTCATATGATCAGATGCACCTGTATCAATTATCCATGTATTATTCAAAGTAACCTTACCCTTCATACCTGACTGAGCTACATTAGCGGAGGCATTGTCTTGATGCTCTTCCTCTATAGTAGCAACGGCAGCCTTGCCCAGATTCTTTCGTGGTTTTTTGGTGAAGTCCCACCAATCGGGGTAACCAATCACTTCATAGCATCTCTCCTTGGTGTGACCTATTTCTCCACAATGAATGCACTTTCTGTTTGCAAAAGGACTTGGTTTACTTAAGGGGCGGCGTGGAGGAGGACCCGAGAGGCCCGGAGGAGGACCCTGCTTGCGTTAAACAGCCATAACTGAGGATTCGGTAGGTACAGAACGCCCCATAGCCTGTTTCTCTGACTGTACCTTGCGAATGTAAGCATAGCTCTGCTCTAAGGAGAATTTTGGTTCCTTTCTCAAGATCTCTCCGCGCACCTGATCATACTCCGAGTCAAGTCCACTCAGAAACATGTAAACACGCAACCGGGACATTGCTGAAGTCTCTTGAACTACAGCTGCAACATTATCATTCTGAGAGGCTACCCTTTGATCAATCTCCTGGAACATGGCCACCAATTTATTGTAGTAGGTAGGAATATGCCGTTCATTCTGCTTTGCTTCGAAGCACTTTTTGTTCAATTCAAAGATCCGGGTTTCATCAGAGTCATCATAAAAGGTTTGCTCTACAGCTTCCGAAATATCTTTTGCAGTAGGAAGACGAATATACCGGTTCATTAGAGAAGACTCCACGGAGTCAATGAGCCAACTTTTCACTTTTTCATTATCCGTGGCCCAAGCTTCATATTCTGCAGAATTCATGGCGGGTTCAGCCTTTGCTCCAGTTAGATAACCAACCTTTCTCCGTGCTCCAATGCGCATCTTCATGAGGGGAGCCCATATGGTGTAGTTGGACTCATTCAAGACAACACTAGTTGGGAACGTCGAGTTGTCTTGTTGGGTGGTGTAGTGGTGATGGATGATTTGTGAGAATGGTTGATGCTCTGTCATAATTGCCTTCTGGGGATCCGATTGTTCGCCTTCAATTACATGTCCTGCCATTGAGGAATTCGGATTTTTTTCAAGATTGGGTTTTTAGGGTTTCAAGATGGTTCGATTTCAATGGTGGTAGTGGTGGTACGCAACGGTTTGTGGTGGTAGTTTGGGTGTTCTTCGAGATTCAGGATTCAAAGGATACAAAGCAAGTTCAAATGATTGAACCTGCTCTGATACCAAGTAGAAAAGAATACTTCAATTCAGGGTTAATTCAATAATTCTATTCATCCCACAATAGGGGCATATATACAAGTACAAAGGAGTAATCTAACTCTAATAGAAAACAATTTACCCATAAATACAGGATATCCTAATTACATAAGAATCCTAATTATATACGGATTTACAGTAATTCTACAAATGGTTTAGAACATTAATTTAAACAAACATGACATTAGTCGAGAACAAATTCCAGACACCCTTACAAATTATGTCTAATTTTAACTTCACCTGCACCATCGCACTCTGGCCACCTCAAGTTGGCATTGGCCCACGACCAAAAATTGATTGCCCTAAGAGCAGATGCAGCAATGGACTAAAAGGGTGGGTTGGAGTGTGGGTTGGAGTGAAAACTCCTTCCACCGTTCTTAAATCAGCCTGGGGTAATGTTGGGACCCACCATGAATTGGTCCAACCCGACCAAGAGGTGGATTGATTCTCAGTCCATATATTAGTCTGGGGTAATTTCCGCGGAGCCCATAAATCAGTCCCCCATGTGCAACAACGGTCCTTTTCCAACGGGAAGAATTCTGAATGAAAAAAAACGGACACTTAATCTAGACCATTAATTATGATCTGATGCATGAAATTCAAACACAACGGTATTATTCCGGAAAATGAAAAAAATATTTTTAAAATCTATAAAATCTATAAAATCTCCTATAAATACCACTCTTCTTCCTCATTTTTCACAAATTTAATCTATGCATCTCTTCCTTCTCCTATCCATCTCTTCCTTCTTCACCATATAAGTTCTTCACCATATTACATTTTATTCTCCACCAATTCTACCTATATATATATCCTTCTTCACCTATTTGTTTTTTTTTCTTTCATTCCCCGATAACAAAATGGGAGAGGCCGGTTGTGCATGGACCAAAGAGGGAGAACTTCAATTGTGTGAATCATGGGTGGCGATGACCGTATGCCCCATTACCGGCAATCAACAAACCGTTCAAAGGTTGTGGCATAAGGTTCGGGATCATTATGTTGAAAATTGGACGGGAACAACCCCGGTTCGCCCACCTTTGGCTCTTCAATCTCATTTTAAGCCATTGAAAAAATTACTCAAGCAATGGCACAATGCAAAAATTCAAGTTAGGAATCATCGACGAAGTGGCACCAATCAATTAGATGAGGTAGAAATTTTAGTGCATCCCCTTAATTTAATGGTTATTAATGTTTATAATATTTGAATTTTTTTCTTATAGGAAAAACAAATTGAATTGGAGTTTCTAAGGGTGGCTAAAAAGCAATTTGATCATGAAGAATGTTGGGAGGCGGTGAAAGACCACCCTACTTTCAGAGATCCACCAACTCCTCATGTTGCCCCGTTTGTCTATTCTACGGCTAGTGAATCCCAAACTGAATCACCAATTAATTTAGGTGATGAAGTTGTTTTAGAGACGCCCTCTAGCTCTGTTGGAAGGCCAATGGGTCAAAAGGCCGCCAAAGAAG
This sequence comes from Comarum palustre, assembly GCA_951800085.1. Classification (NCBI taxonomy): domain Eukaryota; kingdom Viridiplantae; phylum Streptophyta; class Magnoliopsida; order Rosales; family Rosaceae; genus Comarum; species Comarum palustre. The sequence continues at coordinate 8,044,308 of OX637582.1, read as the reverse complement.
CAAGAAGGAAAGGAAAAGGTAAAGAAGATGAGGTGAGTGCATCCATGGTTCAAGCATTACTAGCCATCACCGAGAGCAACAAAATTTCCAATGAGCTACTTAAAAAAAGATAAGAGGACCGTCGTGCCGAAAGTGAAAGAATGATGGCTTTTGAAGAGGCAAAAGAGGATGCAAGGATAATGGCTATGCGTTCTAGTGAAATTTCCCCGGATTCAAAGGATTGGTTTAAAAAATTGAAGAGGGACATAAGGAGGAAAACCGATGATAATGCCAATGCGGATTGCTATAGGCCTCTTTTTGAGGAACCACAATCCCCACAATAGAGTATTTCATTTCAATTGTATTTTTCTTGAATTGTTTAGTTGATTGTATTAATGTTTTGCAAGTTTACTACCTCAAATCAAAGTTTACTAGGGGTAGTAAACTTTATTTTTTTGCATCTAAGTTGATTTTTCTCTGCTTTAAGGTGTGTTATGGTCTTTAGAGATACCGTTTTTCAAGTTTACTACCCCTAGTAAACTTTATTTTTTCGCATCTAAATTGATAGTATAAGTTTACTGACGAGGCCGTTTGTTAACAACCTGCAATTTAAAACCCTATCGTGTAGTAACTGTAAGTAGGGATCGTTCAAGCCGGGGACACTAGGGAAGGATTATGTCTGCAAAACAAATCGTTAGTAACATTCACAAATAAAACATACAAGTACAATTCTGTCACAACTATACAAGTATAACACACATGATAATATTCACAAATATAAACATATTTACATCGAAATAGATGGGAGTTGAAAGTTGGTTCGAAATATTAAGAAAATAAAACAGAAATATTTACATACATTGGTCAATCAATACTCAAGCACAAGATATAGCAAACACCGATTAGAGAACATATAAGTTTTATGAAAGATCAAGTTATTATGTTTATGTTATCACAGATGAAAATTAATTCCAACTATTTAGACTTCTCATGTAACTTAGAACTTACGACACGCATCATCCTAAGTTTATGTGTCATCCTGTTTAATGCTTACGACCCGCATCACATTAACACAAAATACACTTACCGTTCATGAGTCATTGGAGACATGATCCTAGGTATGTCGTCACTCATCCTATTCAACATGCAAATCTCTCACCCTACCATCCCTTGGCAGCAACTAGAATTGAGAGCCCGACCCGGTGAACTCAACCTAAAATACTACGGCGCATGAAACACCCCCCTAATAGCTAACTTGTGATCATTCAAATTAACCTAAGGTTCGATTATATGCTCGGGTGAAGATTAATCAATTCAACATCTACTAAACACAAACATAAACAACTTAAACTAAATCATAATCCTAACATGCAATCTAAATCGTTACACAACAAACATATTCATGTGCAAATCACCAAGAAGAGTTCATAACATGCTTATCATGTAAAACCGAAAACCAAATTGCATATATATATATAATAACAAACTGTTTTTACACAGAAAATACATGCACAAACCATGGATTTATTCATCCTTAACCTACCTATATAGGTCGGCAAAGGGTGAGAAGATGATCGGCGGAAGATGGGCAGTTGGCAGCAAGGGTTGGCGGCGGCGGCTTGGTGTTTTTCTGTGTAAGGAGGGTTTTTGGTAGAGTTTGGCTATACTATGTTTTGAGCAATTGAAAGACACTTTTTCTACTGTATTACATGTGTATTTATAGAGACAAAACCCTAAGAAAACCTAATGAAAATTCGGCAGCCCCTTGTGTTCCAAACCGGGTAGGTTTCTCTTCTTTCCTTGTTGGAGTTGTCTTCCTTCTCTTTAATTTGCTGACTTGGAAAATACTTTAAAATCTTCTTTTTCTGATTTCATGGACTCTTCTTCATGTGTGTGGGTCGGCATTGGGCTCTCTTTTATGCTCATGGACTCCTAGGACAGCCGAAAAGGTTCCATAATCTCGGTAGACCGAGTTATCCTGTTTTGACCGGGATAACTTTCGTAATTGTTATTTTCGGCTTCTCCTTGGTGATTTCTTTGATTCTTCTTCTTCTAAACAACTTCCCATATCATCATTAAGCTCTTCATTAATCATTTGGCATGCTTGGGAAGGATTTTGGTGAAGAAACACACTCACGAACTCGGTAGACAACTTCAGCAAATTCTGTCCTGTTTCCAGCAGACTGACCTCCGGCCATTGTTTCCGGCATAACTCCTTCCTCAGACCTTGGATTGCTGCGATTCCAAAAGATTTAGAAACTAGACATCCACAGCTTTCCATCCATATATGGCACGTTCCCTAGTTCCTCCTGGATAGTCCTAGGGAAATCTTTGAAGTTGAGTTATGGTTTCTGGAAATCCTCTGTTTCTGTTCCGAATTCATGCTTTTGGCCTCTTGTCTTTCCATGCTTCTTTTGTGACCTTCCATAAGTCCGATCCTCACGATTCTTGTTTTGTTATGTCCATATACATGTCACCTACACATTCAAAAGATATAATCAAGTAATGACAATGTATTGGTTTACAGAAACTTAAGAAAATCAAGAACACTTCCAAGTTCAGCTTTTAACGATATTGCACATACTTTATCTATTTTACACATGTTTTAGCCAATATTCTACAAATAATCCCTTATGCTAAATATCTACTAATATTAATCAAATAATGGATAAACAAAGCATAAATGAGGGTAAAACATATTAAGAACGTAGCATAAAATGCTCCTATCAACTACCCCACACTTACCCTTTGCTAGTCCCTAGCAAACTAAATATAAGACTCTACTAACACTAATGACACAAAAACAATTAACACTTAAACAACTAATACCCTTAAATGATTTGTCTCAGATTCTTTAGCATGCATAACTTTCAAGTTTGAACATTTGAATGAAAAGCATAATTGCAAAGCTTCATAAGCATGTATTATAGCATGAACAAATAAGATATGAGATCATATAGCACAAACATGTATGATAACCGTTCCACCTCACAATGGCATACTCTCTTCTTTTCACTCATCCATGGTATTCACTCAATAGTATATGTAAGGGAAAAGATGATAAGATAACAAATAACTTGCATATTTCATCAAATAAAAGCTCTTTGTGAATAGAAATTCATGGAAAAACCTCATATAACAACTATGTGCAATAATGGACCAAAACCATATGCTTGACTTATGAGAAAATCTCCACAAATCAAATTTAGCTCTCTTAAGAATCATGAATTAATCTCAATAAAAATGGTTGTAATGGGGCTTGGTTTTATAAGGTAGGAACTTTTAGATAAGTGGTGCTATAAGAAATCACCAAGACTTTAGCAAATCTCGCTCCTCCTCATGTCTTCACTTCACGGGTCGAATTTCTTCATGTTGGACCCATACGTCATTCTTGACTTCTCTCCATATTGTGAACAGGACAAAGGTCATATAAACACTTTTAGACCTTCAAATAATTACTAACTCCAAATTCATAAAACATTACAAAAAACACCAAAACTTTATGCCTTGAACTTTTGATCCGAAACTCTTTTATTTTCCGATTTCTTCTCTTTTTTTTTTCTTTCTTTTTCGGAATTTTTTTCTTAAACACATTTTTTTTCGGACATACAATTTTTTTTTTTCGGCACATATACAATACAAAACAATGGTGTTTAACCCCACACTTCAACTCCACCCCACACTTGTTCTTTGACATCACATTACAGCTCCATCGAAAAATGTTTGGCCAAGTCTTGATAACAAGGTCAAGGATTAACTATTCTAAGCTGAGGAATTCTGTTTAAAGGTGATGAAAGAAAAGGCTTAATGTAGGCTCAAAGGGGTTAACTAAGGAGTCCCACGACGGGCACAAAATAGGCATATGCTTTATTTGGCTATGGTGGTAATCCTAAAGAGATTAAATTCAATCATATTCAAAATCAAGACATGTTATGATTATAAAGCTTCGAAAATCACATAAGCAAGTTCTAGTAAATTCTAGAGTCCATTAAAAAGCTATAGCACATAGTCATTGAATTTGCAAAGAATGATGAGGTTTCGAAAAATAGTGAAAATTTAGTGAAAATTTCGAAAAAATTTAAGAAAAAATCGGCACATAATTCACTCATGAAAGAAAGTTTTTGGGCTCAAAAGCTCACATAGGTTATTTAGAACTATTTAATCAAACATGCATACTTCATTATCAATCAGGTCTCAAATATTCATACTAATTCACAATATCCATGAAACTCGCAATTTCTTAAAATAAATGTCAAACTATCAATCATGCATTCACAGATATAGTTCATCATAGACTTTTAAGGGTATATCCTAAGACACAAAACAAAATAAAAACAAATTTGAAAAATTTCGACAAAAATTGAAACAAAAAATTTCGGAAAATTTGAAAAACACACCAAATTACTATGTAACCTCTACCCCACACTTAGAAAATTACATTGTCCTCAATGTAAACCCAGAATCATGTCATAATTTCCTAAGCATGTGTCTAAGTCACATAATAAACAAAATATCAACCATAAAAGTGAAGGGATAAGAAAATGCAAACTCTCGTTGATGGCTCCTCCACTGCTACGGTTGAAATGAGTTGCCTCTCATGCAGTGCTTAATGTTTATAGTCTATCAGCCTAGACTCTTCTCTTCTTGCTCCTAGATGGCGTTATTCTGCATTTGTTGGTGGCTCTGTCACACAAATCTCCTCGGTTACGTGTTCCCTGAATGTGCTGTAATAAGGTTTAAGTCGATGACCATTGACCTTAAACTTATTTCCCGAAGTAGCTCTTTGAATCTCAACTGCACCATAAGGAAACACATTAGTAACAATAAAGGGTCCTTGCCAACGGGAACGAAGCTTACCTGGGAAAAGTCTAAGTCTAGCATTGAACAGAAGGACTTGTTGTCCTATTTCAAAGTGCTTCCCTCGTATCATGTTATCATGATACGCCTTCGTCTTCGCCTTATATGTCATGGCGGATTCATAGGCATCATTCCTTATTTCTTCAAGCTCACAAATTTGTAGCTTCCTATGCAATCCAGCCTCGTCCTTGTCCATGTTGAATTTCTTGACCGCCCACCATGCTCTATGCTCCAACTCCACAGGAAGATGGCATGCTTTGCCATACAATAGCCTAAATGGCGAAGTTCCTATCGGCGTCTTGAACGCAGTCCTGTAGGCCCATAGTGCATCATCTAATCGATCACTCCAATCTTTCCTTGTTGGTCCTACAGTCTTCTCCAAAATCTGCTTGATCTCTCTGTTGGAAGTCTCAGCCATGCCACTTGTTTGAGGATGATATGGCGTTGATACTTTGTGGGTGACTCCATATTTCTTGAGCAAAGCCTCAATAGTTCGATTGCAGAAATGTGATCCACCATCGCTTATCAAAACTCTTGGCGTTCCAAACCTAGCAAAAATGTTAGTTTTGACAAACTCTGCAACAACTTTAGAATCATTAGTCCTGGTGGCTTTTGCTTCTACCCATTTCGACACATAATCAACCGCCAATAAAATATAAAGAAAACCTTTAGATGAAGGAAAAGGACCCATGAAATCAATGCCCCAAACATCAAATATTTCGACAACTATGATAGGGGTTAAGGGCATTTGATCTCTCTTACCTAAATTACCTGTTCTTTGGCAACGATCACATGAAGCACATGTTGTATAAGCGTCTTTGAATAACGTTGGCCAATAGAAACCGGCTTCCAACACCTTTCTAGCTGTTCTTTTCGGTCCAAAGTGTCCTCCACACGCCTCCTTGTGGCAAAAATTCAAGATGGATTGATGCTCTTCTTCTGGCACACAACGTCGAATGACTTGGTCCCCACATTGTCTCCACAAATATGGCGTATCCCATATGTAATGTCGAGCGTCCTTCTTGATTTTGATCCTTGTATGGTTCGGCATAGATGAAGGAAAATTCCTTGTCACAATGTAGTTCACCAAATCGGCATACCATGGTTCCTTAACTTCCATTCGAAACAGTTGTTCATCCGGGAACGATTCGGACATAGGAATGGTATCCTCCTCATGCACAATTCGGCTAAGATGGTCTGCTACAATATTCTCGCATCCTTTCTTATCCTTTATCTCAATGTCGAACTCCTGGAGTAGCAAGATCCATCGAATGAGCCTTGGCTTAGCATCCTTCTTTGTCAACAAATACCTTAAAGCTGCATGATCAGAATAAACAACAACTTTAGAATTCAAAAGATAAGATCGAAATTTTTCTAAAGCAAAAATAACAGCTAAAAGTTCTTTTTCAGTGGTAGTATAATTCAGCTGGGCATCGTTGAGTGTCCGTGACGCATAGTAAATGACGCAGGGCTTCTTGTCCTTGCGTTGGCCGAGCACAGCTCCCATTGCATAATCCGAAGCATCGCACATCAACTCGAATGGCAAATCCCAATCCGGTGGCGTCATGATAGGTGCAGTTGTTAACAATTCCTTCAATTGCACGAACGCATCCTCGCATTCCCTAGACCATGAAAACGGCACATCTTTCTGTAACAAGGAAGTAAGTGGTTTTGCCACCAAAGAAAAGTCCTTGATGAACCTCCTGTAAAAACCTGCATGGCCAAGAAACGAACGAACCTCTCTCACCGTTGAAGGTGAGGGTAAGTGATGCATAATATCTATCTTGGCTTTATCAACTTCTAATCCTTTAGCAGAAACAATATGACCTAAAACTATACCTTGATTTACCATGAAATGACATTTTTCCCAATTTAGTACAAGGTTAGTTTCTACACACCGGTTTAAAATCTTCTCTAAATTCTCTAAGCATGCATCGAAATTTTTGCCATATACACTAAAATCATCCATAAAAACTTCAATGATATTTTCTATATAATCAGAGAAAATAGAATACATACAACGTTGAAATGTACCTGGGGCGTTGCACAATCCAAAAGGCATTCGTCGATAAGCAAATGTACCAAAGGGACATGTAAACGTTGTTTTCTCTTGATCTTCCGGGTGTATCATGATCTGGTTGTATCCACTATATCCATCCAAGAAGCAGTAGAACTCGTGACCTGCTAATCTTTCCAACATCTGGTCCATAAACGGCAAAGGCATGTGATCCTTCCTGGTTGTGGCGTTTAGCCTTCTGTAATCAATACACATGCGATAACCTGTTACCAACCGTTGTGGCACTAGCTCATTCTTCTCATTCTCTACAACAGTCACGCCACTCTTCTTGGGCACAACCTGAACGGGTGAAATCCACTGACTATCCGAAATAGGATAGATTACACCGCAATCTAACAACTTAATCACCTCGTCCTTTACAACTTTCATCATTGGAGGATGCAAACGTCTCTGAGCCTCTCTGGTAGGTTTGGCGCCATCCTCAAGTAAGATTCTGTGAACACATTTTGTAGGACTTATTCCCTTGATGTCTGCCAAAGTCCAGCCAATGGCAGCTGTGTTCTTCTTTAAAACTGCAACTAGCTTGTTCTCTTGTTGCTTTGTCAACGTTGATGACACAATAACTGGTAGAGTGTCATCTTCTCCAAGAAAAACATACTTCAAGTGCTTTGGAAGAGCTTTTAGCTCTAACTCAGGGGCCTGTTCCACAGATGGTAACAACTTATTAGTGGAAATTGGAATTGACAAGGGAGTATACCTTTTGTAGATTGGTCGTGAGTCAAGCTCCCTCACAACTTCAAGTATGGACGGCTCCAAATTAATCAAAGCCTCCTCATCTCGCTCTCCAAACTTATCAAAACCGACCCCTTGCTCAATGGTTAATTGCTATGCTTGGTGTGTGGTCATTGCACAATGTGCAATGCCAAATCTATGTTCGGATCCGTACCTGGCATCACCAAGCATGTCGACATTCCTGCTGCCCCCAACAAGTTCATCCTCAATTTCAGCTCTTGGAAACTTCATGGAATTAAAAATATTGAAGCTGATCATCTCGCCATCAAATTCCATTGTTAGGTTGCCTCCAGCAACGTCGATGTTTGTTCTTGCAGTGCGCATGAAGGGTCGTCCCAACAACAGTTGTGTTGAGTTAGAAAGTGACTCCTCCATTTCCAAAATGTAGAAATCTGCAGGAAAGATTAGTTGATTCACCTGCACAAGAACATCTTCAACATACCCCATAGGGTATTTGTTAGAATGATCCGCCAATTGGATCACAACGTTATCAGTTTTCAGCGGTCCTAGATCTAAGGATGCATAAACATTATGGGACATGACATTAATCGAAGCTCCTAGATCTAGCATGACATTATCAAAACGTGTTGAACCAATAACACAAGGGATAGAAAAACTCCCTGGATCCTTCATTTTTGGCGGCATTTTCCTTTGGAGAACCGCAGACACCGTCTCACTCATCTTGACAACTTGTGTCTCCCTTGTGTGCCTTCTTGTTGTGCAAAGCTCCTTCAAGAACTTAGCATACTTTGGGATTTGTCGAATGCACTCCAACAAGGGAAGGTTCACATTCACCTTCCTAAAAACCTCCAACACTTCTTCGTCGGATTTATCCTTTCTATTCTTTGTGAACCTAGAAGGAAAAGGCAAACAAGAAGATTGATTAGTATTAACTAAATCACTAGGGTTCGAAATCATACCTTCCTTCTTTGAAGTTGCCGGATCTTTTTCAAGATCCCTTTTTTTCATTGCCTCCAAGTCTTCCTTGCTTGGCTCAGCTTCTTTGTTTCGCACGGTTTTTCCTTGATCTTGCCCATGTGTTTCGGCATTGGCATTATGCTCGGCATTCTCTTGCATTATGAGCTCGGCATCACCTTCTTCATCACTCATGTCCAACACTCCAAGTCCTTTTGTGGTTTTAGGCTTTGAAGGTGGTGACAACAAGGTTTTCCCACTTCTTGTGACAACAATTTGTGCTTGCTCGTTCTTGGGATTCTTGATGACACCTCCTGGCAACCTCCCTTGTTCATTGAATTTCCCCATAAAGTCCACAACTTGCCCCATTTGATTCTTTAATTCCATAATGTCTTTCGACATCAAGGCAATGTCCTTGGTGTTGGTTTGAGTTGTGGCCAACAAAGATTGTGTCGAAGTGGCAATGTTCTTGAAGATTTCATCATAATTTTGCTGCCCACTTGGCTGTCCTCCTTGTTGGTAGGGTTGGTATGGCCTTGGCATGAAATTGCCTTGAGGCCGTGCCATGTAAGTACTTGGTTGCTGCCCTTGTGCGTTTGGTTGTGGATTCAGCACGTTGTTGTTGTTGCTCCAACGGAAGTTTGGATCGTTGGCTCTTGGATTGAAGTTTTGAAAACGTGTCTGACCTCCTGAACCTTGGACATTGCCGAACCCTCCTTGGTAACCCACGGCATTCACATCTTCAATGTATGAGTTCACCTGATTGCATTGCTCTGATGTATGTCCTTCTAAGCTGCACACACCACAAACTGACACATTCTTCTCCTTTGCTAATTTCGACACCATCAATGTCAACTTGTTCAAGTCTTCCTTCAACTCATGTATGGCACTTGACTCGTCATGATCACTTATCTTGTTGGCACGTCTTGTTGCAAATGAGCCGAATTGTTGATTGTTGGTTGCTCTCATCTCCAACAAGTTGCTTGCCTCTTCTCTACTTTTCTCCATAAGTGAGCCACCAGCTGCTGAATCTAAGAATTGTCTTTCCATAGGGCGCAGACCCTCATAAAAATACTGAAGCAGCAGGCCCTCACGGATGCCATGATTGGGGCATGACGCCACAAGTGCCTTGTACCTCTCATAATATGCATCGAAAGACTCATCCACATCCTGCTTAATTGAAGTGATCTCCTTTCGAATTTGTGTTACCCTTGACGATGGAAGATACTTAAGGAGAAACTCATTCATCATAGTAGCCCATGACGTGATCCGTCCAGCTGGCACTGCAAAGAACCACTCCCTAGCTTTATCCTCTAGTGAAAACGGAAATGATTTCATTTTCACAAGTTGCAAGTCAGCTCCTCTAGGGCACATGATGTCGCAACTAAACTCAAATTGTTGTAAGTGTCGGTTCGGATCTTCTCCACTTAACCCATGAAATCTCGGCAGTTGATGGAAGAAACCACCTCTTAGTTCGAAGTCAGCCGTTTTCCCTGTTTCCACAGCTGGATAGGTGACATTGGCTGGCCTGACTCCTGTGCCATTAACTTGCCCATTTTCTTCCCTGAGTGAAGTCATTCTTAATTCAACTGAGTGTGGTGGTGATGAATTCGGTGTTGAGTGATGAGATGTTGACGGTATGTTGATGGCAAGCTCCTCTTGGACACGTATAAGTCGGTTGTTGATGTCTCGTGTCCAAATGTCAGAACCGCTCATTCACCTACAAAACAGGATGGCACAATTGGCCAAGACCAAGTTAGTAAGTCATAAGGAATTTGAAAAACAAAACTAACCAAGAATTATGAATAGGTTTCGGCATCTAAGATAAAATTAACATACTTAAATAACACACACACAAACATGACATATTAGAAACACATAATATATAAACTAACCATGGCATCACACAAAACTGTAACGAACATGAAAATTGGACAAAAACATATTCACACACACGGCAAACAATATATTGAGCTCGGCATTCACACATACACACGGCAAACACTGACATTTATCAACAAGGCATAAGTATACATACGGCATTCATAGTTACATAAAGACAAAAATCATGACAAAAACATAATGTGATGACATCTCACCCTAAAATGTTTCTACTTGATTTTATTAACCCCTAATTTTCAAGGTACGTGGAGCAGGGAAGACCACTGTGCAATGGACTGATACAGCCCAAGGTAGTGTTATGCTTCGTCCGATATACCTCAAAAATTAAAGCCAAGTTAATTTGAAGTTCATGGCGTCATACATGTCTAAGTAAATTCTAGCGTTTAAAGTGTGGTGATGCTTCGGCCCAAGCATTTGGCTAGTTCGAGCGGATTCCGTGGTTTCAGAAGGCAAGTGTCAATGTCACGGGGGGCGAACCCCCTACAAGAACCAGGCAGGACTCGTTTGTGATCAAGGAGGCGGACCCCTATCGACCCCTTCACCGAGAAGAGTGGTCAGTCATGATCTTGAGATCCAATTGGACAAACCTGAATTCCATATCTATGACAGAACGGCCCCTTACTCAGCTAGGAACAAACTCGGGTCACTAGACCACTCGACAAGTGTTAATCAAAGCCGCCCTCAACCTCATGAAATCCGCAAATAACATGAAGGGTTTAGGCTAAGATTAACAAATGCGGCTTCTCCCTACATGTTACACTTTAAAAACCACAATAAACTCCAACACATATGAAACAATCAACCTCCTAAATATTTACTAAGTTACAACACATATGACATGAAAATATACACATATATTCGGCACCTACACAAAAATATAAGAAAGAAATTGTTAGTCAAAAATTGTGGCACAAAATATACAACTTTCACACCAAAGAATTCGGCACATACACAAATCTACAATGTACAAATTAACAATACACACAAATACATTAGAAACATATGTGTTTTACACACATAATTCGGCACCTACAAAAGAAAACAAAGTTAATTCACAAACATATACAACACAAAAATCCTTTTTAGTATCCCCGGCAACGGCGCCAAAAACTGACGAGGCCGTTTGTTAACAACCTGCAATTTAAAACCCTATCGTGTAGTAACTGTAAGTAGGGATCGTTCAAGCCGGGGACACTAGGGAAGGATTATGTCTGCAAAACAAATCGTTAGTAACATTCACAAATAAAACATACAAGTACAATTCTGTCACAACTATACAAGTATAACACACATGATAATATTCACAAATATAAACATATTTACATCGAAATAGATGGGAGTTGAAAGTTGATTCGAAATATTAAGAAAATAAAACAGAAATATTTACATACATTGGTCAATCAATACTCAAGCACAAGATATAGCAAACACCGATTAGAGAACATATAAGTTTTATGAAAGATCAAGTTATTATGTTTATGTTATCACAGATGAAAATTAATTCCAACTATTTAGACTTCTCATGTAACTTAGAACTTACGACACGCATCATCCTAAGTTTATGTGTCATCCTGTTTAATGCTTACGACCCGCATCACATTAACACAAAATACACTTACCGTTCATGAGTCATTGGAGACATGATCCTAGGTATGTCGTCACTCATCCTATTCAACATGCAAATCTCTCACCCTACCATCCCTTGGCAGCAACTAGAATTGAGAGCCCGACCCGGTGAACTCAACCTAAAATACTACGGCGCATGAAACACCCCCCTAATAGCTAACTTGTGATCATTCAAATTAACCTAAGGTTCGATTATATGCTCGGGTGAAGATTAATCAATTCAACATCTACTAAACACAAACATAAACAACTTAAACTAAATCATAATCCTAACATGCAATCTAAATCGTTACACAACAAACATATTCATGTGCAAATCACCAAGAAGAGTTCATAACATGCTTATCATGTAAAACCGAAAACCAAATTGCATATATATAATAACAAACTGTTTTTACACAGAAAATACATGCACAAACCATGGATTTATTCATCCTTAACCTACCTATATAGGTCGGCAAAGGGTGAGAAGATGATCGGCGGAAGATGGGCAGTTGGCAGCAAGGGTTGGCGGCGGCGGCTTGGTGTTTTTCTGTGTAAGGAGGGTTTTTGGTAGAGTTTGGCTATACTATGTTTTGAGCAATTGAAAGACACTTTTTCTACTGTATTACATGTGTATTTATAGAGACAAAACCCTAAGAAAACCTAATGAAAATTCGGCAGCCCCTTGTGTTCCAAACCGGGTAGGTTTCTCTTCTTTCCTTGTTGGAGTTGTCTTCCTTCTCTTTAATTTGCTGACTTGGAAAATACTTTAAAATCTTCTTTTTCTGATTTCATGGACTCTTCTTCATGTGTGTGGGTCGGCATTGGGCTCTCTTTTATGCTCATGGACTCCTAGGACAGCCGAAAAGGTTCCATAATCTCGGTAGACCGAGTTATCCTGTTTTGACCGGGATAACTTTCGTAATTGTTATTTTCGGCTTCTCCTTGGTGATTTCTTTGATTCTTCTTCTTCTAAACAACTTCCCATATCATCATTAAGCTCTTCATTAATCATTTGGCATGCTTGGGAAGGATTTTGGTGAAGAAACACACTCACGAACTCGGTAGACAACTTCAGCAAATTCTGTCCTGTTTCCAGCAGACTGACCTCCGGCCATTGTTTCCGGCATAACTCCTTCCTCAGACCTTGGATTGCTGCGATTCCAAAAGATTTAGAAACTAGACATCCACAGCTTTCCATCCATATATGGCACGTTCCCTAGTTCCTCCTGGATAGTCCTAGGGAAATCTTTGAAGTTGAGTTATGGTTTCTGGAAATCCTCTGTTTCTGTTCCGAATTCATGCTTTTGGCCTCTTGTCTTTCCATGCTTCTTTTGTGACCTTCCATAAGTCCGATCCTCACGATTCTTGTTTTGTTATGTCCATATACATGTCACCTACACATTCAAAAGATATAATCAAGTAATGACAATGTATTGGTTTACAGAAACTTAAGAAAATCAAGAACACTTCCAAGTTCAGCTTTTAACGATATTGCACATACTTTATCTATTTTACACATGTTTTAGCCAATATTCTACAAATAATCCCTTATGCTAAATATCTACTAATATTAATCAAATAATGGATAAACAAAGCATAAATGAGGGTAAAACATATTAAGAACGTAGCATAAAATGCTCCTATCATTTACTAGGGGTAGGAAACTTTAGCAAAAAGTTTACTACCCCCAGTAAACTTTATTTTTTCGCATCTAAATTGATTTTTCTCCATTTTAAGGTGTGTTATGGACTTTAGAGATACTGTTTTTCAAGTTTAATACACCCGGTAGAAGTTTACTAGGGGTAGTAAATTTTAGTAAAAATTTTACTACCCCCAGTAAACTTTATTTTTACGGCTTTTCGCATCTAAGTTGATTTTTCTCAGTTATAAGGTGTGCTATGGCCTTTAGAGATACTGTTTTTCAAGTTTAATACCTCTAGTATAAGTTTACTAGGGGTAGGAAACTTTAGTAAAAAGTTTACTACCCCTAGTAAACTTTATTTTTTTTCGCATCTAAATTGATTTTTCTCCATTTTAAGGTGTGTTATGGCCTTTAGAGATACTGTTTTTCAAGTTTAATACACCCGGTAGAAGTTTACTAGGGGTAGTAAATTTTAGTAAAAATTTACTAGGGGTAGTAAACAATTTTCCGGCGGTTGAAATGAAACAACAAAGCACACATTCAATATTATTAAATCTAACTAAATATAACTCACGTACAACATTATTTGAGGGAAATGAAAAATTACAAACTAAGGAGAGCATCACTTCATCACTTGATTATGCAAATCATTTGTTAATATGAATTACCAAATCATCTCGTAACACCTTGTGAAGGTAGGCAGAACGTAATTGGAAGCTAGCATCTAAGAAGGCAGGTAAGGTTTCTCCGGCCCTCAAAACCGGTTCATGGCGGATAACATTACCTTCCCGATCCACCGGTCGTTCATAGACGTTTGCCAATAATGGATGCAAGTTATCCTCTTCAGAAGACTCCTCAAATTCTTCTTCCACAAACTCATCTTCCACAATCATGTTATGAAGAATGATGCAACTTATCATGATTGTACGTAGGTCTTCTTGTTTGAACAAGTTAGCACCATGACGAAGTATGGCCCATCGAGCTTGAAGGATACCAAAACACCGCTCAACATCCTTACGATAAGACTCTTGCATTTTGGTGAAGTGTGCCTCGTTGGCATCTTTGGGTTTGGATATTGCTTTGACAAATGTCTGCTACCTCGGGTATATTCCATCAGCAAGATAGTATGGTACAGAGTATGTACTATCATTAACCTTATAGGCGACCTCCGGAGCACTTCCGTTAATAACCCTTGCGAACACGTTGGACGCACCAAGAACGTTGAGGTCATTTTGAGCTCCAGGGGTGCCGAAGAAGGCATGCCATACATGTGTGTCGTAGGAGGCCACAGCTTCAAGAATAACAGTAGGGTATCCCTTACGGCCTGAGAAAGCTCCGGACCACCCCTTTGGACAGTTTTTCCACTTCCAGTGCATACAATCGATACTCCCAATCATGCCCGGGAACCCGCGTTGTTGTCCTTTGTGTAGAAGTCTTTGCATATCTGCGGCATTAGGAGATCGAAGATACCAACCGCCGTACAAATACTCCACCTGTGCACAAAATTTCTTCAAGCATTTCAAAGCAGTGGATGCTCCCATTCTGGTGATTTCATCACATTGATCGGCCCCTGCACCATATGCAAGCATTCGTAATGCACCTGTCATTTTTTGTTCTGGAAGCAATCCCAGCTTTCCGGTGGCATCTGGTTTTTGCTTCCAAAAATCGTCGAAATTGCAAAGGTCAGCCATGATGCGATTGAGTACTGGTTTTTGCATTCTATAACGTTGACGAAAAATGGCATTGTTGTACACTGGACGCTCGACAAAGTAATCCTCCATCATGTTAGCCCCTCTTGATTGCTTGTGTCTTTCGACGTTAGGGGCACGACCAGGACGTGAACCACGACCTTGAGGAGTCTGCATCTGCATATGGTGATATTGAGCAAGCAATGCAGCGGATTGAGCATTATTAGACTGAATCCGATGAATGTGTTCTTCATCTTCTTCATCTCTCACTCTCAAATAATTTCTTATACGATCCATAAAAAAATATGATAAGCAATATAGATGACAATATATGAAACTAGATGGAGGAGATGAATGAGATGAATGGGTGAAGATAGAACCAATTTTTAGTCTATTTATTGATGTTTTTGGGAGACATATTGTTATCGCCACACACACATGTCGTGTCGTTATTGGTTTAAAATCCTATCCAAAATCGTCTCTATTATTTCAGAAGATAACGATATCTGGAGAAAACACGTGTCGTTCATTCATTGGTATAACCTTATCGGCAATTTTAGATATTTAGATCAAGATAACGATATTGCTATGAATACGTGTCAAGACTTGATTTGTCTCTCATATAAAAAAAATTAATGTAGTTTAATTACTTTGTTTTTTCATATTCAGTGAGCATTTTGTGTATTTTTTTGTATAAATAAATTGAATACAATTATAGAGTAGACAACAATAATTGGCTATCAATTAAAAAAATATTTTTATTGAAAGTGAATAGTAATTGGTCCTCGGATTAGTCTTGTTGCTGTATTGCTAAATCAAGGACCGAGGACTAATTTAAATAAATAGTGTATTAGTCCGGGTTAAGGATTGCTCCAACCCACCCAAAATAAGTGCATTTGCTCTAAAGAACTAAAGTTTGCCATGAAAAGCCAATACACAGTGAACACGGTAAGGACGGGAAGGGGTGGTGGCCCCAGCAGAAATTTCAAATTTGTCATTTAGTGATAGTTTAATTACATATATTTATGTATTAAGTTCAAGAATTTAGTCTGAAATTTTGGCCCCTCCAAATTTGTTCGAAGTTCCACTGCCGATGGATGCCTATTAATCAAAGGCTCAAAGCATTACCCAATTGAGCAAAAGCCAGTTACATGTTGTTTAGCAATCACTACACAGTTCACCCAAAACCTTCCATTTCCAGCGTGGTTTTGTTTCCCTGTAACTATTGTTTGTTTTCCATGATTACATGTATTGAAGATTTTAATTACATTTATATAATTATATTTATGTAAACCAATTGAAGTGATATGATGTTTGAGTCATAATAGAGTTTGACTCTGTGGAGAGGCATGTATTAATTATCTGTTGATATTGAAAGGTTATGTTTATATTGAAAATGTGTGTTTGATACCTCTTGATCTCTATACAAACATACTACATGCCATAAGATCAGATGATAATATCAGCCTCTCCTATTAGCATATATATAACCATATAATTTCCTTCTAGCAATTTCTAAGGAAATACTTCAATTTTGCATTATGGCAGATTCCAAATTTTATTGTATCCTGAAAGTGATTTGTCAAGAATCCTTTTAGCAAACTCATTGAGTGAGGGCAAATAATACTAAGGAAACCACTTTAGTCGTACCTCAAAGTTATTCCTTTATTTCTTTTCTTCATTTTTCTATTATTATAAATTACCCCAACAATCTTAAAAGTGTTAATTGCTATGGAGAAAAATCTGCAAACATGTTTAAGAATATTATCAACCAAGATGTCTACAAGTTAGATAAGTTTGATGGACAAATTTCACTCGGTTGAAGGACAAGATGCAGTTCATGCTTACAGTTCTAAATTTGATATACATACTCGATCCGAAGTTGCTTCCTTATATAATGAACGTTAGAATTCACCCTTTCTTGCATATCAAGACAAACCAAATTCTCTTGAATGATTATGAATACAAATCTTTTGTATTCCTGAAAATCAGCCAAGCATGACCTCAAAAGGAAAAAAATAATATGTACAAGTAATTCGACCGCATGTATCGGTCCAATGGGCTCAAAGAATCAGCATTTGCTGAAAGTTATTATTTTGGCCCAAACATTGCCCCCAGGCCCAAGAGATTAAACCCAAGCTCATTTGTGAATTCGATAAGGGCTAGAAACCCGAACCAGTTTCTTTAAATAATTGAAACACCGCATTGTTCCCCCTTTGTCGTCGTCGTCTATCTTCAGCAAACAACGTTTAGTTTCAGAGAAACCCTTTCAGTTTCTCTAAATGTCTAGACAAAAGATCTCATTTCCTCACCATCTTTCCACCATGACCGATATCCCCACCAAAGAAATGACCATTGATGACAAGAGAATCTTCAAAAATTTAAAAGCCATTGACCACCCAAACCACTCCCATTTGAAATTGACCACCAGAGCCACCGCCGGGGTTGGTCCATTCATGAAGAAGTTCTTAGCAGTTCAACAATACTACCATGAATTAAGAGCTCCAATATTTATTTTCCAGAATGTTCTTGTCGATGTCACTGCATGGCAAAAACAAAGTGTTTCCGGGTGGCACGTGGCCCCTTTAGCGGGTTGCACGGCTCCAGAAATAGCGGACTTCCCTGTATTCCAAGTTTTCCTGTGTAAAGAACAAACACGTCAAAGAGGCGTCCCCGGGTTTACCGAGGGAAGCCACTCCGATGATTAAGTTAGACACTGTCAATTAAGCATAAAACTCGGGAATAGTCAAGAAGTTTCATCGTACCTTTATGGGAGGCATGTGCCGGTATTTATAGTAGCATTGAAGGCAGCATTCCTGTCCCTTTCCAATGTGGGAGTAGTTTCTCTTGCTTTACTTAGCTTTATGGCGAATTGGGCCCAGACAAAGGGCCCAGAGTGGCTTCACATTTAATTGTAACCCGGTAAAGGTGAAATATTAGGTTCCACCTATAAACAAGTCCCCCAAGTCCTCAGTCAAGGGGTACGCTTGGGTGGGGACTTAAAATCGTTTCTTTACCGGGTTACAAAGTTAGCAACCAAACCCGGGGTACCCAGTCCCCCAAGTCCGTACGCAAGCGGAACCCGCAGACACTCTTTACGTTGAGAACTCAAAACGACGTCTCCGGGTTGTAGTGGGGGGAAACTGAAAAGTTTTTCGGTTTTGTGAAGCGGCATGCGCGACACGTGTCGTTTCCCTCGAGAAACTGAAACGTCCCTTCAGTGCACGCCCTTAACTGTATAAATAGGGGTTGAGGGTGACAGTTTTGTCTCACCTCCAAACCCGATAACTTTTTCGTGCTTTTTGCTGTCGCTTTCTTTTGTCGTTGTTTCTTTTGAATTCAAGACTCAGATCGATCTCAAAAACCCCTTCAAACACTCAAAACTAAGGTACTGTGTCTTCTTTCCTCCTTTTTGATCGTTTTGGGACGATTTGTGTACTGTTTCTGGGTTCCCAGGAAGGTTTTCTGGGTCTATGCGTCTGGGAATTTAGCTTCGTGACGCCGGGTTACCTGAGTTTTGTTAACGCCCCCGTGTTTTCTTGTTTTGCAGATGGCCAACGAAACAATGGACACTCACGTCCCCGAGTTTGCCTCCGTAACCTTCACTGATGGGACCGCTCTTGACCCTCCCGGGTACTCATTGACAGCGGAGGAGATCGTGGAGCTAAGGAGCAACTGGAAGATCCCCGAGTCTGTAGAAATACGGCCTTTAGAACCCGAGGACCAGTTCTTCGCTCCCGGGGATGGGTGGACGCTGTGCCACGAGTATCAGCTACGCTGCGGCCTGTCACTCCCGCTGAAGGTAGAGGTGCAGTACCTCTTGGCTGCGAGCAACTTCGCAATCGGGCAAGTTGGACCGAACATGTGGAGGCAGCTACTCGGGTTGTGCGTTATGTACAAGGTGCTGAAGCAGCAGATGCCAACCTATCACGAGTTACACGCCATGTACCGGGCCGAGTACTCCCGAAAGGCGGGTTTCAGTGGGACCATCCAACTGAAGTCCAAAGCGGTTTTCAAGAAGATCGTCGAGGACCTGCCAACCTCCGTGAGCCGGACCTGGAGGGAGAAAAGTTTCTTGATAAGAAACTTTCAAGACCCGGGATACGCGTTTCAAGTACCGGGTGACTTCCAGCCACTGATGAGTGAGTCCTTCTCTCTCCGGATTCTTCTTTCTTTTCTCTATCCCGGGTTATAATTATGTTGTTTGTGTTGCAGATGTCCCCGACATTCCTCTGGAGCCGGTGATGGAGAAGAGGATCCGGAGGATGCTGTGGGTTTTTCGGGGGCAAGACGACCGGAGTTCGTACCGGCTTTGTAGGCTATATGTGTACAGCAGGTGCCGGTTGATGGAGCTCACAGGTTTGTCTCGTGTTCCTTCAACTTTTGTTGTTAAATGCTTCTTGTGTAACGGGCTATATGTGTTTCTGCAGCTCTTCTTCCAATGGAGTTTACGAAGCGGAAAAACCCGGGAATATACGACGGGTTTGAAGATAAGGCTGTTTGGGCCGGGATCCGGACACAAGCAACGGATGGTCAATTATACGACATTAACCTGACCACGAAAGCGGCTTTCCTGCGCCCAGAAGCAGAGCAAGGGGATACTGAGAAATTCCTCGTGGACACCTTGCACTTCAACGAGATCCCCGGGTACCTTGCTGAGGTACTTGGCACGGAGATGTACCAGGAGTTAGATGAAGAGATTGTGGGGAGCCCCGCGGAGGTGGCGGAAGACCCGGTGATTGAAGAACCGATGACTCAATTTACCTTCGCCGATGAAGAGATTGAAGAACCGGTGATGAGCGCGGTTCCCTCGTCTGTGCTCCCGGGTGAGGAGGAGTTTACCGAAGAGGATGACGACGGGTGTGAAGAAGTTGTCGGTTTCGAAGGGGTGGCGAGTGAGAACCGTGAGGGGAGTAACGGGAGCGACGAAGTGCATGAAGTGGAACCCGTCCCCTCCCACAAACGCACCCGGGAGGCATCCAGCTCGGCAAGGTCCGAGAGGAAGAAGAGGAGGAAGGAGAGGAAAGAGAGGAGGGAGAGAAAGCAGCACCGGGATACTGACGAGATAATGGAGGAGTTGGCGAGCGGGGGAATGGCGGACGTGGCCATCCAAAGGATGGTAGCGGACTTGAAGAATTGTGCCGCCGACTCCTATGTCCTGGAGCATCAGGACCCGTTGATCGTAGCCCGGAGGACGCAGGAGAAACTGATGCGAGTTAGTGTTTCCTTCGTGACTTGTGTTGGGGGTTTCTTTTTTTCTTTGATACTAACCCGCTGAATTGTTTTTTGTAGGCGGTCAGGATGTCATACTTGGCAACCGATCGGCTAATCAACGAAGGCATCCCCGAGAGAGAGAGAGTGCTCAGGGACGACCTCCGGGCTGCCCGGGATCAAGTGACGGCGAGCGAGGAATGCCTGGCTCGGGTCCGGGAAGAGGCAAGCTCATCAGCCATTGCGTCGTGTGCGGAGTTGGCCAAGGCAGAAGAAAAAATAGCAGACTTGGTGGCCAAGAACTCGGAGTACGAGAGAGTCATCGAGGGTCACCGGGAGGACCGGTGTGCTCAAGATGCTGCTATTGCTCAGCTTACTCAACAGAATCAAGCGCTGCAGCAGCAAGTGACTTCTCTGGAGCAGCAGAAAGGAGCGTTGGTGCAGGCTGTTTCCCGGGCCAGGAACTCTGCTGTCTCCGAGTTTCTAGCGAGTCCAGAGTTTGAGCTGAAGCTGCGGTCGGCGAGGGCTGAGGCTCGTGCCGAAATTGTTAGCGCCGGGATTCGCCAAGGGTGGCTCGACAAAGCCGGGTATGATGGTCACCAAGGTCACGTTAGACCCGACGAGGCTGCAGGCACCTCCCGGTCGACTCCTGCCATGGCCGCAAACCCTAGGGCTCCTGCAAACCCGGCTCGGAGTCCCCCGGTTCATTCTTCAGCAGCCCGGAGAGGTACTTCCCGTGGTGGGATTGTCGGTGGTCCTCAAAACCGGCCACCGCTCCGTAGGGGACAGTTTATCATACGGCCCCGGGGAGGACGTGGCGGCTCGAGCACTGGCGGTGGTAGCGGGTTTGCAGCGCCCTGAGCTGGAGCCTAAGTATTTGTCTTTGCTTTTGTAGTGTAGTCTGTTTTGTAGCGGTTTACTGCTCTTGTAACTGACTTTCGAATAAAAGTATTCAAGCTGTTGGCATAATTTTTCCTGTCAAATAACACGTTAACTTGATGCATATCTCGCAAGTGTAGAAAAAATTTACATATGGTGCCGGTCTGGCATGTTATCGTCATAAAATAACAATAGGCCCGGTAGGGCTTTACCGGTCCGTTAGGGCTTCCTGTCAAATAACACGGTAATGTGATGCATAATATACAAGTGTTGACAAAATGTACGCATATTGCCGGTTTGGCATGTTAACATTATAAAGTGAAAATGGGGCCGCTCAGGCTTTACGGGTCCGTTAGGACTTCCATGGGCCGCTAAGGCCTTGGGTGGGAATGTCTTTCTATAACACGGTATTTTTCCCTGTAAAATAACACGTTAAACTGATGCATAATTTGCAAGTGTGACAATTCACATATATAGTGCCGGTTTGGCATGTAAATAACAATAGCGCCGCTAGGGCTTCACGGGTCCGTTAGGACTTCCAACCCGATGCATAACCTGTAAGTGTTAACAAATTTCACATATAATGCCAGTTTGGCATATAAATAAAGATAGTGCCGCTAGGGCTTTATGGGTTCATAAGGACTTTCAACCCGATGCACAACCTGCAAGTGTTGACAAAATTCACACATATAATGCCGGTTTGGCATATAAATAAAGATAGTGCCGCTAGGGCTTTACGGGACCATAAGGACTTTCAAGGGCCGCTAGGGCTTTCACGGGCCCGTTAGGATTTCCAAGGGCTTCCTGCCAAATAACACGGTAATCTGATGCAAAATATGCAAATGTTGACAATTTATACATAATGCCGGTTTGGCATGTGAATAAAAATAGGGCCGCTAAGGCTGTACGGGTCCGCTAGGACTCAAAGACTGAAATAAGGCCGTGAAAGGCTTGCAATATTTCAAGTTAAGGAGATTACCAGAGATTATCGGAGATTTCTGAGTTTGACAGTGAAATAAGGCCTTTAAGGCTTGCAATATTTCACGTCATGTAGACCGGAGATTATCGGAGATTTATCGGAGCTTGCCGAGTTTTGACCATGAAATAAGGCCGTGTAAGGCTTGCAATATTTCATGTCAAATGGAGATTACCGGAGATTATCGGAGATTTATCGGAGATTTATCGGAGCTTGCCAAGTTTTGACCATGAAATAAGGCCGTGTAAGGCTTGCAATATTTCATGTCAAATGGAGATTACCGGAGATTATCGGAGATTTATCGGAGCTTGCCAAGTTTTGACCATGAAATAAGGCCGTGTAAGGCTTGCAATATTTCATGTCAAATGGAGATCGCCTGCATTCACTCAACAAACTGATTTGATAGACATAACCCGGCCGGGTTTTATGTGGGCCTGAAAGGCTTTATATATATAACATCAAAATATAATAAACTTGGACAGTTGTAGATAACTTTTGTACCTACTTGGGATGTACGCACTGTCAAAATTTCGCGGGTTTCCATAACCCGGAGGATTCCATCATTGTTCTTCAAAATATTAAGCGGGAGGTCTTGAGTTCGACTCTCAACTAGAGCACCAATTGTTTCCGGGTGGCACGTGGCCCCTTTAGCGGGTTGCACGGCTCCAGAAATAGCGGACTTCCCTGTATTCCAAGTTTTCCTGTGTAAAGAACAAACACGTCAAAGAGGCGTCCCCGGGTTTACCGAGGGAAGCCACTCCGATGATTAAGTTAGACACTGTCAATTAAGCATAAAACTCGGGAATAGTCATGAAGTTTCATCGTACCTTTATGGGAGGCATGTGCCGGTATTTATAGTAGCATTGAAGGCAGCATTCCTGTCCCTTTCCAATGTGGGAGTAGTTTCTCTTGCTTTACTTAGCTTTATGGCGAATTGGGCCCAGACAAAGGGCCCAGAGTGGCTTCACATTTAATTGTAACCCGGTAAAGGTGAAATATTAGGTTCCACCTATAAACACAAAGCGACTGTCTTGCCAGGATTAGAGCCTAACCATTTCCAAGCGATCAAATGATGAAGTGGTACCCAAATCGCAGAGCTCTCGATCTAGATCGATGGAGA
This sequence comes from Comarum palustre, assembly GCA_951800085.1. Classification (NCBI taxonomy): domain Eukaryota; kingdom Viridiplantae; phylum Streptophyta; class Magnoliopsida; order Rosales; family Rosaceae; genus Comarum; species Comarum palustre. Next base: position 8,020,719 of record OX637582.1, on the reverse strand, counting down.
CTGGCAGGAGTCACGGATGCAATTGATCTTAGTTTTATTTTGAATAGTCATGGCGCGAATCGAGCCCCAATGATGGTTGCTGCGTGTTTCTGGAATTCTTTCAGTAACACCTTTGACTTCAGGTTTGGACAAATGAGAATTACTCTATTGGATATTTATGCTATTAATAGTTTTCTAGTTGCTGAGGAAGCATACCAAGAACATCTCTTCGAGGATGCAGACATCTTCCATACTGTTGATCCAATAGACTACCCTACACATCTATCATACAAGGGATGAGTTGAACATTTCTATGCTCGCACAGACGAGCAAAACGGTATTGCATTTCTAGACTTTTGACTTCACAAATTTGTAGTCTGCATAGCAACCCAAAAGCTAACCAAGGCCTAGACACACACTGCAACTCTTCTTTTCAATGGGCACCGTCTTGGTTTAGCACAGATGTTATTGAGATTTCTATATCGAGCGTTGTACAAGCTCTCACTTCATCAACTGAACTACAACGACATATCAGGCCCACTTTGGATTTTAGACTTCAGGTTGCAGATCTCTTTTATCCAGTTTAGAGATGAGCAAATTGTTTATTTCCCTAAGCACCATGTATTAGAAAGAGCCACCTAGACACTAGACACTAGCCACCTGATGCTTCTTCTCCTCTAGCTATAGGGTGCCCGGTCTCTGAAACACCTGTCCAAACTCGAGCCACCTAGACACTAGACACTAGTCTCCTTGTTCTCAATCGTAGTATCCTGAAGCTCTGGTGAATGAGTTTATGTGGTCCACAACACAGACTCCTAAAGGGCGAACGCTATTCAACTAGTCTATCTCTCTCATGGACATCCATCTGCCCAAGTTGGCTGGTTTTGAACTCTATGCACCCAACCATTTCTATCGCCAGCTTGGTATGTATCAACATTTGTCTTTCCCCCTTACCAACAACATTAACCACTATAGCTCTTGGAAAATAGAGCATACACCGAAGCAAAAGGTAGGGGATCTTCGCTTCCAGACCAACATGTCTCCCTCGAGACCCTTGTAGAGATTTCCTCCTTGACACGATCTCTCGGTCGCAATTGATGTATTGGGCTTTGACCGAGTGTCCATTGTTATTTTGTTACCACTTGTCCGAAATAATGTAATGGGATCTTTTCTTTCCTCAAACTATATGCTGAACTTATTAATTTTGTCCATATAGCCAAGCTAAATATTTGACCTCGTCTATACGTCCACAAGCTAGCTATTTGACATCGTCCATACGTCCATGAGCTAGTTATATGACCTCGTTCATGGCCGGATTCACTTTACATCATCTGAGCTAACGTTGCCTTTTCCATGACCGGGTTCACTTCACGTCGTCCATGACCGAACTAACTTTACATTGACCATACGGCCGAGATAAGTTTGCCTCGTCCATGGGTGGATTCACTTTACATTGTCTGAGCTAGCTTTGTCTTGTCTATGACCGGGTTCACTTCACATCGACCATTGCCGAACTGACTTCACATCGTCCATACGGCCGAGCTAACTTTGCCTCGTCCACGGCCGAATTCACTTTACATCGTCCGAGATAACTTTGCCTCATCTATGGTCGGATTCACTTTACATCGACCGAGCTACTTTGCCTTGTCCATGACCGGGTTCACTTCACCTAGTCCATGGCCGAACTGACTTCACATCGTCCATACGAACAAGCTATCTTTGCCTCGTCCACGACCGAATTCACTTTACATCGTCCGAGCTAACTTTGCCTTGTCCATGACCAAATTTACTTTACCTTGTCCATGGCCAAATGTACTTTACCTTGTCCATGGCTGAACTGACTTCACATCGTCCATAGGCCGAGCTAACTTCGATTCAATTTGAGACCAATAAACCGATTTGGCTATGTCAAATCTAGGTGTAAACATAGCCCCTAGTCTCATGATCACTGTTTCTCAAGCCGGGTCGTTATTGAGACTTGAACTGATTAATCCGGCCGCATGGACTTTAAGGCAGGCTCTGCACATTTGATTAAATTCAAATCTAAATTATGGCCGAAGATATATAAAAGATACGAGTCGAATTGAGACCTCGGCTGAATTAGGTCCTTGGCTGAAGTACTTAAATTGTAAACTCGATTTGTACCCACGAAAACAAGTTGAACAACCTCAGGTGAAACCTTGACTCGATTAAACTGCAATAATACTTCGATTTGGCCGAATACTCGGCTTTAATATCTCGGCCATGACGAACCCAAAATTAACACAACCCAGTTGTGACTTCAGCCGAAATAATTAAAATGAAAGCTTGGGTGAGATGTTTGAAGTTTTGGCCAAGACTGATGCATCTTGGTTGAAAGGTGTATCTTTGCTTTCATCCCAATAATCCAACTTGGTCATGTTGCTGGTTAACCTAGATAAACATCTATCGAATTGGTCGAACTCATATAGTTTTAGTATTCGGCCGAGACAAACCCAAAGTAAAACAACTTAGTTATGACTTTGGCCGAAACACTTCAAATGAATTCTTAGATGGGATACTTGGAGGTTCCTCGGCCGAAATCAATAGTTTTAGACTCAGCTGAGCAATAAGTCATTCTTCTAGGATGATTATATTTCAACCTACACTTTCCAAAAAGTCGGCTGTCTTGATTCAAATGACACGAACCTATTACCTTGTTCGTCCAAGGTCAAAAAATGATATGGACTCATTACTTTGTTCATCTAAAGTCCTCATTTCATTCTATGACTCAATTACATTTTCTATCAAATTAACGTACTCAGCCGTGTTATCATTCTTGTTAGAATGGCAAAAAACATTTTCGTCCAACATTGGACGAATTTAGCAATTTCTATGGACTGGTAAATTTATGTGCAAACATAGGCCTCCCCAGTCCATGACTATCGGCCCTCGAGTCGTTTGGTTATCGAGACTTTGCATTTTCAACACCGAACTAGATTAGTTATGCGCACGCGGTGTAGTCAACTTGGTTCTTCAACTAGCTGACCTTGCACAAGTCTAAATTATGACAGTTATATATCAAAACGGCTAAGCCAACAACTTTGGTCACGATGGCCAAGCAACAAAATTTCGGTCATAATATTTCAAGTCGACATCTTGTGGCCGAGCAACAGAATTTCTATCATAATATTTGAAACCGATGTCATGGTATATATATGACCCAAAATAAGATGAAACGGTCGAGTTAAAGCATTTGGCCACGACTCCACGATCTGACCAAGTGAAGTGGACCTCGGTCATCCCATTCAACACCTCGGCCAATCAATTTTCAAACGCCACGACCAAATTGATGCATTTTGAACCTACTCGGCCGAACACATTCACCCCGTCGAAGCCATGCATTCTTAACCATACTCGGTCAAACTCTCGGTCATCATACGATCGACCAACTTGGTCATATACTTACATCTTGGCGGAACCCAACCATATAGACCAACTCGGCCAAAATTTTTCATCTCAACGAAACTCTTGCAACTCAACCATACTCATGAATCTCAGCCACACTCATGCATCTTGGCCAACTCGGTCGAACTCATCAATATTTACCAACTCAGCCCAACTAATGCACCTTAACAAACTTGACCGAATCTATTTATCTCGGCCAAAGTTATGCATTCTTGACTATACTCGGCTGAACTCACTCTCAACCAACTCGGTTAAACTCATGCATCTCGACCAACTTAGCCATACTCTTGCATCTTGGCCGTACTCTTGCAATTCAGCAGTCATATTCTAGACCAACTCGGTCGAACTCGTTCATCTCAACCAAACTCATACATATTGACTTACAAGAATAAGTCATGCATCTCGACCAATTAGGCCGAAGTAATGCACCTCAACCACCTTGACCGAATTCATTCATCTTAACTAAAGTTATGCATTCTTAATCATACTCATATGATCTCATCATCTCGATCATCATGGCCGTCTTCATACATCTCGACCAACTCGGCCGAAGTCATGCATCTTATTCACAACCGGCCTATCTGGTGGCTGTTTAGGCCAAATATTTCCCTTTAACGAGTCACTCAAACTCTTCTTTGACTCGGCCGAGTTTTCATGAAAAATGAAGGTGAACAACTAAAACATAAAAAAATGCAACCATGCAATCAAAGTGGAGGTGGCTAACGATGCTTTATTGAGACGTTTAAACATTTCGCATCCTCGACGTTTACTCCTTGTATATGGAGGCCGTGAAACATTCCGTTCATATCCCTTGTAGCAGTTTCTTGATTTTCACCCATAGTGTAATCCAAAATTTCATGTTTTGGATCTGAAGTTGAATAACCAACCTCAACTTTCACTTTTTGTTCGGCCTATTGTGGTTTTCCAAGTTCAGTTTTGTCTCTAACAATTATGTCAATATGTTCAATATCTTCCACAAATTGGTGTTCGTACTCAGACACATGATTGTTTATCATTTCTAGTGCACTTGAATGACAAATTTCAGGCTCACTCTATGATTCATTCATTTGTGATATTTCTAGGCCAACTTTATCTTCTACAACCGAATTGCACATTTCTTCGCCCAATTGAATGAACAGATGAGGAGTATGAGATATCATTGAAGTCATATAAGTAATTTGTCGTGCTCGATATTCTTCATCATATTTTCTCTTCCACTCAAGACACTTTATCTCATGCTTTCGCCAATCTTCTTCGAGTTTTTCTTTACGCCTTTAAAAATATTCGTTCAACTCTTCTTGGCTCTTTTGGAAGCCTTCACGCAAACTGTCTTTGTTATTTTGTATAGACTCCAAGATTTTCCAACAATCACGTTGTTGTTTAGAAGGAATTTCGAGTTGTGGATTAACTATATCCCAATTATCTGAGCAGGCTGTGCCCCATCCACGTAACGGTCATTGCACTTATTTTGATATCTTTGGTTGTCATAACAGTCTAATATCTTGGTCGACTCATAACACCTATTTTTATCGGCTGAACCATAGGTTGGCACGTATATACAATTCGAACTGTAGTCTTGCCAATTGCCTTGGTTGAAATGTCCATGTATAGATTGGCTAGAGGTTTGAGAATGATCCACAATAGAATCAATGGAGTTGTAACCGGGTTGATCATTATCTTGGCCATTGGAGATATGACCGTTACCAATTGAATGCGTCAACTCCTAAATGTTTGTGCCCTTAGCCGATTGGTAGTAATTATCTCGGCCGATGTGGTTGTAACTTTCTATGTTTACAAAACTTAAGTTAGATGAACAATTCTTGTCATATTTAACATCTGTATCTCAACCAAAATTTTGGGAACAATACCCTTTGTCCAGAATTTTGTTGGTTTTGGGTATGCAAGTTTTGTTAAGGCCCTATGACCTCATGTCCTCCATTAGTTGTCGGTAAATGAGAAGGAGGGTGTTGTTGAGATTTCCTATCTGAGTAGTAGTGTTGTTATTGATACTCATAACCAAATCCCGACCCATGTTATCTACTGAGAGCCTGAAGTCCTGTACCATTCTTCTGGATTCATTGGTCATCGCCCGAGCAATTTCATCTGCCGAAGGGGTCAAGTTCGGGTAGATTCCCTAGGGTTCTGACCGAGTTGGGAGAGATTTGGATTCGAAGCAACCATCTCACTAGATAGACTCCCATTGGGCGCGATGGCCGTAGCTCCAGTTTGGATACTTGGTATAACCATGGCCATACTTGGTACAAACATTTGGTCGTTTGTTGTTGAAGACGAATCTACAGCCAAAGTGTGGGGTGGGGTTGAACCATCTGGTGTTCATGGTATTGTTCTCATGGCAGAAGTTGCTTTTCTAAACTTCCTTTTTAGACACTTGGTCGAGGTATGGCCGACTCCATTGCATTTGAGACACGTATTCCCTTGGTAAAGAGTTTTGATTCGAGTGCATTCAAAAATTGGCGCCTTAGTGTTTGTATCCCACTGGGCGTGCCAAAAGATGTTTGCTCAAAAATGGTCTTGGCCGAAGCAATGCCGAGATTCTTGGCTACAATGTCATTCTGATGTGTGCGGGCGTGCCAACTCTCGGTCGAACGGTCAAGCAAGGTTTTAATTGATGTAGTGTGCTTGATCTGACTTCTTTAAGTGATTGTAAGCCGAGGAAGGAACCCTCTCGGTCGTATGGTCCTGGCGCTTGTGTTTCAAGAACCTTCGGCTAGGCGTCGCCGGGATCCTTGAATACGTTTATTTTTTGGTGACGGGGGAGAGATCTATTAGATTAAGATACTCACAAATCACCGTGAACACGAAGGTGAAATAGACTTGGTTGTCAAATCTTTTTGAAGTGATGTGTGTGTGGACAACGAATCTCATCAACCCAATCTGGACTGGCCGAAAGAGATCAATGGACAAGAATTCTATGTTAAAACTACTTCTAAGTGTGATAATTAAAGAGCATGTAAAGTAAAAACTAATAAGATTAAAGTGCAAGAATTTAAAAAAACAAAATCAAACTAAAGCTTAAGAAATAAAATTGGCTTGGAATTTGAAAGGAACGATAGAGTACCTAACGATAGAGAGATAAGTTTGTATGAAAAGTTGTATATTGATTTTATATGTGGTGCAGGACCCTTTACAAATGAGCTACAAGGTTCTATATATATAAGTCAAAAATCCTAGCTAACTTGTTCTCTACGTCATGAAATCTCATCAATATTTTATTTCCTTTCTTGGGTTGGATCACACATGATTGTCTTGATCTGGCCGAATTCCGAGATAGTCATATCATAAGTTTGTTTATTTGGTTAGAAACCTTCCTTGTAGAGATTTCATCCTTTACACGATCTCTCGCTCACAATTGATGTATTGGGCTTCGACCGAGTATCCATTGTTATTTTGTTTCCACTTATCCAAATTAATGTTATGGGCTCTCTTCTTTCCTCAAACTATATGCTCAATTTATTCATTTTCGTTCACGTGGATGAATTACTTCACTTCGTCCATATAGCCAAGCTAAATATCTAACCTCGTCCATAAGTTCACTAGCTAGCTATTTGACCTCGTCCATGGCCGGATTCACTTTACATCAACCGAGCTAACTTTGCCTTGTCCATGACATGGTTCACTTCGTCTCGTCCATGGCCGAACTAACTTCACATCGTCCATACGGCCGAGACAACTTTGCCTCGTCCATGGCCAGATTCACTTTATATCGACTGAGCTACCTTTGTCTTGTCCATGACCCGGTTCACTTCACCTCGTTCATGGCCGAACTGACTTCATATCGTCCATACGGCCGAGCTAACTTTGTCTCGTCCACAATCGAATTCACTTTACATCGTCTGAGATAACTTTGCCTCGTCCATGACCTATTCACTTTATGTCGTCCTAGCTAACTTTGCCTTGTCCATGACCAGGTTCACTTCACCTCATCCATGGCCGAACTGACTTCACATCGTCTATACGGATGAGCTAACTTTGCCTCGTACACAGCTGAATTCACGTTACATCTTTTGAGCTAACTTTGCCTTGTCCATGGCCGAATTCACTTTACCTCGTCCATGGCCGAACTGACTTCACATTGTTCATACGGCCGAGCTAATTTCAATTGAATATAAGACCAATAAACTGATTTGGCTATGTCAAATCTGGGTGTAAACAACCGTGGACCATAGTGCTCGGACCCGGTGTGTTAATGCCCATCTTCAGGACTTCTAGCCTTGCAGGGACATTAGCAGCTGGTATATCCGATCTCGTGACCTTAGCGATCTCAGCAAATGAGTCGGGCATTGAATCCATCACTTGCTGGAGCTCAAGGATTCGCTTCACTTCCTTCTCAACATGAGAGGTGCGGGGATCATAATGAGCAAGCTTTGGAATCGACCAGGCCAATTCTTGTCGTTCACTCTGAGCATGCATGCTCTCATCTCCCCCTAACGACAGGAAGACAGCCTCCTCAAAGTGACAATTAGTGAATAAGGCCTTAAAGAGATAACATATCAAAGGCTCTAGGTATCTAGTGATAGTTAGGAAATCATAGCCAACATAGACACCCAAACGTCATTGCGGACCCATTTTCTTATGCAGTGATGGTGTAATAGGCACATACACTCCACAACCGAATATGCGTAAGTGCGAGATGTCATGCTCATATCCAGTAACCAACTGGATCACACTAAATGCTTGGTTGGAGACAGGTCGGAAACAAACTAACATGACTGCATGCAATATAACATTACCCCATGACCAGTGCCCTAAGACACAATAGGGAGCTTTAAGCCCATGACCAGTGCTTTAGCTATCAACTAAAGTCTCTTGATCATAGCTTCAGCCAAACCATTTTGCGTATGCACTTGTGGGACGAAATACTCAATCTCTATCCCAACTGACATGCAATACTCGTCCAAATTCTTTGACGTGAACTCACTGGCATTGTCCATCTAAATCGACTTGATTGGATGATCAGGGTGGTTAGCCCGCAGTTTAATAATCTATTCCAAGAGTTTAGGGAAGGCAGCATTCCTTGTGGACAACAAAACGACATGCGACTAGCGTGTCGATGCATCTACCAGAACCATGAAGTATCTAAATGGTCCACATTCTGGATGGATGGGTCCATAGATATCACCTTAGATACTTTGGATAAATAAGATGTTCTCTGTGTTTGCCTTAGCATAAGAGGGTCTGGCCACCAACTTAGCCATAGCACAAGCCTTATAAAGTGACTTATGAGCATCAGATAGTGCCAATGATGCATCAGGAGTGGTCTGGAGCCACATAGCCGAGTGAGGACCGGCGAAGCTGTCCTCTGGTGACCCAAGTGTCAGCTGGGAGCTCTCTTTGGTGACCACGGCATCCCTACCCTCTTTGGGGATGACGTATCCTAAACCTTTTCACTTTGATCAGAAGAAAGGATGCCCATACGAGTTTTGTAAAATCCTTATCATCATATCTCTTTCGGGGTAACCGAAGCGGTTATGCCACAGCTTGTACGAGTCATGGTCTCAGTAATCATGTTTGGCGACCGCATATGATTCGATAACTCTTATGGTGGTGAGGTACAAACCACTAGATTGACTCATAAGCTTTTCAAAGATGCGCTTAGAGCCGCACTAATTGGGAGTTACACAAAGGAAATCACTTTCATTCTCACAATGCGTTTCCAAGTGGAAACCCTTGTCACGAATGTCCTTGAAACTCAGTAGTGTTCGAAGGATTTTAGGGGCATACAAGGCAACAAAAACAATGATTAAGGTCCCATTTGGCAGCAGGAATCTAGCTGGTCTGCGCCCTTGAATGACGAGGGATGAACTGATCAAAGTTTTCACAGAAGTTTGACACGACGTAAGCTCTGTAAAGAGCAGCCTATTCCTTAGGATTTTATTGGTGGTCCCACTGTCTGCAAGGCACTCAATCTCTCCACGTGACATACCTGTCGAAACAAGATAGATACGTGAGGAAAGGGCATATTAAAACCGAAGGCAACCGTCTGCATTACAAAATTCCTAGCAGCATGACCTTCGCTCACTAAAACAGTCATAACTCATTCGTTATAATGGATATGAACGAACCACAAAAACCGTTGAAAATTAGACAGACGTGGCTATCCAGTGATATATGGATTGAATTTTAGTTCATCCGGAGCTGATCACAAAAACTCTTCAGAAGTTGCTGTACAGAAGGTAGCAAATTCATTGTTTTTATTTCTGATGGCTCTGATATGCAGCTTGCTCATATGCTAATGCACTAAGCTCTTGACAACATTCGGAAGTGCATTGCATATACTCATATATCATTGCACTAATCACTTGGAAACATTCGGTAGTGTATTAAGAGTCACACATATGAAGGTGCACCGAGCACTCGACAACGTTCAGTGGTTACACAACGGCTAGCACACGGTTTGGGGCAGCAGGGGTTAGGCAGCTTGCGTCAGGTGCACAGCATGAGGGGCATATAGCTTTGGTAGCTACTGCATAGAACTCGGCCTTGGTTCACAGTGCTCGGCAGTTGGTGTCCTATGCACGGCCACGAGTGTTTTGTGCTATGTATAAAACTTTGTGCTTGGCCTCTGATGCATGTGCACAACAATTGGTGATCAATGTACGGGTCCTTGTGTTCAGTGCTAGGCATATAATGTATAGTGCACGACAATTCATGTGTAGAGCACAAAACAACAAACACACAACTATCGAATCTGGCATATAAGTGTTAGCATTCCACATATAACATGCGGCAACTGGCACACAGGGGGGATAACTGACACAATATTGGCAAAAACAATTAGGGGCACCAGCTAGGATACAGGATTAGCAACAGGCTTGTTGGGTCAACAGCAGGCACATGACTGTTGACAGCTGGCGGCCAGGTGCACGGCAGCTCGGCAGAGGTTCACGGCAACATAGCAGCCATACCGGTAGCTTGGTGCAGCGCTCAATAGTTGTTTGTCTTAGGCATAAAACAGTCTTGTTCACCTTCTAAACTCCGTTTAAGAGACTTAGAGCTGCATTTAATGGTCAAGTGCATCGATAGTATCAAGTGTTTGTATAAACATATCAAACACAAAACTTAAGAACATCAAAATTTTATTGCTCGCATAATAATTTACATCCAAAGGTCTCAAGAAGAAAATGTTCAGAAAATCGAACTAGTCATGGAATTAAGATGCTTTATTACATATGCTTGAAATGAATCTAAAAACTCATGGAGGTAAAAACAAACAAGAGCTCAACAACTTCAAAGGTCGGGTGCATCTAAGTCGGTTTGTTCCTGGAAAGCATCAACCGTGGGGTTGGCATTCGGCTCTCTGTCCATGTCCTCAGTGACATGACTCTCCACAATTTCCTTATACTTCTTGTATGCAGCCACTATGTTGGTAGGTACTCAGCATTGCTTCATCTAGTGGTCCTTAGACCCACATCGATAACATTCACTTGTCCTATGAGCATCATGTTTGGCATATCTCTGAACCGACTTGGAAGCATGGCCCTTATGGGCAGGTGCATCATCCTTCTTCCGGGCATTAGGATGATTCCTAGAGCGTTTAGAGCCTCTAGCGCCTTTCTTAGTCCAGCTGCCTCGGCCGAAGCCTTGCTCATGGTGATATGGTTCATGACTATCTCTTGCTCTCGGTTTCATGACTTTCCCGCCTCTGGCACTGTTGTAATTAGTCTCCAGAACAACAAGGGTCCCAACAGGACTAGTCGTGTTCTTAGTCAAGAGCTTACAATCTTTCTCCTCAGTTAGCAATAACTTCATAAGAGAGTCAAACATTGGAATAAGATCACTCTTATAGTCATGCTTGTATTGTTTCATTAGCGTGGCTGACGAACTGGGAAAAGTGAGCAGCGTTTTCTCTATGAGATCATCCTCGGACTTACTCAACTCCATAAAAGTGCAGACGAGCACGTAGTGCAAGCATGTACGTCTGGTACTCCTCTACAGATTTGTAATCCATTAGCCTTATGGAAGCTCATTCGGCCTGCAGCTTTGGTAGAAGCGCAACATGAACATTACCAAATCGAGTAGTGAGCTTGTTCCATAGCTCCAGCGGGTCGGCCACTTGCTGGTATTGCTACCTCAATGTGGAATCCAAGTGCCGACGGATATACATAAGCGCCTTGGACTTAGTTCATTCGTCTGACAGCTCTACACCCTCTGCTAGGGGTTCGGTGGGAGAATCGATGGTGGAGATATATTCCTTGCCAATAAAAGTCAGCCTCATGTCGAGGACCCAGCAGTGATACTCACGGCCTTGGATGTCCAGGGGATCAAACTGCATGTGTTTGCACATTGTCTCTACATACAAAAATTTGAGCAGTTAGTTAGAGACCATTTGGATTCGATGGTTAATTCTTTAAAAATCAAAACAGTCATGGATATCACACCATGCTGACCTAAAGAGGATAATTATTGCATAGGTGCTCGCTGGCAGCCGCGTGTATTGTCCGGCAGCACCTTGAGCGCACACAGGGTCATCCCTGGCAGCAGCGCTCGGCAGAAGCCTAGCAGGTGCACATATAGTGTCTGGCAGCAGCGCACTCTCGCACAGGTCCAGGCCCAGCAGCAGCGCACAATAGGTGCGCATGCAGTGCCGACAGCAGCGGGCATTAGGGGCAGGCCCTGATAGTGGCACTATACAACGCACAGCGGCAGCATGGCAGCCATATGCAATCACTCAATCTAGGGTTTGTATTCAACAAAATTAACCTGCAAAGACAAACTTCTCAAGCATAGAATGGAGATGGAGAATGGAGGAACAGATTTTATCCTCCCCGAGTTTAGTGAACTTTGAATGAGTTTAGGGTTTAAAAGTACATACCTTTATCGATAAAATCTTCTAAGAAGCTTGAACTATCAATTGTTGATGCTCGGGGTCAGTGACTGTGCGTAGAAAATAGGCAACGACAGCTAGGTGTGTGCAGCGGCAGTCAGGTGCACAACAGCAGCGACGGGCACTGGCAGCGGTAGCATATGTGCGGCAGCAGTGACAAGATGTAGAGCACGCAGTAGAAAATCAGGTGCGGCAGTAGCTACAGCGATCCAAGGAGGTGATTTGGCAGGAAAAAAATATTTTTGGGTTTTAGGGTTTTTTTCGATGGTGGTCGGTGGCCTCTTTTAGCTCGGGTTCCTAGAGCTAGCGTGACTGATAACGTCTTGTAGAATATTATGGAGAATGAATGAGATCAATATCGAATCAATTTTATTATAAATACGGAGGAGCTCTTTATATAGAGACTTACTCTAATACAATGGACCAATCCTTAAAGGATTAGGTTAAGTACATAATGTAAACCTATTACAACTATGACACATGCATAAGGTCCATGGGCTAAGCCATTTACACCGCATAAGATCAAATGCACACACGCATATGTCATATTTTCTACAACACTGTTTTAAAACTTGAGTTTTTATAATTTACAATGTCGTCGTGTCAAGTCGTGTCGTGTTACCGTGTCTGTACAACATAATGTAAATCTATTACAACTAGGGCACATGCATAAGGTCCATGAGCTATGCCATTTATACGACATAAAACCAAGTGCACACACGCACATGTCATATTTCCTATAACACTGTTAAAACTTGAGTTTTTATAATTTACTTTGTCGTTGTACCGTGTTACCGTGTTCGTGTCCGTGTCCGTGTCCATAGAACATAGATCCCATATAATTAATCTTCTACTTTCAATAAATACTACTATCACTTACCGCCTATGATATTGTCATTTTCGAACGAGCCGACCACCTGAACTAATTGGTTATTAATGTATCCAAGATATCCGATTTAAAATCATGCAGACATGGTGTGGATCCTGGACATGCATTTAGCATGGACAGTCTGGAGTTTCTGGATAGAAAAGGAAAAGGAAAAGAAAAAGCTTTGTTTATGTGTATACTATATAGAGGAAATTTATACTCTTAATTAGTTTTTTTTGTTCAATTACAGAGTTCACCGGAGGACAGTAATTATTAGCTGGAGGGCAGTCTGATCTGTTGTTGGCTATATATCTATCAAAAATGAGTGGCAGTTGTGTTATCACATACTAATTCAAATCAATGACAAGATGGCTCGGTCATATCAATCATAAAAATAGAAGAGGAGAGCCTAAAAATTGAAGATATATTTACACAACATGGACCAAACGGAACCATCCCTCAGTTGAGGTGATAAATCAAAGGCTAGCTATAGCTATCCTCAGTCAGACATTGTTCCTTTTGCAATGTTTTTAAATAGTTTCACTTCAAATAACCAAGTCGTCAACAATATTCACACTTCCAAAATGGACGGTGGTAACATATGATGAATTTGCACATCATGATCAGACATTTAGGGTTAGGGGTTGGAAATACAAAGGGATCGGATTGGTTTCGTTCTTTCTATATTATCCCAGTAAAAATCTGTTATGGTTTCTTGATTTACACAGACTGTAGCTGGCAAACGCACAGAAATGAGATCGCTTTCTGGATTTTCTCAGACTCGATCCAGAGCTGCATGAACTCTTTGAAGCCTTAGCCTCTGCTCATGTGATATTCTCCTGTCGCTACCCATTGGACTCTCACCAGTAACCGCACCACTACCCATGGGAGCCCATGGGATCACAACCAACAATTCCCACCATACTCTAGTTTACCCTTTTCCAGTTGCGAATCCTGGAAAAAACTTTCAGTTAAGGCAAAGATCAAACCAACCGGTGAAGTACGTTCTTAAATAAAAAGAAAAAAAGATGAAGGCTCCTATGGTTTTGATGTTTTATTGAAATATCTCTTCATAACGTACTGTTTAACTTCAAAGACTAAAATTTCCAAACGACATAGAAAGAAGACGACCTAGGGTTTTCAATGGACTACAAGTTCTCGTGGGCCTCGTAGCAGGCATTTGGACTACAAGTTTTTTGGTTTTTAGTAAATTATAGTTTGGTTACCAACTAAATTTCAGTAAATAAGTTTATTAGAGATGTTTTTACACAGATAAGGATAAATTTTTACAATTAAAGACAACTGGATGTGCAGCTGTCATATGTCATCACTCAATTGACATTTTTACCTTTCTTCACCTCAACGCAGTAGCAGCACATAACTCAGTAGTAGAACGTAAAACCACCGCTCAGTAGTAAGACTATGCATCACTGGTCAGTAGCAGGATGTAGCACCACCGCGCAATAGCACTACTGCTCAGTAGCAGGATGCAACACCATCGTGCCGTAGCACCCACACCTCACCACCGCATAGTAGCAGCCCACATTAGTGTTCAGACCACCAACACGCAGTAGCAATTTCAAAGGTCCAAACCTTAGATCCATCAAAAAATGAAGCATAATTACAAACTAAGAGACCAATTTCCCACACAAAAACGTACCAAAAGCCTAAATATATCCAAATCAGAGAGAAGAGTGTGCCTAAATTCCATGCTCGTGGCAGTAAAGCTCCCAACATGTGCTTCAAAACCTTGCACATGCATCGAAGCAGTAGAAGTGCTCGTGCCTCTCCGACATTAATCACCGTTGACAGAGCGATTCGGGTTATCGATCTCCTCGACTAAGTGATTCGTTGGTGGTGCTTGAATCCTCTTTGTTGCTCTACTGCAACAACAGATATGTGTCACCGTTGTCAATCACTCTTCTCTTCCAGCCGAATCTCACTCCTCGACAACATCGCTCCCTCGTCAGAGCTTCTGACCTTGTTCGTTGCCGATGAGGTCTAGAATTTCTCAGTGTTTTTCAGATCGAAAATGCACCAAGTGATTCTATGCCGCCAATAACACATTGGAGCATCAGCAACCTCGACAGGCACTTAGGCTGAATTGGTCCTCTCAACCTAAACATAGATCTCTTCGACAATGGAGAGAGAGGAGAGATAGAGTAATAATAATAAGAAGATGATGATGATGATATACGACGGTGAAATTAGAAGAGATAAAAGGAATAAGGTGGCATATTTTAATAACAGAGAAGTCAGAGATATTGTGGTCAATCAAATATAAAATTCGGGTCAGTCCAGTTATTGTTTCGTGATGGTCTCACTCATGTCTTAATTTGTATAAATATTATGGTGAGTGATTTTTTGTGTATAAATATTTGGTCAATAACTTAAATATAATTCTTCTTACTTTATCTTTATTTCAAATGACGTTGTTATGTATGCGGCTGACAGAAAAGCTCATTGGACCGGCTGTCAAGACCCACCCCGCGTTAACCCTTTTTAGCCGAAGTAAATCCTACGGGGTCTATCTTAAGAGAACTTTTTACCGAAACCCCCTTGAAATGGACATACCTACCTGCAAACAAACTAAGCACTTCCATGAATAATTTAAATCAACCCCAACTACTGAAGCCATTATGCTCCCCAAATTACATCTACGCTTCACTAATCTATTCAATTATCTAAGTTGGGGTAATCGAAGAAATCTACATAGAAGTAATATCTACATACACATACTAGCGACAACGGATTAGTTGGCTATGTCTCGTCTTTTGTAGGCACGACCTCCTCTCAACAACCCTACAACATTAGGCATTTGAAAACGAATGGTCTAGGGAAAAACATTTAAAAACTTGACGTTAGAGTGAGTGAACAAAAATAAGAATCAAGGGTGAGAAAATCTCGATTATAATGTTCTCCCTCTTATTGTTCCGAAAATCGTTTATGCATGTCTTGTTGGAAAAAATCCCAAATAAATATTTCGAAAACCAAAACATAATATGTCAATCTCATTGGCTTAAAAATCAATATTAAAAATATGAGAAGAGGTTACACCATAACGGAGAGTCTCCCAAACAAGGGTCGGAGCCTTCTAAGGCTACTAAGTGATATAACAACCCTTCATGGTGAAGAGATTCCACTATGACAATGAGCCTCTCAAGCTAGGGTCAGAGCATACTAAGACTACTATTGCCCCGTTTAACTTCCTTAAGTGGGGGGCCGTATGGCTAGCTAGCATTTATAATAGAATTAAATTCAGTTTAACCCCATGAAGTTTATGAGCAACTTTATGTTAGTCCTTAAACTTTGAATTTCATCATAATACCCCTTAAGCTTTCCAAATTCAATTAGTCATGTCTAATTTAACAGATACCGTCAAACTTGCATGTGTGATTTTCTTATCTAATAGCTGTGGTAGTGTGGGGGCCGGCGAGAGAGGTAATGTTTAAGAGGTGAATAAATATTATAACATTTGAAATTAAGGGAAGGATGGCGAGAGAGGTAATGTTTAAGAGCCCGACCTCACTGGCTCATTAAATCAATAAATATTATGTTGCTTTCAAATTTAATAAATATTAGAGAATGCATGTCGTATAAATCAAAAGGGTCTATTCACAGACTTAGGCCTTAGCTTGAAGAATTTCAGATTGCTTCGCACTTGAGAACTCCTCGTCTCCTATTCAACAAATAAAATTAAATCTCAATCGCCAAACGAATAATTATTTAAAATTAGAAAAATGATACTCTCTGCCAAAACTCTCAAAATTAAATCAACAAAAATCTCCGACCTTCATCCATGGCTTAGGAGTCATTAAAATATTTCTTAAACCTTAATCGGTAATAACCAATGGTCGGAATAATATTTTGTTTTCCACCGATAATATTAAACTTGAAAAATTTCTAAATCTAACCAAAACTCCTGCAAAAATTACCAAATTTAAATCACAGACTCTTCTTATTTTATACAATTTTTCATTAGAAAAATCAGCCTAAAAAGTGGCGGCGACTGGTTAGCAGAAATTCCAGCCAAAACTCTGGTCACCTCCAATCACCATCAAATTTTAACAATAGCTTCGCCTCATTATTTTGAACAACTTTCTAGTTCAGCTCGAAGACTAATTCTAACTCTAACTAGGCCAATCAGAATCAAACACAAAAAATATCAATTTTGAAACTTAAAAACTTAAAATCTTTGATTCTCCCTCCACACTCCAAATCGATCCACCAACTTTTAGGGGTGAGTAGTACTTCTAAAACTCATCATATCCATATACAGAACTCACCAATTGGTGACCTGAGGAGGGAGAAATCCGATCAAAATCTCCTACTGTACACTCGGCAAACAACTTAAAAATTTGAACAAAACACAGCAAGATAGACCAGAAAAATTACCTAGAAATGAAGTAGAGACATCGACGGACGTTTTAGGACCGATCTCACCACCTGAGGTGGCCTGGATCGGCGTCGGTGAGTCCGAGAAGATCCGGTATATTTTCTACCATTTTCTGGGTTTTTCCCGAAATTTTGCTATTTATAGCCTTTTTACGAAATTACCCATATGCCTCTGATTTCGGACCTTTATAAATTCTTTATATGAACTTCGATTTGAGCGTGTTACGTGTGCACGAACTCATATTGACGTCCTCTATGACTTTCATGAAGAAAGTTTTCTCAAATTCTCGACTTTATGAAAAGTCAACTTTATAACATTTACGGTAAAACAGTTATTTCAAGTGGCTAAAGACTAAAGTAATCAAAAAGTAATCGACTGTAAATTGAGTTTAGGATCGGGATGTGCCAATTCTCCTCACCTTATAAAAATTTCTTCCTCAAAATTTTTATACTCAAAGTCCAACACAGTGGGGGATACTACCATTTAAAATAATCATATTGTTCTCAAATATCAACTCCCTTCTAAGAACTTTTTCGAACCGTCTCATGAATAAAATTGTCATAACCCTATACACCTACTCTTTACGATCAACATCCTTATCGATCCTTCCTTATAAGCCAAATACCAGTACAAACCAGAAAGCTATTCACACATGATGTAAGGAAAGAGACTTATTCACGTAACATGAACATACGTGACACTAGGCATCCAATACAACTCCATGGACATCCAACATATTCCGCAACTCATGTAACTTAGTCACATGTCACATTTATCCAACGTAGCACTCCTTTCTACGTGGATAACCTAAAAATTACTCCATCACTTTCTGACGCCCGACTACTATTTTCATGTCTACTCTAAAGCGTCTAAAAACTTACCTCTGGTCACAATGATCTTCTTCTTGAGTCATTGATTATACTGAATCCCCAAATTCTTACTATACTCCAACCCATTTACTAGGTGGGATACGACATTGCATACCAATTTTCCATCAACTGTCATCCTCATGAAAATCATTACTGTTTCTACGAAAAGATTACAAACTGTTTCATGCACTGAAAACATTCTTTGGCAATAATTCCATGTTGCCTAAGTCCGTTCATAACCACCTATTGGCTTGTTCACGTTTTTTCACGCGCTGAAAGCAGCTAACCTGAACAAAAGCAAAGTTCGTTACAACCACTTGGTTCGACCCTCATGAAATCATTCAACAACTCGTCATCATGATACTCCATATGTCAACATCAAAACCAATTGTTAAAACACTACCATTCATCATCGACACATGCTCAAAGTGATCAGTTAAACCTCCAATCGACCAAATTGGGAATTTGTATCCAACAAAACTGCAGGAATTCCAAATCTTGTGATGGCAAAAATACTTCACAGAATCAAGGCTCAAGTTAATCCACGAAGAAAACTGTAGCCAAATCGAAACACGTTAACTCAAGATTCGGTTCATGTTTAGATATGAGAATCTGAAATACTTACTCTTCGAGAAAGTTTAATGCAAAACCACGTAAAAGCCTTTTAAATGTACGCTCTAACAGAACAGTTCTGATTCACACTTCTCAAACAAAACCACAACTCGTAAAGCCCAGTTGACGTCTTAGATACATGGACAATCAACTTATAAAGTCTCGAGAAGTAGATAATACTCCCTGTCACTACGTTACTCTCGCTCATCACATAAATGAGTTATAGTATACTCACACAGGGAAATAGCTAGACATGTATCCCACTCGATGAGACGCCACGAGTCTCATCGTTCTCTATGCTGGGCCTAGGGTGACGCACAACTGCGAAAGCCAACTCGATCTGAAATTTCGAACTAGAGAAAACATCATTAATGCCACAATTCCAATGGAGTAATCAACTTTACCAGTATCACTGAGCCTAGACAACCACCAGCTTTCTTTTACTTCAAGTGACACTTCCAAGAATCTCTAGCGTCGTAACTCTGATCAATAGTCATCCTTCTCTTTCTACCTTCTGTTAACAATAACTAGTCTAACAACTACACAAATAGCATGCCTCCCAGGTGTCCCTATTTTTTCTGCAAAAATCCTTCTTATCAGAAAATTCTACCGCACTGCGCGTGCGATGAACACCAAGTCACTTTTCATAAGGCAAAATAGTTTCCTTACGCGAACCATCTTCACAACTAGGATACCTAGTAAAAGTCAAATTTTGTTCACTCTCGGCTTCAGCTCGAGAGGAAACCAACTTCTAACTTTAACTCAAAAGTCTTGTACCTCGCCAACAATTATTAATAGTCCAATTGAAACAGTAACCAAGACTATACGTCAACATAATGACTTGGCCAATTTCCATAACCTAGATGAATGTCCAAATCCGTAAACAACAATGACCTCACAGGTCAATTCTGGATCATTATGGGATTTCACCACAATACGATCCCTACAAAGATTTCTGCTCTACTCAGCAGTAAATTGCCACCTTCAATATTACATCTCTTATAACCCTTGACTCATAATACTTCTTGATTCAATAAAGAAATAATTTTTCCTGCTCCCGCAGTTTATACTCACTGTAATGCAGACAACTAATACGCTGAACCTCAAAACTCTCTCGCTGCATTGTGGCTCTAAAATTTGTTACTTACTCAGACCCCGATTCACATAGGGTCACTTCCTTAGTCAATCAAAACCTATGACTTTAATTCTGCACTCAAGTCTACACTCTTCTCGGACACCTAACAATCAATCCAGAAACTCTAATCTTTTAATTATGATGCTCCTCTTCAATTCTTGTTACTAACTCAGTTCAACCCGTAGCCAATACTATACGTCCATGGAATAATTTCAGCCAATTACCTTAATATCGACTGATGGACACATACATAAAAAGTGATGACCACGCATGTCATACAGATATTAGTATGTGGTTTCACCACACAATCATACCCATAGGGAACGTCGCCCCTTTTTGGCAATCTGCTCATCAATCACAACTTGAAACGAAGAAATACTTTCTGAATCTACAAGGAATCTTTGTTCCCCAAATCTCCGCAAAACATACCCACCGTAATGCAACCATTTAATAAACCACTTCTCGCAACTCTCTCTTACCACCACTCAATATCAGTGGCTCTAACATTGGTCACTAAGTTAGGCCTCAGTTTCTTGAGAAAACCTCTTGATTTATTCATAGATTCTTGACTAACACACAACAACTAATCATTACTCAGTTCACAAGTCTGGCAAATCAACCTGAAACTCTCACTTTCAAATTATAGAGCTTACACTTCATAACTTCAATAACCACGAAAGCTTCCTAAAACTGAAGCAACAACAATTTACATTGTCCAAAATACATCACTACAAGGACCTTAGTCCAACTTGCCTAACAACAAATAATTGGGTGAACAAATCCTTATCTATATACGTCGCAGCTAGTCATCCATTGTGAATGAATTAATATCCGTTCTGTTCAAAGAAATAGCATATCTCCTACAAACCACATAACACTGTAGAATGTAAAAGGTTATCAATCGAAGAATCTGCATATCATTTCAGTCTAGAAGCGATGGCCACAATAGAGTCAATCCTCGAGTTGACCAAGAGAATGGATGAAGCTAAAAGTCATAACAAGGTTACGGCTTAAACGATGGAGCCGTCTTTTGAGAGGATATGGGAGAATCTAGGAGAGCATTCTGACGGGATGAAAAAACTCAAAGGAATGTTCTAGGACATTATGAAGTGGTTCTCGATTCAAGGTGCAAAACCACTTGTAGATGGTCCTCTACTGAGACTGATGAAGAGGTGGACCCTGTTCCACAACATACAGAACCTGGTTCCAGCACGGGAACAATGTCGAGGACTCTTGCACTCAGAGAAGAGCCTGCACCATTCGAAGTTCAAGTGACAAGGTTTCGAGGAAAGGTGCTTGCTTGATCACGATTTCCAACGCAGCAAGAAGCACCAGGATTAACAAGAAATCATGACCCAACGCTACAGCCTATGCCACAACCAGTAGCGACTCCTCCACCAGCTAATCAAGACACATTGGTCAATTTGATCGTTCAGAGGGTCCAGGCGCTAGGGGCTAATCCCCCATTAAACTTAACATATCAGAATCTTTTCCTGAATCCTGCAAGGTCATCGCCTCCGGAGTACATGCACATTCGTTTTACTACTTTCTCCGGAGAATGATCAAAAGATGTCGCCACTCATATCTCATGGTTTCAAGCAGAGTGTGGAACTCATAGAGGGGACGAATGGCTTAAGCATAGAGTATTTGGTTCTTCACTCTCAGGTTCTGTATTGATGTGGTACACCCGATTGACACCACGCTCAGTACCTGACTGGCCAACCATGAAGACCATGTTTCGAACCACCTTTGGAAATGTTGAACCAGAGGTAGACTTATCTGCTCTCACGTATATGTATCAACAGTCTATGGAATATCTAGTTGAATTCATGAAGAAGTTTAAGGTCCAACAGGCAAAGTGTAGGACTCCCCTGACCGAGAGAAATGTCATTCTCGTAACGGTCAAATGTCTGGAAGAGAGACAGAGATTAAAACATCATGATACGTAGTTTAATAGCATGGCAGATCTGATGAACAAAGTTGAGAGTTGACAAAATGTGATGAATAATCTAGATGAATGAGCCAATTCATCGAATATACCAATCTCATGTCCCAGAGACAATAAAGCAACGGTATGGAACAAACAGGCACCAAACTGTGGGGGCAGTCTATTCCATAGGGACTCATGCTATGAACCACAAGCTTCATATGAGCCTTTGGTAAGAGATCACTGTTATCTGGATGATGAGGATGAGGTAGCAACTAGGGGTGGGCATACGAAACCGAAAACCGAAAAAAACTGAACCGAAAACCGAACCGAAAACCGAAAAAACCGAACCGGAAGAAAAACCGAACCGACCGGACCAAAAAACTGGAAAAAAAAATAAATAAATAAATAAACTCATGAATTAAAATGACTTTAATTATGTAGTAGGAAAGAAAAAGACTTTAATTATGGAAGAAAATTATCAAAAAAGTCGTGAAATAATATGTGTTCGGAATGGTGAAATACGACCATGGTTCAAAAATCACGTAATTCGGGTAACGTTTGGGTGCCGATAGTAGCAGTCAACCCTATTTACCGTTATTATTCCCTATGGGGAGCCCTATCGTCGGAAGGTAAATGTTCCAAAATTTATATATGGGCGGTTGCGTCTCATCTACGTGAGTGTTTTTCATGTAGAAGGTTTGACAAAAATACATAATATAGAGATAGATATGAGTGTTTCCGTGTGATAAGTGACGATGGATCAGGGTTGACCATTTCGATGGAGCCCTTAACTTTGTCGGATCCAGTTGAATTTTTTTCCACAGACATCTTTCATCATAATGATCATATCTGACGGTCGAATTTTAATTTTTGACTTTTAGTCATCGGAATCACAATATGCATACTAATGTTGTATAACTTGTTTATTAGGTTGTAAGCAAATGCACAACTTTATGAACAAACTCTACATAGAAGCAAAATTATCAAAAAACTCGTGAAATAAGATGTGTTTGGAATGATGAAATACATCTATGGTTAAAAAATCACGTAATTCGGGTAACGTCTCGGTGCCGATTGTAGCGGTCAACCCTATTTAATTATGGTGTCCCAATCGGTGTAAGGACCTCAATGCCGCTTGGTCTCTCAAGATAAAATGACAATCAAGCTCAAGTTGTTACACTACGAATAAGAGCTTCAACGAACTATGAAGAGCCTTTAAACTATCACCGAATTTTGAGAGAACTGAATAAGAGCAGAGAAGCTTTTTGGATAGGAAGAGAAGTGTTTTTTGTTGGTGTGTTCATAATGAAAGATTGGTGGCCACTATATAGTTTTGGGAATCATCTACAAATTGATGGTTTTCTGTCTATTACATACAATTATAAACAACCCTTAATAAGTATGTTACAAAATCATAATCAGACTTAATAGGTATGTTACAATGTCATAACCTGACTTAATAGGTCTGTTACAAAGTTATAACCAGACTTAAAAGGTCTGTTAAAGCTTTTAGACATGGAAAATGTCAAAAAATAAAACCTGTCAGTTTAAAAACAACCTGGGCTCTCGGGTCACAAATTTGAGCTGCATTCGTGTCCGCAGGTCGTGCGGGTCCAAATGAAGAAATTGGGCTTCCGACCTGGGATTTGCACCCCTTCCCCGTGCGCGCACGAGAGAGAGCATGAGTGCTTATCATGGTTACATTTTCATGGTGAGATTCTATTTAAATCCTTATTCTTCTCTCACTTTTCTCATGTGAGACAAAGTTCATTTTCTCAAATTCTGGACGGGGTAAGTCAAAGGCAAATTCAATTGGCACAGGGGATTCAATGGTATGAGTATATTGCTTCTCAACAATTGGTAATTGCATAGAGCTCCAGCAGGGTTATGCCCATCTACCCAGATGAGAAATTGAAAGTATTGTAGGAAGTGTGCCAGAAACATGCCGCTGCCATCATCGGAGGGCAGTTTTTGCCACCATGGTTGAATGAAAAGCACAGCTCGATAGTATCTGCAATTCTAACTTTTTCCCATCGTTCTTGATCTAACACTTTGCGAGCCATGTACCATTCACGCTCTTTTAGAGTGGGCTTCAACCAGAAACCTATTTTCGGAGTTAGTTCAGTGGTTTGCCGCTTTGTGAAGCTTGCGGCATCACCATGGGCGATTAATGTTAGGATACGCGCTGCATGTTGGTAGGCCGCGAGGTGTTTCTCAGTAATTTCTTGTGGATATAGACCGAGGGCGGTGGAGCCGTTGGCTAGAAGTTCAATAGTATAACCTTTTTCCTTGAGATGGAGTGGAGACATCTGTTTTTGAAGTATTTTGCAAAAGATTGGGAAGGAGTTCTAGGAGCCATGATTCTTGATCTAGGAAGATTTTTTGGAACTTTGTTCGAATAAGGTAGAGGCGTCAAAATGATGTTGAAGTTTGTTGTCTCGGTTTTTAATTACAATAAAAAGCGAGACGATAAGTCGTTTCTGGTTTGGATAGGTATACCCTTTGGGGGTTTAGAGTTGCATCATTTTGTGTGAAGAGGTGTAATTCTCTTCAATTGTGGTTCTTCAGAACTTAATTTCGAGAATTGAGGGGCAATGTTTTGGCCAATATTTATATATCCAGTCTTGGTTAGAAAAGTCCATTGGACCGGCAATTGTGGTCTTGTCTTGTACATAATTATTTTTTTTCTTGGGTAAAGTAAGAGACGACGTTGGTGAGTTACTTGAGAATTAAGTTTGGAGATTCTAATGAAAATCTATATTCAGTTAAGGAAGGAACATTTTTTTGCTTTAGATACGAATGAAAAACAGTTAACCTTAGCCTACATAAGGGTTGAGAGGCGAACAAGAGAAAAGAACTCAACTCAATCAAACACAACCCTTTGCAAACACAACTGCAACACTATGTTCGTCTCTCAAGAGCGCACCCACCACCAAAAAGGCACTCTGACGTCTTTTGAAATGACTAATTTGTTGGTATCTTGTTAATCTGTCAATGAAATTTCATCTCATCAAGGAGTTGATCAGTCAACAAATCTTCTGATTTGTCGGTAAAATTATCTGCTATCGACATTAGTAAGGTTTACCTTAGTAATTATCATGACACTTATTATCTCTGCTTGAGTCTTCACAGTTTAAGTAAGACCTGATCACCTTCGTAATTGGCGAAAAAATCTAGTTGGAAACAGTTAGGATTGAAGAACTTAGCCTGTAGATAGATCGGCATCTGTAATACAACGCTTGAGAAGAAGAAAGAGAGAGCAGCGTGTGGTTTTCAACACAGAAATTAAGTTGCACTGGACTCATCAGTGTTGACACACCAAACAAAGCCAATTTTTAAAGAACTAAAATTCTAACCCGAATATTTTTTTTAACCGCTCATTCTGCCTGGATCTTGCCTAGACTCGCCGTTCAACGCATCCACCCCTTTTCAACTTAGGCTCCCGTATAGATTGCATTTTGTCTTGCAGACACAGCATCGGGTTTTCTGTTTCTCTAGGCGTCTCTGTGCAGCATGCATCAACAGGTGAACACCTTCCCATGTTGGAAAGCCGTTGCGCAAATTAAGAGCGAGCCAAACGAGGCGTGCCAAACGAGGCGTATAGAACTGGGACTGGGACTGGGACTGGGACTGGGACTGGGAGCGAGTGTGTAGAGATTAGAACGATACAGGCTTTACCGTACGACAAGTAACTGTGGCTCTCGGGGTTTAAATCAGCTTTTTTCCCATCGGTAATCGATCTTGTATTGAAACAAAAGATCAGGGCGGTTCAAAATCGAAGCTGGCCCAGGGAGGTGGAGTACAAAATGGGCAGATGACGTAATCTCCAATGAGCTCTCTGTCCGATATATCTCACTGCCAATGGTAGCGCCAATTAGGGTTCTACACGTAAGGGTTTCGTGAATTATTGGCAGGGTGTGGCCTTCAGGGAGCCTCGGCAGGATGTGGCCTTCAGGGACCCCCCGGCAAATAAGAGAATACTACGAGAGTTGGCTTTGACTGTCTAGGGTTTAACCATAGGATAATGATTACTGGATGAGAATGACAATAGCATTCTGTAATTTCGAAGAAAATAGGTGATCTATATTGAAAGAATCTGATTTAGATTGTTTGGTGGTAAAGTTGAGGAAAAATGACTAAATCTCTCCTCTAGAATGGTCGCATATTTGTGGGAGACAAATTACAAACATCATTCCCCTCTGTTTATCCAAACAAAGATTATGTTTATGAACGTGTAAATCATTGACAGTAAGCAGATGCGTGGTTGAGATATACTCACAGCAAAATAAGGGATCAAGTTCATACAATTGTAAGTTGCTTCGGTGAGTTTGGCGACTAGGTGTGTTTATAGATCCAAACATATGGAAAACAAAAATCTAACCTAGTTATAAGCTTGTAATTTCCTACCAAATGTACAGTATCAAGAAATGTTTAATTGTAACTCATGTATACACCAAATATGTGATGAAATTAAGATATTATTTCTTGATCGTACAAAATATGTGATGTAGGAAGCTATCTTCGTTACGCAGTAAGATAGTAGCAAACCCGTGCTTAGTCGGGATTCAGACCAATTAAGGTCCATGAGAAGTTCGAGCAAAGCCAGATTACTCTCCCAATGCAAGCACAAGAACTCAAAGTCCTTTTAACTTGACCACAAACCGTGAAAATTGGGACTCAAACCCTAAATATGGACGGGTGTTTTAGACTAGACAATTTTACCATCTTTACCACCAGGTCATTTGTCACTAACATTTTATATTATAAAAATTTATTTATTTTTGTCAACAATTTTTTTTGAAAGAAAGTGATTTTTATATATCTATATTAATAAAGTTGGAATATTTTTTTGATTTTCGTCAACAATTAATTTTTGAACTTTCTATAATGCTCTTGATTGATTTAAACATAAAAATATGTGTTCCGACATATAAATGATGAATTAGTAATTGTAAATGTTAGAAATAAGAGAAAATAAAAAACATAGAGAAACAAAAAAAACTCAAAACGTGAGAAATAAGAAAGAAAAGTGAGGAGAAAAATCTGTACATGCACGTAATGTGATGCAAGAAGCTAGTGCTAAATAAATAATGAAATTAATGGTTCATGAGTGTGTAGCAAACTCTTTCTTGTTACAATATTAGGAATTTAGTAGTGTTCATTTGGTCTGTGATTGAACAAGAGATTTATGGTCAGTTATCGTTAGATTTACATCCAAGGGTTGAAAATAAAACAACTTAAAAATAATTCTCTCCACCATTAGATTTTCAACCAACGGTGACCGATCATGAATCTTCTGGTCAATCATTAACCAGGTGAACACTACAATACGGAATTAGTACCCAAGTATATATACTCATATCGATCAATTATATAAAACCTAGGTAGTAGCCAAAAATTTAAATTTCGGTAATTATGTAAATATTAAAGCTTTGAAAAAAGAATATTTTTACAAAAATTTTGAGGAAATATCGTTAGCAGAAAAAATTTGAGGATATTGATAGAAATTTGATGAAAACAAGGAAATTTTAAATGAAATTTTACGAGATGTTTGTTTTCTATATTATGTATATTATGTACTATATTTGAAAAAAAAAACTTTGAATAAATGTTGATCTATAGGGAGTTGTAGTAATTTAAAGTAAAAAAGTAAGTGATGAATCATTAATAATCACAAATTATATACATATGATACATTTCACATGAAATATAATAAGTACTTTAAAATCACGTACAAGACATATGATCAATGTATGTATGAGATTATAAGTTAAATTGGAAAAAAACTGGAAGACGAAATATGGTATCAAAATATATATATATATATATATATATATATTAAAACAATAAATTAAATTACAAAACCAATTGTTCAAACAAAATTAACTAAAAATCTAAAAATTTTGGGGAAAGTAACATTACCAGAATAACTATCATAGCTGACGAAATTTTTGCGTAGGCCTGTTACAAAATTTTGTCGTCTATAATTATAGCCGACTAGGGGTTCGTCGGTTATAATGTTGTCGGAAAAAGGTCATCGGTTATAACTTTAGCCGATGAAATAAAAAATTGTCATCGGTTATAGTCTAGACTTTAGCTGACTACAGGTATTTTGTCGGTTCACTAGTGGATTATCACTCTTAGCCGACGGAATCGAAACTGTTTCGTCGACTATGATTTTGTTAGACGACGAAACTAGGTCTGTGGGCTAGGAGAAATAGTTCGTCGACTAAGCATTTCTTACCCAATGAAATAAGGTTGTAGGGAATTTCCGTCGACTAATGCTGCGATCAACATGTGTAGCGACAGTTCACGCGGTGAGGGATCACGTGTGTAGCGATATCACATAATGATGCGGTCGCGTCTGTAGCTACAGTTCATGCGGTGAGTGATCACGTGTATTGCGATGTCACATAATGCTGCAGTCACGTGTGTAGCGATGTCACATAATGTTGCGGTCGCGTGTGTAGCGACAGTTCGCACGATGAGTGATAGCTTGTGTAGCGATGTCACATAATGCTGCAGTCACGTGTGTAGCGATGTCACATAATGTTGCGGTCGCTTGTGTAGCGACAGTTCGCGCGGTGAGTGATCACGTGTGTAGCGATGTCACATAATGCAGCGGTCGTGTGTGTAGCGACAGTTTGCGCGGTGAGGGATCACGTGTGTAGCCATGTCACATAATGCAGCGGTCACGTGTGTAGCGATAGTTTATGCAATTAGTTATCGCGTGTGTAACGATGTCACATAATGCAGTGGTCGCGTGTATAGCGACAGTTCGAGCGGTGAGTGATCGCGTGTGTAACGATGTCACATAATGCAGCGGTTGTGTGTGTAACGACAATTCGCGCGATGAGGGATCGCGTGTGTAGCGATGTCACATAATGTTGCGGTCACGTGTATAGCGACAGTTCGCGAGGTGAGTGATTGCGTGTGTAGCGATGTCAAATAATGCTGCGGTCACGTGTGTAGTGACTGTTCGCGCGGTGAGGGATCGCCTGTGTAGCGATGTCACATAATGTAACGGACGCGTGTGTAGCGACAGTTCGCGCGGTGAGTGATCGCGTGTGTAGCGATGTCACAATGCAGCGGTCGCATATGTAGCGACAGTTCACGGGGTGAGTGATCGCGTGTGTAGCGATGTCACATAATATTGCGGTCGCGTGTGTAGTGATGATCGATGACCTACCGACATCGACATTTGACGGTTAGCAAAATAAATGCTTCATTGGAGGGGGAAGGTGGCAGGATATGGACGCGCCTCCGTTCATCGTCCCTTGCGGGTTTCAAGAGATAGGTACTAATCCTTCCGCGTCTTCAGGACATAACATTTTAGTTTTTGTTTGCTTTGCTCTGTACTAACTGTAAAACTTGCGTATAATGCCTTAAAAATATAGGCTAACTGCCCTTATGAGACACCGCATTGCTCAAGTGTTGTGGGCCTTCGAGTGTAGGAGCTCATACATGATATGTCGGCTGGCAATATATAGCCGCTTTAAGTATGCCCGACTGTTGGGTGGGTAACCCTTAGTTTGTTTATTGCCTGCATTCTAGGTGTTTGGTACTCACTCTTTATTTGTGATGCAGATATCATGCTGTGAGAGGAAGGTGATCGTAGAAACGAAGGTCCTTGTGACAGGGTTCTAGATGATGATATCTGGAACGGTATGCAGTCAAAGGTAGTTTGTGAGAGGGAACGCGATGTCGATCCCAAGACCGGCCTCAAGTGGAGGAAAAGCTGGACGATTTCACCAAGTTCAAGCTTGGAGATGATGACTACCTGAGCCTGCCGTCGCTAGTGGCGGCTGTCCTTGGCCTTGAGGTCCTAGATGGGGAGGAGCAGGAAGGGGAGCCTGAAACTGGGGGTGACATCGAGGTCCCACATGGGCTTCCCATGTCTGAGGAGTTGGGACGCAACTCGTGGTCGACGCCTGAGGTTGTGGTTGAGCAAGTCGAGGACTCTTCTCCAGTGACTAAGGCAGGGGCGACCAAGAGGAAGCACAAGGACAAGGAGTTGTCTTAGGGTGCCCCAATTAAGAGGAGGAAGAACGCTCAGTCTGGGAGTTTAGGGAGCCTGGTTGAGATTACTCAAGCTCTAGAGAGCACTGGCGCAACGCAGCCATACTTGGCGCCGATGGCATATGACACGCGCCACCGTTCTCGGGACGTCCAGACGCTAGAAGAGGTCGCCGATCTGCTGATTGGACTTAGTCTCGCTAAGGAGAAGCTGACACGGGTGAGCATATTTCCTATTATTATATATTGTTATGACAACTCTGTTGTTGATATTTGGCTTTTTGTTATTATCGCTGTGCGTGGGCAACACTGATGGTGTACACGGCGAGTGAAAAGGCGGTGAAGCATCTTCAGCAGATGGTGGGCGCCAAAGAGTAAGAGGTGGCGGCTCTACAACAGTTGGACCGTGCTCTGGTGAAGCGGGTGTCGGGGCTGGAGGCCACACTGAAGGAGGCCCAGGAGCGGGCCAAGAAGGCAGAGGCGGAAGCCTAACAGTGGAAGACGACAGTGGAGAAGAAAGATCTTCAACTGTAGGAGGGCGAGGCGACACTCTGAAGGATGGCTTACTTCGAGGATCCAATGTAGAAGCTGCAGCAAGATCTCATGTCTTTAGAGGCAAGTTGGAAGACCAAGTGTGTCAGGGCTGGCGAGGTAGGGGTCCGGGTTTTCCAAGAGAGAGACAACTACTGGAAACAGCTGCAAACAGCCTACAATAAGGGCAAGGAGGACGTCTTCAAGGCCGGGGTAAATGGAAAATGGACAGATAAGGCTGGGATGCAGAAGTGGTACTCGAACCGAGTGGCTAGTGGGCGGTTCAGGGGCTCAAGTCAAGCGGCCGGGAGTTCAGGTCCGCTTTATGGTGCGTAGCTGTCAGCGTTGTACGCCCTGCAGGTGTCCGTCATGCGCAAGTGTCGGCACCTGTGATAGGTTCTCGTCCCACAACTCCTTGCCCACCACCAATCCGAGTACCCGGAATGTTGCCGTAGCTGACGTCTTAACAGAGCAAGGGAGGCTCCGGGAATGCTAGCCAGGGTAGGGGCCAAGAGCGCAGATAGAGTGTAGAAGGGCAGCGACATCTCAAGGAAGAAGTAGTGAGGTTGGATGACTTTTTATACTTTTGCTGTAGTCTGTTTGACAGTTTGTTTTGTATCTTGTTGTTGTGTTTTTTTGTATGACGTGGTTAGCCATAGACAATATTTCCTTTGCCTGGACGGCCAGGTTGACAGATTTTGCCCTTATGTTTGATGTTTGGATAAATGTTAATCAGTTTTTCGTCTCCTGGTCATGCGACCATTTTGTTTTGGTGAGACAAAGTGTTGAGACTAACAAACATCTTTCATTACCGTGTCGCTAATGGGTGATGTGTACATGGGGCGGGTCACTGTCGGACCGTGCTCTTAGTTTAGAGAGAAAACAAACATCTTTGATAGTTGTGCCACTAATGGGCGAGTTGTTCTCTGAACGGGTCGCTGTCGGACCGTACACGGAAAGTAAAAACTAAATAGTGCGAGTACTTTAGACAGGGAAGAGATGAAGATGCTGCGAGTTCCAGGGGTGCGGGAGGACACGCCCTTTCAGTGTCTTTCAAGTAAAACATGGTTGGTCCCAAGATGTCGACAATCTCATAGGGACCGTCCCATTTATTTTTAAGACCTGTGTTGTGGGGGATAGCTTCCTTTCATGACCTAGTCTCCGACTTTGAGTGGCCTGAGGACAACTTTCTTGTTGTAGTGTCGAGCAACACGTTGCTTATTATTGATATTGCGCATGTGAGCTTTGTCCTGGAGCTGCTCAAGGAGGTCCATGCTAAGGCATAGCCCGGTAGCATTGGTACCATTGTCATACTCTATAACCTGGGTGCTCGAGATGTCAATCTTAATAGGGATGACGACCTCGGTACCATAGGAGAGGAGATATAGGGATTCTCCTGTTACTGTTGCGGAAGAGGTACGGAGTGCCCATAATATTTTCAGGAGCAGTTTGCCCATAACCCTTTGTGATCTTCCAACTTCTTTTTGAGGGTTTGCTTGATGCGCTTGTTGACGGCTTCTACCTGACCATTGGTCTGTGGGTGAGCTAGGGAGGCATAAAATAGGGCTGTGCCTTGGGCAGAGACAAAGTCATGAAAAGTGTCGTTGTCGGATTGTGTGCCATTATTAGTGATGATTGTTTGTGGTACACCAAAGCGACAATAGAGGTTGTGTCATAAGAAAGTGATTACTTTTTTTGTAGTGATGGTGACAATTGTTTCGACTTCTATCCATTTGGTATGATTGTTGACAATGACGATGGCGTACTTTAACTGTCCTAGCGCTGTGGGGAGTTTGTCCATGATGTCAAGTCCTCACTGGCTGAAGGGAACTTGAGAGTAGATGATAGAGAGAGGTACATGAGGGAGTTGGGAGAAGGTGGCGAACTTGTGCCATTATAGGCAGACACGTACCATGGCTTTCACATCTTAAGTGTGGGCCAATAGTACCCGATCCTCAGGGCCTTATACATGAGGTTTCGGGCTCCCGCGTGGTTGCCACAGACTCCAGCATGAAGGGATTTGAGCACTTGGTGACCGTCCTCGATGGAGATGCATTTGAGCAATGGGCAAGACTGGCCGCGGCTATATAATTTGTCATCTTTGAGGAGGTAGAGGACAAATTTGTGGCTGATGCGTTGAGCTTGCTGTTCGTCACTGGGCAAGGTGCTATGAGCGAGGAAGACTATATAAGGGTCCATCCAAGAAGGTGACATAGCCTCAATGGGGAAGATCCCAGAATAGGCTTTAGAGATACTGGGTCTGTCTAAGGTTTCAATGTGCACATTAGTGGGCGAAGTGTCGGGAGGGGTAGTGGTTAGTCTAGCTAAGGCATCTGCCTGTGTGTTTTTTGCTCTAGGGATTTGAGTTACCTTGAACGAGCTGAAACATTGGAGTAATGCCCCTGTTAGCGCTTTGTGCGACTCTAGGTTATTCTGAGTGGCCTTGAAGTCTCTTATGACCTGATTAACAAGTTAGGACTTGCTAAATATTTGGAGGTGGATCGCCCCGAGCTCTCGACATATCTGAATGCCGGCTATCAGGGCTTCGTACTCGGTGATATTATTGGTGGCCTTGAACTCGAACCGGAGAGCGTACTCGTAATCATTTCCTTTCGGGTCTCTGATTATAACACTGGTGCCACTGTGCTGAAAATCAGTTGAGCCGTCGATATATAGCTTCCAGACATCGTCCTGAGGCGTCACTTCTGCCTGGTTGTCAGTGACTAAAGGGATGTACTCAGCTATAAAATCAGCTGCGGCCTATCCCTTGATGGCCTGTCATGGCTTGTAGTGGATGTCAAATTCCCTAAGTTCAATGGCCCACTTGACAAGGCATCCTGAAGTCTCAAACTTTTGGAGAATGTGCTTGAGTGGTTCATTCATGAGGATGTGCACTGTATGGGCTTGGAAATAGGGATGGAGCTTTCTAGTGGCAGTTACGAGAGCTAGGGCCAGCTTCTTAATAGCTGGGTATTGGGTCTCGGCATCGAGGAACCTTCTTCCCACATAATACACCGGGGCTTAGGTGCCGCTGTCGTGGTGACTGAGGTGGCAGCACTAATTGCAGTGGATGATATCGCGAGATATAGGAAGAAGACATCACCAGGAATGGGCTTTGATAGTAACAGAATTGTGGCTAAATATTCCTTAATATCATTAAATGCGTCCTCATGTTTTGGTCCCCATTCGATTTGCTTCCGGAATTGGTTTTTGAGGAGTTGGAATAGGGGGTAGCACTTGTCTGTAAAGCGAGATATAAATTGAGCTAAGACCAAAAGTTTGCCTATAAGGCTTTGGACCTCGTTCCGTTTTATCGGGGCTTGCATATTGAGAATGTAAGAACTCCTTCTAGCATCAACTGCTACTCTCGTTCTGAGAGTTTGGAATAAAGGAATACCCACTCGATTCGACTATCTGTTACCCTGCACAAGTAGCAACAGTGTCAGGAGTCAAGACCGGGGTGGGCCTAGTCTTCGACTCTCTGATGCTTAAGTTAGAACTGTTGTGTGAACGACTTGGCAGAGTTTTGGGGTTAGAAGAATATTACCTTTTTCATGGTCTTTTGGTCTGCCTATATGGCTGAAGAGTGGGATCCGCACCATTCCCCCTCCCCCGATGTGGGACTACCAGGAAGGTCCTCAGCACTCATCTCATAAAGGGCTTAGAAGATTAGCAACAGGGGAAATGGCTAGGTATGTTTGGTCCCAGCTTAAGTCACCAACCTACAAATGTTTCCTTTGGGGGCGGCAGGTGGGTCTTCCTCCTCCTGTTAACAAAACCCTTCTTATCTGACAGATCTTTGTTCCTACATGTTTCCGTCGGCTAAGAAAGCTCTTAGTGGATGAAAATAAAAATACTTCCGTCCACTAGGATCTTTGGTCATAGCCGACGGAATATATTTATTTTCGTAAGCTAAGAGCTTTCTTTTCAAAAAACTCAAAATTTCTTCAATTCTTCTCTTCTCTTTTTTCTTCTTCAAATTTTCTCTTCTCTCCTCTCCCTCTCCTTTCTTCTCTTTTCCAAATGGTGGTTGCGGTGTGTGGTGGTGGTGTATGGTTATGGTGCATGGTGGTGGGTGGTGATGGTGTGTGGTGGTGGTGTGGTGATGGTTTTTGGTGATGGTGTGTGGTGGTGGGTTGTGATGGTGGGAGGTGATGGTGTGTCGTGGTGTGTGGTTGTGGTGGTGGTTATTGGTGGTGTGTGTGTGGTGGTGTGGTGGCGGCTTTTGGTGATGGTGTGTGGTGGTGATGGTTTGTGGTGGTGATGGTGTGTGGTGGTGGTGATTGTGTGTGGCGGTGTGTGGTGATGGAATTAGAATGGCCGGTTTCTTGCCGGAGATCGATCGTCGACGGTGGATTCTCGAAGATCGATCTTCGTTTTTTAAACTCTTTTAGGTTTACCGAGGGAATATTTCGTCGGTTAAGAGTTTTTTATTTTTTTTATTTTAAGGAAATTTTGTAGGCTAAGATCCTAGCCGACGGAAATTCAGTCTCCTAAGTAATTTTTAGCCGAATTCCGTTGGGTAAGAATTACTTAGGAGACGGAATACTAAATATTATGTCGGCTAAGATGATTATTAATTTTTTTATTTTAAAATATGTCTGTCTCCTATGAATGTAACCGACGAAATTATTCCAACAGCTAAGAGCCTATCTAGTAGACAAAATTTTCGTCGACTAGGACAGATCTTAGTCGACAGAATAAATTTTTTTGTCGGCTAGGATATTCACTGACGTGTCTTAGCTGACAGATCATAGTCGATGGAAGTTCCATCGGCTAAGAGCCATAATCCACTACTAGCTATAGTCCAAGACTATAGCTGATGAAATTTCAAAAAAAAAATCATCGGCTAATCCTCAGTTCGTTGGTCAAAAAAGTTTGACTGTAGAACGTTTAGCCTATGAAATAAATGTAAATCGTTGGTTAAAGAGTGACAAACTCGTCAACTAAACTTTGAATTTCGTCGTCTAAATTTAGTATTTCATCGACTAATGTTTTTAAAATAATTATTTTTTATTTTGCTTTTTATTTATTTTACTTTTGATTACTTTTTTTTCTTCTTTTTTGTTTTTCCACCACCACACCACTATCCGGTTTGGAGGAGGAGGAGCCGCGGTGGAGGAGGAGAAGGAGGAGGGGGAGAAGGAGAAAGAGAAGAAGGAAGAGGACAAGAAGGAGGAGGAGGAGAAGGAGAAGAAGGACATGGACAAGAAGGAGAATGAGGAGTTGCCGCCGGAGGAGAAGGCTGAAGAGAGATGAAGAGGAGAAGAATGAAAGATAAAGAAAAAATTCAAAATTGTTGGGGATACTTTAGCCGACGAAATAAGGGTATATCAAAGGCTAAAGTATAAAATTTTTGACGGAAATTTTGAAAATTTTGAGGGTAGTTTAGCCGATAAAATGAGGGTATTTTGTCGGCTAAGTTCAAAATTTTAATCGGAGATTTTAAAAATTTTGAGGGTACTTTAGCCGACAAATTAAGGCTATTTCGTCAGTTAAAGTGTCATTTACTTACAAAATTGCCACTTCTGTCATTCGGTGTCTGATTGACTATTCTGATACGAATCTGGATGCGGAACGGCCCAACGAGTCAAACTTGTTGCTTTGCCACGACCTATGGGTCTTTTGGCCATCTAAGTCCGTTTATGACTTTAAAATGCAGTTTTTCTATTTTCGGATAATTATTTAACACACAAAACACATATATCTCTATCTATATGAGGTATTTTGGTCGAAACTTCAACCCAACAAACTCTCACCACGATGAGGCGCAACCGCCCATGTAAAAAATTTGGGACATTTACCCCTCAAAGCCAAGATAGGGCTACCCATATGAATAAATAATGGTAAATAGGGTTAACTGCTATTATCGACACTGAGACGTTACCCGAATTACAAGATTTTTCAACCATAGACGTATTTCATCATTCCGGTCATATCTTATTTACGACTTTTTGAGTTTGAATGTTTTACGTAGAGTTTATTTTTCAAATTAAACTTTTATTTAAAACTTAGTAACTTAGTTATACAATATTAGTGGCCACATTGTGATTCTAATTATCAAACTTGAGAAACGAAAATTCGACCGTCTGATATGACCATCATAATAAAACACATGCATGGGAAAAAATCATCTTTATCTGATAATGTCAAGGGCTTGATCCGAATGGTCAATTTTGTAAGTCAAACCTTTAAACGCACAGAAACAGTTATTTGACTATCTAACTTATGTATTTTTGTCGGACCTTCAACTGAAAATAGTTTCAAATCGATGAAACGCAACCTGTGGTATAAAAATTTACTGAAAAATATCCCTTGAAGATAGGGCTACCCATAGGGAGAAAGAATGTTTAATTGCGTTGACTGTAACTATCGGCACCGAAACTTTACCGAAATTACGTGATTTTTCAACCGTAGGCGTATTTCACCATTATGGTCATATTTTATTTCACGACTTTTTTGTGTTTGAAAGTTCTACGTTGAGTTTGTTTTTTTAAACATAACATTTATTTAAACTTATTAACTAAGTTATACAACATTAGTAATCACATCGTGATTCCGATGATCAAACTTGAGAAACGAAATTCTGATTGTCTGATATGACCATCATGATAAAATGCATGTATGATAAAAATTCAACTTGATTCGATAATGTTAAGGGCTCGATCCGGATTGTCTATCTTGTTAGTCAAACCTCTAAACGCACGGAAACGGTCATTTGATCGTCTAAATTACATATTTTGGCCAGATTTTCAACACAAAATAGTTTCTAATTGATGAGACAAAACCAATGGAAGGTCTTGACCTTAAACCTCAAAACCTTAACCGACGTATACCTTAAATATGAATCTCGTTGGGTAATACATCCATAACCGACAAATTTAAATATTTATCGTCGGCTATGACATCTAAATATTTTTTATTTTTATTTTATTTATTATATTATAGATGTTGATAAATTCAATTTGACAATAAATTCATTTTATCTTCGGCTAAAATGTAGAGACTAAAGCCGACAAAAAAAAACTTTAGCCGACGTAATTAATTTTTTGTTGGCTAAAGTGACTTCTTCGGCTAAAGTTTCTTAATTTTAGCCGATGAAATTATGGACTTTAGACTACGAATCTATGATTCGTCGGCTAAAGTCTAATATAGCTGACGAAATTTGTTTTGACCGACATAATTTGACTTTGTCTGCTTGTTTTTTTCCGTCGGCTATACTACTTTCTCTGATAGTCAGGCCCGGACGTGATACGAGTTCGAAGAGGTGATGGACTTGAGGCTTGGAGTGCTAGGGCCCGATCAAGAAAGAAATCATTGCTCTTCCTATTATATACTCTGATAATACAATAAAAAAATCACTACTCTTCCTATTAAATATTTCGATAATCATTGAATATGAACGAAATTATCTGATAATACAAAAAAAATACAACTCTCCTCTCTTCAAAATATTTTTTAAGTGAGAAAGATATGTATAAAGGGTCCAGCCAAATTAAGTATAATTATATATACATCAAAAGTTGAATAAAAAATGCTAAATTTAAAAAAAAAAAAAAGAGAAGAGGTGAGAAATTACAAGAATGTAAATAAAATTACTAAATTACTAACCATAATCCAAATATTTTGGAATTGTAGTTAAATTTTGATTTTATATAGATTTAGTTTCTAAAAATCTTTGTTTATAAAAAAAACTTAGATGCAAACTATCACTTGTGGGGTCTGATTTTGATAGTTCGACTCATGTCTGAAAATATCAGGTCCGGACATGCAGGTAGTGTATCAAAATTTTCACGAAGGATAGAGAAATTTCAAAAATTTCGAACGATAAATGCTTAAAATGTGAAAGATATATCGAACAGTCATGAAAATAACAATTTCAACGAAATTTCACTGAAATTTTTGATTTTTATGTCTATGGTAGTAGCTAGTATATGTACATGAAAATAATCTTTCTATTATGTTGTCTTTTATGTCAAACAATGTAAAGTTAATAGAGCTCTACTTGTTACTCGATGCTTGTCAGAAGGACAGTGTCTGGTATGCACCTAGTTGATATGCACTTAGTCTTCGACCGCTCCATTACAAGGTTGCAAGTTTTAGAAAGAGACACAGAAGGGAAGCCGAACTTGGGTCGGTAGTAACGAAACCAAACCAAATAAAAACAAAACATAAAAAAATAAAATTCTAAATTAAAAAAATTGTCTATGATTGATATCATCCAAGTGCATACCAGAAGTTTTGTTGTCAGAAGACATTTATTTTTGCATATCTATGGAGGGAGATGTCTTAAATAAGATTCGTTTTAGCTCTGATTTCTTTCATTTGGTCAAAGGGATCAATGTCGGAATTGACATTGGTAAAAGGATTTGTGCGTGAGAGTTTGGTGGCGTGAAGGGCAACCAACATCACATCCAGGTAAGATTACAGCTTTGATGGTGCTGTGCAACGATTTGGGTTTGTTTTTGACGGTGGGGTAAGGGTGGGTATCGGTGCCCAAATCAACGATGAGCCGTGAGTGTTGTGTGGTGGTGGTCATGGTTGCGGTTTCAAATTACTCAAATTTACAGTTGATGCTGAGATCATTTTCAAGCCCGTGTAGAGGCCTTAATATATGGGAAAAAAGTGGATGTCAAAACTAGTTCCAAAAATTTTATGTTTTTTTGTATGGATCAAACTTATGAACTTTCATCTTCCAAAATTTCGTATTTAAGATCCAGGAGATATCGATGATAATATTGAATTATCTAAAAAAGCATGAAAAAGATCATATAAGTTATCGAGCAAGACATGAAATGACACATAAGTGGATTACATGATAGGGGTATTTGATGTTACACCCAATTTAATAGACTCATTTTAAATCACACCCACATTTAAGATTGTTTTAAAATACACTTAAATTTATTAATTAAGTTTGTTTAAACAAAATAAACCTATTATTTAGGATACCCTAAACCCTATACACCTAAATGGTATCCTATGAAATATAAACCCTAAACCCTAACCCTAAACCTAAACCTAAACCCTATACTCTAAACCCTAACCCCTAACCTAAAACCCTCACTACCAGGATCAGTACTTTAGCTAACGACAAATTTTCGTCTGCCTGTTAATCCAATTCATCAGTTAAGATCTTTGCAGACGAAAGCTCATCGGCAAAGACTCGTCGGCTATTACTTTAGCCGACGAATTATCTTATATTTTTTGTCAGTTAAAGCTAAGACTAAAGCCAACGAAACATTATTTCGTCGACTATAGTCTGACACTTTGGCTGATGAAAAATATAAAAGAATTCGTCGGCTAAAGTATTTAATAAAAAAATAAAAAATACCTATAGCTGACGAAATATATTATAATTTGTCGGCTAAACATTGAAATTAAATAAAAAATAATAAAGCCGACGAATTACACCATATTTTGTCTGCTAAACACTATTATAGCCGACAAATTAGAACTTATTTCGTCGACTAAATACTACTATACACTACCAGAAAAAAGACTATAGCCGACGAAATACCCTAAAATTCGTCGGCTAAAGTTTAAAAATAATAATAATTACATAAAAAAAATAATAACTTTAGCCGACGAATTTTAGGGTAATTCGTCGGCTAAAGTTAAATAAATAAATAAAAATAATAGCTATAGCTGACGAAATTCAATAAAATTCGTCGGCTAAAATTAAAAAAAAAATTATAACTATAGCCGACGAAATACCCTAAAATTCGTCGGCTAAAGTTAAATAAATAAATAAATAAAAATAATAGCTATAGCCGACGAATTTTAATAAATTTCGTCGGCTAAAGTCCAGAAATTAAGCGACGAAAAATTTATTCGTCGGCTAAATAAATGACTTTAGCTGACGATGAACAGTAATTTCGTCGGCTATAGTGTTGGTCGACGGATTTTGCCAGACGACTTCTTAGCCAACGAAATTTAAGGTTTATCCGACGAAAAAATTTTGTCGGCTAAAGTAGTTGTTCTGGTAGTGATAGCTAACGAAATAGGCCAAATTCGTCAGCTAAACCTTGAAAGAAAAATGAAAATATTATAGCCGACGAATTATGATAAATTTTGTCGGCAATAAGTCCACTCCAGCAAAAAATCTCCTGAAATTTCTAAATTACCATTCTAAGCAACCTGCAAATTACACCAAAACATCTCAAATTATAACCAACAACACCATCAATGGTGACAACACGATTTTCATTAAAATATTTATAAATTGTTCATGAACATATAAAACTATAAAAATTAATTAACTACACAATAACTATATCGTCTAAATTTATATAGGCGCCAGGAGGAAGTTAATTTGTACGGTACCAAAATGAGGACCTTTGACAAAAAATGAGGAAACTCCCTGTCTATATGCTTCCAAGTCTTCCCGTCAGCATGGTGTATAAGAATATATTTGTCATGCAATTCCCTATCAGCATGTCATCTCATAGATTTGGCCGTGTGTGATGACATGTACAACCGCTCTAGCATATCCCTCAAATGAAAATACCGAAGTACCTTCACAGGTTTTCTATTGCCTGCAGGAGTCAGCTTATACCTATCAGTGTGACATACCGGACATGCCTCAAGGCTACCAAGGTCATTCCCTTCTGGATCTTTACCCCAGAAGAGAACTCAGTCATATCTGCATGTATGGATCTTGATGTAGGAAAACCCAAGATATTTCAGGATACATCAGACCTTATGATGAGTGGTAGTAAGACGATAACCCTGGTGCAGCATCGAAGCAGTGTACTGTAGATAATCATCAACAGCCTTCACGGTCGATTTTATCTCAACTTTAATCTTTATTACGTTCATCACACTTTCAAGAACCGTTTTCGGACAACCGGGATACACAAGGGTCTGTTGGAAAGCAAACAGTTTGTTGTACTTGTCAATACCAGCAATGTTGACAACTCTAGGGATGGGCTGCACCGACTCAGGAATATACTATCCTTCAGATCATACACCGCTCTCATAAGAAAACATATCGTTGATGAAGACCGTTGTTAGATCGTTAGATGTACTGCCCGTCTCAGAAAATTGTCCATGATCATGCGGACCCCCTGATAATGTTTCACCGTGATATATCCAACATGTGTACTTCTTCCAAAACCCGTTACTCTTTAGATGCTGTCATACTTTGTCAATCGCAAATCGATGCATATCGCTACGACACTGATATTTCGTGCACGGGCAATAGAAAATTGTATTCCCGTTAGCTTTAGTCAGCACATATTCAATAAAACGAATAACTCCTTTATCATATCTTTTGTCCTATTTAGAAGTGAAATCTAACGCTTATCCATATCCTAAAAAGATAACAAAATATATATGTATAACTCTAATTAATTAATTAATTCCATATATATAATTTCAAATCATTTAGTATTCTACAATAATTAATTAATAACAAATTAATAATTAATATATATATATATATATATATTTTACATATATATACTAATTACTAATTATATAACAATATTATATATCAACACATCAATCATCACAAAATCATAATCAACATATAATCAACAACTTAATTAATTCATACAAAGCATCAACATAATATTATAATTACATTAATTAACATATGTATACGTACTCAATCAAAATCGACTTATTAACCACAACTTCATATATATTATCAAATCAAAATTGATCAACTCAATCACACTCAAAATCCATTAATTCAACTAAAATAAAACTTAAAATCAATATTATATAACTCAAATAAAACTCTTAAATCAACTTAAAATCAAGATATATACATATACGTACCTATATATAGCTTCACAAACTAAGTTTGGACAGATTTCGACGACACCTAACAATTTCGACAACACCCAAACTTTTGCTCTCGTTTTTTTCCCAAATGAGCTGCTGTTTAGATCTGCAAATATAAGGATTTTTAACCTATGAAATTATTTATTTTGTCGGCTAAACTTTTATAATTTCGTCGCCTATAGTTTACAGACTATAGCAGACGAAAAAAATAGTTTAGCCGACGAAAAAATATTTTTTTGGCTAAAATTCCACTTTAGTTGATGAAAATTTAACTTAGCCAACGAAAAATTGTTTCGTCGGCTATAGTACCCTTTAGTCGACGAAATTTTTTTTTGTCGGCCTATTTTTTTATTTCGTCGGCTATGCTATTTAGGCTGGTAGTGCATATTCCCAATACCTAAAACTTAATTTCCCTATTTGTAACCTAACTTAAAGGTAATAAACAAAATACATGGTTGATACCTACACCATAAGCACAAATTAAAATGTAGAAAACAAAATTAAAATTAGAATGACAAAACCGTCAGGAGAAAAATGATGACAAATTTTATTTTTAAAAATAAAACCTATAAGACACGTTAAATAATTTGAATTGAGTGTAAATTAAAATGAAATATGTGAATAAGTTTATCTTAAAAAATACTCTATTTTTTTAGTTTTTCTCTAATTTCCTCTATATGATATTGCATAGTGGATACTAACACCACGTCTTATTGTGACGGCTCTCACATTTTATTAAGATAATTTTTCTCCAAATCTGAATTTGATTCAAAATGTATCATATTTTGCAGTTATGATCGTTTGAGTTGCTACCTATAGTTATTTCTTAATTTTGATAAAACTAAAAAACAATGAGCTAGAGATCGAGCTAAAAAACAATGAGCTAGCTAGCTTGATTGGAAGAAACGGAACACCTTAGAAAAACCGGTGCGGCAAAAACTACAATGAAGGCGAACAGAGAGATCGAGATGGATGAAAATGACTAGTTGCTGGCTATGTTGTTGGATACATTCATTGTTTTCTTTTTGTATTTTGACTCTTAAGTTTTGTGCCGTCCCTGTAATATAATCTTGTATGGTGAATTAAAGGAGACTATAAATTTCAACAGTAAATCCCACTCTTCCTATAATGCTTCTTCCGTGTTTCCTAGGACCACCCCATGCCCATGTTGCCCTTCTCTCTTTCTCACCACCGGAAAAAAGAGGAGTGTTATTCCGGTTCATGGGACCCTGCTCCCTCTCCAACTTCATCAATTCCTTGAAGCAATCCACGGGCCACGAAACTTTGTCGCCGTAAGATTATTCGCCGTTAAATCAAACGGCATCAGCTTCCGCTAACTTACAAGCACAACAACCAGATCATGAAAATGCCAGCTATTTCCCTTCCACACAATTATTTGTCCCTCTGAAGCTCTCTTATTCTCTTCTAACAGTAACTGTCAACTCCACAATCCCCTCACCGGAGAAAAAAAGATTCGGATCCGAGCTCTAACCCGGTCGTCGGTTTCTGATATGAGATCCGACAGGCAAACGTCCAAAACTTCTTTTCATAGGTAATTAAGGGCAGTAGTAGTAAAACCTGTTCTGCAGTGTTGTTGAATTTTCTCCAGTTGGTTGGTGTTCATGTGTACTGTGATGATGAGATCTGTGCAGCAGTAAATATTGCACAGACTCCATGGTCCACTGCATATACAGAGTTCTCTTTCCCTGTCTTTTTTCAAGCAACTATTCCTTCATGTTTTTTCAAGATTATGATGTCATTAGTGACTAGTTAGAGTTTTTATAATATCAATCAAGTCTGTATATATGGATAAGCTTGTGGAGTTTGGTACAGAAAGTCCCACTTCTGGATCTGTATATGCGAGGCTTGTGATTTTTAGTTGAAGATAGAATTAGGGTTTCACGTAGTAAAAGGTCATTTCTTGACGTGTGGTTTTGAAGCGGAAGGTTTTCCTTTATTTTTCGACGTTTGGTGTGTGGTCGCAAGTAGTAATACTGTTTCTGGCTTTCTGCTTTGAAGGTTTTGTTGGGTTGCTGACAGTGAGGGCGTGCAGCTAAACCACTGCTTGACTAACCAGATGACCGATCGAGTTAGATTATCACCGACTGCTTTCTTCTACGTGCGTGAAAGACACACTCTTGCTCAAGGTAGTCTCGCTTTTCAAATTTTTATTTTGTTGTTTTTGTTTTCTACTTCACCAATCTATGTCTCATTCCCTTCGAGATCTTTCTTTATACAGTGGATAAAATTTTGGATACAACCGTGTATCTGATTTTATAATCTACAGCGGGAGACTTTGATCAGTTTGTACATTTCGTGAGAGAGATTGTAAACAACTGTTGTATCCCAGAATTTCATGGAGGGCGGAGTATAGAGATAAATAGAGAGCATTTTGTGACAGTATTGTGGAACTTTTGCAGGTAATTGCTGCATGTTCTTCGAAAGTTCTCTATGAGCTATATTTAAGTGTGTACAATTTCAGTTGATGGAGATGAGCGGCTTTAGGCCTAGTGAATCCAACCATGTAGCTCAGCAA
Organism: Comarum palustre; assembly: GCA_951800085.1. Classification (NCBI taxonomy): domain Eukaryota; kingdom Viridiplantae; phylum Streptophyta; class Magnoliopsida; order Rosales; family Rosaceae; genus Comarum; species Comarum palustre. The sequence continues at coordinate 7,975,783 of OX637582.1, read as the reverse complement.
ATCCGCCGTGAGAAGTTGCGAGTGCAGCATACTTCAAACCTATCCCATCCACATTTAGATCATAATCTACAGAACAATTCACCAGCCCAACAAAACCCAGATATTGTTCAAGTTCGGAATGTCAGAAATGCCAACAATCTGCTTTTTGATCAGACCCTCTTCTCCCCAGAACTTCTCCAATTTTCGATAAATGCAAATCATGCATTTGCATCATCAACTGAAGATTTAGGTGACGAGAGTCCTCAAAATTATGGTACTTGGAGAAGTCTGAACCCACCCCAAAACTTAGATAGTTGGGATACCAATTACCAAACTGGTACTACAAACCATCATATGTATGGCAGGGAAGTTAATAACATTTCTTCATCCACACCATCACAGTTAAAGCCTAGCATTTACCATGCTTACCAGCGTTTTTCTTCTCCATCACCAATTTACCATAATACACTCCAAGAATTTGTCACACCAGCTTCTACCGGAGGAAGCCATCAGGATCAGCTAGAAATGGCTTCTTGGGCACAAGGTCATGTAAACCAATCAGCTACATTGGGATTCGATAACTCGAGTTCTTGGATGGATCGTCCGATAGGGAGTAATCACCATAACTGGACTGGGGGCGAAGAATTGAGATGTGCTATGAGTGATTATTCCAACAAACAAGGCCTGTCTCTATCACTTTCTTCAAATCCTCCTCCATCACAAGGATTGCAAGCAATCACAAGTAGGAAATCTGGCGGTTACTTGTGTTCGATTGTGAAGCCATCAGTTATAAGCAAAGCATTTGGAACTACAAGATCACTTCAAGACTTAGTTGGGACTAGTACTGTTTCTACTAGTAGTGCTGCAGGCCCTCTTGGTCCTTTCACCGGCTATGCAACGATTTTGAAGAGTTCCAAGTTCTTGAAACCGGCACAACAGCTGTTGGAAGAGTTTTGTAGAGTTAATGACCATTCAATTAAATTCAAAACATGTGAGGCATCTGAGAGGATATCTGGGGATCAAGCTAGTGCTTCCGCTTCGGTTTCAGTCTCTAATGATCAAGCTGCTAATATGACTCAAAATTCAGTAGTTTCAAATAAGGGGAGTAATCATTCTGCTGCATCATCCTCTGCATTTTACGGTTCGAATGAAATTAGCAGTGATGGTGGAGCAGCTGCAAGCACATCTTCTGAGTCATTTCGGCCGGAGTACCAGCAGATAAAGGCAAAGCTCCTATACATGCAGGAAGAGGTTAGTATTACATCTTTATCTCTCCATTCTAAAATTGTCTTATGAATTAGAATGGAACTTGACTAGCTTTGAGTTGCTTTTTTTTGTTTTTTGGAACTTAACCAGCTTTGAGTTGCATTTTTTCTTGGGATAACGCTCATATATGCATGCTCTTGTATATTCAGTTCATAAGTATAGCATATGAAAACTTTCACAGAAACAAAGTAATATTGAACCAATTGATTCATATAATTTCATGCCTAGAATTAGATCATACAGCGTGGGAATGGAAGCCATAAGATATTATTTTAGGAGAGCATAGTTCTGGTTTGGGTCCTTAAATCCTTGATAATTAGCTTTTTTAGAGTCACAAGTCATTACAAAAGGTTATGCGTTCTTCCAAACTAGACAAACGGGTTACTATTTCTTATCCTTAAGCTATACATATATCTTGAACTGCGTTGGGTTACAAAACTAATGGCTATAGTGGGGGCCATGATACTGATCGGATTAGAGGTTTTCAAAAATCAGATTGATTTGAAGGACATTATAATCGCTAGATTCTCTTTCGTAAAATAAAAGCAGCTAGAGTTATCAAACACTGTTCTGTAGATCATACACCCACTACTGCAATTCGTCCATTATATCTATTGGACAAATTTTCTGATATTTCTTGGTGGTGAATGATGAGGGTAAATATTCAGTCTACTTACAGTAACAATTAATTTAGCAGAATTACTTTCAGATAAAAGATTAGTCACTGAGGAATACTGCATTGTACTGTCGGTTCATTGAAAATTCGTTTCATCGATTGGAAGATGCATGTTTCTAACAATCTCTCTAATTCGAAAACTGATTAACAATAGTAATGGTCTTGACAGTGTTCATGATTGTCCCTAATTCCCTATAATCTTAAGGGTGCCCTATATGGTTGGTCATTAGAAATCAACAATATGTAGTCCTTACTCATACTGATGCTAATTGATGTTCATGTGTTTATGTTCATGCAAATCAAGAAAACAAGTGACTTACTTTATCCCCATTTAATTAATAATTTTCATAGTTTTTGCATTGTTTCCATATTTTTTTAAAAAAAAGATCAAAGGATTTTATTCCTACTCCATGGTGACTTAAACTCATGTCTTTGTCAATAGGTAGTGGATGTGCTTACCACTGCACTATAACCACTTCGTCGTTTCCATATTCACCTTATTGATTCAAACAATATAAATGTATTGATTAAAACAATGTATGTATATATTTTGTATTTGTAGTTGGATAATTATGGTGCATGGTATAGAATTCACAAGGGCCTAGGTAAAGGGTGAGTAGAGACCTAGATTAATTGATGACATCTTGCTTCCCATCTAAGTTTAACCTAATAGATTTGATGCTAACCCTTGTACACCCTGAACGATACTTATGGTGCCATATTTTTTTAGTTGATTATTGCCAGAAGGTTATATATGTGGACATTTGCTCATACTTTTTGTCATATGAACCTACATGCTTGGCTCTCTTAAAAGAAAAATGAGAATAAAAAAATTAACATTATATGATTGCTTGTATATTTGCATGTTGATGTGACTTAACTTACACCCAGTAACCTCAGATCCCCTAAATGTGAGATTGTACCTGTGTAAGAAAATGTGGTTAAAAATAAATTTTGATTGACACAACAACACAATTAAACAGAGAATTCAGATGACCCACATTTTTCATTTACAGACGTCGTCCACTAGATTCAGACTTTCTTCTAGCTTCTCCCAAATTATAATGATTGAAGGATTAATACTTTAAATATCTCTGCACAGTATTCTGAGTAGGACCTTGGCAATTATTAGAATTTTTTTTTTTGGTAAGAAGCAATTATTAGAATTTCATTAACAGTATAAGCCACTTGTTTTCCAGTCACTTTATAAAAGTTCTGAAGCAAGCTGTCTTGGAATGGCCATCATTGGCTTAAAAGAACCGTCCTTACTGATTGTACATCACCATTGATTTTCATTAGTTTTGGCCAAGTTTGGTGAAAGTACTGTGAAAATGTTGGAGCTCTCTGTGCTCCATGAATAGTTATGTCTTTCAATCAATCTCTCTCCCAAATTATATAGTCATGTGTTGATCACATTGTTGACCGAAATAGTGGGGCAATTATATGCAGTTACCACGCCGGAACTACTGCCAATGGAAGTGCAGAATAGTAGTAACCCCAGCAAGTTCATCCCTGCAATTGCAAAACCCTAGTACATGTTGAATGTCATATGTTAGGTTTTAGTGATGGAGATGTATATATGAGTTGTGATTTTTATGTCAATTGAATAACTCAAATTATCTGCAGCACATTTCTTGATAACATTGTAGAACATATCTCTCATCTAGATGCAATGCATACAAGTAATTTTGGTATGTGCAGCTTATTGATCCCGTTAATAATATCTGTTCATGGATTATGACTGCAGTTTGGTAATTTTGTTGTGTGTCATGTATCAAAGGTATGCAGGAAGTACAAGCAATATCATCAGCAAATGGAAATGGTAGTCTCTTCCTTCGAGTCAGTATCAGGTCTCAGCGCTGCAACCCCTTACATGTCATTGGCTCTCAACATAGTCTCAAGACACTTCAAATGTCTTACCGGTTCCATCAAAGACCAGCTCAAGCACATAAGAAAAGCTTTGGGGGAGGATTTCTCATCAGCCAAGATTGCTAGTACTACTGGCTGCAATAGTACAAGTGATAAGACCGTGGGCAAGCTAAAGTATATGGGTCTGGGCTTACAAAAGCATAAAGCGGTGGGTGGGGTAGAAACCGGCTTCTCTGAATCCCAACAACACGTCTGGAGGCCCCAGAGAGGTCTACCAGATAGTTCAGTGGCCATCCTAAGAGCATGGCTCTTTGATCATTTTCTTCATCCGTAAGCAAATTATTTTGAACTCTCTCCTAACTTCATATCGATCTTTTCTTCTTTTCTGTAAACCGTAATCAACTGTTTGGTTTTAGGTATCCGACGGACACAGATAAGCACATGTTAGCCTCTCAAACCGGTTTGTCTAGAAACCAGGTAGGGCGACCATCTCCTTTGTCAAGTAATTATCATGTCTGAAGTATTGATCAAGTTAAATTGGTAATTCCCCATTGGTTAGGATTAACTAGAAAAGGTAGTGGTAGCTCGGTTCATCTAGCTGAAAGACTCAGTGTGTATCCTATTACATAAATAGTTGTGTAGCTCATTCACAAATCCCAACTCAATTTCGACTTGGACTTCAAATTTAATCACACCACATGCATTACTATTGAGTATTTTCATTTCTTTATGGGGGCATTTGGATTATACATTGGTGTAATCATGATATATTTAACCAATGCAGGTGTCAAACTGGTTCATAAATGCCCGAGTGCGTGTTTGGAAGCCCATGGTTGAAGAAATACACATGCTTGAGACTCGAGGATCTATGGAAGATTGCCAAAATCCTGGGAAAGATGGAAATTCTCCAACCAAAGGCACTAGTAGGCCAATCAATGAGCAACTTGGCATGTATCGTGATATATCTGATAGGCAATTGGAATCCTGTAGAATAGGTTCCTTGAGAGATACGACTCTAGTACACCAAAGTCAGGAGATCAAGAGATCCAGAATAGAATGTCAAGTTCCATCAACCTTGGATAGTGAATTGATGGGTTTTGTGCCATCCAATCGCGGGCTTGAGGTTGGGGGACTTGGAGCAGTGTCATTGACATTGGGGCTCAGGCATGGTGAGGAAAACGCCCAACAGCAGCAGCAGCAACAACAATTGCATGAACAGGATGAATATCAGCTTAGGCGGCAACTCGGAGGTCACATTCATGATTTTGTGGGGTAATCCACTTGTACTGTGGCAACATTGTCGACTGAAGTAGGGCTGAAAATAAGAGGTGCAAGACTGCTCTCCATTCATCCCGGGCTCCGGTTTTGGTACAATTTTAAGCGGTTTAGTGTTGTATATGGATAGCCCTTCATCATCTAAGGTCTGCTCAGGTCATTCTAACAAATGAGCTTGATTGGATGATAATGAGCTTAAAAGGAGCTTGGATGATACTCAAGGAGCTAGGGCATTTTCTGAGATCATATTATATATCTGAGAGTTAACAACAGTTAGTGGGGGTATTAAGAAAGGGACACTGTCAAATTATTATTGCTTGCACAGGATTGGGATAGAGATTTCAGGGACTGGTGATTCACTCCAGGTTGCCTAGACTTTAGGACACCCTGGCTAGAGTAGTGTTCACAGAAACCAAATCCACCAAATGCCTCCAATGTTGCAGTGGTAAGAACTACAAAAACTAGTAATACATCAAGAGATGGCCAAACTATTAATCAAAGCCACCAACACAAAACAAAGTAGAAAAACTAAAATGCTGAAAACCGATAAATAGTCGAGGGTTAGCGCAGACTCTACTCATGTAGCGTCGTTCAGGTTGTCTTCAGTCTAAACCCGTAACAAACAAGAATTTTTCTTTTTTCACGATCATTATGCTCTTCAATCTTCGGTTTACATCAGGCATGCCTGAAGCTGCAATCATTAATTTCCAAGTAACTGAGAGTTCTACACCCTACAACATTAATCCTTTGAGTCATCTCCGATCAGAGGCACTCGGTTAATGACAAATACTCAATGCAAGGACATCTTGAAATTAGGTCGCACAAAAATTCTTTGACTCGGTACACCGATTTGAGGGGCATAGTCTAAGGACGGCAGAAGTATGCCACCACCACGAGTGTAGCATCCCAGAAGGGAAAACTACAATGGCTACAAATTTAAGTAAATAAGAAGCCAACACGTCTGAAGGACGTGCCAACAACTTATTAACCTAGTCGTAGGCTTTTTAGTAAGTAAAATAAAATTTAATCTTTAATACTTTGAGTGGCACCACATGAAATTCTTAAAACATTCATCAGAGTTTTTCCAATTTCGCGAAAGGTGGTCAAATTAAAGGGTCGATTAAAAACTTTAGCGACAACAATGAGAATATAAAACAGGGTTATCAATTCAGGATGACACCTTTACTGTTTATGTAAAATGCTCTGGTAAATGACCCGAAGGATAAAACAGGAAGAGTGAGTACAACTTGGACCAAACAACGAGTAGGGAATGAGGCTCCACACACACAGCTCTCTCTATCTATCTCGTCACAGTACATAGTACATGCAAACAACCTGTTGTAGGGGTGAGCGTCGTCCTAGCGTGCTCACATATAGGCCCACCAATGATAGGTTTGAAAACCATATATATATACTTATAGATTTGAGCTCTTGATAAAATCATTTAGAAATTCCTTGGCACGCAAAAACATCATTTCATATCTTTCAAGAAAACAGTGCAGTATGCTAAAATAGGGGCCAGAGCGCTCAATGAACAATACAGCCTGCAGGGCTTCACGAATCTCTGTGACCGAATCCCGGGTTTGTCTATACAGCAAACCGGGACCAACTACCTATGCGTCTGAAGACGAATGGTAGCGAGAGTGTCCATTTATTGCTAATGCCCAACAAATCTCTCGTAACAGCACATCGCACTTACGTCTCGCTTAACTTTGTACGAGACGAGCGTAAGTGGGATAATTAAAATAAACAGGGCATTGTCCTCCGGAGGTTCATGGTCATCGACACCATGAGAGTGCTATATACTAGGTCCCGTCACTCTCAGGTCACGCACCGGAAATCAGGACAACGGTGCTCAACATATCACATCATCATATAAAAATCATTTACGTCTAGCCTCGGGTTTTCTTGGCCCAATCATAAATCATTTATCTTTTAATATAAAGAAAACTTTCCCGAGGTATCGACCATGAGCATACACGAAATCATGCACTTTCTCATATATATACAAAAACACTACCAAAGGGGGTTTCCTTACGTAAGCTTCAAGCATCTAGGAACCGCCTCGGTGAACCGAGATCACCGCGTAAGCTACCTCGTCCAATAATCAATGCAGAACAGAGTAGCTTAGCAACCAAGATACAATAATAGTCAGCAGACCTCAGTATTCCTAGTTTGACCAAGAATGTTCACATTGACCAAGTTGACCAACCAATTTCCTTTTTAAATCATTAACCTTTTTAACTTGCTTTTCCAGTTAATGACTCTTTACTCATTTACCGGAAGTCCGACTTAACTTCCGAACTTTCCTTAACCATTCTAATTTGGCATTAGGGTGCCACATAATAATTCGTTAATTACTATGGACACCCAACGTGTCACATTAACCAATTCATTTTCCAAGAGTCGATTTACCGATTTACGTGAAACACCAATTTTTCTTGAAACGGCCAACTTGACATTTCCGGTCCAGTTATCATTTCCGATAACAATTTAACACTTTACCAATTTAACCAAATTGTGTCAAACTTCAACTCTTTACTAAACAGTTTTTTCGTAAATAGAACATTCCCAAAATGGAAACTTTCTCTGAATAGAAACTTTCTCTTAATGAAAACTTTCCCAAAATGGAAAGTTTCCTAAATTAGTAGGTTTCCAAACTTAGAAAGTTTCCTAAAATGGAAATATTCCATTTACGGTTTGTTTCCGTTTTTGTACGTTTTCTTATACGTAACTTTCTGTTTACAACTCTTAACTCGACTAAACGGAAACAATGCACTTTAGAAAGGAGTCGAAGACTACCTCCTCGGCATTTTTGCCGGATTCACTGCGTTATCGAAATAGTCACAGGATTCCGACAACTTGCCGGAATCTCCTGCCGGATTCCGGTCAATTTACCGGAAATTCGCAAGAGTTTCCCCGTTTCTTCGATCACTAAGTTCTCGACAAACATGCAGGAAAACAACTTCATATCAAACATAGGTCATTCAAACTTATTGAACTCGTATTCTATATTTGAATATCAATAAGACGCTAAAAACATATAAAAGGTTGTTTGCATTGCGGTGCACACCACTATATGTATCGGACCTTATGATGAATTGAATTGTAATTATATGATTCAAAATTTATAAATATAAGGACAAAACTCTCTCTCTCTCAGAGAAAAAAACCCTAAAACCCTCTAGAGCCGTCACAGCCCTTAAACTACGATCTCATCCTCGTTCGATGGCGCCCGGATGGATGCACAATGTTGGGGTAGGCACTAATATGCCTACACCGTCAAACATATGTAACACTCTTTTGTGTGAGCCTACAAACCATAATGACACCCGACCACGATATATATCACGAAGTCTGTCATACAAGCTACGCAACGGTACCCGAAAGTCGCCGATTCAATATCAGGAAGTCACATTGCCGACCTCACCAACATGTCATCATGTAACATATTTTGAACCTCTTGTCCCACATCGAAGAATATATAAAATATGGAGTCTCAATGTCTTATAAAAGAAGACTCCCCTCTCTTAGTATAGCTCTTTGATGACTTAACGAATATCCCTACTCCTGTAATTCGCTGTTCCAGCACCCGACACTAGTACATGTTAAGTGGACATATAGTCTTACCTACCGAAGGTAAGGTGAACCATTATAGATCTTGTCTCCATATAACAATTTAAAACATGTCACACATCCCTATCTAAACCGTACACACTCATTACAAACCTAAATATAACATTGCCACTGTTTGTGGGAAGCAGCTACAAAATGCTTCGTGAATCTCAAAAGAGCTAAGTCCTCTAATACAATTCTTTAAATGTCGTTCAATTTTTTGAACGACAACTTATGCCCAAAGTTCAAGTAGCGGAGTCCGAAAAAAAAGTAAAGGGCGGAAAACCTTCGTCTAGTTCAATCACTTAACAAAGGGCGAAAAACCTTTGTCAAGTTCAATCACTTACGCCTTAACTATATATCAATTCTTATTGACTAATGGAATACTCAAATCTTATTGGCAAGAAAACTAGGGGTTTGTAGCAAATAACACCATCCCCTCCTTGGCGACACAACTGCCTCGGTGCCCTAGATAGCGCCCTCCGCACATCTTAGACATCACCCTTCATGCGCCCTTGGTGCCTTAAACAGCACCCTTCGTGAGCCTTTGGTGCCCCAGACAGCACACCCCCATTGCGCCCTAAGTGTCCCCCACTACACCTTTGGTATCCCGCCACTTCTCGGCATAAGATGAGTAAAATCTAATCTTGATACATGCTCTTGCAAAAAGCTGATTACATCTTTTACTACTTTCAAGCATGCCTAGCTATAAAATTGTGTCCAAACAGTTGTCATGCTTCAATTTTTGAAACTAATATGTCAACTAGCATGTTCACAAACTGAATGCAATATGTTATTAGCTAAGCAACATGACTACTAATATTGGCTTTGATTACATGTCATGATTCTATGATATTATGCTTAGAGATATTGTGACATTAAGACTTTCAACTAAACTATGATGGAGTTACAAAGTGTAAGCAGATACGAGCATAACAACGGTTATCGCTGTAAGAGTGCAACTACCTTACAGGATGAGACTTTCAACTACCTTATCACCGTAAGAGTTCAATTATTTATGGGATAAGAGACGACGTCTACATACTCATAACACCCAAATTACAATTCCATGATTATTTAGTTAAGCATTGATCATTACCTCACAATTGCATTAGAACAAGATGCATGCATAGACTTTTATTATGTTATCTGAGCACTCCCTCATTAAATAGAGGATCTCAAGAACTTATACGCATTTGCATGTTTAAATAAAACAAGATTATTCTAACTATTATTCTTGGGTAAACTCTTGTTCACCAAGCGTTAATGTCAAGAATAAAGATAATCCTCTAATGATTTCATTTAGCAACATGTCAGCTCCATTATCTCTGTAAGAGTGCAACAACCTTACGCGATAAGTCTCCGGAAAAGCCTCCAGTATTACCTTATCACCATAAGAGTGCAACTACCTTACAAGATAAGTCTCTGGATACGACTCCAGCTCCCTTTCCGCCATAAGAGAGTGACATTACTTCTTTTTCACATGTGTGCAGGAAAACATGCATATTATGCAAAATAAGAGGATGAGATAACTAATGTAGCGAGAATACGTCATCTGCGACAAAAGACACATATACCGTCGAGACCCTTCTTGATTAAGGAGCTCAGGTACTAGTATCTGGTACCCCAAATAACGCCCTACACGCACCCCAAAGAGTGCCTTCTGCACACCCCAAATAGCGCCCTACACACACCCTAGAGAGCGCCCTACGCGCACCCTAGAGAGCCCCCTACACGCAACCTAGTTAGCGCCCTCCGCACATCTAGAGAGCGCCCTATGCACACCCTTGAGAGCGCCCTACGCGCACCCTAGAGAGCACCCTTCGCGCACCACAGATAGCGCCCTACGCGCACCCTAGATAGTATTGTTTGGTGCCCCTTAACGCGCCCCTAGTGCCCCGAATAGCGCCCTTTGATTGAAGAGCTTAGAGACTAGTAGGGCTAGGCGTCACATTGACATTAGTTATGTTTGGTGACTTGGGTTTTAACTCCCCAACCAAGAAAACTCTTACTTAGAGACTTCGAGGACTTGTTGGGGTAGACACTAATATGCCTACACCGCCAAGCATAAATAACACTCTTTATATGGACCCACAAATCATAACGACTTGACTACGACATATATCATGAAGCATGTCATACAAGCTACGCAACGGTACCTGGAAGTCGTCGATCCGATATCAGGAAGTCACATTGTCGGTCTCACTATCATGTCCTCACGCAACACATTTTGGACCTCTTGTCTCACATCAAAGAATATGTAAAAGATGAAGTCTTCTTTTCTTATCCTATAAAAGGAGACTCCCCCTCTCTTAGTATAGCTCTCTGATTAACTTATGAATATCCCTACTCTTGTAATTTGTCGTTTCGGCACCCGGCACTAGTACATATTAAGTGGACGTAAATTTACCCACCGAAAGTAAAGTGAACCACTATAGATCTTGTCTCCATATCACCATTAAACACATGCGACACATCGCTATCTATACCGGACACACCCATTGCAAACCTAAATATAACACGCGAGTCTTCGGTCTCATGGTCGTTGTCCATGGGTCTGCTGCCGAACATCTATCTTGGGTTTGGTAAGGGAGGTTTTAGCTCGGAGTTTCAATGGTTTTCTGTTGGGTTTTCTGTTGAATGTTCTACACTTCTACTCGTATACATAATCTACAACGAGCGGGATGACACTACCTGTTAGTCTGTTACTATACTATAAGAATCTTATACATGTAGTAAACAACGTAGTGCACACATGTTGATTAATGTTGTTGATGGATGATATACATGCAGGTCTTCATGTTGATCACTTGCTGCAGACTAGATTCATCGTTATAGCAGAAAGAAGATCAATCAATTGCCAAGTTGAGTCTCAAGAAATCCGGCTGCATGCACGGAACTGCATCATAATTTTAGACAAACAGCACATCAAACTCGGGTAATCAGCAGCTTCGATCTCTGGCATTCGGATGCCCATTTTTAAACACAGTTTCCTCTTAACAAAATCTGATATCAGACAGTTTTTATTTTAAAGGCTGCACTAAAAGCAGATCACAAACAGATCCAGACAGAAAATTTCATACTAGATACTTCACCACATTCTGGTTCTTTCACACAAGGAAATACTCCCATCCATAATTTTAAAGTGGAGAAAGAGATTATACTTGTTGAATGAATAACTAGAACTTAAACACAAAACCGAAATATGACTATTTCACCGCAAATTACCTGACATGATAGCTTACTTACATGGATTGAGGCTTAAATGACTGTTACATACAACATCAGAGTTCCATTTCAAGGTACTACGTCACCTCAGTTAAAAAAAACATGATAAGCCAAAAGCATCATCCATCTACCAAAACTGCAACTTCAAAGCACTATGTCCCACTAAGATAAATCTTCATGGTAAAGATGAAGACCAAGCCCAAAGCGAGCACAAGCTCGACGAAATGCCATTGCTTCAGCCTTCTGCACTGGATCCCCATAACTTGTGTCATCTACTGAAGCAGTGCCTATAGACTCCCTAAAAATCTGGTAGAAACATGAAAAAAACAGTGGGGTAAGTGTCAGATCCTTCCCTTGTTATACAAGCCAATCTGAGTGCACTAGGAGCATAAACCAAATCTTCAGCACACTTTTTTTAATTCATTGAACGAAGGACCCCTTCTAGCATCAACTACCAGAAGTCTATATATATCTCAAGGACTGTTTGCTTCCACTTCTATTATTCGTTTTTGGCTTTTATTTTTGCAGGTATAGATGTATGAAGAACTTATATGGAGAGGAGGGAGGAAAGGAAAGAAAGCATATTGTGATAGAATGGCACATAAAAAGGAAAGTAAACTTATATAGTTTATGTTCTATAGATCATTATATTGTCCTCCATATATCTCTCTTCCTTAATTCAACCCCTTTCTCCTATCTGAAAACTAAAACTGAAGATTTCGTGGGTTTCAAAACAGTTACCCATGTTGTTCCTTTATTCAATCGTAAGGATAGCAATGAAATGTCTGGGCATAATATCTTAAATCAGAACAGACAATTGTGCTAATGGCAAAACAAACATAGAAGCACCTCTAGAACTATAAGCTTTTTAATGATCAACAACATCCATGAAAATTCTACCAAAGAGGCACAATCACAGAAAAAATTATCAGCATACCATCCATTCAGCTGTTCATTGTTCATTTCTACAAAAGTACAAAATCCATGTATTGTTTTTTTTGGTGAACGATAAAATTGGAGAATGCCCTACAACCGCAGATATGCAAATACCAAGTACATGTATCGGATTATTCGTTGTTTAGACATTGACAAGTTCCATCTACATCAGAAGAAAACAAAAGAAGAAGGGATGCATTACCTCAGCATCAGTTCCGTAGAGCGTGACACGATAAACAACAGAAACAGACTTGGCATCAGCTGAGTATGTGATGCTTCGGACCTCACCAGACCATTCTACGAAATGAAGGAATTTTATGATCAAAATAAAGAATAGGAAATCAAATGGAGTGTGAAACTAGAACAAGACAGTGTACCTGGAGCATGCAAGTTCATAATTCGATTAACAATGTGCCAGGGGATGTATTTGGATGTAAACCCATTTTCATGGCGGGATTTGACAAGGGTATCAGGGACTTTCTTATTGATTTGCTTGAGGATTTCAGAGAGGGGTCTGCTGATTCCGGAGCTGACAGCCTCTTCATCATCTGCTTCAACTTCTTCCCTTCTCCCTTTGGCGTAAGTCGAAGAGGCCAACTTGGAGTAGGGACGGCGCCACCCAGCAGCAACTACTCGCAGCGACCTCAATAAGCCTTGCGCCATCAGTGTTGTATTCACTTGACAAAACCCAGAGGCCGCAAAACCTTTGCCCCTTCTATTTTCTTTTCAACCCTCAATGAAGTCGCTGTATAATGAGTTATTTTCACCAACAGCCCTTCAATTATACCCCAACTTTCATTTGTATCAATCTAACAATGACCTATAAAAAAGATACTCTTATTAACTATTCTGTTACAAAAAAAGTGTAAAAAAGTCTTTTCAGTTTTTTTTATATTACACACCCTACTTTTTAAGTAACTAGAAATTACCTTTGTTAAGAACTAACATTCAACATGTCAAAACTTCACCTAAGAACCTTCTGTCTAATGGTTACTAATCATGGTAGAATCACTGCTGTATTAGTATGAAAAAACATAATTCCTTCAAAGTAAAACAGTTGTAAAAATAAACACAAGCAACATAGGAAACAAATATGCATAAAAATTAAATATTTGTGTGGCGGATTATGAGGTACAAGATATAATTTATTTAATCTAACATAAATACAAATATAAAACTCAGAGCCTCACTCTTAGGTAAACAGTTAAAAGTTGTTTAGCTACTCATGACTTTGTAATTACAAGTACAAACACTTACTTTAATTACAACACACCACACCGGATGATTACAAATAAAGGACACCTTTAGATAGAAATTCCACACTTCTTCTCACACTTTACACGTACTCTCGCTATACTAGACATACTATATTCTGGCTTTCCTATTTCTTGAGAAAGTTTGAGGAAACTTATATCTCAAGTTTCTGATACATTCCTACTGACGAATCAAACTCCTTATATAGGAAGCGGACTCCAAAATAAAATCAAACATAGCTAAAAATAAGTGAACGACATGAGAAATCTGGTCTTTACTTTTGCAAAGTAAAGTCGAGTGTCTTCAAGCGTTGGCAACACCACTAGAAAATGCACTATCTTTTAACAAAAGAAAATGTATTTTGTCGTGATGCTTCGGTTACCGCTCATTTCTCCATCATGTTGATGTTGTTGTTGTATTCCTCCTCAGTGTAGTCATAATCTGCCAACGAACTTTGGCCCTCATAATCTTCTTCTTGCGATGTGTCATCATTATCTTCATTGTCAAAGTCTGAATCATAAGGAAGAGATAAGGAATCCTATACCCCTTATCTTTCTTTTTTAACCACGTGGTAGTAGATAAAGTGCAATCAATCTCGTTCCTCATAATGACAGAAAAGAAATCATACTTCTCTGAAGGAAGAAGATTACAACACGTGACCATTAACTTTTCTCCATTTGTTAGAAGGCTTGAATCATAATCCCTTCAGACCATATTTTTAATGCACATGATAGCCATAACTTTCATCTATGGAATGCTAATATTTTGTCTACCATTTCCTCCTGCACTGACTGAACTCTTAATCTGACCATGAATTAATATGACATAATGATATGGGAAAATATAATTCATTTGCCCATTTACCATTGTCCATTCAGGTTGAGTTTATATGAACTTCAATCTCATGATACATCCATCAGGTTGAATGTTTCTGACAGCCTCAACTATTATGTCTGGAACCCTTTCAGATATTCATTAGTTTTTGCCCAAAAATTATGAATAAAATCATTATCCATGAGTCACAGTTTGTGAACCTGACACTACAAAAATTAATTCACTTAGCCACGGCTAAATGCCATCTCCAAAAGTCAGTTTGCTGTTGTCAAAGGGCAACAACAACGGCTTGGCGACAACATTTTGTCGTTGCCATTGAGGGTGTGGCTGTTGCTTCTAGCTACAGAAACAATTCGTCGCCAAATGGTGGCGACAGCATGCAGCAACTGCAACAGCCATCACAAAGTTGTATTTATGAATTAAAAAATATCTAACAAGCTTATTAGCTTGTCCGATTTTTTTACAACAATTGTGCAAAAATATATTAAAACATATTTGAAGAAGAATTATTACACTAACTTAAATGTCTTCAAATTAAAGTCAATCTTACATCTGAACTATCAATACAAGCACAGCAAGCTCTAAATGTTTCAACCAATTAGTTCTTCAACACAAGCACAAAACCAACAAAGTGCAACCACTTAAGCCAAAGCTTCCAGAACCAAAGCTTGAAAATCATGACTATCTAACCTGAATACATATGACCACACATTTGTCTAACCTGAAAGGAAAAATTTAGTTATATCATATATCAGACTAAATATTGGGGAAGTTTGAAATACTAACAATGAATCTCTGAGACATGATAGAGAGAAATTAATTCTTAAAGCAGCAAAATGTATATGACATGACAATGACTATGACAACGACTGCAAATATTAGTTATCTCAATATGAAAAATGTACCAAGAAAAGCTTCCGTTCACAAAAGCTTGAAAAGATTGGGCATTATCTTGTCAGTGAATAACCGAAACACCACCACATCATAGCTTTATCAAGATCCTAATAGTAAGCAAACAACATTATTAGCAAAAGTAAAGGCTGGAGAGTTTGAATCAAAATCATGTCAATACGTGACCAAAATTTGACAAAGAAAGTACTCTGCTAGTTAATATCATGTCTAAACGAGATAGAAGTTTGACAAAGACAACACTCACATTCCCTGCATCTGGAGAACTATCTATACTCGCAATGAGTTTCTGAAGACTTTCATCTTTTAAAGCATTATGAAGTTCACTAGAAGAAGTTGCAATAGAAAAAATTCCCTGTATTTGAAGAACTGTCTAAACTTGGAAAATTTTTTACAATAAGATCTTAGCCTGCATCATAAAGGGTGATCATTCTCTGAGAGAAAATGTCCCCATGCAACTACTCAGCTATTCAACAGGGAAAGATGATCACTCACAACGAACTAAATTTAATTTTTAGAGGTTAGGTTGAATAACGTAGAATAACAGCCAGATATAGAGTCATAACTAAGCATTGTAGCAAAGCTAACAAATTAAAACAAAAGGTTTTCCTGGTAGTATTGACAGTATGATTTTGAGTAAAAGAACAAGTTCTAGTATGTGTAAGTAAACCTTCTATGCCAGATACTCAGAGCATATCAACAAAGTCATATAATTTTCTGTAAAGCATGAACAAAAACTACAATAACTTTCAGTTTGGTCTATGAAAGCAGTTACATTGACCTAGGGCACAGGAAAGCAAGTGACATAATTCTTACTTGGTTTTTCATCAGATTGCACTGGCAAAACACATGTGCTCTCTGCAATGTCCAAACATGAGCTCAAAATTAATCCTCATATCAATGCCAAGACAAGAAATCTAAGAAATTTGAGGATCAGTAGTTTTAACAACTCAAAGTCAAGAATCATGTCGTGGGGTCTCACATACATAATCGTATATACAGAAGCCGTGTGTTTACTAAGGTTGGATTTCAAACAGAGATCAAGAGTCAGGACATAATTAAACATTGTAAAGTTATAAATAGAGCTCAAAAGTAAGACTAGATAGAAAAGTTACTAAAGCCATGTTCATGACCCTCTAGGACAATTTCACTAAATAGAAAGTTCTTTCAATTCTACAAAATCTACCGGAAACATTGCATGCCTCCTTACCATGTCAGCTGTAAATACATCAATACAGTCAATAAATCAACTAATCACAAACATATTAACTTGAATTCACACATAATCAATCAAATAGAGCATCTCATCTCCCCACTCATGAATCAAATACTTACAAAAACACTTAAACTAACAAACTTGCAAACACATCAACTCCAACCCATACAAAACCATCACGAGTTAATTGAACTAACTAACAACAAACACGCATAACGGTAAATTCACACAAAATCAGACAGAGAACTAATCGAAGATGCAAACACATGCACTTCAATCAAGAAAAATTCAGTCAAGGAGAACACGAGAATTATGAATACAATCAATTGAACTAACTAATCCATACAAAATCAAACAGAGCATGAGAGTAGTGCACTAACCGAAGATGCATCTGACAAACCACACATCAACATCGGTGGACTGATGAGTAGACTCTAGCAGAACCTCTGGCACTCTATACCAAAGAGTCACAATCTTTTATCTCTTCCAACTGATATAACAAAATTAGGGATTCGAAACCCCACCCAATCAGATCCTGGAAAGCCAAAACCATAGATCGAGCATCAGTCGTCCTCACATAAGAGAGAGAAAAGCATAGACAAGAATTCTGGAGGAGAGAGATAGTGGATCTGGAGGATTCTCTATCACCGATCTCCGACGAGATGATGTAGATGAGTATAAACAAATCTTTACAGATTCATTCTCTAGAGATTTGTGGAGAGAGAGCCAGAGAGAGAGATAGGGTTTCATACTTTCGGTGAGAGGGAGAGGATGCGACTTTGGGGAGAGAGGGAGAAAGAAACAGGTGAAATTTTCTACTTAGTCATACCGCATTTTTAGATTTAGCCACAGCTATGCACCTGCCATCGCCATCGATCGAAAAGAATGCGACGGGGTTCATTTGCCGTCGCAATTGTCACGTTCATTTGCCACAACTTACCAATCATCGTCGCAAACTTGAAAGTTTTTTTACGACGACACATTTGTTGTCGCTGTGTCGTCGCAAATATTGGACCTACGACGACGGAAAAACAGAGCCGTAGTAAACTTCAGTGACTAACTGAATTCTTTTTTGTAGTGTGAGGATGTTCTGATTGAACATTGACTAAATATCTCCTATAATATGGGTCGTAAACTATATTTAAAATTGGTGGAAGAACCTCTTTACCTTCAAAATTACAATTTCCTAGACAATTATTAATGTTGTACCACTCGGATTTCTTCAATGTTGAAATAGGCATTTTAGCACTTTCATGATTTTCCAAATAGACCACCTTAGAATTACCTCATACTAAAGTCCCTTTTTCATGGATTCTATACAGCTCTTCTGTCAAAGCTTATGAGTTTGAATCAAGTGAGCTTCATTTTCTTTATAAATGAAATAAACAATGTTATCTATGATGATCTTCTGTCTGAATGCCAATAACCTTTTTGTCATGAGCACTGGTTTTTTGAAAATCTTCAAAGATTGTTCATGAATAGTCTTTCAACTACAGGAACTTAGCTAGCCCTGAAAGGGGCAATCCTATTTTTTGGCAAAGCATAAACCATTAATGGACTTGAAATGTCTTTACCGTCTATCGTTTGAGACGGGTTAACTGGTCTTTTACCTTGAGACTGGTCAATTGAGGTTGTTCCTTTAGGACAACAAAAACTTTTTTACGAGTTTTCCTTTTTCTTCAGAAGTACTTGACTAACTTTTATCATTTAAGAAAAATTCAAAATGTGAATCATATCCATCTGATTCAGGTTTATTACTTTCAGATTACTGGCCAGATTCATTTGCTTCATAAGACACGATAAACAGATAACCTGATCTGAGTTTCTAAAAGTTTATTCAAAGTCTCTTGAGTACCTCCTAGTTCAACTGCATGTTGACAAATATTGTTGGCAAGATTCTCAGTCTGAACTAACTTCTTTTCAATATCTAAGAGATATTGTTTTTCTTTAAGGTAATCAAGCTTAACTTTAAGATTGTTGATTTTTGAATTTATTTCCTAAAGTTGATTTATTCTATGATAAAATATCTCAAGTTGTTCTGATAACCTTTCTAAGGTCTTATCTCTAGATAAATGATCTAGGAACTCGATCAAGTCTGGTAGCAATAAATTCTCCTATTGATAATGAAAAAAATAATTGTTTATCTTTGAGTAAAAATAATAGGTTTATATATTTTCAATATGTCAAATAAACAAATTCACAGTTCTAGGCCTACCATGCTCCGTCAATTTTCTAAAAATAAACTAGAGATAACAAATACAAAATGCAAAAAAGAAAAGGTTAATTGGGTCTTTTACTATTTTCTACTAACATAATATTCTTTAATTTAATAAAATATTCTCTGAATGTATCTTATTGATATCAAACCAAGAGTTAAGGTATCACAATGATAGTTTTATAATTTTTTTATCCCTAGATAAATGATCTAGGATCTCAATCAAGTCGGTAACAATAAATTGTCTTATTGATGATGAAAAAAATTGACTGTTTACCTTTGAGTAAAGATGATAGATTTATATATTTGTAATATGTCAAATAAAAATTCACAGTTCTAGGTCTACCCTGCTCTGTCAATTTTTTTTTGAAAATAAACTAGAGATAACAAACACAAAATGCAAAAAAGAAAGGTTAGTTTGGTTTTTTACTATTTTCTACTAACGTAATATTCTTTAATTTAATAAAATATTCTTTAAAGGTATCTTATTGATATCAAACTAAGAGTTAAGGTATCACAATGATAGTTTTATAAGTTTAGATATCACATCCTATTTTTTCCAAAGTTATATAAGACACCACTGATGAATTTTGCCCTTAAATGCCATAAGAATGTTAAAACTCTATAGTGCTTTACCCTGGCATTGGAAACAACCTCAAATTCAGATTGAGGTTCATTTAATTGTCAAAGAAGAAAGCATCTACATCATACGTGCATTTTCCAAATCGTGTAACTCCATACTACATACTTGCATGAGTTGTATCAAAAGTCAATAGTTTTAACGTTTGTATAATTTTCAGCATTTTTGTGAGTAAAGTAAAACAACAAACACACTTCAAATATTGAGCATTCATTTACCAATGTGAGTAGACGGGGTCTTTAGTTTTTTCTTCTTCTTCTTCTTCTTCTTCTTCTTCTTCTTTTTTGCCACTGTATCAAAGATTAACAGAAAAAGAGGTGTAGCCTTGTAATTGTGGGGATACCTGGGGTGAGTTCTTAACTTGAATATGTGAAATGGTATTATTACTCCTGACTTTTCACTAGCTATAGTATTTTTCTTTGAGTCATTTGATCAAGATTGCAGTTACACATCTGTTACATATTCTGTTTTGGGTATTCAATCGCATGTAAGCTTGATTGAGAAATAAGGACTTGAAGAAAAGAACGAACAAAAATACACATGAAACTTGGAAGAATTAATCAGAGATTATATATATATCAATTATATGCATAGAAATACATCCAAGAAAAAGTAATAATCCTTGTCTACCATCATTCTTCACAACCATTACAAAGTTACTAGGAATATTTTTATAAATTACTTACTGATACAATCTCTATATAAGAGATGGTTCTATAGTCAATAATAATATTAAACAAATTCTCTCATTTTTTGTTGTTTATCTCCCTTTTCAATCTCTTTTACTTTCGCTTTATAACACGTTATCAACACAAATTGTTCTAATATTGAGATAGTTTTTATGCAGCCTGAAAGAGAGAACGTTGATCAATTGATAGAAGAATCATTCAACATGATTTCAAAAATTCAATCACAAATAGTTCTGTAAATGGACCGGATCGACCTATATCCGGATCTGGATCCGTATAGAAATTTTGGATCCATATCCGACCCGTTACCCGTCGGGTCTTTGATAACTCGATCCAAATCTAGATCTGGCGGGTTAACAGGTATCCGATCGGTTAAACCGATCCGTTTATAATAATAAATATTTTAAATTTTAAATAATAATTTCATAAATTTTCATAAAATACTTATGAAATGTAATAACAAAATAAAGGGTTACATCAAAAGTTGAATTACATGACCAAAATACTCCTTAACGATAAACTAATACAATCAATATACCAAACTGTTAATGTTTTCAGCAAAGAGCACAAAAAATAACATAAACATCACTAACCTTCAACTTCATCTAAACTAACCACACGATCATACAAGGCAACTAAATATATGTGATTTGAATGAAGACAAATGTGGCTGTTAGGTATAAACAAAAGTATAGCTAGAAAGTAACACACTTTAGGTGAAATTGAATAAATATAGTTGAACGCCTCTTTTGATTATTCTAATACAATTACCCAAATGTTTTTTCAAATGGTGTGTTCCTTTATCAGACACAAATGACTTACAACAATGTTTACATTTTGTAGTTTGACTTCCATCTGGATTTCTTTTTTGTTCAAAATCAAGTCACACCTTTGATATCAATTTTCACTTCTTTGGTGAATTTGGAGGTACTTCTATTGCCTTCCACTTAGCATACACTTCGACAACATCCCCCTGCTCATCTTTTTTATCCATCATCATCAACCATCTTTGAAATCAAGAATATCCTGAATAACACATGGATACAAACCAGAAAAATAACAATTAATTATCGAGATTTGATTATAGATAAACTAACCCATTATCATATTGCTGAAATGATTGAATAAATTTGTAAAAGGGAGATCTCTTACCAGATCAATAGTTTGATAACCACAATGAAGCAGAGCTTTTCTTTCCTTCATATAAAGTGAGACGTATTATTGGTATTAACATTTGAGAGGTGGCCGTACAACAGAACCAAAAAACCTAGACAATTTCTAGAGAGAGGGTATACCTTCTCTCTAGAAGTTTTCTCAACCCATCACCATTTTAAGAGTATCACAAGCCCAGCCATCACCACCACAATCCCCACCCCTACCACTATTTCAGTTCAAAACAAGGTCTGGGATAATGTTTCTGTCTATTATTCTTCTCACAAGTACATGTCTACAACCCTAATACAATTAGGTTAGGAATCAATTACCGTAACCTCTAAGGAAAGAAATCCCAAACTTATTTACATTCCTATTTCAACACTCCCTCTCAAGTTGGCGCATAGATATCAAACATGCCCAACTTGCTAACGAACTTCGAAAAAATCTGATATGAAACTGCTTTGGTGAGAATGTCTGCGAGTTGATCCTCTGATCTTACCTTCGGTATTTCAATAATTTTTTCGTCTAACTTTTCTTTGATGAAGAACCTATCAACCTCCACATGCTTGGTCCTGTCGTGTTGAACGGGATTAGCTGAAATTTCACATGCAGCTTTGCTATCACAATACAACTTCATCGGCTCATTTGGACCACAACCTAAATCATTCAACAACAATTTAAGCCATAATAATTCGGTAATACCTAATGCAATACCCCGATATTCTGCTTCAGCACTTGATCGAGCCACAACATTTTGTTTCTTGCTCCTCCACGTAACAAGATTCCCTCCCACAAACGTGAAGTATCCCGATGTTGAGCGTCTATTATCTATCGCTCCTGCCCAATCTGCATCTGTATATGCCTCAACTTTTAAGTGACCGTTCTTTGAAAATAATACTCCTTTTCCAGGAGCTGACTTTACATATCTCAAGATACCCATTACAGCATCCATGTGTTGTTTTCCTGGTGCGTGCATGAACTGACTCACCACACTCACGGCATAGGCCAAATCCGGTCGTGTATGAGTCAGGTACATCAGTCTTCCCACCAACCTCTGGTATCGGCCCTTATCACACGGCACTTGATCTGGTTCAATAGATAATTTTAATCCTTCTTCTAAAGGCATATCACAGGGTTGACATGCCGACATTCCCGTTTCTTGTAATAAATCCAGGGCATATTTCCTTTGTGACAGAAAGATGCCTTCTTTTGAGCGTGAAACCTCAATTCCCAAGAAATACTTTAGAGTACCAAGATCTTTCATCTCAAACTCTTGAGATAAATACCTTTGGAGCGCCTTTCGCTCATCATGATCATCACCTGTCACCACCATATCATCCACATATACAATGAGAGCTGTAATCTTACCACCTCTTCGTTTTAGGAATAAGGTATGATCAGAATTACTCTGACTATATCCAAATGCTCGCATGGACTTTGCGAATCTTCCAAACTATGTTCTTGGGGATTGTTTAAGACCATATAATGCTTTCTTTAAGTAACACACCTTGTTACTATGTTCCATAGGTTTGTTTGACCCTGGTGGGAGGTCCATATACACTTCTTCAGTCAACTCACCATGCAAAAAAGCATTTTTCACATCAAATTGTTGCAAAGGCCAGCCAAGGTTTGCAGCAAGAGATAGAAGAACACGGACTGTGTTGAACTTCGCGACAGGAGCAAACGTCTCATCATAATCAATCCCATATGTCTGCGTGTAACCTTTCGCCACTAATCTTACCTTGTATCGTTCAATTGATCCATCTGATTTGTGTTTCACTGTATAGATCCACTTACACCCAACTGGCTTCTTCCCACTTGGTAATTCAACAATCTCCCATGTAGCATTCTTTTTCAGGGACTTCATCTCTTCATCCATGGCTGCCTTCCACTTTGGATCGGCTAATGCTTCCTGCACACTGTTAGGAATAGAAACAGAAGATAATTGATTCACAAAAGACTTATTTGATTCAGACAACTTATGGGTTGACACATAATGACTCATGGGATATCTAACTTTACTAGTCATGTCTGGTATATATGTAGGTGCTGGTATACCCCTATTAACTCGAGTGGGGAGTACTCGTTGTGGACCTTCATGCTGAGTCTGCAGCTCTTGGGGAGTTGCCAGGTCAAGCTCAGGGTTCGCTAACGGATCTTCTACTGGTTGTGATACCTCGTCTTCATGCTGAGTCTGCAGCTCTTGGGGAGTTGCCAGGTCAAGCTCAGGGTTCGGTAACGGATCTTCCACCGGTTGTGATACCTCGTCTTCCACATTAGGGTCATCTTCCACATTAGGATCATCTTCCATATTATCCTCACTCGTATCCAAAACATCACCCATGTTCTCCATAACCTCAAACACTGGATCATAAGTAAGAGTCTGAACTTCTTGCCTATGCTCCCCCTGACGAGAAGACTCAGGTGGGAAATACATAACTTCTTCATGAAACACCACATCCATTGTCACGTGCATCATCTTACTTGGCGGGTGGAAGCACCGATACCCTTTTTGGTTAGCGGTGTACCCAACAAACACACACCGAAGGGCACGTGGCTCCAATTTGCTCCGTTGATGCTTATGAAGATGGACATAGGCTTCACAACCGAACACATGAAATGGTAGCTTTGCCGTGGCAGGAGTGGTCACCAAGTCACTGAGGGTTTCCAACGGTGTCTTGAAGTTCAGGACCCTCGAGGGAACTCTTTTGATTAAATATGATGCTGAGGAAAGTGCTTCTCCCCAATACTGTAGCGGCACATGCCCTTCTAGCAATGAGGCACGAACCACTTCTAGTAAGTGACGATTTTTCCGTTCTGCTACTCCATTCTGTTGGGGAGTATATGGACATGTAGTTTGATGTATGATGCCATTTTGCACAAGGTATTGCTGGAAATCGGCACTAAGGTATTCACCCCCATTATCACTACGGAGTACTTGAACTTGAGCTTGATATTGTGTCATAATCATCTTGTGAAATCGCTGAAACAACATATTAACTTCACCCTTAGTTTTCATAAGACAGAGCCATGTCATCCGAGTACAGTCGTCAATAAATGTCACAAACCAACGATTTCTACCAAAAGTAGCACTCTTAGATGGTCCCCAAACATCAGAATGAATTATCATAAACGGAACTGAACTTTTATTGAAACTTGGTGGAAAAGAAACACGGTGGCTTTTCGCCATTTCACAAACACCACAACGAAAACTAGACACATCAATCTTCGAAAATAAACTAGGAAACAACTTCTTTAAGTAACCAAAGGAGGCATGTCCTAACCGACGATGCCATAACCAAATCGCAGATTGCTTCTTCTCATCGGATCCATCCATGGATAAGGCTTGAGTCAACTTATGTGAACTTTCTGACATCATATCGAGGTAGTAGAGCTTTCCTTGCCTAACTCCATAGCCAATCGTCTTTCGGGTCTGAATATCCTTGAACACACAGAAATATGGCCAGAAAATCACGATACAATTCAAAGCAACGGTTATTTGGGCCACAGAAATCAAATTATAATCCAAAGTCGGAACCACAAGGACTGTATCCAAATTCATGTTCTCAGTGAGTGAGATGGACCCCTCACTAGTGACTGGTGCTATATTGCCGTTTGCTGTATGAATCCCAGGTTTGGATGATGGTTTAATATTGTTAAGTTGTCTAGAATCAAAAATCATATGATCTGTAGCACCCGAATCAATTATCCATGTACTATTCGAAACAGAGTCAGAAACATTTAAAGCCTTACCTTCATTACCTGTAGTAGCAATTGATGCTGATGCCCTCTCTCTTCCATGTTCGGATTCGCTGCTTTTAGCAACCGCAGCGGTTAAGTGTTGCTGCTTCTTTTTGTTTCGGTTTCCCCACCATTCCGGGTAGCCAATAACCTCGAAGCATCGAGACTTTGTGTGTCCTGTTTGTCCACACACGTGACACACCACATCTGCATATGGTTTTGTTGAGCTATAATCTGGACGCGTTCCTGAATCAGAAAGAATTCCAGAACTTGTTGACTTAGGCCGATCTGATTGGCTCCGGTTTGTACGAGTGCGGGGTGGCTGGTTTCGGGCTACCATGGCTGCAGTATCAGGCGGTGCATGTGTTTCATTCATGGTTGCTCGTCTCAGGGAATCACGACGTACAAACGAGTATGTTTCTTCTAACTCTGGGACCGGATCTTTCCGCAGAATTTCTCCGCGAATCTGCTCGAACTCTGAATCCAATCCGGCCAGGAAAATATGCACCCTCTGACGTTCAATGGACTTCCGGTATAACTCGATATCATCAGCATCTTTCATGATCACCTTGTCTCGATGATCCAATTCTTGGAAAATTTCTGTCAACTCGCCATAATAGGCAGAAAGGCTTTTTCCGTTTTGTCTTGCAGAAAAAGCTTTCTGATGTAGGGCAAAAACTTGTACTTCATCAGTACCATCATAGAATTCCTTTTCAAGGGCACTCCATACTTCACGGGCAGTGCGCAATCTGAGGTAGCGCTTCTGGATCTCAGGAACCATGGACATAAGTAACCATCCTTTGACCTTTTGGTTATCAGCATACCACTTTTCATAATCTGCTTCTCCTTCTCTTGGTTGTTCACTTTTTCCACGAATGTATTGAATCTTCTCACGTCCAGCGATGTGCATCTCCATCATCTGAGACCATACATCGTAGTTTGTTTCAGTCAGGGTTATTCCGGCATTGAATCCAGAACCTTCAGATTGTATCACAATAGGAGGAGCCGTCTTCTCTCCTGATGAGCTTGTGTTTTGGTCAACGTAACTCATGGTGATGGTGCGGCGTGTATCGGTGGTGCGGCGCCCAAGATCGTTTTAAACCTAGGCTCTGATGCCAAGTTCAAAACAAGGTCTGGGATAATGTTTCTGTTTATTATTCTTCTCACTAGGAGGTATATTTATACAAGTACATGTCTACAACCCTAATACAATTAGGTTAGGAATCAATTACCGTAACCTCTAAGGAAAGAAATCCCAAACTTATTTACATTCCTATTTCAACAATTTCTTCCACCATGTCCATCTAGCCTTTCCCAGACCAGATTTGGCCTTCCTTCATCTTCCCCTTCCCCCTACATCATCCATTTTCCCCATCTACCCACCTCACTTCCCTGCCTTATTGAGCCTTCCCATGACGGGTTGAACTCAGATCCATGTCGTTCTCATCACCTCTCTATCTTGTCACTTCTTCACCATAACCCAATTCCGATCTCCACTTCACATATCTTCTATCATATCGCTAGATCTTCTGGCTCTACCATTGTTTCTTCTCATATGATGTCTTATTCCACTCTAGCATTAAGATTTGCTAGTTCCTCCACCACTAAGAAAATTTTCGTCCGTTGGCGAATTTTTGTTTAACTGAAAGGTGTTTTGATTACCTCGGTATTCACTCCTTCTATGGTTAGTTGGTTTCTCTTGGGGGATTTTGTGCCCGACATTCTCAACCGGTGAAGAAAGTGGTTTGTTTTGGTGCTCTGGTGGCCGACTGAAAACAAATAGGGACTAGAATGTAGTGGCAGTAGCTCTATGTGGCTGATGTTGAAGAGATGGAGGCTGTCAAATTTAGAGTTTCTTCCTTTTAGTTTTAGGCTTCTCTCTTGTGTTTTGGCTAAGCTTTTTATGGGCTTTATTTTGTGTAGGTTGGCCCTAAGTGCCTCTAATGCTGGGCCAATGTGCCTCTTTATGCTGGGACCAATGTGTCTCTTTATTCTGGGACCTATGTGTCTCTTATGTTGGGGTCTTTTGTACCTCTGGTTAGTGTTGTATTAGGTTGTTGTTCTTTGAACCATTTAATACATTGTTTCCGTTGACCAAAAACACATTTGAGAGGGGATGAGATTACTTGAGTAGCTTGATATGATATCAATGAAGAGCAACCTTCTAAGCTTTTTGGTAAACTAAATGATGGCTTTCCCTGATCATCAGCGTCTTGGCTGATGGTAAGATTTAAAGAAGACGTTTAGGTTCTCTAGATAATTCATAAATTATTTAATATTTATTTAGTAATATTTATAAATATATTATTTAATTATTTTAAATGGACCAGGGTCCTTAATAGATCGGATTAATTTCAATCTGTATCTGATCCGTTTAATAAACAGGTTAACGGATCCGGGTCCTTAACGGATTAACGGGTCAAAATTTCTATCCAAACCCGTTTGAAAACCACGGATCTGGAGCAGGTCCGGATAATATCCGGTCCATTTACAGGTCTAATCACAAACAAGCTCTCAGATTGGATTAGAAGTTTAGTCCATCAATATTCTCGGTTCTGACATATAAGATGAAGACTCATTGATTCGCACTGCATCGAGAAAAGTTTTCTAAATTATTATTATAATTCATGTTTCTTTCAAACCTTGATTACATGAAAAAACACCATGAAGCATGAACCTTGAACCATATGTTGTTATGTTTTAATTTTGTAATTTCATGTTTATTACCTTTGGTTGCATATTGCAAAATCCGCCTGATGCGTGAACGCCAAATTTATTTTTATTAGTTTATTTGATTAATACATATGAATATGAATGACATATAAATTTGTTTATGTTTTAAGATTGAAAAAGTAAAAATTTGTCATCAAATATCATTAGAAAGGGCAGTAGCCACAGAGATAAGTCTTATCACATGCCTAATAGCGCATACCAAAAGGCGCATGGATGAACGAACTTCATATTGGGTATCTTGTTTCCTATGACATTCGAACACAAGAGCGTGAATGCATTCTGGAAGTAATGAATGTAACCGCTAATGTATGACTATTAATTTTGTCATTTGTACCAACGGTTAATTATATATATATATATATAATTAGTATTTGTGTCTGTAGCATTTAGTGATACAAATTAATATTGTTCATGTTGGATTTTTGAATAGAAACCGTTTGGAGATGTAACAATGGCACAACGACATTTTAGTGTGATTATGTTATTTACTCAATATTTAATATATATACATTTGGTTAGTTACACTTTGAATTGTGTCAAATTCTTTATTTTATTTAAAAGTATGCAATGGTAGAAGCATTTTACCAAGTTACAACTCATAGATTATTTTACAATTATTATGGGTCAAATGTGAAAAATATGATAGAAACATTATGAATTTAGTATTTGGTTACAATAATTTAAATAATGTCATTATAACTTATTATGCTAGAAGCATGAATTTTGGGTTCCATAACTGCTACATAAATGATATTTATAATTGATCTTATGTGGTTCCTAATTTAATAGATTCATATTATGTTAATTACATTTAATTTAGAGGATGTAATGCCAAAAGTAATTACATATTTATAACCCCATAAATTGTGCTTGAAGCATTAGGGCTTTGATTACGGTATTATTGTATAAACGTTATGCGAGAAACATTTATCCAATTTAATACATGTTTAATGCTAGAAGCATTAATGAAATTTAAATTCATTATCATTGGTACTTCACCGCTGCATAAATAGAATTAATTAGTAATTTATGTCATGTCCGTTATCAAATTTAAATTGTGTCGGATGTATTTAATTTATTATCAATTATATTATATAGATAATTATGAGGGTATAATTTGCAGAAGTAATTGATGATGGACATGAATTAATTTTGCATGTAACCACTACGCTAAATGCATGACATTTATGGGTTCACTAAATACTAATTTTATTGCATATACATTATGTCAATGACAATTAAATTATTTCCGTTATATTCTAATTTATTTCAGTTTCATATAATTATTTTCACATTAAGTTGTTCAGTTACGAAGTAATGGCATAAATTGATTTGCCTACGTTAATGATGAATATTAAGGCAGAGTCAGAAACTCAAATCAAACCTAAGTCATAATAACAAACTGAGCCAAAACCTCAACGCAAGTTGCAAGGGTAGCATAGAAGATCGCCATGTGTCACCCTGAATCCATGAATATAACTCTTATTGCTCTCACATATATATTGAATCTATAGATTCAATAAACATTGAAAGGTTATGAATCTTCCAAAAATAGGCTCACCCACTTGAATGTGATGTCTAGGAAAATTGTCTGAGGCGTGTGCTTAAGAGAGCCTCGTTCCACCACCTCAATCCCTTTTATCTAGTCGTTTTCATTTGGAGCTACCAAAAGGGTTGAATAATAATTTTTCATGTATTGAACCTGTTATTTCGATGATGTCATATAAGAAACCTGAAGTTTCCTAAAGGAAAAATTATCTAATTGCACCAGTGTTTGAACCTAGTCAACACCTTTGGCTAATTTGCTATTGTGAATATATTCACTATATTAAAAATGTTTAGTTAATTGTCAGAAACATTTTCACATAATTTCATGACATTTTTTACGCTAAATTAATTGTGTGGAATTAATATGATCAGTTGCTGCATGATTCTAATATATTTGTTGATAATACATGTACCTAATGAACTAATAGTTCATAAATCAATCTTATAGTTTCGATAATAACCAACTTACAAAACTTGAAGTTTCATTCATAGATTTGCATGATGAAATCAATAGTTTTTATTCATATCATGTTAATTGGAAGTCTCCAGAAGAAACAATATGAACTAAATATCCTCCATGCTAGAAGCAAAGACAAAATTAGAGAATACTGAAATGAAAGGGCTTGTTGCCTTAGAATCTAAATCAAAATTGATATGTGTTATCAATATTAAGGAATTGTGCGCTCTCATCTAGTTGACGAGGTGAAGTATCTCTACGTTTCAGAAGAACGTTATTGAAAGGTAATGTCATTAGAACCAATAGTTAAAACGTTGAAACCATCAAAAAATGTTGTAATGTCTTTGCATAACCTCTGACTGTGCGGCCTGAAGCGTACATTGAAGATATTAAAATCTATTGACTAGAAGCTAAATGATTCGAGCAAATACTCGTTATAGTATTGGTGTTGAAATACTTGGGTGTGATGCACCGTATCCTCAACTCAATTATTAAATGGGCATCCCCCTCAGAATAAGGGTCTTGCCTTTAATGACACATTTTGTCATGTTGCTCGATAAGAATGTTGAATACTAGACCATCATATGCAAAGACCAGAATATACACTATCTTTTTCTACATAGAATGAAAAGGGAAAATTCCTGGACATATCCAACCACCATACAGACCAGCTAGATATTAATGGTTTTGGTTGATGCATCGACAAAAGTGATCAGATGTCACACTACTATCCACAAGAAATTGCTGCTTATGCTAAACTCTCACCCATGAAATTGAGGGTACACTATTAGGACTATCTTATAAAGTCTATAAAGCTTGATAATTTTGAAAAAGTATACATTTATGACTTTTGATGATTATTGCACATCTCTTGAGATTTTTCAACATACAGTTTCCTATGTTTACACACAAGATGGTCTTACAGATAGAACATTAGTAACGCACACCAAGCTTCTAGTATTTGTGTCGGACTATGCAATCTTGCATGCAACCATGTTAGTTCAGTTAAGACCCACTGCTACCCGTCTTACTTCGTCTTACAGTTGGTGACTGGGTGCAAACCTGATACTTTTGCACTTACACTGATTTGGGTTTGCACTTCCCATGCCAATTATGTCGCCACAACGTACAAAATCGGGTCCTCAACAAAGGATATATGTCGATTATGCATCCTATCCATTATTTTCTCTTTAGAGATCTTGACAGACGATCTCTATATCACTAGATTTACGGTCATTACTTTGATTAGACAGTCTTCCCGTCGTTAGGGGAAGATAAAGACACTTACCATTCCTGAGGAACGACGTGTAAAATGTCTCACCTTAATCCCCAAACCACACATGTGATATTGAAATGCGAAGAATTATACTTCTTTAAAGTGACGAGATCATATGTAACTGTTGCAAACTTGCAAGGATAAACATCTCCATAGGACGTATCATCCCAGTTGGACGAGGTACGGCCATGGCGGCTAAACAGTCATATGTCTTTGCCCAGATGCGAGGTAAACCATTAGGTTCAAATCATTCATAATCCTAGAAGAGGATAAACTTGGCACAATTAAATCTTCTTGCCAATAAAAAAGTCTTTTTCAGCCAATAAAAAAAGCCTTTGTCGGCCAATAAAAAAAATTCGTCGGTTATAGTAGACTTTAGCTGACAAAATTCCTTTTTTGTTGACTAAAGTTTTTTTTCTCGCCGGCTTTAATCTCTATATTTTAGCTGACAAAATTTTAAAGTATAGGCAATGAAATAAAAAATTTTGTCGGCTATAGTTCCTTATATTTCAAGATCTAGACAACAGCTCATTCGAAAAAAAACGGGAGAAAAAGTTTGGGTGTTCTCGAAATCTGTCCATAATTAGTTTGTGGAGATATATATAGGTACGCATATGTGTTATATATGTTGATTTTAAATTTTATTTGAGTTGATTTTTTGAGTTGTGATTGAGTGCTGATTTTGAGTACGTTGGATGTATATATGTATGTGTAGATCGATTTGGATGATGACTTGATGATATGAAGTTGTTGGTAATAAGTGTGTGTGTGTGTGTATATATATATATATGTGTGTGTGTGTTAATTAATTTATAATATTGTGTTGATATGAAGTTATTGATGATATGAGTTGAAGATTTTATATTGATGTTGATATATTAATTAACAGACACATACACACACACACATATATATATATGTGTAGATCGATTTGGATGATGACTAGTTGTTGGTAATAAGTGTGTATGTGTCTGTTAATTAATTTGTTATTAGTTGTAGTAGAATATTAAATGATTTTAGATTTTATATATGGAATTTAATTAATTGTTGTTAGACATACATATATATATATATATATATATATATATATATATATATATTTATATATTTTCACGGTAAGGATAAGAGTTGAATTTCGCTTCTAAAATGGAACAAAAGATATGGTAAATGAGTCATGAGTTTTCTAGAATATGTGTTGGCTAATGCTAACGGGAATACAATTTTCTATTGCTCGTGCACGAAATGTTAGTGTCGCAGAGATATGCATCGATTTGCGATTGACAAAGTATGACAACATCTAAAGAGTAAGGGTTTTGGGAGAAGTACACATGCTGAATTTATCACGGTGAAACATCATCATAGGGTCCGCATGATCACGGGCAATTTTCTGAGACGGACAGTACATCCAACGATCCAACAACGACCTTCATCAACAATATATTTCCTTATAACTGCAGTGTATGAGCTGAATGACAGTATATCCTGCAGTCGTTGAAGGGCTCCCGTTTGTTGAGTGACCTGTCAAAAGTTGACCTGTGCAATTAAAAACCCTATCATTGTAGCTTTAGTAAGCAGAGATCGTTCTAACCGGGGACACTAGGGAAGGATTTATATTCTGCAAAACAAATCATTAGTACTTTCAAAAGAATACAAGTATAACCATATATACAAAATATTATGGGGAATTTATATGGTGGTTCGAAACATATAAAGAAAAGAAGCAAAATATCAATAGAAAATGTGAGTTATTTTTCATTTGTTTTTGTTTATGTTTTGGTATACTATGATATCAATTTTGGACTAATTTATATTTTTAACTACAAACTAGCCTGTTAATAGGTCCGACCCGACCACGACCCAATATGTTATGGGTTTGGACAGTGGACCAGACTGTGCCTTAAATTTAAGTAAATGAACCGGTCTAAACCCGTTTAGACGTGTACCGTCGTGGACTGACTCAAATACGACCTGAAACCTGATTAAACAGAACGAACCGAGCTGGGCCGACCCGTTTGTCACCTTTTGAAGACAAGGAGCCACTCCTCCAAGAGCTCAACATTCATCCAGGTTAAATATGGAGAAAGGACCAAGTCCATCCTCAATCCCTTCCGGGACAACCCGACCGTCCACAATAACTGATCTTTCCGGCTCGATCTTCCACTACATGTCTATCTGCCACTTCTCGCCAAGAAGATCCAGTTCGGCGTCTTTCTCTGCTCCTTGTAATAGTTAACCAGTTTGATCCCTTGATAAATGGGAGTGCGCCACGTGGCACACTCAGCTGCGTGTATAAATAGTAGTCCTCAATTAAGAAAATCAATTTTTTATTATTATTAATCAAGATTAACCATAGTTAAGTTTTGATACACGTGGTGACTTTTTACTCGATGGTTTCATGACCAACACAATAATAATTGTCGGCAAATTTGAAAACGTAAGATCGTTAGCTCATTTCAAAATCAAAATCTAATGAAAAAAAGGAAAACTCATCAAAAAGCTTGGAGCTCGACAGCGTGGGGCTGGTGGTTAAGACGCGGATCCGGTATTAAAAAGTTTAGGTGAGAATTTAGTTACGTTACATTATTATTATCACGGTAAATCTGTAATCTTAACTGTGAAAGATTTACAGTAAACACATACCGGTCACACTAGCAATCAGATATGAAATTTTACAGAAAAATTTATACATTACAAATCAACCAGACCTATTAGTAACGGTGATGTTGAATAGAGTTTACAGCACAAGCCTCGTTGGGATGACAAGGAAATATATAAGACAGAAGAAGTGAGGTCCGCTGCTCTCCCAATCTTACACTCTTCCCCACACCACACCATTCCTTCTCTCGCTCAAAGCAAAATGTTGACCTTAAACACATTATGACCGTTGTGAACAAATTTGTGAGTTTCTTTCTGGTATTCGATTGTTAAGCTGCTGTATATCAGATCCCAATCCAGCTCCGTCTCAAAAACCCTTTTTCGACATTCTTAAGTGTGGGTTTATCTCAATTCGTCGACCGGTTTTTAAGGTAAGCTTCGAACTCCCATTTCCTGCTGTGTTGGTTTGTTTTGTACATTTGAATACGGATCTGGCGAACTACTGTGTTCCAAAGTCTGGGACACGACTGTCTTTAATGGGGTTGTTACTGGTGTTTTAGTAATAAAATGAATGATTAAGCTACTTGATCATCGTTTAAAAGCTTGGTTCTTTGGATGCTCCAGTATCCAAAAGCTGTAATCTTTTGTTTCTTTCTTTCTTTTTAATAACCAAAGCTTTGATCTTTATGTAAAGAATTCATCACACTTTAAGTAAACAATTTCTTAATCCCAGCTTTAATTGATTTACAAAAAGTGTTGTTCACTGTTTGACCAACTTGCATTGTTTTATGATCATCTGTGCTGCATTTGGTGATTCAGTATGTATTTCAGAGTTAGAAAGCCTCCATTGTATGAGGCAATCATGTTGTTAATTGAGTTGGGGCCCATTTTCTTCAGCCGACAGATAGGTGGGGCCGGCCCAGTTTGAGCTTCGGCCAGTAGGTCGCTTTGTACAGCAGTATGTACATGTAGTGATGTAGCTTTTGATTGTTTGTCTTTGAAGCGAAGTCTTATATAACCGTTATTTCCTTCGAAGAAAAAATAGAAACGATTAAAGTTTTCAACCGTTGAGTTGTCTTAATTTTTGGAAGTATAAAGAAAATTGAATTATTGGGTATTTGACCAGGTTTTCTATTTTCTGTGAGGATTGCTGGGGTAATGGACAACAGGTTTCCAATTGATAATGTGGATTAGATATGGTTACAGCTGAGGGGTCTCTTTCGGATTTGCAAAAGGGTAGCTTTCAGAAAGGTTGGGTTGATGGGTTTGTTATTAGAGCTATTCCTATTTTATGAGTTTGTATTTGCTGTCAATCTGTCATATGTGTCCTTTCTGCAGTCCATTTTTAAGATTCACTACATTTATTTCTGATAGGTTGCAACATCTTTCTTCACAGTCGTGTTTAGAGCTCTTAATGAGTAGAGTGGTGTGGGGTTTGATCATTTCGAGTACCCTGGACCTGGTTTGATATAAGCTTTGGTCAAGGACAAATTCCTGTTTTGCGGTTCCTGCTGTGGTTCTGTACTTTCTTGTACCCTGGAGCTGGTTTGATTTAACTTCAAACCAGCTCCAGGGTACTTTCTGTACTTTCTTGTACCTGCTGGTTTCGAGTACCCTGGAGCTGGTTTGATTTAACTTCAAATTTGTTGGACAACTATGAGTTAGTCACTCCTACTTATCGTATTGCTCGTATGCCTGACTTTCCATCATTTCTCCTTCCTGGTTAAGTTGTTGGCCAACCATGATTAGTCACTCCTACTTGTCGTATTGCTCGCCTGCCCAGACTTTCTATCATTTCTCTTCCATGTTAAGTGCTTCTTCAGATTTACTAGTATATCACATTTAATCTCTGGCCTGAGTTTAGTTTACTTTGTCGGCTCAGATCTTCTGAAAAATTGTAAATGATTTGAATCACATTGCTTGTAGTTGATCACTTGGTTACAGCTTTGATTTTTGAGCTCAACTTCAGAGTATGGATGGTGTCATCTTCAACTCTACTTTTAGCATTACTTGCAATTTGTTTGAATGTCTAGTTTTGCTCACGCCTGAATGGCTATTCGTAGATTTTATTATGCTCAGTTAACCTTATAATCCAGTGCTCTATGTATATTTAGAATCTAAGGTGCTGACGTTTTAACATAAGCTGTGTATTACCATGAACTAAAAATATTTCCAAGTTTTTATGTCATTTATTACTTCTGTAGATCACTCAGGTGAATTGATTCCATATTGTTTTCGTATTGTATGCTATACAGGTTACAGTAAATGAAGATCCAAGTGGGAGTTTCCCTTGTTTGTTTTATATGTTTGATTTCGATTCAGCAAAGTCTCTGTGGTTAGTATTGATATTCTTACTTAATGACCAGTTTATTGTAATATTGATACTTCCTTGCTTTAAGTGTTGAATATTACTTAAGCTTGTTTGTTTATTATGTGTGACAGAATGTGTGTAAATTAAGCAACAGATAGTATAAGATTTTGAATTTAATTTATAAGATTATTGTGCAGATGAGGTTTCTGGTACTTCTGGTGTAACAGATTGGACATGTAGATGTTCTGTTTCGTTCCAAGGAAACCGGAGCTACACACTAGAATCTAACTGTTCAGCATCCTGTAATTGCAGTCAGGGTATGCTGCTGATCTTTATGGTATATTACCAAAAGCTTCACACTGCTTTTGTTTTAAATTTGTTACTGATAAACTTTGAACATATTGTTCCTATTTTGGTCTTCACATATCTGTGTTTATATCTCTAAGCCTATAATTAAACAAAAGGGGGAAGATAAGAAAATTACTGGGCATAAACTCATAACTCATTAACATATTATCCCAAGTTTTCATTCACAACTATATCAATTGAAGTTTCTTGACATTTTTAGGGGGAAGAATGCACTTTCAAATATGCCTCTAGACATTTTTCATGTGGTGTTCAATTGAAAGGAATTGGTATCCACAAACATTTAAGTAGAATGACATTGAAAGGTAAATGCATATCTTCAAAAAATTCTTCTGCTTAACTATGTATGCCAAATGTTCAGTAAGCTGATTAAGATATCCTTCCATTTTGACAGTGGCCATCCCTTTTAAGGCATCCTTCTGCATTTCTAGTGAGATGACTTTTAACAGAGACTAGATGCTAAGTTTCCTTTGTTTCTATAATAGATGATGGAAGTGATAGCAAATGGACATGTGTATGTGATGCCACCAGCCTTCCTAAAGTGGCAGCTGATGGTCATGACACTAATTGCTTTTCAGCCTGCAACTGCACTTCTGGTACTCTCTCTCTCTCTTGGGCATACATGTTTCTTTACTAGCGTTTTGAGTTGTTTTTGTGGTAGAAGGTGGATTTTGAATTTGTGGTGGACAGACGTTTTGTGCAACTGGGCAACTGGATGTTGTCTAAATTGACGTTTGCATTATATATGTGGTAAAAGGAACGAACTTAAGAAAAAAATAATGATAAAACTAATAATCTATACATTGAATAACAGATTGATTTTTTTGAGTTGTAAATTTATTCTGTTTTACTGTGATTATTTTTTACATGTAGTCCCTTACACTTTTTGTTGGACTTAGAAATATTTGTGTCCACTATTGCACAATGAAATTATGTCTATATAACTGAGTCGTTTGATTATGACTTGTTCTACAGGATCTCTTGATGCAGCACAATCTTCGAAAAAGCGCTCTTCAAGCAAAGTTGTTGTGTTTGTTCTTTTGCTATGTGTTTTACTTACAACTTTCGCATTTCTTGCTTCGGTGGCATGCTACTTCTATCGAAGGGACAAGTTCACTGTTCACCCACCAATATTTTCATCAGTTAAGGAAACGAGTTGCAACAGTGGTGCCGACTTAATTAGCCATAGGAACTCCTCAAGGCTTGAGACCAAACTTTATATAAATTTCCCCATCAATCAAGGAATAGGTAATCACTCTAAGGGGCTTCAGCAAAGTGTGTTTTCTGAACCTTACATTGCCTGCTCAGTTCTTAATACTAACCTGTAGGCCTGACTTTTTCTTGTCTATTATCGTTTGTTGAAGTTTGTCCAAAGTTATACTAACCTGTAATCATCTTTTGTACATACTACATAGGGTTCTTTGCCTCTTGCTTATTTGGAAGCAAAACAGGAACATCACCTGGAGCAATTATTCAATTTTCATACTTGGAGCTGGAAAATGCAACCAATAAGTTTTCAGATTCCAATCTATGTGGACTTGGAGGAAGTAGTTATGTTTATCGTGGTCAACTCAAAGATGGAAGTATTCTGGCAGTTAAGCGCCTCAAGACTCAGAAAGGGCCTGATATGGATTCTGTCTTTTTAACTGAGGTAATACCTCAACTTTGCCTCTCACTGTTCTTCTCATTGTTTTTCAAATAAATAAAAAGTAAACTTAATTGCTATCTGTTATTTCCTTTAGATTGAACTGTTATCCAGACTTCATCATTGTCATGTGGTACCTTTGCTTGGCTACTGCTTCGAAACCCATGGCAAAAATACTGAGAGGCTCTTAGTATTTGAGTACATGAATAAGGGTAATCTGAGAGATTCTCTGGATGGGTCTGAAGGGAAAAATATGGATTGGGGTACTAGAGTAGCAATTGCCATTGGAGCTGCAAGGGGTTTGGAATATCTCCATGATGCAGCTGCTCCAAGAATACTTCATAGGGATGTCAAATCCACAAACATTCTTCTGGATGAAAATTGGCAAGCAAAAGTAAGTTTTGATTGTTACAGATTGTAGTAATTCTACAAAGGAAAAATAAACTATAACATGTATTGACAATGGATAGCTAAGACCATTGTCGTTTTCATGTGAGAAAAGTATGCTTAGATTTTAGTAAACATCAATAGAATTTGTGTTTATACATGTGTAGATAACTGATCTTGGTATGGCGAAATGCTTAAAAGCTGATGGTCTCCCTAGTGCATCTAGTTCTCCAGCAAGAATGCAAGGTACTTTTGGTTATTTTGCACCAGAGTATGCGATTGTTGGAAGAGCATCTCTCAAGTCAGACGTTTTCAGTTTTGGAGTAGTTCTTCTTGAGCTTATCACAGGCCGGAAGCCCATTCACAGATCAACCGACAAGCTAGAAGAAAGCCTTGTCATATGGGTAAGAAGTTATATACTTTAATACTACAATATATATTCTCTAACTTGTAGCATGTAGTTCTTCTGCCCTATGTCAAGTTTGACATTTTTACATGTTAAGTACATGGCTGTGGCCAATCTCTTTCCTGGTCCCTATGTTCCTGGTGTCTTTCCTTTATTTGTCAAATTCTATCAGGTCAATAATTACAAAAAAAAGTAATGTATTGTCATTTGATTTTCATTCATAAGAATTTGTTAAGATGTAGACTTCATGATCAGGCTTAATGATAATATGTTCTTACTTCCTAGCATTAACCCTAAAGATTTCATATAGTAAAAATACTGATTTAGCATTTGCAATTTGTTCTTTGCTTTAGGCGACCCCTCGTTTACAGGATAGTAAGCGAGTGATCGCAGAGTTGCCTGATCCTGATTTGAACGGGAACTTCCCAGAAGAAGATATGCACATAATGGCTTACTTAGCAAAGGAATGCCTACTCTTGGATCCAGACTCTAGACCAACCATGAGTGAGGTTGTCCAAATCCTTTCGACTATTGCACCAGAGAGATCTAAAAGGAGAGGCATGCCTTTAAATTTGTTTCAGGTAATTACTTAACACCAACCATGTCATCATTACTAGTAGTATTGAGACACTGATCATATGACTGCTTGCTTTTGCACACCTGATGACATGTTACTGCTTTTCTGCTTTAGTCTTGTAATTAAGAACCATAGAAAACAACTAATTTGATGTTTTAGTTGGAGGTTTAATTTTTTGCATCACAATAAAATGGAACCTACACTTATTAATGCAAGTACAGAAATTTTTTTACTTTTTTATTGTCTCATAGGCAATGTTCTAAAAAGCGCTAGGCGGTAGGCGGGCGGCGACCCATAGCCTAGCGCCTGGACAGCCTAGGCGGGGACTAGGCGGGGACTAGGCGGGGATTAGGCGATTTACTTTTTTCATATTTATTAATTAAAAATATATATTTTATGTACTATAATATTTGAAAACAGTCAAATATAGATAAATTATTCGACATAAATCTTGTTAGACCATATTTATAAAATAGATTATAGCTAAAATTTAGCATAACTTCATGTAAAAGTGAGCAACAACAACAACAATAAACACATATATTTCTAATTCTAAAAACATCATTTACTCTTATACTCGCATGCTCCCCACAATGTAACAACTCTACCACAAATGTAAATAAAATTAGCCGGAGAGCTTAGAACCCTAGGCGGCCTCTAGACGGCTAGGCGGCGGCCTCTAGACGGCCGCCTAATTGCCCACAGCCTGGCACAAAGGCCGTGAAGAAAAGTGAGGCGGCTTGTTGCAGCCTAGAGCCTAGGCGGAGACTAG
Organism: Comarum palustre; assembly: GCA_951800085.1. Classification (NCBI taxonomy): domain Eukaryota; kingdom Viridiplantae; phylum Streptophyta; class Magnoliopsida; order Rosales; family Rosaceae; genus Comarum; species Comarum palustre. The sequence goes on along the minus strand of OX637582.1, from coordinate 7,935,213 downwards.
ACGGTGCTAGGCGGGGCCTTTTAGAACACTGCTCATAGGAGTTTATTTCTTAAATTTAAAATGTGAGCAAGTCATGCACTTTACAATCTTCGTAATATGAGCACTCTTTCTTGGGCAGCAAATGGGTCTTAAAGAAGCTGAGGAGCTAAGGAGAGACAAATCTGGAAAATGTTCGCATCGGTATTCACTGCCACTAAATATTGACCGGAACCTCGGTGTTGAAAGAAGTGAAGATACAGCTTCAGAAAACTTAATGGAAAAATTGATCCTTTTGACCTCAAGCGCTAGGAGTTGGCGTGCCTCTGATGATGAAACAGTGGACTTGACTGAGCCCAGGTTTGAGTCATTTTCCATGGCAAATGCTAAACCCTTATGATACCCAAAAAATTGGAAGAGAACAAAGATGGGTGAAGCAATGGTTTGTCAGAGAAATCATGAGGAATAAAGTGGTTTACAAAATTGTTCCCGTCTATATCTTTTGTTCTTTGGAAAAGGAAGGAGAAGAAAATCACATGCTACTCTGTCACTTCATTATATAGATAACCTTTGTTTGATATTCTTTAGATGATATGCTGATGAGTTGAGCATATTCGTTCTTGTACAGAAGTCATAGAAAAACTTGAAATACGATAGGAGATGAACCAATGGTTGTAACTCAGTCCTGTGCGACCAAAAAAAAGAGGCAAGAAATAGCATTGAAATGATATTTATTGAGTTTAGTGTTTCATTATATTGTAATCAGCTATTGAGTAATAAGATGAGTTGAGCTCCAGGAATCCTGCTGTATGATATTCCATGAGAACTGGTGAAATGCTATATGTTGTATGGTTAGCAAAGCTCCTTACATAAGATGTTTATGATCCATATCATGCGATACCAATTCAAACATTCTCTCCATTTGACATGTTATTTTACCTAAACTCCAGTGTTCCTATAGGGTTTTAAACAGTGACAAGTGTGACCCGTAGATCAATTTTATTCTGATATCATCTATAAGGTATTGAGTTTTAATCACAAAAGATCTCGGCACAATTAAGTATCATTCATTTATAATTTATATTTTATTTCATTTTTCTGATGTGTGATTTATTCATCTCCAATACTTTCAACACGCTTTTTCACGTGCAGCTTGACTTCTGCACTTGGAATGAATCAGGACGGAAGAGACTAAGAGACACTTGGTGACAATCCAATCAGACAAGAGATAAAACATGAGGGTGAGATAGGCATCACAGATCAGGCGAGAGATAGAACTTGAATCTGGCCTATGAGAATTGGACAAATAATTGGAAAGAGGTCCACTCTAATACCATATGTTAAACAGGTGGATCAATCTTGTCCTGATACAGTTCCAACTTAACCATCTATAAGGTGTTGGGTTTTAATCACAAAAGATCTTGGTACAATTGAGTATCATCAATCCACTTATAAGTTATATTTTATTTGTCACTTTTTTATGTGATCTTTTTTCTGATGTGAAAATATGAGGAGTAAAGAAGAATATTTAGCTGAAGTACATCTCATTCATAATCGATTGAGTACATATACAAGAATTACAAATATGCATAAGGTAACTAATCCCTACAATTAAGCTAGAATCAAAGAGTTTGAAAGGTAACAGATTTCTACAGGCTGAATTTCTAATATACAAGATATTTGAGATTAGTTTTCTAACACTTCCTCTCAAGTTGGAGAGTGAATGTTTTTAACTCCCAACTTGTAAACCATGTGAATGAAATCTTCCTTCCTCAAAGCTTTAATGAAGACGTCTACCAATTGATGAGTAGAATTCACAAACTTTGTGACTACATAATTATCTTGAATCATATCCCTTATGTAGTGACAGACCATCTTAATGTGTCATGTTCACTCGTGAAAAACAAGATTAGTTGCAATGTGTAATGCTGCTTTATTATCGTAGTGAAGAAGCGCAGGCTCATGATGTAACACTCCCAAATCTTTGAGAAGAAAATGAAGCCAAGTCAATTCACAATAAGCACCACCCATGGCTCCATATTCAGCTTCTGCTGAAGAGATGGAAACTGTTCTTTGTCGTTTCGACCTCCATGAAATGAGCGAAGGCTAAGAAAAACACTAACTTATGGCTGACCTTCTGGTAACTAGACACCTTGCCCAATCTGAATCACAAAATGCATCTTAAAATCAATTTTAGAAGAAAAGAACAATATATCCTTGGCTAGGGGCATTCTTCACATATCAACCAACACGCAAAACATCTTCTATATGTGACTTTCATGGTTGATGCATAAATATACTAAATATGTGAACAGAATATGTAATATCCGGTCTACAAATTTTAAGATAAATTAGTCTGCCAACTAACCTTCGATAACAGGCTGGATTTTTGAGCAACTCACTTTTCTCAGATAATCTCAAACCTCACTCCATAGGGCTGTCGGTAAGGGATGCCCCTAATAATCCTGCATCCTTAACAATATCCACGGCATATTTCCCTTGGCAGATAAAAATCTCATTAGTAGAAGTTGAAACTTTAATGCCAAGAAAATATTTCAAGTCCCCTAAGTCCTTAATAAAAAAGTGAGCATGAAGAAATTTTTTGAGTGCATCAATACTTGCTGGATCATTCCCAGTAATCGTAATATCATCAACATAAATCAATATAGTGGTGAAGGACTTGTCGTTTCTCTTGGTGAGTAGGGAATAATCGACTTCTTGGTATAGAAGTCGAAACTTCAATACCAAGAAAATATTTCAAGTCCCCTAAGTCCTTAATAAAAAAGTGAGCATGAAGAAATTTTTTGAGTGCATCAATACTTGCTGGATCATTCCCAATAATCGTAATATCATCAACATAAATCAATATAGTGGTGAAAGACTTGTCGTTTCTCTTTGTGAGTAGGGAATAATCAGCCTTGGACTGTGTATAACTTGCTAATAGAATAACCTCAGAAAACTTTGAGAACCACTTTCGAGATGTCTGCTTCAGACCATACAATGACTTATGAAGTCAGCAGACAATATTTTTCTCCCCTGTCTCCGTAGCCCTGGAGGAAGAGACATATAGATGTCTTCCTTAAGATCATTGCGAAAGAAGGTATTGTTAACGTCCAGATGATGGATAGACTAGCAATGGGCTGCTGCCAAAGTCAAAACACATATGATAGTAATAATTTTCGCAGTAGGAGAAAAAATATCTTGATAATCCACACCCTTAATTTGAGTGAATCTTTTCGCAACTAAACGAGCTTTGTAGCGCTCGATAGAACCGTCAGCCCAATGTAGACCCAACGACAATAAAAAAGGACAATCAAAAAAGGAGTCTGGTAGAGGAGTGAGAGTAAGTCTCATTATCTGGAAGGGCTTCAACCTCAGAACGCATTGTTGTGCGCCATTCAAGGTGTGCAACAGCCTCTCAATAAGAACGCGGCTCGATCTCTTGACTAATCTGAGCAACGAAAAATTGATGCGCAAACTTGTAGTGGTGATAAGAGACATAATTACTCAAGGGATGGTGATTACCTTTTGTTTGACCTGGATACAACAAAGATGATTGATGGAAGAAGGAAATGTGAAGTTGGAGCAGATGTAGTCTCTTAATTTCATCGGTGGAGCGGTGGAACGGCTGGAGCGACGAAGCTCGGGTTAAGGTATGGGTTGGTCGGGCGGAGGCTGAGGCGGCTCATGGTCAGCTGGCAGAGGCAAAGGAGGCTTGTGGTCGGCTAGGATAGGCAGAATAGGCTCGATTTGAGTAGGTGAGGGTAGAGGCAGGTTGGACGGTAATCCCTTTACTGAAGAAGATCGGTCAAAAGGAAGGGTGTCAGAGACGAGGTTGAGATTTTGGGTGTTCAATGAAGATTGAAGATTTGGACGATGTGAATAGGTGTGGAGTAGAGTTGGTGGTGCGAACGCCGAGGTAAGAGATTGTGGCTCGGAAGCTGGAGAGGGAGAAGGCGGCGCGCACGCCGAAGATGGTGGATGAGAACGATTCTGAGGGGGAGAGTCTATGTTGTTGTGGTTTGAGTGTGTTATCTTTGGAAGATTATGGATGGGTCATGGGTCAAAACTGTGGTCAAATGAACTTGAATCATGTATGGGAAAAGAGATTGAGCCATGGGAATGGGCCAAAGAATGGGCAGAAAGATTGGGCTTAGTAGATGCAGTGGAAAAACTTTTTCCAAAGAAAATATCTCTGCTTGTGAAAACCTTTTTTAGTTGACAAATTATACAATTTGCACGTCTTTTGGCTGACAAAATAACCTATGAAAATACATTCTACGGCAAGCTGATCGAATTTGTTTGAAGGATGAACATTGGTGGTATAGGCCAGACAACCAAAGACGCGAGGATGAAGGAACATAGGCTGGTTTGAGTATAGACGCTCAAACAAAGTTGGGAAGGAAAGGACATGAGTAGGCAATCAGTTCAAGATGTGCACCACATGAAGAGCACACTCCCCCTAAAATTGGATAGGGAAATGAGCTTGAAATCTTAAAACACGGGCCACTTGCAAAATATGACGATGTTTATGTTGCACAACCCCATTTTGTTAGGGCTTGTAAATGCATGAATGTTGAAAAATTACATCATTGTCATTGAAAAAATATCGAAGTGAAAGAAACTCGTCACCATTGTCACTACAAAAAGTTTTTATATGAGATGTGAATTGGGTGGAAACGAATTGTCATTGAAAATTCTAATTCAGTTTTTATAGTAGGAAAACTGCATTATTTGACATTAAGATATGTGTTCGTATTACATGTCTATTGATCTTTCCATTATGTCACTACTATTTCAAAACAAATAGAGTTGTCATTAAAGTAGTTTTATTTGTTAGTGGGTGCTTGTTTAAGTACATGTACTTTATAGACAATATCTATATTTTATCGGGACTTCATTGTAATCAGGGTTTCTGGCTTTATGTCCTTCATTTGTATTCGATAGTTTCCTTAATGAAGGCTTGAGGGTAGCCGCACCCTATGATGCACTAGTACGGGTACGGGACACGGATACAGGTTCGATACGATACGCAGATACGTTTTTTTATCGAAAAAATAGGATACGGGTACGTTTTGATATTATATATATTTAATATAATTTAAAAATATATAGATAATTTTAATGGGAAATAACACGAAAATAGCCTAATTTTACTAGATCTATCACAAAAAAATTATAATAATAAATAAATTCCAAATAAATCTAATCTAAATCATCTAATTAAGGAAAATACAGAAGAATATTCAATTATAATCGTGAAAGAGTTAAAACAGAACAGAGATTGCTACAAATTAGATAAGATATTACTACAAAAAGTCAACAACCTAGTATTAATTTGGTCAAAACCTCCCTAAATGATCTAGGATACGTTTGAATATCTTTGGGTACGTATCCATGGCGTATCCCGTACGTACCCGTATCGGATACGGGTACGATACAACATACTAAAATTTTTGCCGTATCCGTGCATCATAGGCCGCACCAGCACTTATTCAAAAAAAATTAGATTGAACTTCAGCACCATGATAGTCAGTACCCAATGGAACATAAACTTCCAAATTAAACATGATTTACACTGAAGATCATCCCTGTTTCTCTTTACTCTTCATCCACCCTCTCCACAGAATAAGTTATAGATGAAAAATTCTTAGATTAGTTTGAGATCATCTCTGTTTCTCTTTCTCACCTTTTCTAATTATGAAATGCTTTCAAGTTTAAAATCATTGTTAGCTTATTGCAAGTTTTGTGTATTTCAGAGCCACTACTTTAATCCGATTTGCATACTAAAATTGCAGGTTGTGATCAATACACATCGATATCACATTCCTCGCTGTAGATTAGCCATGAAATAATTGTGACCTCAAATCATGAACCGTTGTTTAATTCATACTCAGAACTTTCAATAGAATTATTTTCTATGATAGTCTAAAAGCTTTAATTTGGAGTATCATTTGATTTTAGTGTTTACATGAGTACTCTAATCCCATTGTCATGTTTGCCTTCAAATTCTAATTCTTTTTTGTTGGGACAATAAAATGTAGTTGCTTATTCTTTCAAGTTTTGTAACTGATTAGTTGTCCACATGCACATCCATTCCCACACTTGAGCTTAGCATGTGTTTTGTTTGTTGAGAACTTAGGCAACATGATGGGAAGACTTTGCAGCACTTAGTTTGAATGGTAGATGGGGGAGTAGAATTGAAGGTATATAGCATGATCCATTCAACAAGTAAACATTTGTCTACAATCTCATTAGGCTAGTTAGATCACTAGTCTCCTTACCAGACATTACTGATGCCGGAGCTGGATCCACCTCCTGCTGGCTCACCCTTGCTGGCCCCAGCTCCTCCATACCATCGAGGAGGATGCTTGGAGTTTTGGTAAGACTTCCTCACTTCAATGATTCAGTCTTCTTTCTAAGTTTACATGAAAACATGAAAAAGCAAATTATGTACTGAACTTGAGTAATTTGGTCCAAATTGACATTCTGCAGCTTGTGGCTTCTGTGCTGTTGTGGTATGTTTAGATGTTGCTGCCCTCCACTCTTTGAGTCTGGGTCTCCCCCACCGTAGCTATGATGCTGCATTTTCCATCTAACTCACTTTTCTATTGGTAAAACATTGTGCGAGTGATGAGAGGTAGCTAGATCATAGTTATCTGATCTCAGTATTCCAATTTGGTTAACTTGTCCCCTGATTATAGGCGTTTTTGTATTATCTATTTCGGCTGGTGCTTTGTACATTTCTTTATAGTTTCTTTATAATTTCTGTAGTCTTCATATTGAAATGCTAATGGAAAGCAACAGGTGAGTATCTACTTGTGCAGACAGTAGTATGATTTTCTTTATACTCTTCATTTTCTTCCCTTCTTCTAGTGAAATGACATGTTGAATGGCAACACCAGCAAACTTTGTAAAGATGTCTAATAATTTAGGTGGGGTGCAAAAAGATAAGGGAAAATGTTCATTTAATCAAAATAAAGACTTTTTTGGCAACTATCAAAATAAAGACTTTGAAAGCCCATTTCAATTAAAACAAATTTACAGATCCAATGATTTTAACTAAAAAGATGAGACTACCCTCTCTCTCTTTTTAACTACCCTCATCGTTGCTTCATCTCCTCAGGTCAAATTCTTCGAGCCTCCTCCTCTAACCCCGACAACAGATCCAAATTGCAGCTGTCGTCGTCGTCGCCGTCGCAGCTGCAGCTCACCAAAACGTCATCGTCGCTGGCCAAACGTCATCGCCATCTTAGCAGTCTCCAAATCGCCACTGCCGCTAGCCAAAATGCTGCCCCATGGCGTTCGTTGTTCATTGTTCACCGCTGCGCCATGAACCTCGACCGCCTCTTCCAAAAGACTAGTTGTTCGTCTTCGTCTTCAATGAAGGATTTCGAATTATGGTCATATGTGAGCTGATGATCATGCAAATGAACATCAGTACTTACCTGAACAACCTTGACATGAGGTGGAATTAACCCTTGAGGTGCAACTTCATCATCAACTTTCGACCGCGGGATAGAAGGCACACTGATATCCTGCTGACAACTTTTTTTCACAAAATGAGTTGTCTTACTTGCATCACCATTATAGCCAAGACCTTCTCGATTGTTGTGGCTTTTTCCAAACCTATCATGACACTCTTTGAGCTGATCTCAAACTTATTGAATTGATTGTTAGCTTTTTTCAATTTAACCTGTAATCTTTCATTCTCACGGGTTCGAGACACATTTAAATCAGATTGAACTTTTACCTCAACTTTAAGAGCTTTGATATTATCAATGAACTTAAACTTCTTCATGTTCTAATTTGTGGATTTCGTCTTTTCTTGCGAAACATCAATTGTATTAGATCAGTCATTATGAAAGTTGGAAGTAAGAGCTACATAATATCCTTCTTTTTCAAAGTGAGTATCAGACTCACTATCGCTCCAAATGGAGGACTTTAAGGATTTACCTGCATGTAATTTATACTCTTTCTTCCCATAATTAACATTTAAATTATCAATCTCATCACGCTCAAAGTAATTCTTCAGCTTGATTTTTACCTCAGAAGTCATAAGATGACTTACTAATGATTTAATAAAGAGTTGAGGACTATTGATTGAACCATCAGTTGCATCATATTTCATCCTTAAACCTAACCCATGAACCTCAATAAGTATATCTAGTGACTCGCTCTAGTAAAGTACTAGAACATGCACTGGGCTAGTTTCAATCCTCAAAGAACAGGACAGAAACGAGAATTAAAGAACACAACAGTTTATTTACCCAATGAAACCTCAATTTGAGGAAAAACACTATAAGGGATTTAACTCACGAAAACCCCTAATGAAAAATGATTTCACTATGAATAAAGAGCGAGTCAATTACAAACTACATAACACTGAACGCGGTTACTCTCTCTAGAACCCTAGCAGATATGTTTGAACCACTCTTATTCTTCAAGTAATCTTTTTTTTTTCAATCTCCAAGGAACTAACTGCGTCCTTGAACCTTTAATCACAATTTTACTGGTCTCGAGAGTGTGTTAATCACATAAACAAGAAGTTTAACTCAACATGAAATAATTGAACTTTGACTTTTTTTTTCTCAATCTACTTTACAGCAGAATTATGCATCAAAATGCGATTTTCCAATATGTCACTACTCTCCTTTATATAGGACGATTTGTGCTCAACTTACCAAACCTAGTAGGTCTCCTGAAGTATAGAGTTCAATTACCAATCAAAAATCTATAAAGATATGGCAATCAATATATATTAACCAACCACTTAATCATATTAGGATCCATCCCTTTCACAGCTAATGCACCAAGGCGTATAAGCTTCTTTCAATGATTCATCAAATCAATTACACCAAAATATCTAATTAGATGAATAATAAAATCATATCACTACAAGAACAAACATTACAGCCGACGAAAAAAAACAGGCCGACGAAATTTTTTTTCGTCGGCTAACGTTCATTTTAGCCGAAGAAATGTTTTTTCGTCGGTTAAAATAATTTTTTCGTCGGCTATAGTCTGTAAACTATAGCCGACGAAATTTTAAAAGTTTAGCGGACGAAATATATAATTTCGTCTTCTAAAAGTCATTATATTTCCAGATCTAGACAGCAGCTCATTTGAAAAAAAACGGGAGAAAAAGTTTGGGTATTGGCGAAATTGTTGGGTGTCGTCGAAATCTGTCCAAAATTAGTTTGTGGCGCTATATATAGGTACGTATATGTGTATATATCTTGTTTTTGAGTTGATTTAATAGTTTTATTTGAGTTATATATATTGATTTTGAGTTTTAATTTGAGTTAAATTATTAGATTTTAAGTGTGATTGAGTTGATCGATTTTAATTTGATAATATATATGAAGTTGTTGTTATTAATTAGTAGTATATATATATATATTAATTTAATTATAATATTGTGTTGATGCATACATATAGTATGAATTAAGTAATATTTTGATTATGATTGATGTTAATTGATATATATATATAATATTGTTATATAATTAGTAATTAGTATATATATGCATGTATATATATATATGTGTGTGTTAATTATTAATTTGTTATTAAATAACTGTACGTTAACTGTAGATTAAATACTAAATGATTTGAAAATTTAATTAATTAAAGTTTATACATATATATTATTGTTATCTTTTTAGGATATGGATAAGAGTTGAATTTCTCTTCCAAAATGGGACAAAACATATGATAAATGAGTTATTAGTTCTATTGAATATGTGATGGATAATGCTAACGAGAATACAATTTTCTATTGCATGTGCACTAAATGTCAGTGTTGCAGTGATATGCATCGATTTGCAATTGACAAGGTTTGGCAGCACCTGAAGAGTAATGGGTTTTGGGAGAAGTACACATATTGGATATATCACGGTGAAACATCATCAGGGGGTTCGCATGATTATGGACAATATTCTGAGACGGGCAGTACATCCAATGATCCAACAACGGCCTTCATCAACGATATGTTTCCTTATAAGAGCGGTGTATGCTCTCAAGGACAGTATATGTCTGGGCCGATGCAGCCCTTCCCTAGAGTTGTCTTACTTCTGGTATTAACAAGTACAACAAACTACTTGCTTTCCAATAGACATCTGTGTACCCCGGTTGTCAGAAGACGGTTCTTGAAAGTGTGATGGACGTTATGAAGATTAAAGTTGAGACAAAATCGACTGTGAAGACTGTTGATAATTATCTACAGAACACTCCTTCGATGCTGCCCCACGGTCATCGTCTTCCTACCACTCATCATAAGGTCTGATGTATCTTGAAAGATCTTGGGCTTTCCTACATGAAGATCTCATATTGGTTGTCTAGTCGAAGTCAGTTTTTGCTAGTTCGGTTAATATTGTACAATAACTCTCTCAAACCCAAATGAAATAGCACAACTCCTAAACTTTAAATCCGAACTTCTAACCCTAAACCCCTAGACCCTAAATCCATAACCCCTAAACCTTAAATTCAATGTGTTTGAGATTTGGTCATATATTTGTTAATATGTATAAACCTTAAATCCAATGTGTTTGAGATTTGGTCATATATTTGTTAATATGCATTTAAAACCTATTAGATTTAATTACAAATTAAATTGAGGAGCAAAACTGAATAAATATAAAAAAACTGAAGGCTAGACCCAGGGAAAAAAAGCTGAAGGCTAGATCTGAAAAAAAGTAGCAGCCTTGGAAAAAATGAACAGGGAAAAAAAGTGGTAGACCAGAAGAAAAAAAACTGAATGAAAAAAAGTAGAAGCCCCGAAAAAAAACTGAACAGAAAAAAGTGGGAGCTGGGGGAACTGTTCATGTGAACAGAAACCCCTGCTTCCTTTATATAATATTGTACAATAACTCTCTCAAACCCAAATGAAATAGCACAACCCCTAAACTTTAAATCCGAACTTCTAACCCTAAACCCCTAAACCCTAAATTCATAACCCCTAAATCTTAAATTCAATGTGTTTGAGATTTGGTCATATATTTGTTAATATGCATAAACCTTAAATCCAATGTGTTTGAGATTTGGTCATATATTTGTTAATATGCATTTAAAACCTATTATATTTAATTACAAATTAAATTGAGGAGCAAAACTGAATATATAAAAAAAAACTAAAGGCTAAACCTAGGAAAAAAACTGAAGGCTAGACCTAGGAAAAAAAACTGAAGGCTAGACCTGAAAAAAGTAGCAGCCTTGGAAAAAAAATGAACAGGGAAAAAAAGTGGTAGACCTGAAGAAAAAAAACTGAATGAAAAAAAAGTAGAAACCCTGAAAAAAAAAACTGAACAGAAAAAAGTGGGAGCTAGGGGGAATTGTTCATGTGAACAGTAAACCCCCTGCTTCCTTTATATAATATTGTACAATAACTCTCTCAAACCCAAATGAAATAGCACAACCCCTAAACTTTAAATCCGAATTTCTAACACTAAACCCCTAAACCCTAAATCCATAACCCCTAAATCTTAAATTCAATGTGTTTGAGATTTGGTCATATATTTGTTAATATTCATAAACCTTAAATCCAATGTGTTTGAGATTTGGTCATATATTTGTTAATATGCATTTAAAACCTATTAGATTTAATTACAAATTAAATTGAGGAGCAAAACTGAATATATATAAAAAAAACTAAAGGCTAAACCTAGGAAAAAAACTGAAGGCTAGACCTAGGAAAAAAAACTGAAGGCTAGACCTGAAAAAAGTAGCAGCCTTGGAAAAAAATGAACAGGGAAAAAAAGTGGTAGACCTGAAGAAAAAAAACTGAATGAAAAAAAGTAGAAACCCTGAAAAAAAAACTGAACAGAAAAAAGTGGGAGCTAGGGGGAATTGTTCCTGTGAACAGTAAACCCCCTGCTTCCTTTATATAATATTGTACAATAACTCTCTCAAACCCAAATGAAATAGCACAACCCCTAAACTTTAAATCCGAATTTCTAACACTAAACCCCTAAACCCTAAATCCATAACCCCTAAATCTTAAATTAAATGTGTTTGAGATTTGGTTATATATTTGTTAATATGCATAAACCTTAAATCCAATATGTTTGAGATTTGGTCATATATTTGTTAATATGCATTTAAAACCTATTAGATTTAATTACAAATTAAATTGAGGAGCAAAACTGAATATATATAAAAAAAACTGAAGGCTAGACCCAGGGAAAAAACAGAAGGCTAGACCTGAAAAAAGTAATAGCCTTGGAAAAAAAATGAACAGGGAAAAAAAGTGGTAGACCCGAAGAAAAAAACTGAATGAAAAAAAGTAGAAGCCCCGAAAAAAAACTGAACAGAAAAAAGTGGGAGCTGGGGGGAACTGTTCATGGGAACAGTAAACCCCATGCTTCCTTTATATAATATTGTACAATAACTCTCTCAAACCCAAATGAAATAGCACAACCCCTAAACTTTAAATCCGAACTTCTAATCCTAAACCCCTAAACCCTAAATCCATAACCCCTAAATCTTAAATTTAATGTGTTTGAGATTTGATCATATATTTGTTAATATGCATAAACCTTAAATCCAATGTGTTTGAGATTTGGTCATATATTTGTTAATATGCATTTAAAACCTATTAGATTTAATTACAAATTAAATTGAGGAGCAAAATTGAATATATATAAAAGAAAAAACTAAAGGCTAAACCCAAGAAAAAAAACTGAAGGCTAGACCTGAAAAAAAGTGGCAGCCTTGGAAAAAAATGAACAGGGAAAAAAAGTGGTAGACCCGAAGAAAAAAAACTGAATGAAAAAAAAGTAGAAGCCTCGGAAAAAAAATTGAACAGAAAAAGTGAGAGCTGGGGGGAACTGTTCACGTGAACAGTTAACCCCCCCCCGCTTCCTTTAATATATAAAGATGAGGAAGTCAACCTGGAATGCAGGAGCAGCTAGCTACAACTTGACTAGGAAGAAAAAACTAGTTGAAGTTTATTATTTCCAGGAACTCAAAACCCTAGATTCCAATGCCAAATGTAAAATCTATTCTCACTAAACAATCCCGAATGGTTTTCCAAAATCGAAAACCACACCCTTCATCAATAAATCTCCCACCTTTCACAACCCAATACAACACCAATTTCACCCAAAACCAAAAACTGAAACATTGCCATTAAATCCAATTCATGATGAAATTCTAGAAATCTTTGATTGAGATACAAGGAATTGGAGACAGGGGAGTGTTGGAACTCGATGTCGTAGAAGAACTTGAAGTGGGAAGCGGAGGTGGGGTCAACGTTGTTGGATATGAAGGACACGGTGATGAATCCAAACCCGTGGCAAAGGTCGGTGAGGTGGAGCTTCGACTTCTCATGGAGGTTGGCGGCATCAAAAAAGATGAGGAAGGAGTAGGGGCGACGGGTGCACGGAGGTGAGGAAGCGGGAAACTGATTCGTCGGTGAGGAAGATCACGTTGGATTTGGATCAGGATTGATTGTCGATTGGGAGAAGAAGAGAAAGGGGATCGGGAGCAGAAGAGAAAATAACTGTGGTAATATTCGTAATTTTCTTATAAATTTAGGGTTTTTGATCATTTAGTAATGCAGTTCTGAATCATGCCCATTATGATAAATTATGGGCTTCAGGCTCATGTTTTAATTTATACAAAAAATATTACAAGTGGGTTATTCGTGTTTTAAAATATTAGCTGGTAGTAACTTTTAGTTTTTCCAAATTAAAATTATAAGAAAATTAAAATATGAAAAAAGTAAAAACCATACTAGGTCTAGGCCCCACCTAAGAGCCAACCCTGGCCACCAAGCAGTTGCCATGCTCTGTTTTAACTGTAACCACATAGACACAAGCCCAACATCAAAAATTAGCTGTGGCACCAACACAAGTGGGCACCCTACGTCGTCGTCACCCACAACAGGCTTTGTTGTCACCTATGACTAGAAAAGGGTCTTCCTCCCACCCCAATCCTTTCGCCAAGTAATCCAAGCTGTTGTCGACGATCAAAGGCTGCAAAGAGACTTGGATCTGAGATCACCCCAAAAATATGATCGCGACCCTAGCTTTGACCCAAAGCGTTGTCATAGCGACAATCAGAATTAGCCACTGCCACGTGACCCAAACACATGTGATCCTCTTTCCTTGAGCATAATAGAATACCATTCCGGAGCCAACGACACCGATCTTACAATAGAGTCGACCCCAACGACCTCCAGATCACTACCTCTGATCCATTCCCAGACGCATGTGCCTACCCTAGTCCATACCTTCAACCTTAAATTTTATAGAAGAAATTTCAGTTTACCCCCCTAATCTTTTGTGCCAAAATCAGTTTGTCCCCTTAACTTTCATAAATACATCAGTTGGTTTCAATTTTTGAATTTTCCTAGAACGTGACGTCATCAAAGCTGACAAAAGACTTATAATTCAGTTTTATCTCTCCTCAAAAGGGTAAAATAGTTAATTTGACAAAATATTATTAAAGATAAAAAAATGCATCTATTTGGAAAAATTATATCTTCTAATCATAACAACAAAATCAACCCTAAAATAGGTCTGTAACATTAAAAATCTCTAAAAAAAATTATGTGAAAATTCAGACAAAATCTATGACAACAACACACAAATTGTACAAAATAACCATTAAATTTTCATAAAATGCATACAATTATGTTCATAATTACCAAAAGTAACAACTAAATAGATGCATATTAGTGTGTTTACATCCAACTAACAAAAACCAACAGTTTGGATTCAGCTGCACAAAAAACTAGCTCTAATCATCTATGCAAAAAAGCAGACATTTCATTGAAAATGAGCGGTTAAAGCTGAATTATGGGTCATTCATCAGCTTTGGTGATGTCACATTCGAGGAAATTCAAATATTTGAAACCAACTGCTGTATTTACAAAAGTTAAAAGAGCAAACTTATTTTAAAAAAAGTTACAGGACTGAACTGATTTTGGCACAAAAGATTAAAGGGTAAACTGAAATTTTCTCAAAGTTAAAGGAGCAAACAGATTTTAAAAAAAAGTTACAAGATTGAACTGATTTTGACACAAAAGATTAGGGGGGTAAACTGAAATTTTCTCAATTTTCTAATTGCTTAATATTAGGGCTAGGAGGTTTAGTTAAAAACCTACAAAAATCGATTCCTTGAACAATCCTAGAAGGTGATTTTGGGAATCCAACACATTGAAAACCTTACCCTTATAACACAGTAGATTTCAGGCAAGCCAAATGTACTAGATTAGACTGCAAGCTATAAGAGATCAGAGTTGTCTTTTACATTTAGAGAAGGCTGAACATGGAGCTCCTAAAAACAAATCATCAATAGTATGCCAAGAGGAGAAGGAATGAGAAAAAAGAAGACAAACCCATTTCCATAAAGCCACAATTTGGGAGCATTGCAAAAGAAGATGCACTGCTTACTCGGAATGCCTACCATAGAAATAGCAGCGAGATGGCAAGAAAAAACCACGTCGCTGTGATGCATTATCTGTTAGTAGTCTCCCATGAATAGCCATCCAAATGACAAGACTTTTACATGGCTGAATTGGTTTGTTCCATATAATTTTACCCCAATCCTGATGATTACGATGACTTGAAAAGCAAACAAAAACTTCTTTTGCGGTCATATCTTGATGAGAGCAATGCTTAGCAGACTCCTTGAACAATCCTAGAAGGTGATTTTGGGCATCCAACACATTGAAAACCTTACCCTCATAACACAGCAAATTTCAGGTAAGCCAAATGTACGAGATCAGATTTCAAGCTACAAGAGATCATAGCTGTCTTTTACGTTTAGAGATGGCTGAACATGGAGCTCCCAAAAACAAATCATCAGTAGTACGCCAAGGGGAGAAGGAATGAGAAAAAAGAAGACAAACCCATTTCCATAAAGCCACAATTTGGGGGCATTGCAAAAGAAGATGCACCGCGTACTTGGAATGCCTACCATAGAAAGAGCAGCGAGATGGCAAGGAAAAACCTCATCCCTGCAATGCATCATCTGTTAGTAGTCTCTCATGAAGAGTCTTCCAAACGACAAGGCTTTTACATGGTTGAATTGCTTTGTTCCATATAATTTTACCCTAATCCTGATGATTACGGTGATTTGAAAAGCAAACAAATGCTTCTTTTGCGGTCATACATCCAGATGAGGATTCTGGCCATAAAAGTGAGTGAGATGTAGCTTCCATGGGCAAGGCAATTTCACAAATTTTATCTACAACATAAGGGAATGAAGCCGTAAAAACTGTAGGTAAAACCCAATGTGACTCTACAATAAACTCATTCACCTTGACGTGAAGTGATATGGAACCAACTACCCTAATAATAGATGCTGGAGGCTTACCCAACCAATTATTATGTCAAAATGTTATTTTCCCACCATCACCCACAGACCATCACAACGAATTAAAGAAAGTATACCTAACTTTTTTGAGGTCCAACCAAACTGAAGCTGAAGATCGTTTATAAAACTTTAGAGACTGGACATTGTTCTTTAGAAACCGGGCTCTAACCAAAACAGAGGATGGAGAGAAAGAAGATAATACCTCCTAACACCTCTTTATTAGAAGAGCACGATTAGCCTCAAAAAGACCACGTTATCCCAAACCACCTTCCTCCTTAGACTTGCAACAGTGATGCCAAGCTACAAGAGGCATGCCTCTTTTCAAGTGACCTCAGCAACTGAAGTAGCTTGTTTTGTTACTCTCTTCAAATGAACTTCGCTTGTACTTGGCTTATTTTATTTATCATTGTAATTTCATGTATAGTGGTTTATTGTAAAAAAAAACAATAACATTCATTTCACTATCTTGGGCCTTGCCAATGACTGAAACTCTGAAAGCATGGTGGGCAAAGAACAGAGTTTATCCCCATTTAACTACTAGCTAGGTGGGCAAAGCAATATCTTTTAGAAGTATGAAATCTGCATCAAGTTGCAAATTAACATGGCTAAAGTTCAAATAATAATGAACTTTTGTTGGCATTGTATAGCAGTCACATTCAGAAAAGATTAAGGAACAAGGAAAAATAGCAGCCAAAATCCGCAATAACGATTCTTATTCAAGTTGAAAAGCAAAGCTCATAACGATCTGGATGCAATAAAATCCAACAAGGAAAAATAGCAGTAAATAACAACTAGGTGAACTGAAGCTATTAACTAGAAAAATTTCCAGTAAAAATACAAACACAGAAACATCATAGCAACTAATAAAATCAAAAGCAGCTACAATGTATACATATTATTCTTCTGGCATCCTTAGCAAAACAGCAACATAGAACTGATCCTGTGATAAAATATAACAGCTAGAATACTATTCGGTACTCTGACAATATTTCCATGCAGACGTGTAGTGGAAATGAGAGGATCAATGATCGATAAACACATACGACTTTGATCCCTTATTACATAAATTAGTTACTGAAATATTAGAAGAAAATGATCATCGTGATGACCAAACTTGACAGTTTGAAGATGATCGACCTCACACCTTCAAATATTCTAGTCCGGACACACCATTGATTATGCCTTTAACGAAGTGACCCTGCAGGTAATCAGCCAAAGTTGTTCCACGGTATACTGGGGGATTTTCTTCTGATATCAACTCCTTGATCGGCTCATATATCCTATCTGCAGAATCCAGTGGATGCTGGAAAAAACAACCCACAGAAACTCTTGGACCTTCCTTCATGGAAAGTACTCTGTGAATCCCGCTTTTGTATATGTTGTTTGATATTAGCTGCACCAATAGGTATAGCCCTTGTTAGTATGAATTGCAGAAAAGCTCTAATGAACAATGAATGTATACAACAGAATTCTTGCCTGCAAGAGATCTCCAATGTTCACCACGATAGCGCCGGGGATAGGAGGGGCATCGATCCACTGGTTTTGATACAAAGCCTGGAGTCCGCTGACATGGTTTTGAAGTAGCATGGTGAGAAAACTCCTATCTGTGTGTTTGTTGACACCGATTGTCAATTCTGGCTGAGGGCATGCTGGATAGTATGAACCAAGAATATAATGTGCCTTTGCACATTCCAAGCCTAGAAAGTGGTCGGGTTTCAGCCCAAGTCCCTCTGATAGCAACTCAAACAAAGTGATACCTAGTTTGTGAGCATGCTCAGAGTACTCCATAGTTATGTCCCTGAGAAATTGTAACAATTCACAGATCATCATCATCAACATCCTAATGATAGTGCAAATTCTGTGTTTAGCATTTATACCTGCAAACCTCAGGCAATTCCTTAGGATCCAGAGGCACATCATTAGTCATGTCACAAATGAAGGAGTCCCTCCAGTAATTTCGAGAACTTGATCTAGCCAACTTATTGATACCAACAAACCTGACCTTCCTCTTGGGGTCCGAACTGTAGTACTCAGCCTTCACTTCCTTGGGAAGCTCATGAAAGCCACGCATCGCCTGCAGAATCTCCTTCGTTACTCTCTTAGGTATCCCATGGTTCACCACCTGGAACAACCCCACACTCTCGGCAGCCCGCCGGACTTGATCAACCACCTCTGTATGCCTGCTCATGCCAACCGCTGAGTCAGTGAGGTCCACCACTGCAATACTGGACTTGGTTTGAGTTCCTTGGCCGTGATCTATTGCCGGATGGATGAACATTTCTGGGATTTTGGTTACTCCTGCATCGACGATCCCTTTCACACCAGCTCTGGATTCGTCAAAGGCCTTCAACTGTTTGAGAAGAAGTTCGTGGTCGCTTAAACTCTCGGCTGCCATTTTGTAGTAATCTTGTGTTCGTGCTCAAATTAGGTTAAGCTAAATATATACTTGCCAAAGCGTGCCTGCATTGATCAAGTTGCCAGAAATGAATGAGAAGCAACCTTCTAACTAATGATTCCACCTACTTGTGATTTTAGTTTCTTCTTATGTATATCTTTATTTTGTACTCAATTCTCAAATTTGGCAAGCTATACTCTAATGTAAATATTGAATTGATGACCCCAAAGCCAGCGATGGAGCAATTATATATCTTGAATCAGACACTATAATTGATCAAGTGCCCGGAAGGGAATGAGAAGCAAGCCACCATCTAACTCTTAATTCGACCTATATATGATTTAGTTCTTCTTATTGCGTTTGGGTTAATTTACTATATATGTATGATATACTGATTGAAGCTATGTAATCAAGTACGACTCAGAAAGGAATGCGAAGTGAGCCACCATCTAACTCTATATTCTATAAATGGTTTACTATGATTTGTTTATATGTAATTACGCATTGTGTTTGTGAAAACTTATTGTGTCTGCTTTACAGATCTGCATGCTCAACTACTAATTATTCATTTTTTGACTTTTAAGTGCACAATTATGCTCTTAATCATTCGCTACTTTGTAACTTTCATGATCGTCAGTTTAGCAAAATAATATATAATTAGTTTAGTGTTTCGATCCATGTTTTGGACTAGAAACATATAAAAGTAAAACAGAAAAAAAAAAAAAAGGAAGGAGCTTACTTGTGTGTGCTATTAGTATAAACTACATGCAGCCTTCTCTATCTTGAATCTAAGCAGAAACGTGAAAACACAAACTTCAACTGCAAATACGTATGTCCACACGAACATAACACCTCGAATATATACAGCTTCACACGAACATGTAAGGATAAAATCAAACAGTTACTAGTCCAAATGATAATCTTGGTACGAACTATTGCACGAACGTCAAAGCTAAAAGTAGAAAGAGCGACTTGTTTTACACCATGAACGACTTGTTAATATTTACACTTGAACAAAAAAGTATTATTGTGGAGATATAGGGAGATTATATGAAAACATTGATGGTTATAGTGTTTGACGGTAGGAAATATATATGGACAGAAAGTTGGTAAGAACAGAGAGAGTTTATTGAAATACTTCAAATTCTACGAGAGTGTTTACAAGGAGAGGTTTGATCTACCGAGAGTTTTTCTTCTCAAACGTATCTCGGTATCTCCTCCTCTCTTTCTCCTGCCTTCTTATGCTTGTTCTTCAGAAGCTCAACACAAGTGGCTATAATACATGCGAATAGGTACAACATGTCATGCAAAACTAGACAAAGATATGCAAAGAGGACATGTGATGGGTAAACACGAATGACTCTATACTATATGCTTGTTGATTTATTTCTATCATATCTGTGTAATAAGATAGATGTCGAGTACAATACATGCAGCTTTATGTTTTGCATGTTTTTTTGGTTTGTATTCTGTTGTCTTGGCCGGAAGGGCTTGCATTCCTAATGGCTACACGTACCTAATGTCGTCTGGGTTAACTGATGTAACTTCATTCCGATCTGAAACTATATATCGTTATCCAAAATAGGAAAAAAGTCGCAGTACTAGTAAAATGAGAAGTATTAGTCGTTTAGTTACCCAAAATGGTGAACGCAAATCAGTAATGCATCGGCTTTCACAATGGAGAGTGTGCACACCCAAATTTACATTTTGGACAAAATCAATAAGTCTTCATACATGATTGGAACTGCGTCACCTAATTACGTGTTTACTAAGGAAGACGAAACTTTGTGCAACTCAACCAATTAGCAGAGAAGATTGCATCATTATCTACTATGCGAACCACTATAAAAGAAAGGTTCGAGGGCCAGTCTACAAGACCTATAAAATTTTACAAACACAAATACAAGACAAATCTCAACCTCCTCGAAACAACCCAATGCTAAAGCATCAAGCCTTAGCCTCCTTTTTCTCTCCAACTCCCCTGTGCATTACCTTATTCACCTTTCACGCTATAGCTTCGTACCCTTTTTCTTACTCTCCCCGGAGCTTTGCTTTTACTCTCAATGTCATTTCCTTTGGATGCTCTGCTCGTAACACAACATGAGTATCGATTTGGTGGTCAAAGAGCTACCATAAACCCTCGTCTGCAAGGTGACTCCTGATGAACCTGGTGCTCAAGTTAGTGTTTTTTTGATTCTCAATCGCTTGATTAGAAGAAAAAAACTAAGTGCACTACACCTACTACTACGGTTGCTCAACCACAAACTGGCACGCCCCGCACTACTAAAAAAGACTTTGGTGTAATTATCTCACACTTCCTAAATTGAGTTGCGACGCCAAAACAATGGCGCACACAGTGGTACCGGGGTAGTCTCTTTCATCCACCACCACGAGAAAGACACACGAGTGTATGTAATGCAAGCCTCTCCTAGACCGCACTAATTTTTGGATATAAAAACATTCACGATATGTGGCAGCCTGAAGTCGTGCAAGAAAAAATATGGCCAATTCAGTGGCCAAAACGGCTTTAGAGTGAATTTTCCAGTTATTAGATACCATCAATGTGAATCAGATGGCTTGAAGTGACAAATTCTACTCCCTCAAACCCAAGAAAGAGGACTTTGAAGATAGGACATAACAATCAATCATAGAAAAGTGATCAGTTCGTACACTGATAACGACATGATCATTGACAATAAAGTTGATATGTGCTCAACACATCTAGGTGTGTAATCAAAGATTACGTTTTTCCACATGACAACAACGTTTGGGGGCAACAGGACAGTACTTACAATCTACCTTGTCAAAATTTTCAAGTTGTTGATGCGAAACACTTTTGCTCGATACTTGGATGTTCTTAGAAACAAGGGTCTCATGCTGGAACCATAACAGCATCGAGACTTAGAGTGAAGCATCGATGGCCTCCACTGTAGCCTTTTGAGGAAACCAATGGTTTTGCCTAGAAAATGCTTGACCATTATCCGTAACCAATCGTTGAGGCTTGAAGACAGTATGCATCATAATTCCCTTTGAGTTACTGTTAGCGAAGCAAGATTAAACATGATGAGGTTCAATTGCAGAAAATTGCAACATTCACAATTTTTCGCCAACTTCAAGATCAATCCAGAAAAAATTAGTTGTCTCGCCTTATGTTAACAGAAAGCCCTAAATGTCTACTTTTCAGTGGTTTTTACGGTTCGTTATTTTGTCATTCCTGGAAAGAGTTATGACATGTTAAATGCAGTAAGGTTATAATGTTGAAAACTGCTACAGTCACAGCAGAACAACCAACTTCGCAGTTTAATCTTGAATGATCTAGGAATAAATAATTGGCTCGTTTTATCTCAACACAAATACATGGATGTGTACTTTCTAGAGGTTTTTACGGTTAGTTATTTCGACATTCCTGGAGATAGTTATGGGAGTTTGAATGCATAAGGTTCTAATGATGAAAACTACAACAATTGTAATTTTCAGCCAACATCATGAATCAATCCAAGAAGAATTAATTTGCTCACCCTATGTCAACAGAAATCCCTGGATGTCTACTTTTTAGAGGTTTTTACGGTTCGTCATTCCGACATTCGTGGAGAGAGTTGTTGCAGTTTGAATGTTTCGTGAATTCGCAACATACTATTTTTTATATGTTTTGTGACCTCGCAATATGCTTTCCTTCACTGCGGGAGTGGGAATCCATAGCAGTTTTATGTACTTTCATCTATACACCATGGTATCTATCACATTGAACGATGCATGGTACTGCCACACCATCTCGCCTCCTTCACTAAGGGCAGGCTAAAGTTTTGCTGTCTTTCATATTTTCCATGGTATCGGCGAAGCAAATATCAAAACTGGGGGCATATAAGGGATAGAGATGTGTTCCAACTATTCAAAGACTCTAGAGATTCTTGAAGTGTCTTGGTCATTATTTAGGTTAATCTTTATGGCCTAATATTTTGAAATTTTGCTAGCCAATCAGAAGATCATGTGTATTATGTATGATGTTCATTGGTTTGCACTAGGGGCAACGAAGTGTCATCGGCTCGCTAAGGCTCCTAGATCCATGTTCACGTAGCTATGGATGGTGGATCAATTTGAGCATTTGCATTCATAGTCATGGAGAAAGGCGGAACTAAGGTTAAGAGCCTAAGAAAATGCCAACATTTGGAAACCATTGTCAGACTAGTTCAAGTCATTGGTGATCCGAGTTCGAGATGATTCAAGTCAAGTACAAAATTGTCAATTTATGAGCTATAATTGGAGTTTCCTAGTTGCTTCTCAGTTCGGTGAGGGTATTTGCTAAATCATGGTGCTACTCACAGTTTATTGATGTCCCGAGCCAATATATGTGGCTTTGGAGCACGCACGCATGAACTAAAACCTCTTCGATCAATCTTGACACTCATGACCTCGATGCTAGGGGAAATTTTTACACCCAAATTTTACACTTTAGACAAAATGGTAATTTTCCTGAGTGGATGCAGGTCAAGACCGGGATCCACGTCGCGTGTCGGTGAACCCGAGTAATACTGGGTTTAGAGACGGTACGCTAGCATACAAACACATGCGAGCTGGATGACTAACTTCGCGTTGCATACTTCGTATATTAGAGGGAGTCTTATTTATATAATTCGCATAGTAAACGAATTAAGAGGGGCGAACTGGCTAAGTGTACAAGTTGTCTTGGTCAACAATTCATGGTTGTGTGGCAGAGGACTGGCAAATTCCATATTGCATGCGAGGAGTAAAGTTTGCATGCGAAATGATTTGGACGAGAGTGATACAATCAAACTGTATAAGCGAGAGCTTTAAGAGTTACGACCCTTCTGAATAGCATTGAGGCTCCAGCTCTCAGTGGCCCCTCTATGATGCGCGCAAATGGTGTCCTCCCTTTTATGGAAGGCGTCTTGTTCCCAATCTGAAGTTATGGCTCTGAATTAGATGCTCGACGACATTATGAAGACCATAACATAGCTCTATCGTGTGGCCATTATCATCTTGATATACGCAATACTTGTTGTTTGTGGCCCGACAAGGCTTTTTAGGGCGTTTGCTCTTAGGTGGAGGTGGAATAGGGTCCTTGTGTGTGTGTATGCAAGCTTTAAGAGTTACGACCCTTTTGAATAGCATTGAGGCTCCAGATCTTGATGGCCGCTCTATGATGGGTGCAAATGGTGTCATCCCTTTTATGGAAGGCGACTTGTTCCCAATCTAGAGTTATGGCACTGAATTAGATGCTCGACTACATTATGGAAACCATAACATAGCTCTGTTGTGTGGTCATTTTCATCATGATATACACAATAGTTGTTATTTGTGGCCCGACGAGGCTTTTATGGTGTTTACTCTTAGGTGGAGGTGGAATAAGGTCCTTGTGGCGAGTCCAGATGTTTTCATATGAGGTGGTGAGGGCTGTATGAATCTCATAGGTGAGTGTCGAGATATCGCGACCTTTTGGATCGGCGTCATGGATACCATAAAGATTGCCGCGACCTCGTTCACTATTGGCGACCATGTTCCCCATTGTGCTAGGTAGACGGGGGTCGACGCCGAGTGTTGCTACTTTATGGGAAAAACTCATGTCTGACGAGCAATAAGGACCGCAGGAGTGAGACTGGCAGGGGTAGGGTTTTCAACAACTAGGGAGTCACCGAAGGTGTCATACTCGGCTTGTGCCCACCGAATGGCTAGATCCATGAGGGCATCATAGGAAGCAGGAGGATTCCAATTTATTTCAAGTAAGAAATTTCTAGGAATGAGTGCATGTCGAAAGGCTTGCTCAGCAACCCGAGGTTTGAAGTCATGACAAAGAGCCATGGCTGATTGCCACATGGAAAGCAAACTATGCAGAATAGGTTATGGAGCAGTTTGTAGAAATGGACGGTTAATGGGTTGGCCAATATAGACTACATGACGGGAGTTTCCTATTGGAGTAGATTGGCTATGGGCACTACGGGAAAAAAGAGAATTAACCCCAAGGTCGGGTGTTGTAATATCTCATGTGGCACGCTCCATGGTCTCGTTATAATCATTTATGTGTTCGAGCATAGCTCATAATAAGAATTGTTTTTTTTTCTTGAGTTTCGCTATCCGGGCACAGTAAACCTCGGCCTCAACGCGTTCTTTAGTAGCTTGCTCAAGAAAATGATGGAAATTCCTCTTCAAGATCTTCAGAGCCGCAGCGGGATCTATATGGGGAATAAGGACAGTTGTTGCTGTTGACGCAATGGGGTTATCTTCTTGGTCAAAGAGCTTGCTTGATATGAGGTTCTGGATCGCTAGGGTAGTCTGATATCTCAACCATATGGAGTTCTTGGAATAGAGGTAGTAAGGCGTAAATAAAGGCTCAAACCTTCCTTCTAGCGCCAACTGTTACTACATTTCTGAGAGCTTGGAGAAGATAGTGTCACTAGTTCCGTTGTTCGAGATCCTATAGAGATAACACCGACGTCAGGAGCCGAGACTAGGGTGGGCCCAGTCTTTGACTCTCTAATGTCTAAGTTAGTTTCTTTATGGATAAATAACTTGGCAAAATATTGGGGCCAGAAGAACCTTACGTTATTTGGAGCCTAGCACTGGCTTTATAAGGACACATTAGTAACCGCACCCTCCTCCTTCGATATGAGACCTATGGTGAGGTCCTTCCTAGTGTCTCTTAAAGAGGGGCTAGAAGGAGGTTCGAGAAGGTTTCGATGGCCGAGCTTGGTACCCTTTCTCGCGATCCCTGCATCTGAGTTGCCGTCGGAGGTGGTGTATAGGCGACCATGACTTCCGGTGACCGGACAATTGGTTCCTTTTCTGACACATGAGGAGGGTTTGCACCCTATGTTAACACATGGTTTCCCATATTTAATCTCCTGCTAGGTTTTATGAATGAGGGTGGAAAGTAGGTTACAATTAGAAAAAGCTCAGATAAGAGAATGAATTGTCTGATATATTACTCCTCTCAACATGAAGGTTTATATAAGACATTACAAGGAATACAATTGGTAAATATAAATTTACGATATAATTACAATATTACATTCCTAATATGATTCACGCTGACACTCCCCCTCAAGTTGACGCATACACATCAATCATGCCCAACCTGTTTAGTGAGTCATAAAACGCTTTTCTGGATACTCCTTTAGTGAGTATATCTGCAAGCAACTCTTCAGTATGAAAAAAGGAAAGCTAATAATATTGGTTTCCAGCTTCTCTTTTATAAAGTGACGACCAACCTCCACATGCTTAGTACGATCATGTTGCACGGGGTTCTGTGATATATCAATTATTGCCTTATTGTCACAAAACAGCGTCATAGCACTTTTGGGTTTGATACCCAAATCATATAACAAATTTCTCAACCACAACAACTCACATAGTCCATGAGTCATATCTTTGTACTCAGCCTCAACACTAGATCGTGCCACAACCTTCTGTTTCTTACTCTTCCATGTAACTAGATTACCCCCATAAAGATAAAGTATCCTGATGTGGACCTCCTGTCAGTAATATTTCCAGCTCAATCTGCATATGTGAAGCCACAAACATCAAGAATGTTGTTGTCTTTAGAAAACATCACTCCTGTCCCTAGAGCTGATTTCAAGTACCTTAAGATTCTCACAACAACATCCATATGACTCTCGTTGGGGTTGTGCATGAACTAGCTAACCACACCCACAATGACGAGGCCATTAGTTAACAACCTGCAATTTAAAACCCTATCGTGTAGTAACAGTAAGTAGGGTATCGTTCTAGCCGGGGACACTAGGGAAGGACTTATATTCTGCAAAAAAAGAATCGTTAGTAATATTCACACATTTTATACAAAATACACATATACATAGCATATACAATTATCTGTCACATAATATACAAGTATACACAAATGCAAAAGTATAAACATATTTACGATTTTAAATGGGGAATTTATAAGGTGTTCGAAACATAAAGAAAAGAAAACAGAAATATTTACATACATCGGTCAATCAATACTCAAGCACACAACATAACAAACACCGAAATAAGCATATAACAAATTCATGTAAGATTAAATAGTGATGCTCGCACTATCATATGTTTTCGTTGATTTCAACCTCTTATGACTTCTCATGTGTTTTTAGGAACTTCAAATATGCCTGAACCTAAAACATATGTGTCACCTTGTTTAAACTATCAAATATGCCTAACCTAAACAAGATACACTTACGAACTGGAGTCGGTTGAAGACATGGTCCTAGGTATGGCGTCACTCATCCTATTCAACATGCAAATCACTCACCCTAGCAACCTTTTGCAGCAACTAGAATCAAACTATCAAATATGCCTAACTTGATACTAGATTACTACGGCAGATTAAACTCCCCCCTTAGAAACGTCTTGGCCTAGACTATCTTTAGGTTTGATTACGTGATCAGGTGATGATTAATCAATTAACACATACTACACACAAGAACATACAACAACTTAATCTAAATCATGAAACTAAAATATACTTAGAACGTTTATACAAAACACATGGTTTCAAGAAAATCACAAAGAAGAACTCAAGAACACATGCAATGTATAAAACCGAAAACCATAGAATAATTTATAATAAAACTTGATAAAATACAGTAGATTTTTACACACAACCTTGATGAACTTCATACCTAGGCTACCTATATAGATCGGCTAGGGAAGAAGGTGAAATCGGCGGCGGATGGAAGCAATTGGTTGGTGCGGCGGCGGCGGCAGCAGCAGCTTGTGTGTTTAGGGTTTTTGGTAGAGCTTGGCTATACTAAGGCTTGAGCAATTGAAAGACACTTTTTCTACTGTATTACATGTGTATTTATAGAGACAAAACCCTAAGAAAACCTAATGAAAATCGGCAGCCCCTTGTGTTCCAAACCGGGTAGGTTTCTCTTCTTTCCTTGTTGGATTTGTCTTCCTTCTCTTTAATTTGCTGACTTGGAAAATACTTTAAAAACTTCTTTTTCTGATTTCATGGACTCTTCTTCATGTGTGTGGGTCGGCATTGGGCTCTCTTTCATGCTCATGGACTCCTAGGACAGCCGAAAGGCTTCCATAATCTCGGTAGACCGAGTTATCCTGTTTTGACCGGGATAACTTTCGTAGTTGTTATTTTCGGCTTTCCTTGGTGATTTCTTCGATTCTTCTTCTTCTAAACAACTTCCCATATCATCATTAAGCTCTTCATCAATCATTTGGCATGCTTGGGAAGGATTTTGGTGAAGAAACACACTCACGAACTCGGTAGACAACTTCAGCAAATTCTGTCCTGTTTCCAGCAGACTGACCTCCGGCCATTGTTTCCGGCATAACTCCTTCCTCAGACCTTGGATTGCTGCGATTCCAAAAGATTTAGAAACTAGACATCCACAGCTTTCCATCCATATATGGCACGTTCCCTAGTTCCTCCTGGATCGTCCTAGGGAAATCTTTGAAGTTGAGTTATGGTTTCTGGAAATCCTCTGTTTTTGTTCCGAATTCATGCTTTTGGCCTCTTGTCTTTCCATGCTTCTTTTGCTACCTTCCATAAGTCCGATCCTCACGATTCTTGTTTTGTTATGTCCACATACATGTCACCTACACATTCAAAAGATATAATCAAGTAATGACAATGTATTAGTTTACAGAAACTTAAGAAAATCACGAACACTTCCAATTTCAGCTTTTAACGATATTGCACATACTTTACCTATTTTACACATGTTTTAGCCAATGTTCTACAAATAATCCCTTATGCTAAATATCTACTAATATTAACCTAATAATGGATAAACAAAGCATAAATGAGGGTAAAAACATATTAAGAACATAGCATAAAATGCTCCTATCAACTATCACACAACATACGTAATATCTGGTCTAGTATGATTTAAGTAAATAAATCGTCCAACTAACCTCTAATATCGAGCTCGATCAGTAGGTACCTTGTCTGGGTACTCTACCAGATGATGGTTCTGCTCAATGGATGTATCGATAGGTGTACAGTCTAACAAACCTGTCTCTGTCAACAGATCAAGAATGTACTTTTTCTGGCACAAGTATATCCCTTCTCTCCCCCTAGCTACCTCAATTCCTAAGAAGTACATGAGATCACCCAAGTCCTGCATCTCAAACTCAGAGGCTGGTTGTCTCTGTAATCTGTCCATCTCAACAGTATCATTGCCAGTTATTACCATATCATCGACATAAATAATTAAGGTTATTGCCTTCCCTTGTTGATGCTTAAGAAACAGGGTGTGGTCTAAATTACTCTGTTTGTAACCAACCTTTGGCATAAACTGTGAAAATCTCCCAAACCAAGCACGAGGTGACTGTTTGAGACCATACAAAGACTTTCTCAATTTGTATACAAATTCACCAGAGGAAGCAGCTACATACCCAGGTGGAAGACTCATGTACACCTCCTTAGCTAACTTTCTATGAAGAAATGCATTCTTGACATCAAACTATCGAAGTGACCAATTAAAACTAGCCGCAAAAGAAAGCAGAACAAGAATAATATTCATCTTGGCAATAGGAGCAAATGTCTCATCATAATCAATGTCATACGTTTGAGCAAACCCTTTTGCAACAAGGCGTACTTTGTACAAGTTCACTGATCCATCTGCATTGTGCTTTACAGTAAACACCCAACGACAACCATCAGCCTTCTTGCCATGTGGCGGAGACACAAGTTCCCATGTATCAATCTTCTGTAATGTCTCCATCTTTTTCTCTATTGCTTTCCTCCACCTTGGATCTCCTAATGCATCTTGCACTTTGTTAGGTACTGATACAACAGATATTTGATTCACATATGATGCATATGACTTAGATAATCTTTTAGTGGACATATAATTGGCTACTAGGTACTTTGATTTAGCTTGAAGAGTAGGTTCATATCTTTTGGGTGCTTGACCTCGATTAGACCTATATGGTAACACATATTGACCACCATTAGACTCACTACTACTAGTACAAGTGGGGGGACATACCTTAAATGAGCGATTTTCAATACCAGTAAGCTTTGAGTCAGGGGTAGGAGCGACGAAGGCAGGAGAGACAGTTGTGTCTTCAATGCATTCTCAATCCTTAAAATCGGTGCTTCTGAGTCTGGATGAAGCACTGGAACAACCGATGCTTCAGTTTCTAGATGATCTAGTGCTTATGTTTCTGCATTTTATGACGTAATAATATCAATTAGACCCATCGTTGTATCACTTGCATGTGTAACTTCTCCTCCTTCTGATTCCCCCCATAATGATACAGTTCTTCGAAATATGAATGCTCTCCCTGAAGAGTAGTATCGGATGAGGTTAAATAACTCATATCTTCAAAGAAAGTAACATCTATAGTGACATAATACTTTCTAGTGGGTGGATGTAAACACTTGTAGTATTTCTGATGTCCTCCATAGCCAAAAAACATACACTTGATAGCCTGAGCATCCAACTTAGACCTCTGGTTTTTAGGAACATGAACTTAAGCAACACAAGTAAAGACACGGGCATGAAGATTATGAAATGAGGGAATGAGAACATGAGATGCAAGGACCTCAAAAGAAATTTTTTCTTGAAGAACACTAGATGGAAGACAGTTGATAAGATGAGCGGAAGCATGTGCTGCATCACCCCAAAGATAAATAGGCATATGAGAACTAAAAAAAATGACACGAGCCATATCTAAGAGATGACAGTTTTTCCATTCAGACACCCTATTTTGCTCTGGTGTTTGAGAACAAGTAGTTTGGTGAACAATCCAATGTGTTTTGGAAAAACTGTTTGAACGACTGATTAACATACTCCCCCTCATTATCTGAACGAAGAACTTTAATAGTGCTATTATATTGTGTTTGAATAAGAGTACAAAAAGTTTGAAAAGCAAAAAAGACGTCATCTTTGTTTTTCAATCTCAAAGATAAACGGGAATAAAGTTTTGCTGAGAGATTATAGTATTGAAGCCGTGACCTGCAAATCGAAACTAACAAGCTCAATGGAAGAAATTAGGGTACAAAACTCACCATGCCAATGGAACCCAAAAAAGTATATGCTTGAATCATAACGATGGGCAGATGGAAGGAAATGACTAATTCCCTTTCAATCAATTGGAGACTTGGAGACTTGTAAAATGAAGATGAAAGTGGATCAGTTAGATTGAAAGAGAAAACGAAAGACGTCCAACTTTGATCTCTGGAGCTCGACTTGACAGATTGATCGTCATTCTCCAAATTTTTTACAAACGTTTCCATAGTATGTGATGGAGAGAAAGGAAAAAGAATCATCCAAAATCTCTTCTCTAGACACCAGATTTCTGATGGAGCCTAGTATTTATACCAAACCTCTTAAAATCCTACAAAATTAAACATCTGATAAAATTCTTGTAAATCAGTAAATTTTTGAATACCATCATATTTTTAAGGATAATTTAAAGTCTGAATTGAATACCACAAAATTTTAAAATAGTTTTTTTTTAAATCATGATTGAATACTTATAGAGTTTTGAAGTCTAAAAAAATCTCATAGAATCTTAATTGAATACACCCTCTAAAAGAATGAGACTAGCTATCGGGGTCTGGAACTAAATTAATCCCAGAAGCTCCTAACGTGGCATTGATGAATTCAATCAGATTCGATGTATTTTGGATGAAATTAATTGAGATGAAGCTTTTTATAGTCATACAAACGAGAAGGCCTAGGGTTCATGTTTCCATATTCATATATGACCCATCAAACTAGGGTTTATGTTTCCATATTCATGAACATGCCGAATTACTGGCATGTAAAACTGCTGGTCCGAATATATTTTCTCGACTGTTATCTTTCATACCAGTGATTACATCAATGTTGTATGGAATGCGGTACGAGAACGGAGTACGTGAATGCGATACGCTAGCAGTGGCGTAGCCAAAAACTTCAAGTATGAAAGGTAAAACCGAAATAGCAGACATTGAGAAAAACATTTTTTTATAACATAGTTGCTCATTTATCTATTTAACACAAAAAATCTTAGTCTAATTTAGTCTTTGATTTTACATGTTGCTAAGTTAATTGGTTTATGTTACAAACAATTCATTGTAGTTTAAGTCAGTGATCGATGTCTTTTACCTTGGCTCACAATTTTGTCATATAAGATTTTATGACTTTTATTAGACCTGGCAATTAGGCCCGCTGGCTGTAAACCCTCACGAAACCCACCCGTTAAGGTCCCGTACGAACCCGTCCATTTATACAAACGGGCCGAAAAAACCCGACACTCTAGAAAACCATTAAAAATCGTGTTGTTCCGTGTTTACCCGTTGGGATCCATTAGCCCATTAAAGCCCATTAACAGTTAAAAAAACAAAACACAGCAAGTCACTAACCCTAAATCAAACAAAAAACACCGCACTCTCACACTCACGCTCACACCTTCAGTCCTTCATCACTGTCTTCATTTCGCAGACTCACTCTCTCTTCATGGATTGACCACCTATATCCAGCTAATCAAAGAATCTGGGTTCAATTCTAATAAGGTAAAACTCCCTGCTTCTTTGATTATGTTTTTTTTTGTGAATTCGAGTTTGGTTTTTGGTTAGGATAGAGATTAGAGATTAGAAACTGGGTTCTGGGTTCTTAGCAGATCGAAAATCTTCTTCCTTTTTTCTATTCTTCATCTTCTTCTTCAAACTTGGTGACGATCTAAGCTTGTTGAATGGTGTGTTGTTGCAAAAGCACAACCCACTTTGTTGTTTCTTGTGTAAATTCTAGATTGTGCAATAAAAGAGTTCTCAGTTGCTTCGCTTTGCTTGCTGTTTTTCTATTTTTTAGCCAATAGTGTTGAAGTCAATAAGACTTGTGAATTTCCATGATGTGAAGCTTGGTGCTGAAAATGATTAATTCTTAGTTCACCCCTCTTATTCACTTCACGTCATAAAGGCATAGATTTCATGCTTGTATATATAGAGTTCAGCCCTCTTGTTATCTATCTTTGTTTAATGGAAGTAGTATTTTAGCAAAGTCATGAATAACTTGTAGGGTTCACAATCTAGATCTTCTAAAGGAACTTGTGTATTCAATATACAAATTTACAGTGCAGGAGTGAGGCATCAAGTGAGTACTTATGCATTGAGTATGATGATTTTGTTACATTAGTTTAAACTAATTAAGCAAGATATCGAATC
Organism: Comarum palustre; assembly: GCA_951800085.1. Taxonomy (NCBI): domain Eukaryota; kingdom Viridiplantae; phylum Streptophyta; class Magnoliopsida; order Rosales; family Rosaceae; genus Comarum; species Comarum palustre. Next base: position 7,902,385 of record OX637582.1, on the reverse strand, counting down.
TATATATATACATAACGATTGTATTAATGTACTTGTTGAGATCAGAATATTTTCAAGCATCATCGTAAGGGGGTCTTGTAGAAATTATGATTTTGATTTGTTGATTATGTACTAGACTACTAGAAATATACAAAAAACCGGTTGTAATTGGATATGGTAAGGTAAAGGGTTAAAGGGTGATCTTCAGTTTTGACTGCTAAAAAATAAAAGAAGTTAAGAGAGAAATGTTTACTGAAGTTTCTGTCTGTTGAACTAACAAGTGATACATTACTGTGACTATGCCATCCGATATGTACTGGTATGATATATGAGGTTAAGATTTTATGTAATTCATATTGGAGTTTTGGGATGATCAGGTTGATGAGTAACATTTCAGTGGGTGCATTTTCATAATGTATATGTAGTAATAGTTTTTTTGTTTTTTTAGATGAGTTTAATTGATGAGTCTCAAGGTGTTTCTTTGGATGAAGAAGAAAATGTTAGAGGAGGTTCGTTACCTAGCAGAAGTGAGTCAAGAGGTGTAAATGTTAGTAAGAGGAGGAATACATCTGCATGTTGGACGTCATTTGAGGAGCTTCCATTGGGTCCTGATTCTATACGACGCGCTAAATGCAAAAAATGTGGAAAAGTACTCAAATGTGGTTCGTCATCAGGAACCGGTAGCTTATTGCGGCACCAAATAAAATGTCTATCTAGTGACATTATTGTAGTCTCACCTCACTCTGCCACACGTTCATGTGCGTTTAGTCATGCAAGATTTGTTGAGTTGACGATTGAGAGATAGTTAGACATGATTTGCCTTTTGCTTTTGTAGAGTATGAAGGGATCAGAGCTGTGTTTAATTATATCTCTCCAACCCTTAAGCTCTCTTGTAGAAACACAGTTAAGTCTCATGTGTTAAATATGTTTGAGAGTCAAAAAGGAAAGCTTCATACTTTGTTGAGTTCAGTTAAGGGTAGAATTAGTTTAACTATTGATTTGTGGCAATCTGTAGCCACTGATGAATACTTGATTGCTACCACACATTTTGTTGATTCAGAATGGAGATTGCAGAAAAAGATAATCACTTTTTGTCATATGCCTCCTCCTCATAATGGTGTTGCATTAGCTGATAAGATATTTACCTTGATAGGAGAGTGGGGTATTGAAGACAAGTTGTTTTCAATTACCTTAGATAATGCATCAGCCATGATTTCTTTTGTTGAGAAATTGAAGATTAAGTTGAATTTTAGAGGCTTGCTATTAATGGATGGTAGATTCTTTCATGTTAGATGTTGTGCACACATCTTGAACTTGATAGTTCAAGATGGACTGAAAGAGATTAATCCATCTGTTGAAAGGTTACGGGAATGCATCAAGTATATAAAGGGTTCAGAAGCAAGAAGAGATAAATTTTTGGCGTGTGTTTCAGAAGTTGGATTGGGTGGTAATAGAAAATGATTGAGGCAGGATGTGCCTACAAGATGAAATTCAACTTACTTGATGCTTGATAATGCACTTTTCTACTGACATGCTTTAGAGAATTTGAAGGTGAGTGACACTAACTTCAAGATGTGTCCTGAAGTTGAAGAGTGGGATAAGATGGAGGTAATAAACAAGTTCTTAGGGGAGTTTTTTGAAGTAACAGAGTTGTTTTCTGGAACAACGTATCCTACATCAAACTTGTTTTTCTCAAAGGTGTTTGTTATTCAACACAGTATAGAGCAAGCAATGAAAGATGATGATCCTTTTATGAAACGAATGGGGGATGAGATGAATTTGAAATTCATGAAGTATTGGTCAGATTATAGTACTATTTTAGGATTGCAGTTGTGTTGGATCCGTGATTTAAGATGGAGTTTGTGGAGTGGGCTTTTGACAAGCTTTATGGTCATAATTCTTCAGAGTTGAAGGATTTTATATTATCTTCTCTATACAGTGCTTACATGGAGAGTCTTAATCTCCATAGTTCAAGCCACCCAACTCATCAGAGCTCGTCTCAAGTACAAGACAAGCGTAGTATACTAGAGGTACATAAAAGTGTTATATATTTGTCTTGTAATATGTTGTTGAGTACTTATTTGCATGTTTTTAAGATATTTTTTATTTGTAGGATTTTGATGTTCATTATAGGAGTGGTCCTTCTAGTTCGAGCTTGAGGAGTGAACTGAGCAAATATCTGGACGAAGAAAGGTTGGATAGATCGATGAAGTTGGATATACTTGCTTGGTGGAGGATGGAGCAACATCGATATCCTTAATTTATATACTCTTCTCGCGATTTAGAGCTTCCATACAATTTTTGGTTACTATTGACTGGCCGAAGTGAATTCTTCTATCCTCGAATGACTATATGAAGATAATGCAGTAGCAGTTTAGCAGCAATGATGGCCATACCTTGTATCAGACATTGCCTTACTAAACACTGCTAACACCACCGCTTTGGTTTGATATATAATCTTTTCTTACTGCCCAAGATTTTGTTTGGTTTATTATTAACGTCCCGCTTTTTTAGAAGACACGTAAACATTTATTATAGTAGATTCGAATACAATACGGGAATAAATTACAAGAAACTAGCCATGAACTGGAAACAAGCTCTTATCCAGCAACCATAAAATACCTCCCAAACCCACAAGTATACATAACTCGCAATGGGGGAAGCTAATCACAAACATGCTAAAAAATAGGTTACCACACTGTTAAACCACATACACTAGTAGATTATGACTCTTAACCGAAAAAATATTTCCGTCGGCTAAGAGTCATGTTTCGTCTTCAAAGATCTTAGCCGATAGAATTTATGTCGGCTAAGATCCGTCAGCTAAAATGTGTCAGTTAAGATAATAGCCGACTGAATAAATTTTTCCATCTACTAAGAGACAACCTAGTTGAAGAACCTTCCGTCGACTAAGGTCTGTTGGAAGAGATCCTTAAAGACGGAATAGTTTAGTCGACTAAAATCCTAGCTCACAGAATTATTTTAAAATAATAACAAATAAATAATCCTCTTAGTTGACGGAATTCAAAATATTCCGTCTCCTAAGTAATTCTTAGCCGACGAAATATTTCGTCGCTAACCTAAAAAAAATTAAAAAAAAAGGAGATCAATCTCCGGTAATCCATCGTCGGCCATCGATCTCCGACAATCTACCGCCGGCTATCCCGAACCCACCACCACCACACACCATCACCACCATGGTTTGAGAAGAGAGGAGAGGGAGACGAGAGAAGAGAGAGTTTGGAGAAGAGAAGAGAGGAGAGGGAAATTTAAAGAAGAAATTTTTGATTTCTGGTTTGAAATTTTTTGAAATTATAGGCCTTCAGGCGTTGGAATGCAACAGTTCTGTCGGCTAAATGATAAATAATTTTCTTTAGAACTTAGGAGACGGAAACAATGTTCGACGTCTAAGTGACAAATAATTTTTTCCTGAACTTTAGGCGACGAAATTAAATTTTTCGTCGTCTAAGTGATAAAAAAAATTATGGTCGACGTTATAATTCCAATGACCAAATTCACAGATGTAAACTCGATTGTTTGATATGATCGTTATAGTAAAACATGGCTATGGCATAAAATTCAACTAGATCCGACAACATTAAGGGCTCGATCGGAACAGTCGACCCTAATTCATTGTCATTTATCACAAGAAAACGCTCACATCTACCTCTACATGACCTATTTTTGTAACACCCCGGGAGGGGTTGTTACAGTAGCCACGATTTTAAGCCAATAAGAAGCCAACACGTCCAAAGACGTGCCGACAACTCACTAACTTAAAGCCGTAGGCAATTTAGAAGGTAAAATAACTTTTAAAACTTGAGTGACACCATAAGAATTTCACAAAACATTGATCAAAGTTTTTAAATTTGACAGGGAAGACAAATTAAAGGGCCAATTAAATAATTAGCGACAACAATAAAAGAATATAACAAGATTAATAATTTAGGAAGATACATTTATAATTTATGTTAAGCACTCTGAAAAATAACTCGAAGGATAGGGCATGACAAGCGAGTATGGCTTGGGCGAAGAACTGAGTAAGAAATGAGACTTCATACACGTAGCACTCTCAAATAATCCCGTCACAGTATATAGTACCTGTAAATAATCTGTTGTAGGGGTGAGCGTCGTCCTCGCTTGCTCACATATAGGGATAACCCACCAATACTAGGTTTGAAATCCATAAAACCATATATAGATATACATAATGATTTGAGTTCGGAATAAAACCATTTAGAAAACTTAGCACATAAAACCATAATTTTATATCTTTAGAGAAAAACTATGCAGTATGCTAAAACATGAGTCTAAGCGCTCAAAGCACAAATACAGCATGCATGGCCTCGCAAATCTTTGTGACTGAATCCGGGTTTGTCTATACTGCAAACTAGAACCAACTACCTATTACATCCGACAACGATAGGTAGCGAGTGTCCATTTACATCAAATGCCTAACATATCACTCATATCAGGATGCCTCACTTACGACCTACTTAACTCTCGAGAAGATAGGAGTAAGAGGAAAATATAACAGGGCATTGCCCTCTGGAGGTTCATGGTTATCGATACCGTGAGATTTCTAAATACTAGGTCTCATCATTCTTAGGTTACTCACCGAAAATCAGGACAACGGTGCTTCTAAACATATCACATCATCATATATAATCAGTCATATCTAGCCACGGGTTTTCTTGGCCCAATCATAAATCATTTATCTCATAATATATTGAAAACTTTTTCGAGGCATCGACCATGAGCATAGAAAGACAATGCAATTTCATATATAGGCAAAACCACTAACAAAAGGGGGGTTTAGCTCTCCTTATCTGGAATTATCGTTCTTTACGTTAGCTCCAAGCTTACCAGTGCTGCCTCGGTAATCCGAGGTCTCTGCATAAACTAATCATCCAATGAATCACTACAGAATAGAGTAGCTTAGCGACGAAGTAACAATAACCGTCCAGTTGACCTTGGCATTCCTGTTTTGGCTAAGAATTAACAAATTAACATCCCATCAATCCTCACAAACAATAACACAGTAACAACAACACAGTAGCTCTAGAGGGACGAGACTTACCCTCTATGTATTTCGAACTCGAACCCAGAAACTCAACAGCAGCATCCCTGCTACCTGTCTTCACCTTGACCCCTTCCACCAGCTCCAGCCCGAGCTCCAGACCTGTCACCAAGGTTCCCACCTACTGCTGCCAGCTTCAACCAAAACCTCCAAAGCTGTAGCTTCACCTTCTGAGCTCCACCAGTAGCTCCATCTTCTCCAAAGACATTCTAGGACTCGCACCAAGGCTGCATAGCTTGTCGAAGCTCGAGGAACTCATCAGAACCAGAGAACTGGCCCGCCAGCGAATCGCCGTCAAAACCCAGAAAACAGAGTAATGGGAATTTCGTATTAGGGCTTCAAATCGGAGGATCAAGGACATGAAAAAGAATGAGAAGAGGATAAAAATGATACCATCCACGCACCGTCACACCTCCTAGATCGTTGGGTTTTCATCGGTGACCATCGTGCACAATAAAATTCAATCTCCCTACACAGTGGCTGCCTAAGTGATATGAGGACAGAGTTAGGTAGAGGAGGAGAATATGAGTGTTTTGGGGGTGATAGCTGGACGCGGCGGAGGGCTGCTGTAGAACTCTTCAGAGACGAAAGAGTCAAGAGGGAGAAGGGATGAGAGGTTTTACCTGAGTCAGACCTCTCTTCTATATTTATAGAGAAATTGAAGGCCTGGACAGATCTTGAAAAGATCTAACGGTCCAGATTTAATGAAGAGTAAAATTAAATGGTTAAATGGTAGTTTTACCGGAGTGGTAATTAATAATTACCATAAACTTCAAAAATTCGTAGAAAATAAAACGAGACTCCGAAAAGTATTCCATAGATATCCCCGAACTCGTGTCGACGCGCACTTAGACATCGGCTTCCGAGATTACACACTTGAAAATTGGTAAAATCTCGATATTTCACCCTTGCACCTCAAATATAAACTATCAAGTGGGGTCAATATTCTTCGGTAACTCGTTAAACTCGGTAAATTTTATACGGGGCGCTACACTCTTTCACCCTTAAAGAAATTTCATCCTCGAACTTTACAAAACCTGGTAGGTCTGAGAATGAAGATTTCGCTATATGGAATGCTTGTCAATAGATGCTTCTTGCCCTCATCTCATTTGTCAACACAAAATGTCTAACCAACTAACACTGATCGATCATAGGATGATCAATGGGTCACTACTTATTCCCAATTTTGCTTTCACTTCTTAACTTTACAAATACCTTTCGCCTCGTTATAACATCCTAATAGGCTCTTTCCAATTCCAATTTCATTCAATTATCTTTTTCTTCTTGTTTCTTTAACCTTCGATGGCTCTCGCCTTTGTGATGGCGTAACTCCGTCAATGCTAAGACTTGATGAATATGCAATTCACCAGATATTCTTCTCACTATGAGGGCATCGCCCTTTACTAGCTTTGATTAGGGGTGGGCACTTCGTACCGGAATCCCGATCCCGTCCCGGTCCCGTACCGAAAATTAACGGGATGGGACGGGATAGAGTTTGAAAATGTCTGTACCGTACCGTCCTGTCCTGAAAGTTTAGAAATGGGACGGGACCGGGACGAACCCGCGCGGGACTGGGACGAACCTGAAATATAAGAGATATAATCGTAGCCGTCCATTTGTTAAGATCGTAGCCGTCCATGAACTCAGGCATACTTAATCTGTTAATCAGTCAATTGGAACCCTACACTTCAAAACATCGACGCCTCTCTCAGTCTCTCAAAACCTTGACGCCTCTCTCAGTCTCTCTTCTCTTCTCTCTCTCGATCCGGCTGATCTCCACAACCCAAAACCTAAACCCAACAAAGTCCCACTCACCTATTCCCCCTAACTACGCTCGCTCTCTCCTTCCCTTTTCTTGTTCTCTCTCTTCTCTCCGTCTCTGTGTCGACGAACAGATCACGATTGTTTGATTGTTCGAGGGTTTGCTGGGCGATTGTTCGATTGTTCGAGGGATCCCAATCCCGATCACGATTCCCGGCTCTGTAAGCTCTCGATTGATCTCCCTTTTGCTTCATTTTACTACAATTTTCCAGGTCGTTGTTCTTGCATTCGAATTCTTCTTTTCTCTGTAATTGTGATGATTTATAACCTGATTTTGCGACTATTTTCCATAGCTTTGTGTTTCTTGCGGTAAGGATTTGATTTGCATAATGTTCGTCTAGGGTTTACGGATGACTTCTTGTTCTTCGTTATTGATAATTGGTCTCCTTTTGCTCGGTTTTGTATTTGGGGTTTTACTGTATGCCTTTCTATTTTTAATTTGTTTTTTTTTTTCATCTATATTTTCATACTGATTGAAGGTGATATTGTAGTTCTGGCTATTGGTTTGGGTTTTAATATTTCGGAAAATGAATTTCTTGCTTATTGACTATGCAGCTTGTCTCTCCAAATTCAAACCTTCGCAATCGTTCGAAGATTGAATGGCTAGAGGGAAGAATTCGTCGTAGACTAAGTGCTTCTGGTCTTCAGGATTCTTCTGAAGCAGTTTCGTCTCAACCTTTACCAGTTGTGAGCCAACCTGCTGCGACGCCTGCGAGCAATCCAAGCATAGCGCCAAGTGAAGCAGTTGCATCTACCGGAGAGGACAGAGTTGATTCTGAAAGTTCAGGTATTAAACCATTTAAACGAAGCTATGTTTGGGACCATTTTATAGGGAATGATAAGATTGAAATTGCCAAAGATGCAGACGGAAAAAAATATTTGGATGCAACATTAGAGCTCATTGATGATTCAGATTGCTTTGACATCTTGCTATGATGGAAGGTCAATCAATTCAAGTATCCAGTTTTGGCAGCAATAGCTAAGGATGTTCTTTCAATTCAAGTATCCACAGTGGCCTCGGAGTCTTGTTTTTCAACTAGAGGCAGAGTAATCGACTGTTTTAGGAGCTCATTAACTCCTAAAACAGTTGAGGGACTCATTTGTATGTAGAATTGGTTGCTTGGTGATGAAATTGCAGAGGTTGTAGATGATTGCACCATTGAAGACTATGAATTCTATGAAGATGTTGAGCGAGGTATATACATTTGCAAGTTTTAATGTTTTTTTTCATTTCTCTTTGTACACTTTGACTTAACTAATCTTTTAAATGTGTACATTTGCAGAGCATGAGAGCACAGCAACTAGCAAAGCTAATACTTGCCCACCTCCACCTTCAAGAGCAAAAGCAAAGGGTAAATGCACTGCTGCTGGTCCTATTGATGTTTGATATATTATGGTTTGAGTTTTTAATGTTCATTCAGTACTTTTAATGTGGAATGTAATAATTCAGTACCTATGCACCTATGTTCTTGTTGGTTTCAGACTTTCAGTCTTTGTTGATGTCGGATATTTTCAGTATTCAGTACTTTTTGTCTCTAGATGAGTAGATGGAGCTGTGGCATGGCATGTGCATTTGGATTTGGTTATTTATTTCAGTTTTTTTTATTTCTTTTTCTTTTTCTTTTTAAAGGTTAATTTGTCGGGATCCCGATCCCGAACAGGATCGGGACGTGCGGGACAGATTTCTAAACACATCGTCCCGTCCTGTCCCGTCCCGATAAATTATTTTCGGGATGGGACGGGATTCTTACAAATCCCGACCCGTCCCGTCCCATGCCCAGCCCTAGCTTTGATTCCTTTTTGTCGATCTGATCACCTAACCCTAGATGGGACTTCTTCATTCTCGTGATGCAGAACATTTTCCATAGATACATTCTAAACGTCATCACACTCGACTATATCAACCACAATTAAAAGATCATGGTCGATTCGTCAAGTGGTTCCCACCTTTTGACGATCCATGTCAGGCTTTGCTGTAAAGCCACACTCCACTCTTCATTTGATTAACTGTCACTTGCTGTCGCAAATGGGTGGGCAGACTCGGCACATAACTAGCTTCCACTTATTGCACATGGCGTCATCCTTCGTTGTCTTTGATTCTTTGAGTAGAACCAAGGAACGTACTCGTGGGTAAGACTCATGTGATCCATGTTGAGCATACATCTATGGTCACCCTTATCATTATTATGATACCACTTCACTTTTGATCGAAGAGTTACTGTTGATCCTTCATTAAGTCTTCACCTCTAAAGTCGTTAGTTCACACCTCGTACGTTAATTATCTTAAGATACAATTCTAGATTGCACACCTTCCAAGATGGATACTAATCCTGCCATCAACGTTGTAAAACATTCACCTGATCTCTTGTTTAATGGACACTTCCCTCATTATCATGCTTTGTCATAGACTCGCAGCGTTCCTAACCCAGACTGAGTGACGTTTTATTCATGAATCAACCATATAGATGTCAGAAACCTCGAAATCAAAATTTCTCCCCCGTAGTCGCTTGTTGATGAATAGATAACTCAAGGGTAATTTTCCTCTCGAAGTTTAGCACTTGGTTGAACTGAGGCTCGCTAATATTGACTTGTGGCCACAATCTTTCTTATTTGTTTTACGCTTTCACTTTTCATTGGTCTGCTATCTTTCTTCACCGAAGTGAAGTTCTCCCTCTTGTCACCGACTCACATAAACTAGAACCTGACCAAGATTTCGATAGTCTGAACATCGGTCAAGCCTAACTGCATGACTATTGCAGGAAAAATTGATACCCACACCCTTGGCTACAAACCGATAGGTTACTACCAAAATTATGGTATACAACGAATATTCTAAAGTAGACTTCCTTTACAGTCTTAGGCCGTTTTCTCAAATTATGAAGCTACCACTTGGTTAACAAACAACACATTACACTTATGCTCACTTCAGGTATTCTATACATAGAGTTCTAGCAGAAAACGGCATGTTAAAATACATCAATGGAAAATTGATATGTTTCAAATTCTAAATGCAAATGATCAAAACGACACACAAGCTTGAGTTCGTCATTCTAATCTTCGACAATTTGGTCGTACAACATAGCCACCTAGTTCGGTCACAACCGATTCTTAACTCCTCTACATGACTCCAATAACATCAAGTTTCCTCAACCATGTAAGATAGTTTACAGATTGAAATCTTGAAGAACCACAAAGTCTTAAGAGTACAAAATCAAATCGTAAAGTCCTCATACAAGAAAGAGATGATGATTTTCAGGTATGAAGTAGCCTGCTTCTAACACTTGTAACATTTTGAGACCTCGCTACCTCCTTAAACGTACAAAGTCGAGGGTAAGGCCTCACATTCATAATATCGTGTTCACATCACAAACTCTTAATACAGGACCCCAAAGGGTCGACAAATATTTGCCAATGCCTAAACTTCACCTCGCGTCGGAGCCACCTCAAACGTTGACGCCAAGCCTTTATAACACACTAGGAAGTATACAATACTCATCTCTATGTCCACTTCCTCAATGGTCTGTTTCACATTGTGAAGGATGATACCATTCACCTCAACGCTATATTACAACTTCTCACGCTAGGGCGAGACATCACTGAGTCGTCGTAATTCATTTTACTCTTCAACCAAGCATGTACGACAAAGGTAAACTCTATCTCAATGACTATACGCAAACTTTAACTTCAATAGAATTTATGAAACCACCTTGAGTTCTATCAATAATGAAATCTCTTTTCAATCATAAACTTTTTTTGCAGGATCTACCACTACGGGATCCTCAATCTCAAGCTCAAGGACCTCATCTCCATTTCACTATCTCAGCAAAGAGGGTCCATAAACACAATCCAAATACTTTGATCATGTACAACAACTCTCATACCCTACGGATCAAATAAAATGCTCAGCCTCAACATGCAATCTCATAACATAAACAATATCCAAATACATTACAATAGTTTATCCTCAATATATCGAACATCCATAACACATGAACAAGTTTTCCATATATACTTAACAATCCAAACAAGAACATTCTCACATTCATCATCTTCAAGTATGCCATGTTTTCCATGCTCTAAATCCACAACCTCAATTTATTGTCACACTTATCATATGTCGTGGTAAGTGAGAAAATACTCAAGGAAACAATGACCTCATTCTCAAGTAAGTTTGGATGTGACAGAAGAACAAGAAATTTTCTTTAGTCATCTAGGTTCTTAAAACAAAGCAATGGTCAAGACTCTATCAACAATCACTTCAAGCGCAAGAGCCAAGACTAACAAGATTTCATTATCAAGGAATAAAGCACATCCAAGACACACAATCAAGGCATATCACAAGAATAGAACCAAGATGACAACATGACTCTTTAGCTCAAGGAATAATAGGCACTGTAATAAGACAAACCAGAGTTAAGATACATCAAGGGCACACAAGAGAACTCTTAGACTACTAGAAGGCAATGAGTTAAATTTAAGAAAGGACACCAAGGATAGAGACACGACTTGTGAATAACTTTAAAGTTGCCGCTAAAATTTATAATTGTAAATAAAAATTCCTAAGAGAGAATTTCCAAAACCATTTTTATGACAATTTCTAAAAGACCACTTTCAGAAACTTTTGACTAGCTAGCATAGACTTTAAGGCATCAGAGGTTTTAAAATATTTTAAAAAATAAAAGTCCAAGGAACGATTGCTCTGATACCACTTCTCTAACACCATGGGAGGGGATGTCACAGTAGCTACGATTTTAAGCCAATAAGAAGCCAACACGTCTAAAGGACATGCCGACTACTCACTAACCTAAAGTCGTAGACAATTTAGTAGGTAAAATAAATCTTTAAACTTGAGTGACACCACAAGAATTTCACAAAACATTGATTAGAGTTTTTAAATTAAATGGCCAATTAAAAATATTAGCGACAACAATAAAAGAATATAACAGGATTAATAATTTAGAAAGACACATTTATAATTTCTGTAAAACACTCTGACAAATGACTCGAAGAATAGAGCATGACAAGTGAGTATGGCTTGGGCGAAGCATTGAGTAGGAAATGACACTTACACACCTAGCTCTCTCAAATAATTATGTCACAGTACATAGTACCTGTAAACAATCTGTTGTACGGATGAGCGTCGTCCTCGCTTGCTCACATATAAGGCTAGTCCACCAATGCTAGGTTTGAAATCCATAAAACCATATATAGATATACATATAGATTTGAGCTTAGAATAAAATCATTTAGAAAACTTGGCGCACAAAAACCATCATTTTATATCTTTGGAGGAAAATTATGCAGTATGCTAAATCATGGGTCTGAGTGCTCAAAGTACAAATACAGCCTGCAGAGCTTCTCATATCTCTGTGACCAAACTCGTGCTTGTCTATACAGCAAACCGAGGTCAACTACCTATTATATCTGAGAATGATAGGTAGAGAGAGTGACCATTTACAGCAAATGTCTAAAAGATCACTCATATCAGGACGTCTCACTTATGACCCGCTTAACTCTTGAGGAGGCGGGCGGAAGAGGGGAAATATAACAGGGCATTTCCCCTCTAGAGGTTTACGGTTATCGACACCAGGGGATTCCTAAATATTAAGTCCTATGACTCTCAGGTCACGCACCGAAAATCAGGACAACGATGCTTCTCAACATATCACATCATCATATAAAATCAGTCGTGTCTAGCCTCAGGTTTTCTTGGCTCAATCATAAATCATTTATCTCATAATATATTGAAAACATTTCCGGGGCATCGACCATGAGCATACAAAGACAATGCAATTTCATATATAGACAACACCACTAACAAAAGGGGGGTTTAACACTCCCTACTTGAAATTGTCATTCCTTACGTTAGCTCCAAACTTTCAAGTACCGCCTAGGTAATCCGAGGTCTCCGAGTAAGTTAATCATCCAATGAATCACTATAGAATAGAGTAGCTTAGCAATAAAGTAACAATAACAGTCTTGTTGACCTTGACATTCTTGATTTGACTAGGAATGACCACATTGATCAAGTTAACCAACCAATTCCTTTTTAATGACAGTTTAACCTTTTTAGCTTGTTTTTTTTATTATCGACTCTTTACTTACTTGTCAGTAGTCCGTCTTAACCCTTAAACTTTTTTTTACCATTTTAATTTGATATTAGGTAGTCACATAATAATTCGTTGAATTACTATGGACACCCAACGTGTCTCTTAGACCAATTCTTTAACCTTGAGTTGATATACCAATAATTCAAGTCATCCAATTTATTTAAAAGGGCCAACTTGTCACTTCTGAAATTTTTAGTTATCATCTTCCGATAACAATTCAATATTTAACCAATTCTGACTACCTCAAATCTTTTTACTAGTCACTTCTCCAAAATTGGAAACTTTCTCAAAATAGAAACTTCTTTTTTACAATTTTTCTGTAATTACTCGTTCTATTTAACTAAACTCTACGACTCCAAAATTAATGAGGAAATCGATTCCTACCTCTTCGGCTCACTACCGGAAACGAATTTCTGAAAAATCTCACCATAACCTCCCCGTAACTTCAAATTACCAAGTTATAGATATGAAAATTCTAAACAAGAATTAACATTCCATTAATCCTCACAAAAAATATCACAGTAACAACAACACATTAGCTCTAGAGGGACGAGACTTACCCTCTATGTATTTCAAACTCGAACCCAAAACTCAACATCAGCCTCCCTGCTGCATGCCTCCACCTAGACCCCTTCCAACAACTCAAACCCGTGTTCCATAAAAATTTGTGTATTTGCTTAAAATCTACTAAACAAGTTATACAACATTAGTATGCGCATTGTGATTCTGATGACCTAAATTCACAAACAAAAATTTGACCTTCTGATATAATCATTATACTAAAACATAGCTATGGTATAAAATTTAACTGACAACGTTAAGGGCTCGATCGGAATGGTCAACCCTAATTCATCATCATTTATCACACGAAAATGCTCATATCTACCTCTACATGACCTATTTTGGTCGAACCTTCTACACAAAAATCGCTCATGTAGATGAGATGCAATCTCCCATATAAAAATTTTGGGACATTTAGCCCTCGACGATAAGGCTCTTCAGGGAAAATAATGGTAAATACGGTTGACCGCTATTATCGACTCTAAGACATTACCCGAATTACATAATTTTTCAACAATAGTCGTATTTCACCATTCTGATCACATCTTATTTCACGAGATTTTTGAAAATTTTTCTTCCTATGTACAGTTTCAAAGAAAAAACTTATGGATGATTTGCTACTGTATTTGTTATCTTAGTCGACAGAATATAAACTGTTCCGTCAAATAAGAAAGTTATTAGCCTACGAAAACGGCCAGGAACACAGATCCATTGAGTAAGAAATTCTTAGTTGACGAAAATTTCCGACAACCTTGTTCCTTCGGCTAAAATTTTCTTAGGCAACAAATTAGTTTTCCTTGCTGACGAACCTATTTATGTTGGCTCGGCTTAGTAGACAAAATAGTTTTGATTATGTCGGCTAAGAGTAATAATCCACTAGTGATACATAAATCTAAAAGAGAAAAAATGAAAACCAGAACTCAATCAACCAAACTTAGGTTGTCACCTCAATGCACAATATCAGATAGGGGTGGGTAGAAAAACTTGAAATCCCGGTCCTGTCCCTATCCCGTTCTGATCCTGGTGGGATTTGAAACAAAAAATGTTCATCCCGTCCAGTCAGAGAAACAATGGGACGGGGCAAGGGACTGAAATTTATGGTCCCGTTAGGCCCGTCCCGTATAAAAATTAAAATTAATCTTGACCGTTGATTTTTTCATCTCACCGTTAATTTTTTAGCCCTAATGCAAGCCAAACAGGCAAAAGCCGCAAAACTTTCACTCATCGACTTCGACAGACTCATCTCCAGATCTCCTCTTTTCTCTGCTTCGACACCTCTCCTCTCTCTGCTTCGGCTCATGTCCTCTCTTAGCTTTGACCCTCTCCTCTCTAAGGCTCAAGCTGTTGTTCGACTCAACCCGCTCGCCTGCGCCACTCGTCTTCGCTGCTTGCCTCCGCCGCTCGCCTCCACTGCTCATGAATGTAAGCAAACTTTTCTTGGATATATCATCACTTCCTCTTCTAACTCTTCTTCTTACATCTCCTTTGTGTTCAGGTAAGCATTTTAAGCACCTCTTTTTTAGTAACTCATCTTTGTCTTTTTCCATATTTATCTATCCTCCTTGTTCGTCAATTAAAGGGGATTTTTTCCATATGTGTTGTGAGATTTTGTCTAAGCTTTATGATATATGTTGCTGACATGCTAAATTTCATTACCAAACTAAATGATGGCGTTGTTGGGTTTTGTAGTAGTATTTAGGCTTTGCTTCTCTCTCTTTGTTTCTAGGATTGATATCAATCCCCTTGAGTTTCTGGTTTAGTTTTTATTTTTTGGTCTAAATGTTTTTGATTTAGTTGGTTTGTGACTAATGAATTCATGCATTGATTAAATGTATGTAATATTGTTTTTGTTAATCGATGAGTGTGCAACTAAAAATGCAAAAAACATCAATTCTCAGTTATACATGTTGCTCGGAAAGGTTTTGACCTTGGAACCTTTGATGATGATTTCATATCCATGTCAATTGATGATGATTTTAAGTATTCAGGAGCAGCTTGGAGTGGGTTAGTGCTCAAGCAGTCCCATAAGATTTTACAGCTGAATTTGTAGAAAGTACAAATGAATGTTTTCAGGTTTAAAGCTTGATTAAACAAGTCTTGTTTCGACTCCGTAGTTGGTCTTGGGGGCCAAAAACAATTTCTTTTTTCTGTTTCAAGTTTTGTGGAGGGATTGGACCCGTCCCGTCCCATCTGGGACTAGGCCCGGTGGGATTCACTCTCAAAAATGCAAAACCCATCCTGATCTCGTCTCATATGTAACAACCAAGACGAGACGTGGGATGACATCAATCCCGTCCCATGCCCAGCCCTAATATCAGAGTTAAAAAAGAAAGAATACTAGCTAGTCTCAACAAGCAAAGAAAACAAACACAAAGACCATGTGCAAACTAGTCCAATATATAGAAGAGTAAATTTCATGGCCGGTACCAAACTTATATGCCCCGGTCATAGTGGTACCCATACTTTAAAAACTATCAATGTGGTACCTAAACTCTATTTTTTCTATTAACGAAGGGTCCATTTTTGCTATTAACGAAAAGTCTGAGACTAATTTCCATCACGGCGTCGTCTATTTGCTGACGTAGACGTGATGGGACCCAACTAAAAAAGGCAAAATGACCTCAGCTTCTATCTCTCTTTCTAGATTTCCATCTCTCTCTTTCTAGATTTCCATCTCTCTCTTTCGTCCCTTTCTCTCCTCCTGATCTCTTGCTCTATCTCTCTTTCTCTCTAGATGAGTTTTCCATACAAATGTCGATCGAAATCTCTATCTTTGGACCTTAGTCCAGCTTCTGAAGAACAGGGTGTATCTGGTAAGGGCAAGGATTGTTTAAATCCCCCAGCCGGCCACACTTGAAACAAATTGGCTATTGGCATCTGAATGAAGGTTGCTAGAGGTTTCCTAGTATCAAAATCAATCCTCATTCTTAAGAAACCACGATTACCTGCAACCAATGTTCTAAAAACTTTAGGCGCTAGTCGGGAGGACAACTGTGTTAGTCAAACGATTAACCGATCAATCGCTTTTAGACGGGGATTAATCGGTTGTATGGCAAGGATTAATCGGTTTCAACCAAAATGGTGAATCACCGTCTAGCGTCTAGGCTGAGGATTAATCAGTCTAGGCGGAGATTTTTAGAACATTGCCTGCAACTTTCGAGTCCTCAACCTCCAAAACAGAAACCAGTAGATTACCCAGCTTCCTACCATTATTCACAGTGATCTGATCCAGTGAAACGACTACCACAGATGGGTAGATAATGTAGCAATGAATGCTAAAGACTACTGAGAGAGAATAAAACTATCTGAACAGATAAATGAGGGAGTACATGTACGCAACGTACCCTCAGATCTGGCCCAATCAAATGGAATTTGGAGAAAATGTATACACGGGTTGCCAAATGTTGGGAACAAGACACAGACGGGTTGCTAAATCACAAAAAAAGATCAAGATTACCTTAAGTTCGTTTAACTGCAAACCCAGAAGCTCTTCAGCCAAGAACCCAAGCTCTGCCTTCCAAACCCACAGCTGCTGCTTCCAAGACGCTACCCCAAAATGCCTTTGTGGTCCTCCAGAACTTGATGAGGCCGCTAATAGCTCAAGAACACAGTGGTCGGAGCTAGGGATTCGAAACCCAGAAAAAATAGAAATGGAGATTTTCAAATTAGGGTTCTATCTTATGGAATATGGACATGAAATTGGTGAAGAATGAAGGAGAAGAACCTTGCCCTTCGTCGCCGTTACCGTCGCAGTGGGTGCACGTTGAACTCCGATTAACACAATGGGTTCATCGAGAAAGAGATATAGAAACTGAGGTTATTTTGGTCATTTTGCCTTTGTTAGTTGGGCCCTATCACGGCTACATCAGCAAATAAACGACGCCGTGACGAAAATTGGTCTCAGACCCTTCGTTAATAGCGAAAATGGAGTTCAAGTACCACAGTGATAGTTTTTAAAGTATGAGTACCACTATGACCGGGACACATAAGTTTAGGTACCGACCATGAAATTTACTCTATATAGAAAGCCCCTGAAAACAAGCCTAGAAGAGATAAAGTCAGCCCAAGACAAGCCCAAGCTGAACAACTACCTTCCACTACCGCCGGCGACGACACCAGACAGAAACCGGCAAAGGACCGGAGAGAGGAGAGACAACCAGATCACCACCACAACAACACAGACAGAGAAACAAAGTCCAACCAAAGCACACGCAAGGTGTCAAAGACGTGACAGAGGAAGACTAAAGTCGTCGCACAGGACCAAGTGAAGAAAACAGGTTAGGTGGACTCAAACCAACCCAAATCCGCAATAGCCAACCCAGAAAACAAAAAAACAAGCCGACCAAGCAAAATCGAACACCTCTAGCAATCGTGGACGAGACATCGATTGGGAGACGAAGAGGACCGATGAGGCAAGCTCCGGGGAGAGAAGCAAACAACAAAAAGAAAAGGAGAAATAGAGGATCGAAGACAAGCTCCGGGGTAGCGTCGATGGTGGGCGGGGAAGCTGTCACCGAGTGTCAAAGCGGCCGATTCACAGAGAGAAAACCCCCAAACAGAGGAAAGAGGCTTACATTTAATACACCCTTCATTTGGCAAAACAAAAACAAATAATTTCTAACAAAGAGAAAATGATGGATATAAGAATATAGTCTAGATACCTTGTAAGATCTATTTTAACATTAGCTAAACAAACTTTAAAGCTTATGCATTTAGCTTAAAACCAGTCTTTTGCCTTAGCTCAACAAAAGAGTGAGTACAATCCCTTTTAGATAGAAATGATAGACATCTTATTTTGTTTTTCAATTGGAGTGAGACTAAAGTTGTCTCCTCGCCAAACATTAATTGAGCTTGAGGAGGGTGCCAAACTATATGCTTGTATTTGCAGAAACGTCACCCTCCTAAAAGAAACGTTTCACCCCCCCCCCCTTGCTTGTGTGCTAAGTCTGATTGATATAACCAACGTTAGTCTCTCATGATTTGTACGTCCAAGTTTGTTCTTTTGATTTGTATTTTCATCACCTTAGTCATAACAAGGTTTGTAATCCATAATGATTCAATTCATGGACTAAAAAGCCCTTCTCCTACCTCATAAAATAACAAGCACTCGATCTTGATTTCCAACATTTGCATTTGTTTAAAAAATTAGAATTTTTTACATGTTCCCTAGTTCATCTAACATTACTCTTTATCGATCTACGTTTTCATATCGATTAGCTTAATGTGTGTTATCATGTACAATCTTTCCCACTACACATTTGCTAACGAAGTTTCGGACTCGCGCCATGTAAACAGGACCCGGCTTTCTATTTAACTAAACGCCGTTTGGCACCAACCCTCAAATTTAGCTAGAGCAGATCGACCTGCATAATAAAAAGCTCCAAAACCTTGTAAATACATGCTTACATTCTCTCTCTCTCTCTCTCAATCCAATCCCATCACCAGTTTCTGAAGCCTGCGTCTTTTAGCACAAACTTGCTGTAGTACTGGTGATTTAGCTTCATGGAGTTGTAGTTAGCTAGAAGCTGTACGTATTGGTACGTACATTCGATCATCGAGTTCCATTGAAGGATTTCATCTCTTTCTCTGCGATCATAGAAGGTGAAGATCTTTTAAACTGCCAATAGAGATTTCTGAAAGGTTCGTCCCCGGCCGACGGCCGTCCTTTTCTTTGTCTTTTAATGTGTTATATAAAATAGGTGTAGCAACAAATTTATGAAGTCTTCTTTAAGCAATAGGACATTCTCTTCGTCTTGTCTTTCATATCAATTTTTTTTAATAGGAGCTAAACGGCTGCCCTTATGTCTTAACCATTAACGAAACTGTAGAATACAAGACGAGACATAAAAGCCTAAATCTCATATTACGTAAACATTCTGAAATAATATCAGGAGTTAACAATCATATATATTCTAACCAACACCATTTAGCAAATAGTGCATCATTGACTACTTCATTTTCTTTACAATTTTGGTGACATACCTGAAAGACACTGCTCATGCAGAGCCATAAGTTACTTCTAACAGCTTTCCTACCATGTTGCCACTGAAAGATATATATCAGGAACTATATAGTATCAGTGACACTAAGTCTCATACTACCACTAGAAGGCTGCAACCATTTGAAAAAACAAGGAACTCGCCGCCTACCTAAGATAGACATGGCACACATGATACATAAGCCGTGACAACGCCCACACCTCAAAACTAATTAAGGGTCATGACTTATTGAAAGAAAGGTAAGAGTCCAAAAGAAAATAAAAACAGTAAAAGAAATAACAAGATAGACAATGACCCAGAAGACAAACCATAACCAACCTCCAGCCCAGAACAGATTCTAGCCCAGAAGTCCAGACTTTCTGTCCTTGATGCTCATCTTTCCGAGCCCAAGAAATAGGCTTGATCACGTCGCCGCTAAACTTGTCGTCCCGTCACCGGAGATGGATCTAAACCGTCATCTCATCCTTGCTTCCAACAAAGACGATCTCTGCCGTCTATGATCCCACTCTAGACAAGCCTCATATCGATCTATCTTATAGGTTCTATCTTCAGTTTTTTTTTTCAAATTAGCTATGGAAAAGCACCTCGATCATATATCCTTGAAAACATCATATATAGTTGGATAAATGATAAACACTATCGTCATTCTATAGTAAGCAACTTGATTAACAATTTTATGTATGGATCACTATGCATTGTTCCAACTAGCTAGAAGTTTTGAAACTTTCTCATAGAATATTAAGTTTCATAAAGTAGCCAGCACCCGGTCCTTTGTTATCTAAGCAATATTTGGAGCTAGAATTTGGCATAGCTTCGCATCAAATATTCTTTTAGGTAGTGTACGAGTACTAGCTCGGACCATTATATATAATCTTTCTTCCCATTTTTCAGGTAGCAATACATATCATTGGAGATGGGAGAAATGACCGGCTTCCAATTGGGCGTTATTGGTTCACTGTTTCTTTCAGTGGTATCATCTGTCTCCATTGTTATATGCAACAAAGCCTTGATGAGCAATCTTGGCTTCCCGTTTGGTAACATTATATTCATTCATTTTCCTTTTTTCTTTTTATAAAATTTAATCATTTTCTTTGGTTAATAACAGCAAATACACCAATGCATATATTATTAATTGTATAAATTTACATATCTATCGTTCTTTATTTATGGACAGCAACTACACTTACCAGTTGGCATCTCATGGTAACTTTCTGCACACTTCATGTGGCAAATCGTCTCAATTTCTTCGAGAGCAAATCGATTGACATGAAGACTGTCATGCTCTTTGGCCTTCTAAATGGTGTTTCAATTGGACTGCTCAATTTGAGTCTTGGATTTAATTCTGTTGGGTTCTACCAGGTATTCCCTGATTTCATCTTGAATAATTTGGTAGGGATCGACTTGCCATATATTATATAAATGCCTATGTATTATCGACCAAAAAAACCTGTATCATTCCTTTATGAACACAGTTCTCATCAGTATGTTACATAGTAACACTCTTCAGTCTCTTCTATATCTAACATATATGCTCACATTTCTAATGTAATTGTCTTGATAAAGCTAGAGAATCACTTTCGAAGTAGGAATTTTGGATGTGGGATTTTTTCCATCTATGTTCTAACTTCTCTATGCTTAATTTTCAGATGACCAAGCTAGCAATCATACCATTTACTGTGTTAGTGGAAACTATTTTTCTTAAAAAGCAATTCAGGTAATGCATTTTCAATTTATCCCCAGCATTTTATTCAAATCATACATACACTATTAATTCCAATTCATCCCTCACAATACCCTTTTCTTGTATCTACTTTTTACAGCCAGCAGATAAAGTTTTCTCTCTTCCTATTACTCGTTGGAGTTGGCATTGCCTCTGTGACAGACCTCCAGCTCAATTTTGTTGGAACCGTTCTCTCGCTTCTAGCCATCATCACAACCTGTGTTGGCCAAATTGTATCCTTCCTATGTTATATTTTCTTTTTCCAACCACTCGATCTATTTTCATGTCTCATTCCAGTAGGTTTGACTCCACATATGGATTGCTTGTAAATATAAAGATGTTGATTCTTAACTAGGCGTTCAATTTCAGCTAACAAACACAATACAGAAGAGGCTCAATGTTTCTTCTACTCAACTACTCTACCAGTCAGCTCCTTTTCAAGCAGCTATCCTTTTCGTCTCCGGACCTGTGGTGGATCAGTTCCTTACCAAGCAAAGTGTCTTTTCCCACAAATACTCCCCCATAGTTCTGGTATAAATATATAGTCTCCTTTACGTACATTACCTGCAACTATATATATTGGACACAGTACCCATGTGGGTTTGGTCTACTGAAAGAGGTTGAGTCTATCATATTAGAAAAATGTTACAATGTAAAGAGGTCACTGATTCGATCATCCGCATGTGTAAAGAATCTGCATTGGGAGAGCCAAAGCTTAACCTCTCTACAGCTCGGAGTGGTAGCTCGCTCGATCATCATTTTACAGGACCACATATATATTGGACACAGTTGTTTAAGTAGAGTAACATTCACGACTTGTAGAGTTTACAGGACACTCGAATCAGAGTACACTTATTAATATTCAAATTCTGATCACCATCAACGCATATATACTTGATGCTAATCAATTTCGCTAGGTTAATTACATACATGATTTCAATGACTATTTGTGCAGGTATTCATCATACTCTCTTGCCTAATAGCTGTGTCTGTGAACTTTAGCACCTTTTTGGTGATTGGCAAGACATCACCAGTGACATATCAAGTGCTAGGGCACCTCAAGACATGCCTTCTTCTAGGGTTCGGCTATACATTACTACATGACCCTTTCACCGAGAGGAACATAATTGGTATTCTGGTGGCCATTTTTGGGATGGGACTGTATTCATATTTCTGTGCACAGGAGAACAAAAGGAAACAAGCAGCTGTTAAGGACGGTGCTCCACTTTTGAGCCAGGATAAAGATAGCCAGGAGGTTAAGAAATTATCCAAGAACTCTCTTGTTTGAGTGATTGATATATAGGAGTTTCATTTTACACTGACGTTTTAAGTCTCCCAAGAAATTTTGTTGGGTGTAAATGTTCATTATTCTTTTGGCTGACCACATGGGTGTGGGGTTAAATGTTTTACCACTAGAGCTACAAATCCCGCACAAAATTTTTACACTTAATTTGGATCAATAAATTTGTCATTTTCTTGTATCCAATCCTGAAATTGGCAGTTTTTACCCAAGTATATACTGTATATGTATGCTTGCAACAAGTCGTTGAGACATCAATCGCAAACCAATTCAGGTAGTTTAGGGTTTACCGCATAAGTTATAGGCTATGTATTGTTTAAAAGATTGTTCAAACTTCAATTGTTTATTTTTAAGAATATCGATAATAATATATTGATAGTCAAGTCAAAAGATGTTGTTACATATCCTCTCTCTACCATCAAGGGTCTCTCTACCATCAAGGGGTAAATAAACGGTTTGTAATACAAGACCACAACGATACATAGAAGATACGCATAATTTCTTTATATATTTTTTACTATTTGATTTTATTGTATTTTTTTGTTTTCAATGCGAGAAAGAAAATGAAACTAAATGCGGAAGTAAAAACTATGAGCAAAGAAATGAAGGCATCATAGGACGATTAGTTACCCTTCCACTATCGGAAAAAGACTTTAGCCGACGAAATAACAAAAAACAGTCCGACGACATTTTTTTCGTCGGCTATACTATACTTTAGCCGATGAGATTTTTTTTTGACGGCTAAAGTTTCTCATCGTCGGCCAAAGATTTTTGTCATCGGTTAAAGTATTTTAACAGACGAGAAAAAAACATCGTTGGGTAAAGTAGGAAAAAAATCGTCGGCTATTCATATCTTTAGTCGACGAAAATTTTGACTTTAGCTGACGAAATATGACAAGATTTTTTCAAAAGTTATGCGCAAGAGAAGTGAAAAAATCCGACCTGAGGGAAATGTAAGAGGACATCATTTTTATCATGTGCAAATTTGAGAGGATATTTCTCCCAAATTTTTTTGACATCATGCCTCACTCTTATCCATATCCTGAGAAGATAACATAATATATATGTATAAACGCTAATTAATTAATTAATTAATTAAATTTACAAATCATTCAATATATATTCTATCTGCAGTTAACGTACAATTAATTAATATATATATATATATATACATGCATATATATAATAATTACATATATACATATATATAACAACAACTTCATATGTATTATCAAATTCAAATCGATCAACTCAATCACACTCAAAATCCAATAATTCAACTCTAATTAAAACTCAATGTATAACAAAAATAAAACTCTTAAATCAACTCAAAAACAAGATATATACACATATATGTACCTATATATAGCGCCACAAACTAATTTCGGACAGATTTCGACAACACTCAACAATTTCGCCAACCCCAAAGTTTTTCTCCCGTTTTTTCTTTCACATCAGCTGCAGCCTAGATCTGGAAATATAAGGACTTTTAGCCGACGACATTATATATCGTCGGCTAAACTTTTAAAATTTCGTCGGCTATAGTTCACAGACTATAGCCGACGAAAAAAACCATTTTAGCCGACGACACAACATTTCGTCGGCTAAAAGTCCACTTTAGCCGACGAAAAATTCACTTAGCCGACGAAATTTTTTTTCGTCGGCTAAAATAGACTTTAGCGGACGAAAAAAAATTTCGTCGGCCTGTTAATTTTTTTTCGTCAGCTATGATACTTATTCTGGTAGTGATGTGGTTTGTTCGGTCATTTGTGTGATGAAATAGTCAGCCCTCGGCCTATCGTATATCGAACCGTCCGCCTTCTCAATGATGAGTTACAGAAACTACTCCTAGTTTCACTGGGCGTGCCAATTTTTAGCCTCGCTTCCAGCTAGAAGGAAGATAGTACAAATGCAGAAATTAAAGTGCATAAAGTAAATTGCACTAAAATCAAAGAAGGTGCAGGCGTGCCACCGCATAGGTGCAAAATGTAGAAAGTAGTAGAAGAAGAGGGGTGTGTATCACCTGTACTTCATGTCAAATGAATGTATGTTACCAGTGTCACCTTAAAAGAAATATTTACAAGTAGTCTGCTACCCTGATAGATAATGGTGTAGAGACGAGCAGAGCTATCAAAGGGAAAGAAACAGAACGTTACTCCGAGAAACTTCACACCGTGAAGGATGAATACGGAGAGTCGGAAAGATTTGCTAAGGCGTAAGACTTTAGCTTCTGGGTTTGTATCGACAAGGTGGAGTTTTTGTTTGTATTTGATGTTGATTGATTGTGTTATTGTGTAAGTTGTCTGGACTGATCCTCGAACCTTTCTTTATAGTGGTTCGCATAGTAGATAAGGATGCGGTCTTTGCTGCATAGTCGGTTGAATTTCATAAGGTTTCACCTTCCTTAGCAAAACACATAATTAGGTGACACAATTCCAATCACATATGAAAACTAATTTTAGGGCCACATGGATTGGCCCCAAACTAGTCAAAGACTTGTTAAAGTCTTTAATGATGAGATATTGTAACGTAGGCAATCATGTTAACTACATCTTGATATAATTCTGTTAACCAGATAAGGCTAGCGAACTCATAGACGAATAGGCATGCAGATCAGATCTTCTAAATGTCTCCCACTAATGATTGATCATGCCATCTTTCGGTAGAGACTTAAGAAGCCTACTTGACGTAATTAAAAACTTGAATAATATAATTAAAGACTTTCTCGTGGTACACCACTAGATATGCATCATTGATATAATTAAGGACTTGCGTGAGTTAAAGAGAGAAAAAAATGGAAGCCCGAAGGATCAACCCATCAAGTTACAAAGTTGCAGACTTGCAGCCCAACAGACGACCCAAAACCTCAACTAGCTCTCTCTCGTCTAGTTTACACAGGCGACGAGCTTTGCCGGAGAAATCTCCTACAACCGATTCATTCTAGTGGCTCTTTAGCCTTAAAACCTGGTCGTCATTACCTGGCACCGCTGCTACAAACACTGTCATTGAGAAGCACAATAAAAAACCTCCTCTCTTACTCGAAAAAGGCCTTAGTGGAAAAAACTGAAGAGAGCAAAACACAAACCTCGGCCTATCTCCACCCCTACTCAAAGATTGGAGTGATTTGAAAAGAAAGATGACTAAAATCCATTGTTCTAAAACTCGTTAGTCACTAGTCGGTCGGCTGGCTGGGAAGTAACGAGTAGAGGAGTACTCGGTTTTTAATTTTTGGATTTATTTATTATTTTAAAACATATAATTAAATATATAATGTCCAAAATAATAAAAATAGTCAATAAAACTTATAATATTGAAGAGTTAATAATGTCTAAAAAGTAAAAACAACAATTTCAATAACTCAATGAGTTCTAAGTAATAAAAGCAAATACTAAATTCAATTCTTGCAAACAATCTCAAACATATCATTTGTAACTATGCATCAAATTATTCTTCTTCATATCCATTTAGTATTCCCTCTGAATCTGACTCAAATTCAAAACTCATATCATCTATTTCTTCTTCATCATCTGATATAAAATCGTCCCCAGAACAAGAACACATATGATGCTATTACCTATAGTTGTGACATATCAATAGAATAACCGAACAATATGCTCATTGAGTCACTTCTCAACAGAAAAACATCAATATGTTGCTATTGTTGTGATACATAACAATAGAAAAACTGGACAAAAACATAATGTGACATATCAAAATCCAATTCGGAAATTCATATGATCCTATCTCAGTCTAAATCAGCAACAAGCCAACAACTCAACTGTTTAATAAAATTCATGACCCAAATCAGCAAACCCAAAAACTAAAGCCAAAGATTCCAACTTTACACTGAAAATCAAACCAAAATCTTACCAGAAACAAAGATGAGGGCGGGGAGGGCGAGCCAGCGAGGCGAGGGCAGGGAGGAGATGACTGAGTGGGAGTCTGAGAGAGCAAGGTTGTGCGACTGTGCGAGTCAAAGAGTTGCGAAGTGTGAGAGAATGAGAGATGAGATCAAGAGACAGATTTAGAGAATTAGGTTTGAACGAAAACGACGTCATTTGTTTTTCCCCCAGCTGATTGAGTTGGACCAAATTGATCGAGTTGGACCGAGTATTCGGCCGATTTTCTTTCGGCCGACTAGAGACACTAAGTAGGTGAAAATCAGCTCAGCAAGTAGTCGAGTAGCGAGTACTGAGCCGAGTTGACCGAGTTTTAGAACCTTGCTAAAATCATGAGAGTAATTTTGGTTTACCATAAAATAAAGAGGTCAAATTGGATATAAAAGTTGATTCATCCATAAATAAGGAATCATTCCTACTCCCTCCCCTCACCCGAAAATGGAGCAGTCATTCATGAAATTTATATGGGATCCACATGTAGTTACTAAACATCTCGTTAAAGGGAGAGAACGATTCTCTATGGATCTATTCACATTCCTTGTTAGTAAAGGACTAAAGGCACCCTAGAGAGAAGTATTGACTTGCAAAGTTGTAATCCCACACACGAATAACAGTCATATCTTAAACGTTCTAATGCAATTGTTCTCATAACGAAGAAAGATCGAACTGCGGCAACAGTTCCGACAATCATGGTGTCTGCATTCTATCTTTTATGTTCATAGAGGAAATGAAACTGGCCCTACTAATGAAGCTAGGAAGGAAGGACATGCTTGGAGGTCTTGAAGAACATAGCATATGGCAAAACAGTTGAAAGTGGTTCAGGTGCAATGGGGACATATAGATCCCCACTAAACAAAGCAAATACAAAAAATTTGTATAGTACTAAAAGCTAAGCTCCACAACCACAATACCACTATTGCGCCACCAAGCACCTTTGTCGAAACATGAGACAGACACCCTGTGTCACACTCCCACAATGAACAAACAGCCCCTAAACAGCTCTTTGTCATTCCTCCACCACCCCACGATATAATGCACCATGGTTTAGTGACTCAATAATGATCCTATTTATTCTTTCACTCTGGAGACCATTAGAAGACGTACAAATTGTGTCGTTTTTTTCTTTCATATTTTTGTTTTGAAAGTCACCACAATTTTAAGATTTTCTTGTGATTCGAAGTTTGGGCTCTAGAGTTGAGGAATTCTTGTGTGGGGCAAATGTACCACGTCATTTATGTGACCATCCGCTCACAAAACGACATGTGCGTGCATTTTATTCACCTCAATTAATTGAAGATAGAGAAAAATGAAATCAGAAATCGGACAGTTCATTCTGATCAAGCCAAAACCAAATCGGAAAATGGCAGTTATGTACCATTTTTTACCAATTAAAACTGCATTCTTATTATATTAATGATGGCAGGTACATATCTATTTAGCAGAAGTACTTGACTGGTATTCAGATTTAAAAGCTCAGAAAAATGCGAGGAGCAAACTTACTCCTCGACGAGAAAGAAACTATTGTCTGCTCTAGAGAGTATATCAGGTTATAGTCCGGAGGCTTTAAACGTCTTCCGGTTGATGCTTTGTATGAAGAGCGTGCAGTTTTGCTGGGAAAAATGAATCAACATGAGCTTGCCTTGTCCCTATATGTTCACAAACTTCATCTTCCTGAGATGGCACTGTCCTATTGTGATCGAGTATATGATTCATTAGCCCATCAAGCCTCTTCAAGATCTTCAGCAATGTATACCTTACTCTATTGCAAATATATCTTAATCCAAAGAGAACAACCAAGAACTTTGAGAGGCGGATTACGAATTTGGTATCACCACACAACATAGGAACATAAAAGGTTGGTTTGCAGATACAGTTAAAAGTAATGGAGGTCGTGGAGCTAAGAAAATTGCTGCAATAGAGGTGGTAGATGGCTTAAGAATCAGTCAAAGTGGCTGACAGTAGTAGGAGTGATGGAGATGTTAGTTACTTGTGCCCTAAGTCTGCTGAAGACTTAGTCCTTAGAGGTTGTTGTTTTCTGTTCAATAAAATCCTAGTTTGTAGGGCATTAGTTTAGGTTGTTTTTCATTCAAACTAGTCTGACCACTTCTTTAGGAACAGCTAGTAGCGGTTGCTGATTTCTTGTTCAAGTCTGTTTTGTAAAGGCTTATATAAGCCGTGAATGTTGCTTTGAATAATGTATTGAGTTTATCTCATTCTTGTGCTCAGTTTAGATTTAGTCCTTTGATACCTAACAATCTGGTATCAGAGCCCCATTTCAGGGGCCTGGTAGTGTGTGAGTGAGTGTTAAAACACGAGGGAAAGTGAGAAATCAAAGTGTGTGAGATTAAACACAGAGTGAGTGAAGGGAAATGTCGAGTGAAAAAGAGAGTATGCTCAGTATCCCCAAGTTTGATGGGGATTATGAACACTGGGCCATGTTGATGGAAAATCTGCTTCGATCAAAGGAATGATGGCATTTGGTGGATGTTGGATTCACGGAACCAGCAAGAGGGGAGATCCTGAATGGAGCGCAGAGAACTGAGTTGGCAGATCTGAAGCTGAAAGATCTCAAGGTGAAAAATTATCTCTTTTCCTCTATTGAGAAGTCCATTCTCAAGACTATCCTCCAGAAGAACACCGCAAAGGAGTTGTGGGATTCAATGAAGCAGAAGTACCAAGGGAATGAGCGCGTTAAGAGGTCACAGATGAACAAGTTGCGCAGGGACTTTGAGGTTCTGGAGATGAAGAGTGGGGAAAATGTGACTGACTACTTCGGCAGAGTGATGGAGGTGGCGAATGATATGAGAAACCTTGGGGAGGATATGACTGATGTTAAAGTGGTGGAGAAGGTTTTACGCACCTTGACTGATAAATACAACTATGTTGTATGCGCAATTGAAGAATCGAAAGATATTAATACTCTTTCGATCGATGCTCTTCAGAGCTCATTGTTGTGTCACGAGCAGAAGTTGATAAAGAGAAGCAGCAGTGATGATCAAGTCTTGAAAGCAGTAGAAGAAGGATATAGAGGTAGAGGAGATCAGAGGGGAAGGGGCTCACTGCGAGGAAGTTTCAGAGGCAAAGGAGGTGGTCGAGGTAGAGGTCTACTTAACAAAGCCTTGATTGAATGTTTCAAGTGCCATAAGTTAGGGCACTTTCAATATGAGTGCCCTGACTGGAAGAAAGGTGTGCATTATGCTGAGCTTGATGAAAGTGAGGAATTGTTGCTGATGGCGCATGTTGAATTACATGAAGCAAAGCGTGAAGAGGTATGGTTTTTAGATTCTGGTTGTTCAAACCACATGACAGGAAATAAAATGTGGTTTTCAAGCTTAGATGAACAATATAAATCCACTGTGAAACTTGGGAACAATACTAGAATGAAAGTTATGGGAGAGGGAAGTGTTAGTATGTAGGAGGAATTACACAAACTATCATGCATGTATACTATGTTCCCGAATTGAAGAATAGCTTGCTGAGCCTAGGACAACTACAAGAGAGGGGTTTAGCAGTGCTTATTCAGAATGACATGTGCAAGGTATATCATCCTAGAAGGGGCTTGATCATGCAAACCGGAATGACTGCAAACAGGATGTTTGTCTTGTTAGCAACAATGACTTCCAATGAACCAACATGCTTCAAGGCAACCTCAGAGTAAGACTCTCACCGATGGCATTGCAGATTCGGTCATCTAAGCTACAAGGGGCTGCGTACTTTGTATTACAAGAAGATGGTGAGAGGATTGCCAATGCTAAAGACACCAACCAAGTTGTGTGAAGATTGCTTGAAGGGCAAGCAACATAGAGAGGCAATTCCAAAGCAGAGCAAGTGGAGAGCAATGAAAAAACTTCAATTGGTTCATGCAGACATTTGTGGACCAATCACACCTGAATCAAATAGCAAGAAGAGGTACTTACTCACTTTTATTGGTGATATGAGTAGGAAGACTTGGGTGTTTTATTTAGCGTTGAAGTCCGAAGCTCTAACTATGTTCAAAAGATGGAAGAGCTTAGTTGAAAAGGAAGCAGGTAACTTGATTGGATGTTTGAGAACTGATAGAGGTGGGGATTTCACATCGGATGAGTTCAATGAGTTTTGCAGCTCCAATGGCATAAAAAGAAAGTTGACTGCAGCCTACACTCTGCAACAAAACGGAGTAGCTGAACGGAAAAACATAAGCATCATGAATATGGTGAGAAGCATGCTTACTAAGAAAGGAGTTCCTAAAGAGTTCTGGCCTGAAGCTGTCAATTGGACAAGACATGTCCTAAACAGAAGTCTAACCAGTGCTGTGAAGGATAAGACACCAGAAGAAGCATGGAGTGGCCTCAAACCTTCAGTGGATCATTTCAAGGTATTTGGTTGCATTGCGCATGTTCATATTCCTGATAGAAAGAGGACTAAGCTAGATGATAAAAGCATGAAGTGTGTTCATTTGGGGTTGAGTGAAAATACTAAGACCTATAGACTTTACAATCCGAACACTGAGAAAATAGTGGTAAGCAGAGATGTTGTGTTTGAAGAAAGTGAGAGTTGAGATTGGAGTAAAGAGAATTCAAGTGGGACAACCACTGTTTTGGTATGGGGAGATGATGAAGACAATGAAGAAGGAAGAGAAACAGATGAAGAAGAAGAAGAAGAGGATGGTGAGGACAGTGGTGGCAGCAACTCAAATTCTTCAGACACAGCACCGAGTGTGGAGCAAGGGAGGATTAGAAGACAACCAGCTTAGATGAATGATTATGTAACTGGAGAGGGACTGTCTGAGGAGGAAGAAGTGAACAACCTGGTCCTATACACCGAAGCAGGAGATCCAAGCTTGTTTGAAGAAGCTATTGGAAGTGAGAAGTGGAGGAGAGCAATGGATAGTGAGATAGCTGCAATTGAAAGGAATGAAACTTGGAATTTGACAAACCTATCAGCTCAAGCTATAGGTGTGAAATGGATTTACAAGACCAAATTGAATGAGAAAGGAGAAGTGGAGAAGCACAAAGCCAGATTAGTGGTAAAGGGATACTCACAGAAGCAAGGAGTGGACTACAAGGAGGTCTTTGCACCAGTAGCCAGATGGGACACCATCAGAATGATACTTGCTCTAGCTGCACACAACAACTGGTATGTTTTTCAATTAGATGTAAAAAGTGCATTTCTACATGGGAGATTGGTTGAGGATGTTTACATTGAACAACCTCAAGGGTATGTGAAAGTAGGACAGGAACATAAGGTGCTGAAGTTGAGTAAAGCATTGTATGGACTAAAACAAGCCCCTCGAAGCTTATTTCTTGAAGGAAGGGTTTGTGAAGTGTTCTAATGAGCACACATTGTTCACTAAGTGCAAGAGTGATGGGAAGGTATTGATAGTGAGCATATATGTAGATGATTTGCTATTTACTGGGAATGATGCTAAGATATGTGAAGAATTCAAGTTGTCTATGAAACTTGAGTTTGACATGTCTCATTTGGGGAGGATGAGACACTTTCTGGGAGTAGAAGTGGTGAAAAATGAGGATGGGATTTACATAGGCCAGAGAAGGTATGCACAAAAAGTTCTCGAAAGGTTCAGTATGTGGGAGAGCAACAGTGTCAAGAATCCAATTGTCCCTGGATGCAAGATCATGAAGAATGAAGAAGGAGCAAGAGTAGATGCTACACTGTACAAACAAATGATTGGGAGCTTGATGTATTTGACTGTTACCAGACCTGACTTAATGTTTGTTGTTAGCCTAGCTATCAGATTCATGGAGAAGCCTACTGAACTTCATATGCAAGTGGTGAAGAGGGCTTTGCGTTATGTAAAAGGCACTGTGAAATTAGGAATTCTTTATAAAAGAAGCAATGGCAGTGAGCTATTCGCTTTCTCAGACAATGACTATGCTGGAGATATTGATGACCGCAAGAGTACCTCAGGGTATGTGTTTCTCATAAGCTCAAGAGTTGTAGCATGGAGTTCAAAAAAACAAGCAGTAGTCAGTCTCTCCACCACTAAAGCAGAGTTCATTTTAGCAGCTACTTGTGCTTGTCAAGCTGTGTGGATGCAAAGAGTCCTTAAGTGCCTTGGCTGGAGTGGGAGCAAATGTACTATGATATATTGTGACAATTCTTCATCCATTAAATTGTCAAACAACCCAGTTATACATGGAAGAAGCAAGCACATAGATGTCAGGTACCATTTCCTTCGAGATCTTACAAGTGATGGAGTTGTGGAGTTAAAGTATTGTTGTTCTAAGGATCAAGTAGCCGATGTCATGACCAAACCTTTAAAGCTTGATGCATTTGTGAAGATGAGAAGTATGCTGGGAGTATGTCATGTGCCATTAGAGTAAACTAATTGCATCAGCTGCAATGTAGTTTAAGGGAGGAAATTGTTAGTTACTTGTGCCCTAAGTCTGCTGAAGACTTAGTCCTTAGAGGTTGTTGCTTTCTGTTCAATAAAGTCCTAGTTTGTAGGGCATTAGTTTAGGTTGTTTTTCATTCAAACTAGTCTGACCACTTCTTTAGGAACAGCTAGTAGTGGTTGCTGATTTCTTGTTCAAGTCTGTTTTGTAAAGGCTTATATAAGCCGTGAATGTTGCTTTGAATAATGTATTGAGTTCATCTTATTCTTGTGCTCAGTTTAGATTTAGTCCTTTGATACCTAACAGGAGATGCAGATGCGGACGAGTCTGGTGAGGAAGGAGGATCAACAATCATGCTTGATGGCTCTTGATTTGTTGAGCAGAAAGTGGGACAGAAAAAAAAATAAAAAAATCTCAATTTTTATTTTGTTCTTAATTTTTTGTTATGGAGAACTAATCTACTAGCTAAGACTAGGAGTGAAACCTTAGAATGTTTATATAATTTTTAATAGTTCGATTCAACAATGAACTTGAATGCAAATTCAGTTTTTAGTTGTTTAATTTTAATTTCTACTTTTACTTTACTTTGAATGTAATTTACTTTAATTGGTCCTAGCTATTTGGTTTCACTCTATTTTTTTATTTTTAACATTTGATTTGGGTCATATATTGACTGGGTGGACACCTTGTGTAACAATCGTACAAACTACAAAGGAAAGAAATAGCGAATTGTGAGAGTAAAATTTTCTCGCGTGTCAGAAAGAAACCATACCATATTTCCAGTTTTCCACCATATTGGGGAGTGACCACGTTTCCCATTTGAGCAGACAACACACAGACTCGATCTTCTTCCACTCACAAAAATACAGAGACACAATTCAAACACCCAAAAGACCATCTTTGGTATGCTCTGCAAATATTGAATCTTTGGTCGCTCAAAGGTGGGACCTTTTCATTCATCGTCTTCCCCGCTGTGTCTGCTACACTCCCAACACCGTTTATGAACACAACACCCTCTGTTTCGATACCGGTTGGTTTCCTATACCTCGAGTTTTGTTCCCTTTATTGAATCTCAAACCTCTCTGTTTGTTGTCTTTTGGGTTTTGTGGATTCTTATGCCCATATCAAAGTTTGACTATTTATCCAGTCATGCTTCTCAATCTGTTTTGTTTTAAGAACCAGTTAGAACTGGTCATCTTTATATGAGTTGATTCTGTATGTGATAGTTGTTTCGGAAATATTGACAAATTTTCCTGATTGTTTTGATACTTTGATGGGGTTAACAGTTGGAGCAGTAAGAGGGTGTATGGATCCTACTCTGAAACTCTCTATCCTGCTGTTGCTTCTCGGATTTGGTATGTAATCTCTTAAACAGTTCATTTCGTATATAGAGATTCATAATGTATGTATTGTGTTGCTTTTCAATTAATTTGAGTTATTGGGAAATTGTGAGTAACTGATTTGTGGTTCTTATGATTTATCTTCAGCTTATGTATCGGTGAATGCCTCAACTTTCAAGAATTATGGGCATTGTGAAAGAGTTGTTAAAAGATGGGCATTCTCTTCACTTGAAAAGGAAGTTAAAGAAGATAAACACACACTGAGGGACTTGCTGTTTTTCCTTCACATCCCCAGAACTGGTGGCCGCACATATTTTCACTGGTAATCAAATTGTTTCTTCACCCTTAAGAATATTACCTGGCATTGTTGAGGCATGTTGATCCATCTGGCTGTGTCTTCAACTTGCAGTTTCTTGAGAAAGTTGTATTATAGCTCTCTGGAATGCCCTCGATCTTATGATAAGCTGCGATTTGACCCAAGGTAACATCTTGCCTTCTTGTTTATGTTTATTTGGACTTCACAAGTCTGGCTACACTTGCAACTATAGTTTCTCCGACTTTGGAATCATCCAAGTTCAAGTAGTTTTAGTAACAGACAAGGGTGTATAGAATAAATCGAGATATTAAATTCACAAGGGTGTATAGAATAAATTTGTGTACGTTAGATTGATTTCAAGAAATGTTGAGAGGAATTTTGTCTTGAGTATAATTTATGTCTGGATATGTTAGAAGTTGATCCACTTTCTCAGTAGAAGGGAATGTTTGTCAACAATGCAGTGATGTACTTTTCTGATTCCAAAGTCAGCTTACTAGTATTGTAGACTGATGAACGCATGTAACAACCTAAGTGGCTAAGCATTGAAGTTTGAGTGTTTCCTAACATGGTATCCTAGCATTGAGTGGCATAGTTTCTGGGTCTGAAACCTCCTATCCTCATTCCTTACCTGCTTCCTGGGGGCACATGTTTGTTTGTTTGTTTGTTTGTTTTTTTATTTTTTTACTGTCTCCTACCTTTCTTTGCCTGTCAAGGTGCAGGTTGTGATGCACGCATTCGTTAATTAAGCTTTTGCAGTCTAGTGGTTTTCTAACAAGTAAATGGGAAAAAAACATATAGTTATACAGAGATAAAAAATGAGCCATGGGTTTTTGTGGAAAGTATTTTTGCTGCTTAAATCTACATTAAGGCTCGAGTGTTGTATCACCGATGTTTTTGTGTGGGAGGTAGACAGTAGCAGTTAATTTTTTTTGGACGATGTAGAAGCAGTTAAATTGGATGTCTTACAGAACTATGTTTTCTATCATATATATATATATATACTATTCCTAATTCGCATAGTTAATTGGTGTTAATATTTTTTTGGTGCAGAAAAAAGCAGTGCAGGTTGTTGGTTACTCATGATGATTATAGCATGATGTCAAAACTTCCAAGGGAAAGAACTTCAGTAGTGACGATACTTAGGGACCCAGTTGACCGTGTTTTTAGTTCTTATGAATTTTCGGTAGAGGTAGCTGCTAGATTTTTGGTACATCCCAACTTAACTTCTGCAACGCAAATGGCGACACGTATAAGGTCAAAGACTAAAGGAGTTAGCACATTGGACATTTGGCCTTGGAAATATTTGGTTCCGTGGATGAGGGAAGACCTTTTTGCCCGGGTATGTTTTCCTTTCAATTGCTTGGACCCAGTTAACCTTCATGGTCCCATAGCATCTGCACTTTGTGATATTTGTGCTAAACATATCATTGATTTATTGCTGCAGTATTTCTCCATAATTATTGATAATAATTTTTTTGAACAGAGAGAGGGTCGAAAGCTTAGTGACACATTTGATGTTGAGAGCGATGACCCATACAACATGGAGGAAGTTGTGATGCCATTACATGAATATATCAATCACCCTATAGCTCAAGATATTGTTCATAATGGTGCTACATTCCAGGTAGTTCATTCTCTTGCGGCATCTAGCAAATCTGTACTGTTTCTTATCTATTCAGTTAATTCCTTGGCTGCCCCACCAATGACCAACAAAAAAATGCTAAAAAACTTTGATCCAGTACTTTATGGTTCTGTCATTATGTTTTTGTGTTTATCTTGAAATTCTAATGCAATGAAAGCAGAATTGATTGAATTTCTTTTACAATGTTGACGGACTGTATGATCTTAAATTGGGTGCCATTGCAATGTTTGAATATTGGTCTGTATATTGAAATAACATCGAATATTGTGAGTTTTGGGTGGAGGTAGGGCTCAATTCAAAGATAAGTGCGGAAGGTGTATCTTCCTCTGTCGCCGAAATTTCATCAGTCTTCTGTCAAAATTTCAGGATTTGAAATCGTAGTACTGAAATCAGTAAATTGTTTCAAGATGCTTTATTGGCTTTTTTGGCATTGAATTCAGCTGATTGGTATAGCTACTCCTTGCACCATGGCTTTGTTAGTGTTTACAGACTTTTTTAGTTACAATGGAATAATTGTATAAGAGTAACAAGGTGGACTTATTTTCACCTTGCACATGATACTGTGTTGGGATGAGAAGATCACTAGTGACATTAATGATCCATATCCTCTTCTCAAGTATGTATGAGTGTTGAGGACATGAAGAAATCGAAGTAATGAAATTGAGTGGGTCAGGAGCATATTATAATATCTATATGTTGGTGTATCATTGATGAGTAATGTGTTACTGAAAATATCCATTGTATGCTTATCTGGGCTAGCTTGCTTCTTGAGTTTATATTCTTAGTTGATGTGCTGTCAATATTTTTTTCATAGCTCCTTTATAATATTTTCATTGTTCCTGTAAACAGGTTTTCTTTACACCCAGTGAAATTTTCATGTTGGTTTGATCATTTCTTGAAATTGGAAATTGGTACTTTTGGGTATATGCTTAGAACATGTCAATTGCAGTCACTGGGAATCATAGGACATGATCAATTGCAACAAAACCTTTATTTATCACAATATGGAAACTACGTCCTAGGTGGGAAGTTGGTAAGGGTACTTAACAAGTGGTACACAGTATGTCCTCTAACATGTTACTAAAGTAGAGGTTAGGAAATGATATTGGGAACGGAGAGATGGACACCCTTTCCAATTGCATAGTATTCATGGAAGGAAAAGTAAGGCTTTTCTACTCCTTGCAATATGGTATATCAATAAAACAAACATCTTTTAGTGCATATTATCCGGTTGTGCCCGGTGCGAACTCATAATTATGAATTTAAATGCTGCAGTCAATGTTTGTATTTTAGTCTCATTAGTTCGGGAGGAAGCTGTCCTACAGGAAGATCTTACATTTCTTCTTTTCATCTGACTGACTTTTGAGTACTACCGGATCCTGTCTATTCTTGGTAGTGGTCAAACTACCATTATGGCTATCATTAGTTTCTTTTTTTACTAGACTAAAAAGTTATTTGGTCAGTTTTGGATTTTCTTCAATAATGAACAGTATTTTGATTCACCAGTGGGCTATATAATTGATTTAAACTATTTAGTTAGCTTTATATTCGAGTAATATTTTGTTCAGTATTATATTGATGTATCGGATTACCTTTCCTAATTTTAAAGGTAGCAGGATTGACAAACAACTCCTACCAAGCTGATTCACATGAAGTGCGCCATTGCGTACAGAAGTATAAGCTTCTTGGTAAATATGTACTTCAAGTTGCAAAGGTAATAAAACCAAAATCTCAAAGTTTTCCATTCTGTTTTTCTTTGCAATTTCCGTTTCTCATATTAACTTCAGTTCTATCTTATGCTGTAAGTTGTGACCACGGTAGAGATTTGTAAATCTTGCAGAAGAGATTGGACGATATGTTATATGTTGGTCTAACTGAGGAGCACAGAGAATCTGCAACAATGTTTGCAAATGTGGTTGGTGCCCAGGTGATTTCACAGCTGAGAGGATCAAATTCTAATGGGGTGATCAATGCTGCTAACAATAAATCTGGTTAGTGTGGTGTCTGTTTGACATCATTTATCTGGCCTTTATCAGTACTGTTTCATAACAATCAAATGGAATTCGGTGCTACAAATTTAAAAGATGTGATGCTTTAGACTTAGATATATTAGCGTTACCCAAAATCGTGCTGGGTAGGACTTTGGGTAACATGTCACGCTGTCGATTTTTCCATTCTTTTGATAATAGAGTTAGCTTTTGACTGAGGAATGAATTTGGGATTTATCTTATTCTTCTACTTGTACTTCAGAGCAGAGCTACCCAGTTTCAGATTCCAAGTCCAATAATGGTGATCTTCAGGTAATTAACAAACGCCATGAAATGCAAATACTAGACATATGGGTATGGTTTTAGTAACTTTACTGAACCTTTTGTGTATATGACAGAGCAGCACCCCAGATGGAAAGGAAGGTGAGATCACTTCAACTGAAACAGGTGAAGCTGTGAAAGAAAATGTAAGCCATTTCGCATATTGACATGAGGAGAGTATATCAGTTTCCACTTATAGAATGTTGACTTTGATTCTCTCTTCAACCTTAGATGACTGTGGGAGACCTTATGGAAGCTTATGGAGACTGCATTTCTAATTTAAGGAAGGCCCAGACACGCAGGCGCACCGCATCTTTGAAAAGGATCTCGCCGGCAAACTTCACAAAGGAGGTAGCACTAATTTATTTTATTTTCCAGACTAGCCACAAATGATCTAAGGTTGCAAATTAATAGTGAGGCTGCAAATGATGTGTTTTTCTATTCACCAAAATGTGCTTTTTTTGCTTTGCACTTGTTCTCTACTTGTGTAGATGCATGCTATATCTAGAACATAGTTTGAAAGAGATTGATTTTTATAATATAATAATGATTTTACCTATTCCTCGTTTTTTCTTGTTGCCTTGTGACATTCTGTTGAAGCACTTAAATGTGCTGCCATGTTGAGTAGCTGTAGTTTACTCGTTTTCCATAAATCAGGTTCTCTCTTCCCTAGTTCTCTCTAACATTTTGACATGAAATTTACTACAGGCACGCCTCCAGGTTCCTGAGGTGGTTCGCGAGCAGATGAAGCAACTTAACCACCTTGATTTGGAGCTTTATAAATATGCAAAGGATATCTTTGCAAAGCAACATAAGAATACAGTGCAACCATCTGGTAGCTCAGTAAGTCTTTATTCAAGGCATGAAAATCAATAGATAAGTACTATATGTGTGGCATGATGTTTTTAGACTAGTCTTGTTTATGATTGTTTTTCAGTTGATTACAAGTAACTAGGATTCTTTTTATTTCAAAATTTGGCTTGGAAACTGAAAATGCCACTTTGATGGCTAAAGAAGTTGAGCCTTTCTTGTATCAAGATATTATAACAAACAAGCACCAAAATAATCTCTGAGCCACTGAATTCTTTGATGCATATTACTTTGTTAGTTTTTTTTTATTTCGAAGTGTGGCATTACTGTTTACTAATATGCACTATGCACACATGATCAATTCATTGAGCACGTTTTACTGATCTGTATGCCTTTGTCATATCACTTGACATGCTTCAAAGCATAGGTGCTTCATCTTACTTTTAATCAGGAAGTAGGTTTTTACATAACTGCTGGTGGTGCAACATGACTAAATTCCTTTCATTAAAATGTATTGTAACTGCAGGACAGATGGGATAGGATGTTGCAGAGTTCATATGGCACAGGGATAACATTTTGGAAAGTGGTCTCAGTAGGCGTGACTCTCGTTTTAATCCTTTCAATCTTTGTTGTTTTTGTTCATGCACGAAGAAGAACGTTGAAAATTAAATTATGATTGTATCTTCTTAAACTGTATGATCAGTCGTTAAGATTGTTTGGAAAATATAGAAGGAACCAACTGCTTTGAAACATGTCAAGTGTTTGATACAGTTTTTAAGAAATACCTGATTATTCCGAGAAACAATTGCAGTAAGAATGATACTGAAACAAAACATGCAGTTGGAAGATGATAGCATTTGCATGATCGAGAATAGGGAGACGGCGTTGAAGGGCTTGTATCTCCATAGACATAGCATTTAGCCATTTCTACAGCCTGGTTTGAAATTGGTAGCCATGCGATCTGTACATGACCAACCAAATCATTGGGGTTCCCATGTTTTGCAAGTTTCACTGTCAAACTTCACACACCGCAGACACTTGTATTTGACACATTCAACCACTTTAAAATTAATCAAATTCGAATATTTGAGAGTAGAAAAATAACAAGGAAACAAAGATACCCTTCTAGAAAAATTATAAAAAAAAGATCCAATCGAAGATTCAGAAAATTATAGTTTTTTTTCTCTGCTTGCTTCACGATTTGAATTTTGTTCCCTCGGAAAAAATTGATTTGGCCAAAAAAAAATTGAAATGGGAAGAAATAAAAAGGAAAAATAATGTTGGCCAATGATCGTCGGTGGAAGTGAGTGATAATAAAGTATGGAGAGACCCACATGTGAAACAATAGTTCCATTTCCCACTGTCTCTCCTCGTCGGCCACATTTTTTTATATTTTTGAATCTGTATCATAACCACCGACGCTACTTAATAATAGAGTTGTGATCCACCTCTCTATTCTTTTTTATTTTCCCATTCATTTGATCACCGATACTAAATAAGTGTAAATAATGTTCTTTATGAAACTTAGAACAATCTTTACTTTCTTAATTTAGTTACTCCTAAAGTATTCATCTATGGTTCTTTATTTTTTCTTGTATCTCAACCAAATTGAACCTCATCCTTAATTTTTTGTAAGGCAAACACTAGATTAACTACTTCTTTCTCATTTTGTAGCAAATAATTATTCAAAGTTATCGCTGTTTGAAATGTCTATCTGGAAGAAACTTGTGGTAGTGCACAACTATCATATGGATCATGTTCATCTTCAGTAGTCGGGTTCATGACTCCATCAATGATTTCTTCATCAGTAGGTGATTCCATCACTGTCTCATTTTCACTAGGATAATTCAGAATATCTCCTATCCTTGCACAATGCTCTCCTCATCTCATCGGTCAGTGTCGATTTTTTCACTCCTTTCAAATGAGACTCCATGGAGAAATAATGTCGAAATAATCTTAACAAGCTTCTATGTCGTTTTCTTTCTTCTTTATTTAATTAGAGTCATTTATAGGCACTACATTACCCCAAACTTGGAAAGTATATAAATGTAACATGACTAGTAATCCCGTTAGAAATAGATAAGATAGTCAAACTAGATAAGTTATTTAATTCAACTAGGAATACTAACAAAACTCTCGATAAATGAATAATTTATTCATTTATCGATAATATAATAATTTCGCTTAAGTAATAATTTTGTCTGGTCCTGACTTTATTCATTTATAGAGATTTATTGTACAATGATTTTATTTTTGTAATTTTTTTTGAACTTTGAAGGTAAATTTAGACATTAAGAGCATCTCCAACAGCTCATGTAAAACTAGAATAATTTTTATTTTAGCGGAAAAAACATCATTTTTTGGTTCCAACAGCTCATGTGAATGATACTCTATAAAACAAAAAGTGGGAAGAGAGAGAATCATTTCCTCTAAATCTATAGAATTTTTACAAATTTGTATCTTCATGTAAACTTTATTTCTTGCCTTTTTGAATTCATTCTCTTTTCTAAAACAAGAACAAATGTCAAAAAGTTAAAATAATTAACACGATATTTAGGGTTTGATTTGAATATATTTATATATTTCTATATTCATTAAATTATACTTAAACAATTAATTTCGTATAATAAAATAAATGAGCTGTTGGAGTTTAGCTCATTCTTATAGAGAATTTATGATTTTTTCCTCTACTATAGAGAATTAATACAAAAACTGTTGAAGATACTCTAACACTATAACAAAGTAACATTTTATGAGTTTTATCGAAGATGAATGTAACAAACTAACGTTTACTCTTCACGATCATCAACGTCCAAACACCGATAGATATCACATAAATCCGAAATTTCGTCAAATGTTAGTAAGGGATCAAAAATAAAAAATAAAAAGTCGGCACGTTGCGTAGCGTTGACTGAATCACACACTACTAGCATCAAAACCGATCTAGTTTTTTTTTCTGAATCTGAATCAGAATCAGATACACAAGTGAGCCCTCACCGTAACCCCACCCGCAGACGAACCCAACCCCCACCGAAACAAAGAGAATGAAAACCTAAAAATCCTTCATTTTCAGACAAAAGCCACAGAGCAGAGAGCCATCACCTCCTCCTCCTTCTCTCACTTCTGACCGCCGTCTCCGCTGACGTCACCAAGCTCCCTAAGCTTGAGGTCCGACCCCTCTCCTCTTATCTCTGAAATGTGAATGTGATTTTTTAGGGTTTTCAAACCCCAGGTTCTGCTTTTCAGCGTTCTCATTTGTCGGCGAAATTATCGGAAATTTCTGTCGAGTTGAAGTTTTCAATTGGTTAAGGTGTTTGTTTAACTGTGTATGTTTGTTGCTCTTGTTGTTTTGTCTACGTCATCATGTGCAAAAACCTCTACTGTCTTTGAAGCAGAGCACTGCTATGGATGCTTTGCCTTTGGACGACAACATTAACCAACTCTTGGAGCACTTTTACAATGACGATACCATTAAGGCTCTTGATTTCCCCATGGAGGACATTGATGCCACTGACGAGGATTGGAAGACTCAACTCCAGGGGCTTGAGCCGTACTATGAATCCAGCTTCCAGTTCCGCCTTTCCACTTCTGTGAGTTTGTTATGTTCTGCCGCACTAGTAGTAGTAGTGTGTTTTTGACATTGATATTTGAAAGAATATAATGAAAATTATTGTCTAATCATATAATGAATTGTTGAAGAATGCTAGTGGCCCTTGAGCCCTTTTGAAGTGGGAGAGTTTGAGGATAATGGACAGTTTACATAGGTGTATGCATTGAATAGGATATACCTCTGCAAATTACACATCCATTAGATTGGGTTTCCTGTTAGTGGTCTAATTTTCAGGGCTACGCTACTATTCTACAATTGAAACTGCTTCTAAGCAAGTTGAACATGTTCTTGACTGATGTTAATCATAGGGTGTTACAGAACAAGTGAGGTGGTTTGAAGCACATATCTAGTTTGTGCTAACACATGTTCTGGATAGTAGCTTTACTAGCTTAGCCATTCTGAATCTCTGAAGAGCATTTTTGTGTACTCCAGTGCTCATTTTCCAGGAGATTTCTATGAGACCAAGCTGCAGTCGGTGAGTTGGTGAGAAATTACTAGGAAGCAAAGTATTTTTTTTCTGGTATGTAGGTTACAATTTTGGTCAAAACAAAGAATCAGTTTAATATTCTGAATTCTAGATAGAACGGATACTTTTGCAAACCCGAGAGGTGCACAGAAGTATATTGTTTTCCTCACTCTGATATAGGAGTCTTTCTTAATGAGCACCATAGGTTTAGTTGGCATTCATTCGTCATAGAGCTTTATGTCATTGCAGAACATCTGCTTACTGTGCATGTGCATTTTATCTCTTTTTTTCTGAAAGGAGCAAAGGGACTGTTATCTTTTATTGCTTTGAAGCATGTGAAAGGTGTTCAATGTTTGCTAAATCGTAAGAACACCCTACCTCTTGATAATGGGTTGAAGGTTCTGCTAATTGAATGCAACCTCA
This sequence comes from Comarum palustre, assembly GCA_951800085.1. Classification (NCBI taxonomy): domain Eukaryota; kingdom Viridiplantae; phylum Streptophyta; class Magnoliopsida; order Rosales; family Rosaceae; genus Comarum; species Comarum palustre. The sequence continues at coordinate 7,858,665 of OX637582.1, read as the reverse complement.
GCTGACATGTGTTTGTAAAAAACTAACTTAATGCTTGGGAATGATAGGATACTTCATAATTGTTTCTTCAATAGCTCTATTTTATGTTTTTTTTAAGAAATTAGATTTTCAATTTATCTTCAATTTGTGACAAAAGCAACATAGGGTTCCTCATCACTTTCTTTATTTCATTCTGATTGTTCTTTATTTGTTGTCAGTATGAAGGTACCTCGGGTGTTACTGGTATAACCACCGGCAGCAGAAGCAGTCTCCAAAGCAATGATTACTTTGACCAAAAGCACTTGCACCTGATTCCAACCCATAGTCCGGTGTCTGTCCTTAAAAGCCAAAGTTCTGGCTCGGCTCAACACCTGAGACCCTTGGAGCCTAATTTCATGATCAGAGCCTCCGAATCCAGTTTCGTCAACCCGGTGAAGAAGAAACGTACACAATGCAGGCGTGCACGCCCTGCTAATTTCAGTCACCGGTTCACCTTCCCATGTGCCTTGTCCAATTCCTCTGTCTCCGACAGTTTCTATCATTTTGAAACCTTTCTGACTGAGGAGGTGTTGAATCCTGACAAGAGAAGACAGAGGAAAACGAATCCCTCCTTTCAGGAAACGGGTGAGACTAGTGAGACCAAAAAATGTGTGGAACCAGGCGAGAATCGAGAGACTAAAAGATGCACACACTGTGGGGTTACGAAAACCCCACAGTGGAGGGAAGGGCCACTGGGGCCTAAGACCCTCTGCAATGCATGTGGAGTCCGTTACAGGTCTGGCCGCCTCTTTCCCGAGTACCGCCCTGCAGCAAGTCCTACGTTCGTTCCAGCGGTACATTCAAACTCCCACAAGAAGGTTATAGAGTTGAGAAGCAAAGGTTGCCAAGCGAGCCAGTGTGAATATTTTGATAATCAGCCCAGTAGGATCTTGTAGTGTTAGTTTTTTCTTTGTTTCGTGTTTGAAAATTAGAACAGTCTTCTTAGCATAGACACCTTAGAGACCTCTCCTGTCTCTGTTCTTTTAATTCCATTCTATTCCTATTTAATTTATAAGTTCTTTGTGTACATTGATAGAATAAGAGATGTTTAGGATGTAGAACAGGAAGTAGACAAGTCCTTGACTGAAGGACCTAAAACCTTGTTTAGGATGTTTTCTTCTTTGTGTTAATGTATCTTCAGAGCAGATTTGGTCAAATGTTTGGGATTGATATCAAGCTAGCTTCACATGGAGTTCCCTTGTTAGGTGACCAACCAGTACTGTGGATGTGGATCTGTTTATTGAAATAGGCCATGTCTTTTCACCGAAAAGAAGCTGTTTCCTAACTGGCTCAATATTACAAAGCAGCTATGCATGTGCGCATTATTGAGAAGAGTTGAATTGAATTGATGCACTAACCACCACGTCGACCATTCTAAAACACCAATCCATTTCGTTGTAGCCGACACCTCTAGAGAAGAGAGGAGCCACCGTGATCCCGATCTGCCATAGCGCGGCGGAGTTCATCTCTCAACTGCCCCAAGGTAACCGCTGGAAACAATATGCTGAGGTGCTCAATAAAGGGGGTGGTAAATCGTTTGCAAGATGCTGAACTGCACGAAGACACTGAGGTATGTGTGACGAATTGTCACAAATGCTAACAGAGCATATGAAATCAGCTTTCAGATATTTTCATCATTGTCCATGCTCCTGCAAGTATTCTGAATTGGTCCACCCAATGATCAGTAAAAGCACCAAGGCCCAACTAATCTGGTTTTATTTGAAGTGATGGGCTTCGAACAAATTCTTCAAGTGGGGGCTTTTTACAAATGGGTGTTATTACTTAGAGAAAATTTTTGTTTGCACAATATAATTTGTCATATTAAGTTATATGTTTGACCATCCATGTATCAATATTACATTATCTAATCTCAACTGTTCACCTATGTCGTGTCCGTATATTGAAGATACTCTGTACTTAATGGGATGTTCGTTTCACAAGATAATGGTAGCTTAGGGGATGCCATCAAAAAATTCATTTATTTGACAACATGAATGGAGTTGCTCTAAAGGAGTCAAACGCTAATTTTTCACAAGTGAATTTTTTTGACCAGATGATGACCCGTGGATTATCGAAAACAAGTGATTTTTTCCCATAGCCATATTAAAATACATCGATCATTTCTGACGGTTGAATTTTTATTTTGTTAAATTTAGCCATTGGAACCACAATGTGTCTATTGATGTGGTATAACTTATTTAGTATGTGTATATGCAAGTGTACATCTTTATGAACGTAATATACAAAAGAAATTTTTTTTGAAAACCTTATGAAGTAGAATGTAATCGATATGATGAAATAAGACTGATTGTAAGATTGAAAAATCACGTCAATGTTTAAATTTGTTTTTAAGTTTAATATGACCCGCATGTTGTTATTATCTAGTTTATTCAAATAATTGAATATAACAAAATTTTTCATTCTAGTTGGGATTTGGGAATATATATATATATATATATATATATATATATATATATATGACCCTTCTACTTAGGGATTCTTTTTTGACATATATATGACTCTTCTACTCAGGGATTCTTTTTTTGACATGTATAAGGGATCGGAGATTACACAAACTTTTTATCACATATCAACATCTCCACCATTCAATATTTAGATGCATATATGTAGATTATCTTTACAAAATTTCATATAATTTGGTGACCATTAAGGCTTCGAACTAACTGAAATCAATTGACGGATCAAATCTGTCAAACATGAATCATTCATGCTTTAACTTTTAATTAACAGTTTTGAGGACCTTAACGATTACCAATTTGAATGAAATTTTACAAAAGTGATTTACTCATATAGAACAACATAATAAACGGTGAAGACGTGATTTTGTAATCAAAATATTGATATAAGCTCTGATCCCTCATATATGTCAAAAAATAGATCCCTCATTGGAAGATGGTTGTATATATATATATATAAGGGATCCATTGAGGAAATTTTTGTTGAGGACTAGTTGAGGGTTTTCTCCTTAATAGTTTATGATACCCACTTTTCAATCACATTTTTCTATCTTAACCGTTCAGTTTATATGTCTATATAAGTAGATTACTTATACAAATTTTCAGTGCCTAACTTTTCTTAAGGATGCCCTTACCTTGAGTTTGGTAAGAATTTCTTGAATTGGTCAACTTTTAGATCATATTTTCTCATCTTAACCATTCAGTTTCTAGATATATATGAGTAGACAATTTCTGCAAATTTTCAGCTCATTTGGTGATCGTTATGGCATTAAAATATTTGATTTATAGAGAAGAACACGAACGGTTCCGATTGAATAGATTCGATTCATTCATTGTATTTATACGTTTTCAAGACCTTAACGATTACCAAATCTGCTCATGAACGGTTAAGATGAGAAAATTTGGTCGAAAAGTGTGTCAAAATAAGGAAATTCACACCAAATTTATGATAAGAACATCATTAGCCAAGAAAGCTAAAAAATGTTTATGAAAATTAAATAATTTTTTTTCAGCCTCCATCCCTTCCAACGCTTAAATACATCCCTCTAACGATCAAACATTGCCATCAGCCTCCCCAAGGCAGGCCGACTGCCTTACCAACAATGATTATTAAAATTAAATGGATTTTAATGATTTTTTTTACAATAATTGACCAAATGGTACTAATTTGGCTCTCCATTAACCCATTTAATGATTCTAAAAAGAAAATGTCTATTTGAATATAAGGTGTTATTACTTATACCCAAATGAACAAATCTTTCTTTAAAGTCTTGACACACATTATTATTTAAGAACTATTTTCCCCTCACTCTTTAAACATGTATAGAAAGTGAAAAAGTTGAAGATAAATGACTTAGCCGGAAACTCATGGACTCCGGTCACCAGAAAATCACCGGTGACCGGAAAATTGTATTCCGCCGGAATCTAAAGTATACTGGAGTTAATAAACTTCGATTTGAAGTATACTAAGGTTAATAAACCTAGATCTAAAGTATACTAGGGTTAATAAACTTAGAACTGAAGTATACTGAGATTAATAAACTTAGAATATGTAGTATACTAGGGTTAATAAACTTCGATCTGAAGTATACTGGGATGAATAAACTTAGATCTGAAGTATTTGGTGTTCAAGAAAAATTGTATTTTCCCATGAGAATAAATTTACTATATCCAGTAACATATTTATTATCTTAGTAACATCTTTTGTAAAAATTTATTACCCCAATAGAATTTCGAGTCGGTCGTTGGCTCGCTTACGAACCAGTGCAGTAGAGTCTCTAGGGGTTTGCAGCCGTCACTGTCACAGAGGATCTCACTTAACATCATCATCACCTCGTCACAGTCGGCCTCCCTCTGCTCGACATCACCATCGTAGAGCTCCGATCTGCTTTGGATTTTGGTTCCTAAAACGGAGCTCTTAATCACTACTCTGGACTACATCGACGTGCTGCTGGCGGAAAATTAGCTCTGACGACATCGAGCAAGGACGAAGTCCCAGATCCGGTTGAAACAGCGACGTTCGTCTGTCGGTCGACTCGAGACCCCATCAACATCGAGTAGGAGCGTCACCGTCAAGCTTTGGCGATGTGGAGGTTGACAAGATGAAACACAGAGAGAGAGAGAGAGAGAGAGAGAGAGATTCAGAATAATAGATCTGGAGAGTGAAGCCGGAAGAAGCTTCACTGCATCTACCTTGGCCACGTAGGAGAAGATGAGGCGGAGGGCGTCGCCTACACCAACGGTGAGTGGCCGGCGGTCGAATTCCATATCGACTGTGAAGAGAGACAGAGATGTGAGAAGCAGATGTGAGAGAAAGAGGATCGAATTTCAGATCGGGTAGAGATAAGGGAGATGTAGTGGTTGGAATTGAAATAAAAGTATAACTGTCATTGTCTCAAGATTCTCAAGATTAATTGGAATAGGCTTAGCAAAAATGTTTTCATTGAAATAAGACATCATTTTGCTGTTTTTGACTAAATGGGCATTTGCCCTTTTTTATTATTTAGTAAAGGCCAGCAAACAAAAGTCCATGAGAGAGGCCCATATATTTGGGTCAAAAAAACTGGATATTCCAGGGTTTATTACATATGAACGACGCCGTTTGAGCAGAGCAAACCAGAGAAACATGTTGTCTCCAACCTCTCCTCTTCGCCCTGCACCGTCGCTATTTGAGTCTGTTTAATCCTGTCTGTTTGATCAATTCATTAAAGATCGGACGACTGTCGTCATTTCGTCCTGTTTCATCTCGCAAGCGTATCTCACACCTGAGCAATTTTTAGAAAACCTGAGTCCTTCCATAAAACCATTCCTCTTCGGACCCAAATCCAGTAGTGAATGGGCCTCAAAAGGAATCTCACTCCAAGGAAACCACATTTGAACCTAAACCTTGAACAAAACTCAACGTACACGTTTTGGAACCCAGCATTTACAAAGTGCACACATTAGGCCGTCGACGTACGCCAGTGCTTGCTTACGCTAGATACCACCCAGGCCAGTCACATTATGTGCCTAACTTTTCTTAAGGATAGAATAAGTGTTTTCAGATCTGATTACATCTGGATGATGAATGACTACAAATACAAATACAAATACAAAAACCGGGATAAGGAGGGGAGGAGGAGATAGAGAAATTTAACTGAGAGGGTTTCTGATTCTTATTAGCTTTTCAAAGTCTGCAACAACAATGGATAGAAGAGAGAGGAGGTAGATGATGGGGTACTGTGGGGAAAGTCAGTGAAGTGTGTCAGCCCATGGTTGATTGAGCTGGTATCAAATTTTCCCGTTATCCACATGGCGCCCTTTTCACCGCCACGGAAGAAGTTGCGTATCCCGCAACACCCAGACTTTACTCTTGACATGGATCAGAGGAATGGAAAATGCTGGAAATGGACTTGGTGCATCAAATAAGACAGGTCCATTAAGCATATTTGCTTAGTCCAGTGTGACACTGAGCAAATGATATTGCGCTCGATGAATGTTTAATGTTTATTGTCTCTTAATTACCTAGGAGAAATGGGATATTGGACACCTATTCTCTCATCTTGAGTTCATTTCTGTGTTAATGTACATGTTCTGCTAAATAAGTAATGCCAATGGTGAAAATTCTTGCTTTTAATATCTGATCTGGAAGTGAACTATTTTCGTATTTAAGACTCACACTGTAGTTGAAGTTTCCACTTGCTGTCATTGGTTTAGGGATTTGAAAGATCTTGAGCACATCTTCAAAGTTTGAGGGCGCGTTTGTTTAGGCTTATAGAAGGCTTTGCTTTGAAGCGAAGCATCTAAATATGTTTGGTAAGAATGTAAGGCACGGGCTTCGCTTTGAAGCACTCGCTTTTTCACTCAAAAAGCCGAATCCGGCCGAACCCTACTTCTAAAAGCCACAAGTTGGCTTCCGAGCGATGTATTGTAACGCATTTTAATGAAATTTTGAAAATACCGATGGGTACCCTCCCTCACTTTAAACAATTACACAACCAATCTGACTTTTCTCTTCCTCAACTCAACTCTGTCTTCTTTCTCTGGCACGATGCTCTGGGACGATGTCGTCCTCCTGATCCTGTTCCTCAGCCTCCTCTGGCACCCGAACTCGCTCATCGTGATGCTCGCCGCCTGGCTCTTACACTACTTCCTCCACGACAAGCCGCTTGTCCTCTTCGGCAGCACCGTCGAAGACCGCATTGTTCTGAATGTTCTCAGCGTGGTGACAATTGTACTTCTGTTTCTGACGTCGACCACAACGGAGATCCTGATTGGGCTGCTGATCGCAGTGGTGGTGGTGGTGGTTGAGATGCACGTGATGTTGAGGAAGATAGAGGATTTACACGTCGATGAGGACAACGCTGGATCTTCAGCTTATTGGATATTGGGTTGGAGATTTTAGTTATTTCTTGGCGTAATTTTCTCATCCTGTGCGTATGTAGTTTTGGGTTTGATTTCATTTCCACTTGCTGTCATTGGTTTAGAGATTTGAAAGATCTTACTTGAGCACATCTTCAGAGTTTGAGTAATTTTGGAAGTTCAATAACACTGCGTGAATCTTGACAACTGTGGAGTATAAATGGAGTTTTTGACATTCATAACCAGATCTCTCATAGAACATATATGTTTACACATTCCCACTCGATGATATTATTGCTCTTTGGGATTTCATTTATGAAATACAGAGGTTCTTAGTTCAGTTAGTTGGCTTCCTGGTGTGCATGTTAAGGTTTTCTTTATGATATATATATATATATATATATATATATATATATATATATATCGGATCTGAAGCGCACGTCCTCACTTTGTTAAAATGTGCACGGTCTGTGTGTCGTCATCTGCGCCGTCGCTTCCTCACTTTCTCTTCCCGCTACATGAAGATGACGACACGTGACCGTCCGCACTTTAACGTGCACAGTGCGCTCTAGATCCGGACTATATATAAAGCTTCTAGCCTAGTACATACATGTGAAGTTCCAACAAGAAGGTAATCTTTGTTTTTTTGGTGTGAGAAGGTAATCACATTATGCTTAAAAGTTAAGCTGTCTGATATGTGAATATGTGATGCTCTAATACATCTCCAACAAAATGACATAATTGCAATACTGAAAACACTTATTTGTTCTTGCTAGATGATTTCATTCAATTCGCTTTTATTGTTGTTGAGCATGCATTGGCACATAATGTACCTACTGTGCTACAGTCCTACTGTTGTTGGGTGTTGCTTCCATTCAAAGTGATTGACAAAAAAGAGACGTAATTTTGCCTGTTGTAGCCAAAGAATACCAAACAAACTTATTATAGAAAATTGTTTTTAGAAAATTGTTTTTAGAAAATTGTAAGACTTTTCCCTTTTGTCCTTCAACATAGTAGAATTACATGAAAATGACATCTCAACTGTTCCAACATGAAAAAGTAGGATTTCCATTCAAGTTCTATCTATGACACTCAGCTTCCACTAAACCCTCGACTGCTTTAGTATATTTTAGCACTTTGATGTAACCGAGTAGGGCGGTCATGAGATGGGATTCATGGAATTTTGTCCCGAAAATATATTATCGAGATGAGTTAGATGATATTACATTTTTAGAAACGTATCCCGTACAGGATGATCCCGTTCGGTATCAGAACGGGACTGAGATCCCACAACGATAGAAAAAAAAAAATATATATATATATATATATATAAGAGATAAATTAAACCTAAATTCTTAAAGAAATTTTATATCTATTTTTATAAAGTCAGTATGAATTCATATGAGGATTTTATTGTGTATTAATTTCTCATATATATATATATTCTATTGTGTTACTTTTTTAATGGTATAATTGTCCTAGTTCTAAACTCCTAACTCTATATAAGTACAAGACGAACAAAAATTGTAAAAATGAAAAAGGAATCAATAACCAATTATTTAAATGCTTGTAATTTGTATCTAACTAATTAATTAAGATCTCGAGAAAACTCTCAACTTTGAAAAGTCAAAATAGCTTCAGTTATCACTACATAGCTTCGTTATGGCTCAGAATTGGGTATACTTAAAAATGGTTCGGATTCAGCTCGGTCTGGTCCGTTTATATTTTAATTAACCATTTTACCCTAATCTGATTTACTAATTACCATGTGATTTTGAGTCTTTGACCGAAGTGCTCATATCTCACTCTCGACCACCACGAGACATTTCTCACTTCCCACAATTCTCAGCCTCACTCTTCACTCTCTCCACCTCAATCTCAATCTCCATGACTCCACCTGCTCTTCACTGGCTCACTCTTCCTTCTCAGTCGATTTTCTTTTCACTCCTTTCTCTCACAATCTCGTCTTCGCCTTCTAACTTCTCCAGTATCGCCTAAGTTGCGACCAGCACCAATGACCCAGTGCCGCCGATTGGGCCTGACACCACAAGCGGCGGAGGTATGTCTCTCTCAATCTCTCTGTTTGTGGATTAATCAACTATGTTTTTGACTATTGTTCTATCATATGGCTGAATCTAATTACATTGTCCTTTAGTTTTCGGACTTGAGGAAAGTAGATGCATGATGTCTCTTATTATCTTGTGATCTTCTGATGTGATGTGATGTTCTTTTGTTGTGGGCAAATTGTCATTGAAAATCACTATGTTTTCCCTAGTAGCTTTCATGTATTCTCTCTTTGGGTATGATCATTTTCGCTACAAGAGGTTCATTCTTTTAAGTATTTTCTCATAGAGGTTCAATTCTTTTAGATGACCCCAACACTAGTTCTAGTGGCCTACAGCTCTGAGTAGATAATTATATTGCTTTCCTATTGTTTTTGTTTTAAGATAGTGACTTAATCAGCATATGTCATTTAAGTTGATTGATGCAACCATTTATATTTTAGAAAAACACATATTTTGATAGTGACGTAGTCAGCAAGCTATGTTAGTCCATTTCATGATTTCTGATTATCCAAAATAAACATCTACAATAGTCGTTCTCTCTTTGATTGTTGATTTAGTTAGCTGATTATAGACTTGCTAGTTACTAGTTTTTCTGTTGTTTTTTTTCAAGAGATTCGAATCATGGCTTCATTGAACTCGCCCTCCAAATCATGTGACAACGTTGGTAGTGATTCCAATTCAGTCAACTCTCAAAGCTCTCACAGTTCCGGTTCAAAAATCATTGTCACAGCTCTAACAGATGCTTCAACCTCAGTTCAACTCGAGAAAAATAAAAAGAGAAAGCACCATGTGTGAATTAGAAAGAAGTTGTTAGGGCTGCTGGAGATGCCGAAGATGATGTTGAAACTGAAAAACCTGCAAGGTCATGGGTGTGGCTGCACTTCAAGAAGATCAAGAAGCTTGTCTACGGGATGAAGGATGGTAAGAAGATTCAAATTGATGAGAGAGAGAGAGAGAGAGAGAGAGAGAGAGCTCAGTGCACTCATTGTGGCACTGATCTTGCGTCTGATAGTGTTGGGAATGACACTAACACTATGAAGATGCATATTTTGAATGTGTGTAAAAAATATCCAGGAAGGTTGTTGGGAAACAGTGGCAAAGAAAGTGGGCAGCAAGTTCTTAGTACTAGGGCTACTAAGGAGTTAGTGATGGTTAAGTGGAGTCAAGAAGGTTGCCGGAAAGCAACAGTAAAGATGATGGTTATGGATGAATTGTCTTTCAGTTTAATCTAGAATGAGGGCTTCAAGTATTTTTGTAGGAATGTTGTGCCTAATTGGGATGTACCTTCTAGGAGGTTGATTGTGAAGAAGTTTTTGCCCTATGTATAAGGCAGAAAAAAGAAGCTTAAGAAAGAGTTGCAAGGACATTGCTTATCCTTCACCACTGATACATGGACATCAATACAAAATATAAATTACATGGTTGTGACTGCTCATTTTATTGATTTAGGTTGGAAAATACAGAAAAAAAAATTCTAAATTTTAAGGTGATTCCTAACCATCAAGGAATTAGCATAAGGAAGTTGGAGGAGTGTTTGCTTGTGTGGGGACTGGAGAGGGTCTTGACCATTTCAGTTGATAATGCAAGTTCAAACAAGGTGGCGATTAACTATATATTAGGGAGATGTTGGGATAGGAGAGCCACATGTGCTAGGAGGCAAGCACTTTCATGTGTGGTGCCTTGCGCAAATTATGAATATCATTGTTAGGTCAGGTCTTGAAATGTTGGTGGATTTGATTTCTTCAATTAGAAACAAAATATGATACGTCCGGAGCAGTGCACAAAAATTAGATGTTTTAAAAAAATGCATTGAGAAGGAGAATGTTGAGTGTAAGAAGGTTTGCATCATTGATGTTGGAGGTGGAACTCGACTTATCTCATGTTATCCATGACATTAGAATTGAGGAAGACCTTTAACAGATTGACGGAAGATGACGACCGTAAGTATGAGAAATATTTTGATGAGGATGAAGACATCAATATGGAAGATGAGATGACTTTAGTGAAGTGAGTCTTCAGGATGACACAAATGCAACAAAGTAGAGCTGGGCATAATCGGATCGGGCACGGTTTAGGCCCAACCCGAAACCAAAACGGATTATTCAGATTTCAGAATTTCTAATCCGATACTGGATTGTGAACACCTTTACTTGAATATTCGGTTCGGGTTCGCGCCAGTTTCGGTTTTGGGACGAACGACGCTGTTGAAGACGGAGGTGGGACGAAGGTGAACCATTCTGAATCGATATTGCTTGGTTCGATTCGCGCCGCCTAGTCATCTTGATCTCGCATCCGTCTGTCTGTCGCCGGATCTTTGGTAGCCTGCCCATTCGACGATGCTGCGGAAAAGGTGACAGAGGTGGAGGCAATGATGGTGAAGATTGAAGAGGAGGGGAGAGGAGGGGTCAGCGGTTGAAGGATTGAAGAGGGTGAGGGCGGCGGCGATGAAGAGAAGGAGGATGAGAGGAGGTGGCAGAGGGTGGTGGTTGGGCACCATGGGAGAGAAGAAGATCGAGGTTTTCTAGTTTTGGAGATAGGAAAAAGAAATTTAGATCGAGTGAAGAAGAGGAAGAAGTGAGTTTTTTTATTTATACCAAGCAATTCAGTGTGGGAAGGTACACCATAAGAATTTGTCCAAACTAATAAAAATGTGTCATGCACGTATTTTTTGTAATTTGCTATAATTTTAATTAAAATTGGGTCAGAACGGTTTTATCCTAGTCGGGTTAGGACAAACCCGCATCTGAACCTGTTTAAACCGGGTCGGGTCTGTTTTGTGACTTTTCTTAACTGATTTATTCAGATCGGTTAACTGATTCAGTTTTACATTCGGTTTTTTCAAGTCGTTCGATTTTTCTTTCAGATTTTACCCAGCCCTACAACAAAGAAATAGAAAGGCCAGGACCACCGGTGAAACATGATTGGAAGAAGGCTGACTTATATGCAATTTTTGAAAATCTTATTTGATGAGATAATGAGCAATGCCTCAAATCACCCATCTTCATGAAAAACTTTTCATGAAATAGTTGACATAAAGATTGAAATCCAGAATTTGCTTACCAAATTCACACCTAATATATGCACTGTTGGGTCAATTAAAAAGACTTTGTTCCATACGGCTACCAATATGAAGCTTAAGTATGAAGTACTTTGCTACACTAGATGACTACAATCAGCTTTTTCTCATTGCCTTGGTGCTAATCCCAATGTACAAAATGAGAAATTAAGAACAAATCTGCAGAGGTTAAGGAGCTTCTAGTGCAAAACCATGGCCAAAAACGTTGGGAATATTTACCTAAAGATCATAGCGTTTTTCCCTGCTAATTATTCAATCAACCTTGAATAATAAAAATGGACCCAGTAATCCAATCACCAATATCAAAACCTCTAATATAGATCAAGAATACCTATCCAATAGTTAAGGTGTCCAGGTTCCACGTTAAGAATGATTCCAACAAGAAAAATGGACCCAGTAATCCCATAATCAGTGTTGGAACAAAAAAAGAACATGACCTTGAATAATGAACAATGAATAACAAAATTGACAGAAATACCCATAACACAACCTACCATTTGATCCCATTCCGTAACAATAGTATACTGTACATATGACTCCTGCGCAGGCCATTTCCAACCCAAAGTTGGACTTATGGCTGTCAGTACCAATTTCAGATTTTGCAAACCCTAAGTAGGATCACCAACTCCTCATTACTCTAAAACAGCAACCTCCTGATCAACACGCCAATAATTGAACTCCTTACTTCCTGGTCCATCCTCATCTGAATTTTCCTTTTCCGTCACTTTTGATGTGATGTTTTTCTTCAATGGCCCAGCCTCCCCAACTATTCCTTCTTTAAGAGCCTGAACCATAGCCTTCTCCGTAACTTCTGGTTCTACACCAACAAATTCAACATCCTCTTCAAACAATGACGGTACAGCAGCTGATCTAAGGGTTGCATCACAGCCCTCTGACCCTTCACTCGAAGCATTAGTGGTGATTGGAGAACCATTTGGAAGTATAGATTCTCCTCCACTTGAAGGCAAACTAGTATCAGGTATCACTAGGTCAGGTTGAGTGGACGATTTCACATCAGAGTCATTGTGATCCTCAAATGGATTTACACTAGCACCACCAACTTGCAGATCAGACGATTCACCCCAACTTACCCATTCAGGCAAAGGCCTGTCGCCAAACAAGTCTTCATTGTCAGTTGACTCAAATCTGAAGAAACCCATATCATGTTCACCCGCTGGGTTCAGGTTTACAGCACTAACAGAACCACTTCCACTTGGTCCATTCAAATGGTCATTGCTGGAACTGGATGTGCCATTGGCTGAGTCTTTACTTCCACCCAACTCATCATCCTCCCCTACAACAACCTCATCATCACTGCTACTGTTTCCGCCATTCGCAGTCCCACTCAAGTTTACATCGTCCATCATGTCTGATGATGACGCATCCATAGATGCATTACCAGTTCTATCATCTTGGAATGCAAACCAGTTTGAATTTGTGAATAAACTACTGCAGCAAGGATAAAAGCTAATCAGCATTTATATTAACATAATTGATTTGGCTGATAAACTCTAATAGTATACAACAATATTTTCATACACTCCCAACACAATCAGCCACTTGAATTCATTTCATGAAGCACACAGATGGAAAATTCACCAGTGATATACAATGAAACACCACGGAAGAAGTATTCTGAGAGCACTAAATAGAAGTAACTAATGCCATGAAAGTTGTTCCATTTACATGAAATCCAGTACATAAACTAAAATGGATTTAGGAACTCACCTCCCATGGTCATCACTGAGCCTCAGGGATGATATGACAACTTCAGCAGATTCATCATCAAAGTACACGTCCTGCACACATATCAAACCACGTCATTCAGAACATAATAAAAAAACTAAACAATTAAAATGAAAAATGACCTAATTAACCAAAGATGTTTGGTAATTGTTTTGGCCTCAGAGCTCTACTTATGGGAAATTAAAAATTTACACCCAACCCAATACACCCACGAAAACAACAGAAATGGTCAAAATATTACCTCGTCATCTCGAACAAGAGTTCCATGGTCCTACAGCCAGATCAATCAAATCATTCATCCATAAAACCAACGCAGAGAAAGAAAAAGGTACAGACATTTAAAATAAATAAATACCTCTCCTGCATCCTCATTCCCATATATTTTATATCTAAAAGCCTGGCTTAGATTGTTTGCTAGCTCTGCTACATCATAATCTCTGTCGGTCATCTCTTCGTCATCACTATCCCTTGTTCTGTCTTGCAATGCAGTTGGCCGCCTGTACATAACACACATATAGAAGTGAACTCAAACATGAGATTCAACCAAAAAGAATTCAATACATAAAAGTGCAAGATAAGTAAGACCAATTAAATGTAGTTGACAGTTATCTGTCCATAAAGTGGAATAATATGAACTAAACTGTGGCAAAATCATCTTAGAAACGTCCTGTGACTGACAGGGGAAATAATTGTTTATCAGAAATTTTAAAGAACCTTCATCCAAACTAAAGCGTATCAAAACTAATTTTCATTACCTATCTGCATATGTTCACATATGACTTGTCTTCATAAGTGTATAATATACTTACCCACCTATGTCAAGTTCAATATAAAAATATGAAAATTGAACCATTCTGATTGTACTAAAATCATTTGTGATTGTGATAACAGAACAATTTCAGTCTTTTCTGTTAGGCCTAAATCATTTACATTTGTGACGGCAAGGCTTGATACAACAAAATGCCACCAAAAATGGAAAAATTGTGGAATAGCATAAACCAATGAACGAGAAATAAGGCGTTCACATAATTTATATAGTTGCTCAATTGCTTAACAGACAGACTGATACCAGTGTAGTGAGTATAATTTATGCTTAAGCGTAGTGAGTATAATTTATGCTTAAGCAAACTTCATTGTGCTAGATTTATATATGAATCATATATATCCAATTTCTAGATTATTTTTAGCAGGTTATAACAGACAGGCCCACCGTATAATATATTTGAAAAAAAATCTAATAAATAAGGTACCCAGACATAATGCCATACGTATAGTATATCTGAAAGAATCTAATAAATAGGAATCCCGGACATTCAAGGCTAAATATAACACTGTTGCTGCTTGAGCCTTTCATCTTATAGTTGCAAGACTAAACATAAACAGGCCATGGCCATAAACTAAGAAACAATGAAATTAAGTTGAACTCAGCACTACTGAAACCAGAAAGTAGCAAGAATATGTGTGCAAAGCAAATATGTGACACGAGCATACCCACAAGCCCATCGATAGACATTTTCAACTGAGTTGCGCTCTTGCAAAACTGTGGCTTGCCACTCATTCCATTCACTATTTTCCTAGAAAGAACCAGTAAAATAATTGGGTTAGGGATAATATAATGACAACCGAAATACAGTGAAATTGATTCATTGTTGAGATTCAACATACTAATTACATATCATCACTTCTAACATCAAATTATAACTGTAGCTAGTACCCATTAATAGGGGCCTTAAGGTACTCAAAACCCACAATTACCTGCAGGCATGCCTGAACACGGCTCTGGCTGTTTCCCAGCTGAATGAGCTTATTGGAGATTCGTGTTATGTGTCCAAGGTTTCCTGCCCGTGGAGTCTTTTTTCCCACTGCAGGTGATGTTGGCTACAAAATGAGGGAAAATTAAAATGATCAGATGATACAACACCAAGACCAATTATGTGATGGTCAATAGATGGTGACGTGCAATTCCACAAATACAAATTACATTCAAGTAAAAGCATGCCCACACTTCTCAATAACACCTCATCGCACAGGATAGAAATTAAAACATTCTATAAATGTGAAGTGACAGAGTTTAATATGGTGCACAAATCTACACGATAATAACCATCATTCATCCATCTATCAGCACAGGCATCTCTCTACCTTATTCATTTTGCCAGAAACAAGGGGATGTTTATCTGTTTGGAGGAACTTGCCCACTAAATCACACTCTCGAAGAAGATGGTCCACAATGGCATCACTCTTGCTCTCCAAACATGATAATATGATACTATCAACATGATGATGCAATGAATTATTGAAAGGATACCTGCATTTCATCAAATAAACACGGTACGTTGATCAGAAATAGATCTCATATAAAATATAATGATTACAACAGGTCTCTTGAGAAGCAAACATCAGGACACGGGTACAGAATGAGACATTCAAGAAGAGACAAACGTTTTATGAACAATAAAAAGAATAAGCACGTATTAGAGAAGAAATCAAGTCTAAACATGTGGATTAACCCAGTATGGAAAATTTAAATTGAAATAACTTACTCAAAGAAAAGATCAATGACTCGTTGGATGGTTCCCGAGCTAACCAATTCCTTTTCTGCGTCTTCATTGCCAGATCTCAATAAAACAGCAATGAATTCCACAACCTGAAATGTATGACAGTTAGATGTGCATAAAACACAAGGTCAACAAGTTGCATTAACCAGTTCTTTTTAACTCTGCCACCTTTCATTTTTATGGCATCCATCGTAACATAAGATTAACGGGTATGATCATCTTTCTAATCATAAACAGAATCAAAAGACAAAAGAACGCAGAAAATAAGCAAAAAAGCATCTTCCATAACAAAAGGGAGAAGCAGATTGAAGTGGATGGAGGCAATTGATCAAATGCTAATCAATCAGTCAAACTAAGTTGAGTGATAATTTTCTGTTGATGTGATCAATAGTAAAGGTGTATGCATGGACTAAATAGGCCACCGGAGTCTAGTTGGACAGTGGAATAACCTCCGGTACTCGGCATGAAATTAAATGTTAAATAAATAACAGCTTAATCAGCTCCAGTTGAAGCAGAAGTGGAGGGTATTTAAAGAATGACCCAACCAACCTTTAGACGATACTTTCCAAGTGGAGGCCTTAACTCTCCATATGTTGTCTGCAATATTTTCTCATCCGATGCCACGTTCAAGAGCGTAAGCAAGTCAACTGCACAACGTAACTTTAAATCTTGAAATCATACTGACAAAATACTTATCATTCTTTAAGGAAGCTATAGTGCAAGGCTTGAACAGATGACAGAAAATGCATCACTTAATTGATGAATCAAATAGCCCTTAGATTTCCAACCAGTTAATGAACATTAGTGATATTTTTACCCTACAGGTTATGAGCCACATTATAACTCAAGCTGCTGTGAGGCTCAATTACGTCCACCACCATTCATGGTCTGGATGATAGCCCCTTTAAAGTGGATATGAAGGCCATGTTAAATTGAAAAACTATAAAGCATGAACATTCAAAATGTGTGCTGGGAAACATACAGAAAAGAGCACAATTTAATGGCATATACAATAGCGTTATCATATAGTAAGTTTGGTTGGAAACTATGTTGCAGACTCACCTAGCTTTGGGAGCATTGCACTGACAGTGTCAGAATTAACAGGGATTGGAGACTCATACATATGCTGGCTCCGAAAAGAATGAAACAAGGGTGATGAAGCAGCTGATCTTTTGGGATCCAACAAAGATATGCAGACAGAAAGCGAGTTTACAAGGCCAGACTTTGAAGGTGAATCTTCCAATGCATGATCAAATATCCTTGTGACAGAACTGCAGAATAATAATAATAATAATAATAATAATAATCAAAACATTTATAATATGTACACAAACATAATAAAATACTTAACCATAAAAGTGGATCTCACTGCAGACCTTGGGCTAGAAAGTTTGGTGGCTAGGGCTGATGGGGCATTTCGAGTTATAGCAGAAAGTGTTTCTGCCGCATTAGCATGTACTTCAGGAGGATTCTAATCAAAAATCAACGAAAGCTGTTAGATGTACAATCTATGACAACTCCACTCAGATATATTCAAACATCCATCCGAACTTTTTAAGCAGATATACATTTACATGGTACCAACTAGTGTTCATTTAGTTAATCTCTATTATTTTTACCACAATATAATTAATCCTTACCAAAAGAAACAACTATAAGAACATACAGAACACCAACTAGAACTCAGTTAAGTCGAGAGCAAGCAATACACATAGACAGGACTTGTGCAATACTTTCCAGTATGTTATTTATCCCATTTTGGTTCTCTACTTGAGGTAATCAAATGGACAGTGACCAGATTATAAAAAGAAAACGGTTCTGCAATTTTACATCCGTAAATCTGAGTGTGGCTACTACAAGTACACCAGTAATGAACACTCTCACTTACAGATGGACTCAGTTTGTCTACAATCATCTCTAGCAGATTACTCTCTGCTAACCATTGCATCACATCTATAAAATTGGGATACATGTGGTCGTCTGAGCCAACAAGCCGAACCAAAACCTGTGCCATGAGAGCACCTCAGATGGACTCAAAATGAAACTTGTATGCATAATTGTCATCAAATTTAAACTCACTTCCGCAAAATCTACTCTTAATTACCTCCATGATAGATGTAATTCCTATCAAATCAACTAGTTGCCAGAAAACATCCTGATGGGCCTGTACAATAATTTCAGATCATCAACCACATTTCACAAAAACACGCCTCAAAATTATCATTCAATGAGCAATCAATTAAGGGAATACATAGTAAAGATGATCAATGCTGAGCCTAGTAAAAATAACTTGACTTCAGAAGAATTTGAAGGCAAACATTAGGGACTATTACAAACACAAATAGGACAACTACAAATATCTTGATTTGTCTTAAAAGATCAACAAGTGTCAGAACACAAGTTTGGTGCCAAATGTCATGATCAGATGGACCAAGAGCATAGGGCCCATGTTTAGCAGTAAACCACACTGAGAATCTACACAAAAAGGGAGACAAAAGAATACTGTGCATCTTCACGTAGACAAACAAAACAATCTTAACCATGTAGAACTCTGGCAATATGAAGATGCAGTCAGTTGTCCAATATATGCACAGCTCTGTTCCCACATTGACGTAATGGATAAAATCAGATAAACCGATAATTACTTACTTGAACATAATTCATAAGTGGGACTGTCTTCCGTATCATAAGGCATACAACAACCTACAATTGGCCAAAAATTAAAAAAGATAAAGCAATCTGTTTTGTCACCAGCACTACGAGAATGTTCCAAAGATCATTGTCGATTACCTTGCTAAAATACCCAGCCAGCAGGGCACTATGGGTACGATTTGGTTCCAAGAACGAGAAGAGTAAGTTCATGAGCTACAATCATAAGATAAGAAAGTATCAATTAGGCACGAAATTTTGGGAAATCAACTTGCTTATTAAATACAACACGTGATCATGAATACCTCCTCTTCCTCCACCAAAGTCTTTAAAATTACGTCAATTTCACATGTAAAAACCTCACATGCAATGAAGGGGAACCTAAATTATGAAACAAGATCACTTAATGAGATACAAAATAACACAAATGTGAAACTCTTTAGAAGTACATGCATTCAGAAAAAGAAATTGTAATTATTTGTCAAACCGAAAGTGTACTTGAAGGTTCGTTTGCTTTCAGCATCTGCAGGAGGCTCTTCAACAATATAACAGAGTAATTGCTCCACCTGAGCCCTATCCCGTAAACTGAAACAACAATTACAGAAAGGTATGAGCATATATCATCCACAATCATGTTAGATATAATACATCCTCCATACACTCCCAAAATCAGGAATGAATGGAGCAAATTCTGGTTTAAAATTTGTAATAAATGCAGAAAGAATCTTAATGTCAGGAATAGCAGCAATAGCCCAAAAGAGAGTTCAACAGGACATTACAAATTAATGAGTCGAGTGTTTAAGGCTTTGCATTCTTGGATAATCTCTTCTTCATCCAAAAGCTCTTCCAATGTAAAATTCTCCTTGTCTAGCACCGCCTCTACCTGTAGAAAAGAAAAACCAGATATTATAATGAGAAGACAGGAAAGTAGAAGCCTTGCAGTTTGTAAGCAAGAAAACGCACTAAAGTTCAATAATTTAACAGCGCTACAAGGAACCAGAAACAGCTACATAATGAAACCCTTGAAAAGCGAGCGTGGAAATTCAAAATAAGTAGTTTCCCTATCTTCCCTTCTGTGTCCCGACTTCGAAACAGAGTGTAATCACAAGTAGCAAAACCATCCAATTTGAGCTCAACACTTGAACAACAGTATATAATGCACTCTTAAATAGTAAAACCCAACCAGAAAAATTACAGCCCACAAAAATTGACCTTCCATTCAATTCATGTAACTAGGACAGCTAAGCTAGATCAGTACACAGCAAACAACATTTAAAATTAAACGAACAGTGTGGCTCAAGTGCTTAAATTAAGATTACATAACAAAATAGACTGAAATATAACTTAATAATAAATGAATTAAACTTGATCGAACAGAAAACCAGTCAATTCTCTCATAAAGAAAGCAGCACAAAAACTTAGGTTTTCGAAATTGAAGATGAAGTAAAGATTAGAGAGTTACAGGCGAGGAGGCAGAGAGAGATGTGAGCTTCCAAAACATGGCGAAGAGCAAGAGCAGAGCTGGGAAGTAAGAGCCGTCTTAGATCTGCGAACCCTAAGAAGAAGAAGCAGCAAATCTAGGAGAGGACCAAAGCGAAGAAGACGACGACGAAGTGGACTGGAGAGACGAAACCCTAGGTTTTGAGAAGGAGATCGATTAGGGCCGTGAAGATCGAGAGAGAAAAATGAGCAGTCCCCAAAATAAGCTGCGGGAGTGATAGCCTAATTGACAATCGGTGAGTCTGAGAGGAGCCGCAAAAGTAAAAATGTGTTGCTCCGGATTTTCCACATTTTACAACTATTTCAAAATTTTAATATCAGTAACTCATTTTTTGGATTCTATATTTAACGTAAATAAACTTGTTTTACTCAAAGTTAAATAATCTCGATTTTTTGGATTCTATATCTCGATTTTCGAATTTAAATGATATATTCTTAAACTATCGGTTCAACACACTTTTGGCCATGTCGTCACGTAAAAATGTTAACTAGATGATGTGGCAAATGTTAAAAGACTAACATAACTAAAATGAAAAAAAAAAATCAATTTTTTTCATTTCTCTCTTTCCATTAAAAGTCCTACAATTAATTAAAAAATAGTTACTATGTGGGAATCGTGATCTTCGATCAATTCTATACGTGACTAAAAGAGTCTGACCAAGATAAAATATCTCTTTGGCAGTTTATTGATCGAGATGTGATTATATCATGATGGTTGGGTATGGATTGAGTTGAAGATGATTAAACGTCCTGAGATGAGAATGTTTTCTGTCTGCCCTTTCTCCTAAGAGGATTCTCGACGGCGGCCAGATCTGACTGGTGGTAGCTCTGTACGTGCGATTGAGAGTATGATCCCTTCCTCTCCCTCCCTTTCTCTCTCTCGTCAAATCTATTGGGGTGATCGATGGTCCATGCTTTGGTGTTTCTTCTGATGGGGAAACTGATGGCGGCGTGGATACTCACTGGGTGAACCGGAATACAGGTTGTCTGCATTGGGCGATGGACTCCAAGGATGTAGCACCGGTGCTAGTGGAATGTTTGATGGTGAATGGGAGTGGTTCATTCTAGTTGATCTTAAACGGAGGGTAGTCGAGGTGTGGGAGCCTTGTGCGGTGGTGATTGATGGTACATGGAAACCTGAAGATTCCTTTCTCCGTCCTTATGTTGTCAATGTGAGTGAGGGTATGGAGGTGGGAGGGCAGTCTGCTGATGGTGGTTTGTTTGGTGGTTATGGTGTCAGTGACGGTCTAAATAGTGACGCTAGTATCTTTGGTGTGGAATGGGCTCGTTTGGGCCTGTTTTGGATTACCTAGGGTTTATGTGGAATGGACCTTGGTGGATGCAGCTGGGCTTGGGGTCCTAATTTAATTTTATTTTGGTTCGGGTAGGTAGTGATTTCATAGTCTTGATATTGTCTGCGAAGCCTAATTCACCTGTAAAATAAAAGTTTTTAACTGTTATAATGTGAGTGTACTTGAGATCTCGTAGCTTATACTTTGTCCAATATATGTTTAATAACTTATGTTGTATCTAGTATAAGACTTGCGATACTGCAAGACGATGTTTTCTGACGACCTCACAGCGGTACGTCGTCTCTGTACTACTTGCTCTGATTTGAATCGTATGACATTTGATAAAAAAAAAGGATGGCTGGGTCAACCTAATCGTGGTCATCCATCTGGTTCAATTAGTGTTGTGGATGAAATTTTAAAATTTAGGCCTTTACTCGACAGTGAGAACTTGTGTCTAGTTATTGACCCAACGGTGGATGTTGGCATACTACGTTCTCATCCCCGTCAGTATCGATGACGATCCTTCCCGAGGTACTCATTGTCTTCTCGAGAGCCTTCCCTATGACGGAACCTCTCTTCTTCCTTGTCGGCTTGGCTCCGACGGTGCCTATCATAAATTGATTATTAATAGATTATTCTTATTATGACATTATAAGAAAACAAATTATTTATATATCATTACCTGAGTGCGTTGGGGCGGACGCGACGGATTCCGACTCTATCGCCGATGATGATACCCTCGCAGAAATTAAATTTGTACCAAAAGGCACGAACAGGTACGCCGCTGATGGGGTCACCTACGGGGGCAGTGGATAAATCGGCGCCCCTGAGTCATCGATTGCCGGTAATGCCGGTATCAACCGCGGAAGGTAGAGAAGAGGCGGTGGCATCTATACCCCAGAATACCCACCCTCCGAAATAGTAGGGCCCGGAGTCGATGCCCTGTGTATCTCAGACATAAGTGGTGCAGACACCTCCGCCTGAGTCAGAGGCCACAGCTGCCTCAAGGAGTGAGGGACGCTCGGCTGCCTCGAGCGAGGGGCGTCCGACTGCATGGAGGAGCGAGTGGCGTCCGACTGCCCGGAGGAATGTGTGGCCCCCGACTGTCTCTGTGTCGGCTCCAGAAGAGACGCAAATAATTAGAAAATTAGAATTTTTATTAAATAATTAGAATTTTTAATTTGTACAATTAATAAAAATTACTATTTTAATACAAAAATGTACCAAATTATAAAAAATTAACAACATTTATTAAATACACCAATTAATATTTTAATATACCAAATTTATTAAATATACCAAATTAATAACAATTAATATTTTTATACTCAAATATACCAAATTAAAAAAATTAACAACATTATCACAAATATATTAAATATACCAATTAATATTTTAATATACCAAATTAATAACAATTAATATTTTTATACCCAAATATACCAAATTAAAAAAAATTAACAACATTATCACAAATATACCAATTAATATTTTAATATACCAAATTTATTAAATATACCAAATTATAAAAAAATTAACAACATTTATGCAGTATTCACAATTTCAATAACAAATATACCAAATTAACAAAAATTTCATATAATTCAATATATACATCAATAATTGAAAATAATTATATAGTTCAATATATACATGGAATCGCATCCCTTAATTGCTTGGGAGAGGGCAGTGGCTGTGGGAGGCGGAGTGAAGGCCGAGAGGGAGAGGGGAAACTGCTAGGGTTTTGTCGCTGGGTTCACATATATAGGAAGAATTATACACGACGAGATAAAAAAATCGTCGGCTAAAGCTATATGTTTCGTCGGCTATAGTTCCACTTTAGCCGACGAATTAAAAAATTGTCGGCTAGTTACAATACTATAACTGACGAATTTACCAAAATTCGTCGGCTATAATACTTTTTATACTAATTTATTAAATTTATGTCCAATTTATATGTTTAATCTTGTGAAACTAAAATCCGATAGTCAAATATCATCATTATGTTGAAACATGTGTGTGGGTAAATTTTCAGCTTGATCCCACAAACTTAAGGACTCGATCTGGACGGTCAATCTCGTTAGTCAAACCCCTAAATGCAAAGAAACGGTAATTTGACCGTCTAAATTACGTATTATGTCCGGACCTTCAACTACAAATAGTTTCAAATCGATGAGACGCAACTAGTGGTATAAAAATTATAAGAAAAATAACCATCGGAGATAGGGCGTCCTCTAGGGAGAAAGAATGAAAAAATGCATTGACCGCAACTATTGTCACTGAAACTTATCGGAATTACGTGATTTTTCAACCGTAGACATATTTCATCGTTCCGGTCATATCTTATTTCACGACTTTTTTTCGTTTGAAGCTTCTACTTATAGTTTGTTTTTGAAACGGAACATTTATTTAACACTTGGTAAATTAGTTATACAATATTAGTAGGCATATTTTGATTGTGATGGTCAATCTTGTGAAACTAAAATCCGACCGTCAGATATCATCATTATGTTGAAACGTGTGTGTGGGTAAATTTTCAACTTGATCCGAAAAACTTAAGGACTCGATCCGGACGGTCAATCCCGTTAGTCAAACCCCTAAACACAAAGTAACGGTAATTTGACCGTCTAAATTACGTATTCTGTCAGGACCTTCAACAACAAATAGTCTCAAATCGATGAGACGCAACCAGTGGTATAAATTATTATTTTATTTATTTAACTTTAGTCGACGAATACCCTAAATTATTATTTTCGTTGGCTATAGTATAGGGTTTACAGTTTAGCCGACGGAAAATTAGGGTATTCGTCAGCCAAGATAGTTTTAGCCGACGAAATACATCATAGTTCGTCGTCTAAAACTATCTTAGCCAACGAAATATGATGTATTTCGTCGGCTAAAACTATCTTGGCCGACGAAATATGATATATTTCCTGCGTAGCCTGAAGAATACATTACAGAACTCATCCACCTGAAAATTACATTCTTCTGGTCATGCTTCACGGTGTAAGGAGCTTGAGACATTTTTTTATTCCCTTCTTTCAACCATAAATGTCTTCGTATCTCCATTTTTTTAAGATCAATGCGCGTCTTCGGACCGTCTTTCGTATTTCCCTCCAAGTTCAGCACTGTTTCCACC
This sequence comes from Comarum palustre, assembly GCA_951800085.1. Lineage (NCBI taxonomy): Eukaryota > Viridiplantae > Streptophyta > Magnoliopsida > Rosales > Rosaceae > Comarum > Comarum palustre. The sequence goes on along the minus strand of OX637582.1, from coordinate 7,833,803 downwards.
ACACTGTCACACACATTCTTTTCTATGTGCATCACATCTAGGTAGTGTCTGATCAACAAGTTACTCCAGTATGGGAGTTTCCCAGAATATGCTCTTATGTGTCCAAAATTTATACCTGTCGGGTCTGTCAGGTATTGCCGCCACAATATTGGGATGAATGCTGAGCTGCCCAAAATCATACTCATTAAGCACTGCTAAAATTTCTTCCCCCGTCCATCTTCTAGGAGGCATACCGTTTTCTACAGTCCCATCAAATGCCTTGTCATCGAACCGTCATTCGTGATCATACGGAAGGAGAATACGGTGACCCAATCTGCATATCTTGTTGCAATGACTACTGCTCCCCTCATCGCTAAGGCACTCTGGACAAGCCTTGTATCCCCTAACAACGTTGCCCGACAACATCCCACAGGCAGGAAAATCATTAATGGTACCAACAACCATGGCATGCATTGGAACCAGTGTTCTAAAAGGCCCCGCCTAGCACCGCCTAGTCCCCGCCTAGGCTCTAGGCTGCAACAAGCCGCCTCGCTTTTCTTCAAGGTCTTTGTGCCAGGCTGTGGGCAATTAGGCGGCCGCTTAGCCCGCTTAATCGCCGCCTAGGGTTCAAAGCTCTCTGGCTAATTTTATTTACATTTAGCGGTGAAGTTGTTACATTGTGGGGAGCATGCGAGTATAAGAGTAAATGATGTTTTTAGAATTAGAAATATATGTGTTTATTGTTGTTGTTGCTCACTTTTACATGAAGTTATGCTAAATTTTAGCTATAATCTATTTTATAAATAGGTCTAACAAGATTTATGTTGAATAATTTATCCATATTTGACTGTTTTCAAATATTATAGTACATAAAATATATATTTTTAATTAATAAATATGAAAAAAGTAAATCACCTAGTCCCCGCCTAAGCTGTCCAGGCGCTAGGCTATGGGTCTTCACCTGCCACCGCCTAGCGCTTTTTAGAACATTGATTGGAACATCTCGTGCATGAACTTATCATAAGTGGGATGACCAACATCCCAAAAAAACTTAAGCTCTTCAATCAAGGGTCTCAAATACACATCGAGACACTTCCCTGGATAACCGGGTCCCGAAATCAACAAACCCAACATATTATATTCCTTTTTCATGCACATCCATGGATGAAGGTTGTATGGTACCAAAATCACCGGCCATACACTGTATTGAAGACTCATGTTACCAAAATGATTGAACCCATCAGATGAGAGCCCGAGCCTCACATTTCGGATCTCTGACGCAAAATGAGGAAACTCACGGTCTATATGCTTCCAAGCCTCCCCGTCAGCAGGGTGTATAAGGGTATCTTCGCCATGCAATTCCGTATCAGCGTGTCATCTCATAGCTTTGGCCGTGTGTGATGACATGTATAACCGTTCCAGCCTATCCCTCAACGGGAAATACCGAAGTACCTTCACAGGTTTCCTATTGCCTGCAGGAGTCAGCTTATACCTGTCACTCTGTCATACTGGACATGCGTCAAGGTCACCAAGGTCATTCCCTTCTGGATCTTTACCCTAGAAGAGAACACAATCATATCTGCATGCATGGATCTTGATGTAGGAAAGTCTAAGATCTTTCAGGATACATCAGACCTTATAATGAGTGGTAGGAAGACGATGACCGTGGGCAGCATCAAAGCAGTGTACTGTAGGTAGTCATCAACAGCCTTCACAGTCGATTTTGTCTCAACTTTAATCTTCATAACGTCCGTCACACTTTCAAGAACCGTCTTCTGACAACCGGGGTACACAAGGGTCTGTTGGAAAGCAAGTACTTTATTGTACCTGTCAATACCAACAGTGTTGACAACTCTAGGGAAGGACTGCACCAACTCAGACATATACGGTCATTCAGAGCATACACCGCTCTCATAAGGAAACATATCGTTGATGAAGGCCGTTGTTAGATCGTTGGATGTACTGCCCATCTCAGAAAATTGCCCATGATCATGCGGACCCCCTGATGATGTTTCACTGTGATATATCCAACATGTGTACTTCTCCCAAAACCCATTACTTTTAAGGTGCTGCCAAACCTTATCAATTGCAAATCGATGCATATCGCTGCGATACTGACATTTAGTACACGGGCAATATATATATATATATAACAACTTCATATATATTATCAAATTAAAATCGATCAACTCATCAATCACACTCAAAATCCAATAATTCAACTCAAAATCAATATATATATATATATAACTCAAATAAAACTCTTAAATCAACCCAAAAACAAGATATATACATATACGTATCTATATATATCGCCACAAACTAATTTTGGACAAATTTCGACGACACCTAACAATTTCGCCAACCCCCAAACTTTTTCTCCTGTTTTTTTTTTCACATGAGCTGCTGTCTAGATCTGGAAATATAAGGACTTTTAGCCGACGAAATTATATATGTCGTTGGCTAAACTTTAAAAATTTCGTCGGCTATAGTTTACAGACTATAGCAGACGAAAAAATTATTTTAGCCGACCAAAAAATATTTCGTCGGCTAAAAATCCACTTTAACCGGCGAAAAATTAACTTAGCTGACGATATTTTGTTTCGTCGTTGGCCTGTTATTTTTTTCGTCGGCTATAATAGTTATTCTGGTAGTGGTAGTATTGATTGTAATAAATTTTATATGAGGAATTTAAGTGTGAATAATGAGATTATATGTAGATAAATTCATAGAGAAAAAATAATAATAATTTAAGTTCCCAACACTAATTATTGTTATTAAGATCTTCATTGCAATTTTGTAATATTTTTTCTCTTACTATTTCAACTTTTTGCAGCCTTATGTAATTCAAATTAATCAGTTTGATTTTATCTCAAAAAAGTTAATTAACTTGATGAACCAGATAAGTTAATTAGTTGATAAAAAATAAAAAAGAGGCGTTTTTTTTTTTCTGGCGTTAATTAGGAATTTGGAATTACAACAGACAATTTGCTAGGTCATGCGATAATTGTTTTTGGATGGAAACTGCAGATCATTTGAACGCTGCCAAAAAATATTTCAAACTAGCCTTCTTTCGATGTGTGGCAGTCGCCCAACGACATTCACTTTGTGACAACAGTGTGTGTTGCAACGCTCCCTTCTTATGTGCCACATCTCACCATGTTGTTCATCTCCCTGTGCAAGGGCGTCTGGACATGAGGGACAGAGGTCTGGCATCATGTGGACTCCACATCTTGGGTTGAGCTAGAAAATGAATGTCTGAGACAATAAAATGAAGACCTGGGTCATGAGTCTGATTCTGGTGAAAACCTTGGCCTGGGTTAAAGAAAAATTGTTGTTGTAGATGAGTTTTTTGGGCTGGGTCTTCCTTTGACATGGCAAAGACCTGGTTCTTGTTTTTTTAGGTTGGGGATGGACTTGCTCTAACATTTTTTAATCAAGTAGTTACCCAGTTTTATACCTCAATAAATAGCTTGATTGTTGATAATATGTAAAAGTAAAAATGTAATGGAATGTGCCTACTCATTTTTATTAGGAAAAATTCAATTTACACTCCTGAAGTTTAGGTCTAAAATCAATCTCATACCTAAACTTTTTATTTAATCAGTTTCATACTTAAACTTTTATCTAAAATCAGTTTCATACCTAAACTTTTTATTTAACCAGTTTCATACCTAAACTTTTATCTAAAATCAGTTTTATACCTAAAATTTATTTTTAATCTGGTCCACATCAGCATTTTTGACCAAACATGACGTCATATTTGGTCAAAATTGATGTTATTTTGAAAGTTTAGGTATGAAACTGATTAAAAATAAAGATGAGGTATGAAACTGATTTTAGACTAAAGTTTAGATATGAAACTGATTTTGGACCTAAAGTTCAGGAGTGTAAACTGAAATTTACTCTTTTTATTACATATATTCTTTATATAAATGATGATTTATAACAGGTACATAAGTAATTTACATATATATATATATATATATATCACTCTAATTCTATCATTATATTTAGGGCTGCCATTTGGTTTGGTAAATACCAAACCGACTGAATATTTTCGATTGAATAATCTGAAACTTGGTAATCGAAATCGAAATAACCGAAACAGAAAAATATTGAAAAAGTTGGTTTGGTTTTTTGGTAAATACCGAATTTACCGAAATGCTAGTTATTTAAACACTTATATTTGCAAATAAAGTTAACCATTTTGATCTGAGCACACACGTTACCCAAAATATGTAATTTTTCTATCTTAGTTGTATTTCATTATACTGATCATATCTTATTTCACATGAGTATCAAAAATTTTACTTCCTCCATACAATTGGTTCACAAAGATCTACACTTGCAAATAACCTACTAAACAAGGTATACCACATTAGTAGGCATGTTATGGTTTTTAACACTGAAATTTATAAAATCAAAATTTGTACGTTCGATTTGGTCAGTATACTTAAATACGACTATGGAACAAATTTCACCTATTTTTGACAATGTTTAGAACTTAATCAATGTGCTCAACCTTAATATGATATCACTTATTACACAAAAACGCTATTATTGAGCCCTTTATGTGTTATTTTGATCGATACTTTCGCTCATAGTCTCTCGTATGAATGAGAAGAAATGCTTCAGTATAAAAATATTAAGAAATTTGCATCCTAATGATATGCCTCCCCATGGGGAATCATAAGAATAAATAATATTGACTGATTTGATCAAGATCCAAACGTTACAGACACTATGCGATTTTTCTACCATAGTTATTTTTCATCATATTGATCATATCCTATTTAATAATATTTTCAGAAATTTTGCATCCACTATACGGTTGGTTCATAAAGATGTACACTTGTATATAATTAACCTACTAAACAAGTTACACCATATTAGTAGGCACGTCAGGTGTCAATGAGTATATTTTTTAAAAAAATTGCTTCCTCTATTGTTTCGTTATATTCAGAAAATATATTTATTGTAAAGTTTGGTAATACCGAATTTGGTACGATTCATCTCATATTTTAAAAGTTGGTTGGTTTTTCCTAATCATATTTCATTACCGAAAGCTTTGGTTTTGAAGTTGGTAACATGCATTACCGATTCGAACCTAAAGAGAATTATAAGATGAAGAAAAGACTTCTTGATTTCATTCATGCGTATTACACCTCTTACATATAGAGTTTGTTCTATTCTGATCCAGTATTCTAGGGATAAACATGGTAACCAATCTATTCTAGGAATCCCTAATTACTTGGGATTGCTCTCCTTAATACTTTCCTTAATACTCCCCCTCAAGTTGGAGTGTATATTGATTACATTCAACTTGTCTAACAATACAGTGAACTGCTTCGAACTCAATGGCTTGGTGAACAAGTCTGCAGGTTGTTTTTCTGTTCGAACATGAAGAGTTTAGATCAGTCCTCTTTCTACCTTCTCACGTACAACGTGGCAGTCAATTTCTATGTGTTTCATGCGCTCGTGGAAGACGGGATTTGACGCTATATGAATAGCAGCCTGATTGTCACAGAAGAGCTTTACTGCATGTGGTTGGCTTACGTTCAAATCCTTCAGAATATTGCGAAGCCAAGTTATTTCTCGACATGTTGTGGCCATGGACCTATACTCAGCTTCAGCACTTGAGCTAGACACTGTCCCTTGCTTCTTCGTCTTCCATGAAATAGGTTCATTCCCAAGAAAGATGCAATAACCAGTAATGCTTCTTCTTGTATCCCTGCAACGAGCCCAATCAGCGTCGCAATACGCCTTTAATTCCAACTGGCCTGTAGAAGGCAAGAGAATTCCTTGTCCAGGCGCTTGCTTAAGATATTTGAGAACCTGGTATGCTGCATCTAGATGTGGCTGTCGAGGTTTGTCCATGAATTGGCTCAAAATGTGCACTGCATAGACAAGATCAGGCCTTGTAATTGTGAGGTATATAAGTCTTCCAACTAGTCTTCGATATTGTGAAGCATCTTGCAGTTCTGCTCCATCTCCTTGTGTAAGTACCAAACTTTGTTCCACAGGAAACCGAGAAGGCTTGGCACCTAAGAAACCAGCATCTTCCAGAATTTCTAGTGCATACTTTCGTTGACACAATACAATTCCTTGCTTGGATCTTGCCACCTCTATTCCAAGAAAGTATTTGAGCTTTCCCATGTCCTTCAACTTAAAATGTTTCGCAAGGAAGCTTTTAGTATCTTCTATGTCTTGTAAGCTGTTACCTGCTAGTATCACATCATCAACGTAGACAAGTAATGCTGTGAATTTTCCATGTGTATTTCGGACGAATAATAAGTAATCTGACCAGCTTTGTTTTAAACCGGCACTCTTGAGAGCTTGAGAAAGCTTCAAAAACCACTGCCTCGAAGCTTGCTTGAGCCCGTACAGGGACTTGTGCAACTTACATACTCTAGTCTCCCCCTTTCGTCCGAAACCCGGTGGCAATTGCATGTAGACGTCCTCAAACAAGTCACCATTGAGGAAAGCATTATTGACGTCCAATTGATGAAGATGCCAACTCTGAATGGAAGCGAGACCAAGAAGAACGCGTACAGTTGTTAGCTTGGCCACAGGTGCGAAAGTCTCTCTGTAATCAACTCCTTCAACTTGACTGTATCCTTTTGCAACTAATCGAGCTTTATATCTTTCCACAGTTCCATCCGGATTATGCTTGATCTTGTAAACCCACTTGCAACCAATTGGCTTCTTATGCAGGGGTAACGGCACTAAGCTCCATGTATTGTTGGCCTGTAAAGCTTCAATCTCTTTGTGCATGGCTTCTCTCCACTTTGGTTCGTGTATTGCCTGAGAAAAAGACTGAGGCTCCTTGTCGAGAGTTATTTTGACAGTAAAAGCTTTATGCCTTGGAGAGAGTCTATCATACGATAATACATGAGAGATAGAATGAGGAGTGCCTGAAGGAATTACCTCGTTCGACGAAGACGACGGAACATGCCTAGAAGGGAGGGCTGCCTCAATGTGAAAGTCCTGCAATATGGTTGGGGTCTTGGTTGGTCGGGTGGAGCGACGAGGTGGCACAGTGTCTGGTGGTGGAGGTGAAGTGGTAATGGTAGGTTGTGTTTCTGTTTGAGAGGAGGGAAGAGATGTTGTGTCAGGTATTTGGTGTAGATCAGCGGAAGTGGTGGTGGGAACAGTCTCACTCGCGCGACTGTCGATCGCGGGGGTAGTTTCGCTCGCGGGAGTAATTTCGCTCGCGGGGGTAGTTTCGCTCGCGGGAGGAAGATCCGTTGCGCGAGTGATCAGACTAACATCAGTCTGATAAGGGAATTCATTCTCAAAGAAGAAAACATCCCTTGAAACTATAGACCTTGTAACCCTTTTGACCATGTGGATAACCAAGGAAAATACATTCGACGGATCTGGGATCAAACTTGCTAGGTCGGAGGGGATGTGTGGAAACAAAGCAACGAGAACCAAAAACCCTAAGATGGTTGTAGTTTGGTGGCCTTTGAAATAGAATTTCAAATGGTGTTTTCCCTTGTAGTAGTGGTGTTGGTGTTTGGTTGATTAAGTAAGCGGTTGTGAGAATGGCATCCCCCCAAAACTGTTTAGGCAAATGTGCTTGAAATAATAAGGCTCTAGCAATGTTGAGGAGATGTCTGTGTTTACGTTCAACAACGTCATTTTGCTGTGGTGTGTTGATGCAGCTTGTCTGATGTTCAATACCTCTGGAAGAATAAAATTGTGGGTGTTTGAACTCTGGACCATTATCACTTCTAACAATTTTCACCCTCTTGCAAAATTGGTTTTCAACGAGATTGACAAAATGAACAAGTAGGGGTCGACCCTCTGACTTGTGTTGCATAAGATAAGCCCAAGTACTCCTTGAATAATCATTAACAATAGTTAAGAAAAATTGTGCTCCAGAAACAGGTGGGACATGGTATCCTCCCCATATGTCTACATGAATCAACTCGAAACAAGAATTGCTGGAAGAAGTACTTAATGGAAATGGTTTCCTAGTGAGTTTGGCTAGAGGGCAAATTGAACAGTTGCTTGTATCTGAAGTTTTATTGTGCAGAAAGGGAAACATAGCTAAGATTTTACTAGATGGATGTCCGAGCCTTTGATGCCATAGGTTTGGTGTTTTGGTACTGACCATATTGCATGTTCCTTTCCCTAGCAGATTGAGGCAGTAGAGTCCCTCGCATTCAGTTCCCGTCCCAATCGTCTTCCCCGATCGAAGGTCATGTATAAAGCAAACTTGTTTTAGAAAGATGGTTACATGAAATGAATCAAACACTAGTTTGCTAATGGAGATCAGGTTGAGATAAAACAACGGAACACATAGAACATTGCGAAGGATTAGACTCTCAGTGAATACTACTGTCCCAACATGTGTTACTTTGCTCATTTTCTCATCCGGCAGTTTCACCAAACGATGATGAACTTGTTTAAGTGAAGTAAGGAATTTCGGATTGCAAACAATATGGTCACTGGCACCACTATCCAAAATCCATATAGCATCAATACTACTCTTTGAAATAACATTTGCTTTACCTGAGAAGTCTTGATAGTTGAGAACTTTACCAACAAGATTAGCAGATGGCTGAGTCGTTTGTAGCATCTCAAGCATTTGAGGTTCATCAGTTTGTTTCTTAGCAACAGACTTTATTTTGCTCATCATCCCAATCATCTGTTGACACTCCTTTTTTGTCAGAGGAAAACCATCATCGTTCTCCATTGGTAGGGTTGCAAGATTCACCTTGCTTGCTTCTTGTGCTCTCTCCAGGTCAGCTTTTCTTTTCCGGCAATAGTTGTAGGTATGACCCTTGCCATTGCAGTAGGTGCACTTGAGATGTGCCCTGCAATTCCTTGTGATGTGGTTATTCATGCCACACGTTTCACAGTGGAGTTCCTTCTCTGTTGAAGGCCTGACAAACTTCTTGACTGCAAATGTCGAAGCCTTCGTTGTGATAGCAACCTTCTCACTCGAGGCTGCTGCTTGCTTTTCATGGCGTAGGGCTGCTACATATACCTTGTTCAAGTTTGGTAGAGGATCCATGCTTATAATATTGCTCCGGAGAGACGCATATCCTTCATTCAATCCCATCAGAAACTTTATTGTCTTCTGCGTTTCCATGTAGGTCTTGTACGTGTTTGCAGCTTCACATGTGCAAGGAGTTAGTGCACAAGCCACGTCTCTTGCATCCCACAAACCTGTGAGATTTGTGTGATATGTGGTAACCGTACATGTTCCTTGTTCACACTTGTGGATGTCATTCTCTATGTTGAACAATTCGACAGTATTGGTGTGGGAAAACCTTTCCTTTAGCTCTTCCCATATGTCATGTGCAGTCTTGCAATGAGCGAGACTTCGTTTGATCTCCTTTGACATGCTGCTAAACAACCAGGTCTTGACGAGAATGTTGCAGCGATCCCATTGTCCTTGTTCTGCAACGTTGAAGAGTGATCTGGTTATGGTTCCATCAATAAAACCATGTTTGTTCTTGACTGTGAGTGCCATGGCCATTGAATCGGACCAATCAATGTAGTTGTCTTCCGTCAATGCTTGGGGCACAAGAATCATGCCAGGTTGATCGGAATGATGCATATAGAGTGGATGATTAGGATTCTCCCATGGCGCTGCTGCAGCAGATGAGCCTTTCTTGTGCTCAATGACTTTCTGCTCATCATCGCCAGCCATGAGGTATGGTAATTTTATAGAAAAGTTATGTTCTCAAGATCGTACGCTCTGGTACCATAAAGAGAATTATAAGATGAAGAAAAGACTTCTTGATTTCATTCATGCGTATTACACCTCTTACATATAGAGTTTGTTCTATTCTGATCAAGTATTCTAGGGATAAACATGGTAACCAATCTATTCTAGGATCCCTAATTACTTGAGATTGCTCTGCTTAATACTTTCCTTAATAGAACCGACCGAATGAAAGCGCTAATTATACAGATAAATAAAAATCGCCGAATTTACTTGTTCGGTTAATTTGACGAAGGCACGTAGGAATTTTTCTTTAAGCACAAATCACATTTCATCCGGCAGGAGTCTGAATCACGACTCCTTCCATCTCCCGATTCCTCCGCCGACCAGATCCCACCAGACTCGTTGTAGTCGTTTCACTTCCAACCAATCTGTAAAACCCACGACTATGATTCTCTCTTGTACAATCTGAACTCGACCCAACAAGACAGGAGAAGAATCTGACTGTGGAAATGAACGTGAGCCACGGGTCAGTTCACCCAGTTGAAGATGTCCCCACCACAGACGGCGCCGCCGGCCCAAACCCGCCACGTGTCCGCATGAAGGACCTCCCCGGCATGCCTGGCACCCCCGCCGGCCTGGCCCTGCGCCTCTCCCAGTTCCTCTTCTCCGCCGCCGCTCTCGCCGTCATGGCCTCCACCTCTGACTTCCCTTCCGTCACGGCGTTCTGGTGGGTCTCCGTTTCCCACTATTACCATTTCATCTAATTTAGTTTTTGATTTCAATTGGGTGATTATCTTTATGGGTTTTTGGTGTGGGTTTGAATCAGCTACCTGGTTGCGGCTACCGGGTTGCAGACTCTGTGGAGCTTCTCACTTGCCATTGCTGACGTATATGCCCTTCTAGTCGGGCGGTCCTTGCAGAGCCATAAAGTCGTCTGCTTGTTCACTGTTGGCGATGGGGTAAGATGAGTTTGAAATTCAAACTGGTCTCGCAGAATTTTTACAGTTTGAGTTATTTGGGGAATGTTGGTGTTACCTTATTTTGTTTTGGTTGTTGCTAAGTAATCAATATTCGAATTTGAGAGTTTACTAATGAATGGCCATAAAAATCGTAGCCCTTTCTTTTACAGGCTAGATAGTTTATCTAATTGATTTTGTCCTAGTCCTTGCTGATCACTAGTAATGCAAAAGCACAATGGATATGATTCTCGGTTTACATGGTGCTCACAAACTTTGTCTAGTTTTATGCAAAAGTACACTAGCTAGTATTACTTGTTGGTCTTGGCGGTAGTAAGTTGGTACGTTTTTTGATTGGCTCTGTCCTGCAGTGATTAATGGACCTGAAGGTCACTATAACATGATCATATTGTAACTGCCGAGGGGATATATATTTTTTAATGTATCATTCTGGAAGCATTTTATAGAAAGTTAGAATCCTTAACATATCTGGTAAGGGAAGCTTTCACTTATATGAAACACTTGGTCAAGTTCATTTCTGTTGTTTCCAAAGAATCGTTATTGGATGTACTTATTAATGATAACACATTTTATTCATATCAATTTTTGAAAACATATGTACATATCCTCTGTCAAGCACTAGATTGTCCTATTGTTGATGAACATTTATCTTTCCTTTAGTCTTGCGCTATGTGCTGTTTGAGTGTCTCAAGCCTTTCTTTTTCTTTTGAGCTGTGGGTTACTGAAGCAAAGTACAATTATTTCTCTTGCTGCAGATGACATCCACACTAACATTTGCGGCAGCTTGTGCTTCTGCGGGGATTACAGTTCTTATTGACAATGATCTTGATAGTTGTGCCCATAATCATTGTGCACAGTTTGAAACAGCTACAGCCATAGCTTTCATAACCTGGTTCACTGCACTACCGTCTTTTCTCTTGAATTTTTGGTCGCTGGCTTCTAGGTGAATGCATGTATCATAAAAGTTCTAGATTTCCGCCGTGTTGTACCACCCAGATTCATTGCTTGTGTTGTATAATTTTTCTTTCTTGTCATGTGTTGGGATGTGCTTAATTCAAAGTTTTTGTATTTTTATGTGTAGTAATGCATGATAAGTATTTGGAGTGTGGATATGAGCTGGTCAATTTTGCTCAACTAGGAGGTTGAATTGTTTGGATAGTTAGTCATGGTGTGATAAGCGTTGATGATATGAATGTACTAAGACACATACATGAAGTTTGAAGAGACATGCTCTTCTGTTTTTCATATTAATTTTTGTCTTGGCATCTGCTTCATGTATATTGGTACGTATTTCCATTGTCCTTTTAGCAATTTGAAGGTGATTTTGTTACATTTCTCATCATCAAACACTTCTAGTAAGAAGGGACTGGAGTTCTTGAGTAGCTTATTTCACCTTCTGTGAATATCTGCTGTCCATCTGATAGATGATAAATGCATATTTTGAATTTTATGACTGGTCAGTTGGAAATTGGATCTGGAACGTGCAAATAGTGTGTTCCTAAATTAATTTAGGGGCTTCATTATCGTTTGTTGTTTTATCAGGTCTTGGAACGACCACCAAAAGTTCGGGAGTATTTTTGTAGCTTACCGTTTATCCTATTTTAAAGTCTTCTAACTCTTAGAACCAGCATTTTCCTTGTATTTGTGAAACACTTGTCGGTTGGAGAAATATTGCTAAGTCATTTCTTGTGTATGTCCATAGGAGATTGACATGGCGGAACTAGATATGAAGGATAGATTGATTGGAATCCACTAATCGGTTTTGACCTGAATTCACAAGTCAATCTTGAATCTATAAGGAAATTGAGTTAAACTCAAAGGTTTTGTTTTGTAAAAGATAAGATGTCAAAATATATTAGTTAAGGCTCCTAATATGAGGTGTATGAAACTCTATGGCGACGAACAACAAAACATAAAGCTCATGGGTTAAAAAGAAAAAAAGTTCAAAACAAACTAATTAAAATATAAACAAATTTTCCAAAGATATTATCCATATAATGTGTTTGGTTCAACATAAGACTATCTTACGTCCTTGTAATTTTTATCCCTAAAATTACATTAGCAAGTCTCATATCTTTTATCTCAAACCGAGATAGCAACATATCTTTAGTAGATTTGATCACCTTCTCATTGCTCCCCACAATGAGCATATCATCTACATATAGACATAAGATGACATATCCATCTTGTGTATCTTTCACATACACACATTTGTCACATTCGTTGATTTTATAACCATTGGTGATCATGACATTGTCAAATTTCTCATGCCATTGTTTTGGAGCTTGTTTCAAACCATACAGGGACTTTACAAATTTACACACTTTTTTCTTTGACCTGGGGCCGAAAAACCCTCAGGTTGTTCCATGTAGATTTCATCATCCACATCCTCATACAAGAAAGCAGTCTTTACATCCATTTGATGTACTTCTAGCTTACGCAAAGCCGCGATGGCAAGTACCATCCTAATGGAGGTTATTCTCGTCACAGGAGAATATGTCAAAAGTCCAGACTTTCTTTTACTTGTATCCTCTAATTTTGAGCACCTTAACGATTACCAATTTGGATGAAATTTTACAGAAGTGATCTACTCATATAAAACTACATATTGAACAGTGAATATGTTATTTTGTGATCAAAAAGTTGGTGTAAACCTCGATCCCTCATATATGTCAAAAAAAGGATCACTCATTAGGTGGTTGTATATATATATATGAGAATATTATACACAATAAAACCCTCATCAATATTGGAGAGGTTCACATTGACTTTATAAAAATAGATATAAAATTTCTTCATGAATTTAGGATCAATTTCTCTTTTCTATGTTTTTATCTGAGAAAATGTTCATTTACTATAATGTTTTGGACCTTATTTTCCATTCCAACAGTTTTTTTAAAAACATTGACTATTTCAACTTTTAAAAAAAATGTGCCAATTCTAACAAAACTTATAACAACTTATAATTTTTCAATGCCCATGCTACACTCACCCATTAAAACATACTTAGAGAGAGAAAATAGAAGAGAGGAGACATGATCACCAGCAGCCGCCGGACTCCGATCACCGGCCACCAGAAACTCACCGGAATCTGGAATCAAGTTCACTAATCCCTAATAAACTCTCACTGAACCATAAACCACATTTCTATCGTCACATCCAACTTTACTACCCCCTAATAAACTTCCACTGAACCCTTAAACCGCATTCTTATTGCCATAGATAACTTTATTATCCTTAATAAACTCTAACTGAACCCCTAAACCACATTCCTATAGTCACAAACAACTTTACTACTCCCTAATAAACTCTCACTGAATCTTAAACCACATTATTATCGTCATAGCCAACTTTATGACCCCTTAATAAACTCCTACGAACCCCTAAACTGCATTCCTATCGTCACAGCCAACTTTATTACCCACTAATAAACTCTCACTAAACCCCTAAACCGCATTCCTATTGCACAGCTAACTTTACTACCTCCTATAAACTCTCATTGAACACCTAAGCTGCATTCTTATTACATAACTAACTTTACTACCCCTTCAGTAATAAATCAATTACCTAGTAAAACATTAATTTTAGCCAACACATAAAAGTGATCTAGGCACCCAACACAATTGATATGGGCACCCAGTCCATATTGAGACCTCCGATCGAAGCTAGTGAAATCTAGACAATTCTGATTCAGATCGGGTGAGAGAGAAAGAAAGAAAGAGATTAGATCTTGAGGCAGTGGCTTAGTTTGCTTCTGTTGTTTAACGGTGACGGCTTGGGGAGAGCGACGACGATGCGGTGCGAGGGACAACGGTAGTGTGCGGTGAGCTTCAACAACTCAGGGTGATGACGTGGTTGTTGGCGGTGGATGATTGGTAGTTTGGAAGTCGGAAGAGGCAGAGGCAGAGCAGATGGTGGTGGTGGAGATGGTGGCGAGGGTGTTGGTGATGTAGAGGATGGTGTGTCAGCAAAGGTTTGGGTGTGGTTGTTGAGAGAGAGAGGAGATCGAGAAGAGAGCAGATCGAGAAGACAGGAGAATAGAAGGAGAAACAATATACTCAAATAAAGTATGGGTAAAAAAGTAAATTTGATAGGAAAAGTTAGAATGAACACATCAAAACTTTTTTAAACCTAGTGATATTTTTTTTTATGTTTTTGTAATGAATGGTCCATACCCCTTTTTATTTATATTTTTTTATATCGTTGCGGGATCCTGATCGCGTCTCGGTACCGAACGAGATCGTCCCGTACGAGATACATTTCTAAAAATGCAATCTCGTCCTGTCCCAATAATATACTTTCAAGACGGGACAATATTTGTTGAATCTCGTCTCATCATCCGTCTCATGTCCAGCCCTACAAATTACAGATTATATTGGACAAGATTGAAAGGCAATAAATAAATTGAGGAAAACCAACATTCATGAAAACAATAGGATAGCTCAACTTCCCATTCATGATCTTGTAATCTGATTCCTACATATGAAGAAATTAAGGACAATGACTTCAATATTGAGGTCCGATTATTAGGTGTGACCACATTCATGATAGTACCTCATCACATTCCATGCTCATGATTATGAATCATAAATAATGTCCTTTGGGGCTTTACCCGATACTCTTGTAAAAGACTAAGAACTATATAGGACTTGAAATCTTCATGTGTTCGAGCTGTTCTTGTTCCATGAGCATTGTTAATCCTATCAGATTGCCTTTTAGGTGAGATGTTTATATTTTGTATCAGAAGTTATTTACGCATCGTGTTTGATTTTTAGACTACTTGTTCTCCCACATTACAAGTGTCTAAAAAAGGCTACAAATTATTTGGTATGTTCCGGCAGCAGGAATTAGGAAAACAAACGATAAAATTACTGTAAGGTATAGAGAGAAAACCGCTACAGTTTCATGTATGTTCTTTTGCAAGAAACTTTTGAACACCCATACTGATGTAAGCATAACTTGTAGCAAACTGAACATACTTCAAAGAAAATTTACTTAACCAGCAACTTAGCTTATTCATGTGTAAAAGCAGAAAAAAAAATCAAATGGAATTTAGGGTCCCTGCTCTCTGAAACTGTTGAGGCTTGGAGAAATATGGATGAATACACACTATGGCTGAGCATTACCAGAATGCAGTCGATGGAGCCATTCTAGATATTCTCGATCCATTTCAATGACACCCTAGCTCTCTTTTTATCAAATTTTTCTGTTGGATATCCACCAGTTTTAACGATGTGGGACTAAAAACAGATATCCTTGCCCGTCTAGGACTAGGTAGACACATTCACACCTCTAAAACATGAAGCAACAGGATGCGAACGAAGGCAGAGAAATTTGAAAATTTGAATTACATGTAATGGAACAATATGATCGAGAAATCGGTACAATGGAGTAGAACCACGATATACTGAATTCTTCGTCTAACAAAGAGAAGAGTATAACCAAATGATTTGATCACTTCCTAGAGACAATCGTTTTTCATGTTCTCTGCTTTTATTGGATCATATTGAAGATTCGTTCATTCATTACCAAACAAACAAGTACAGATACAATCTGATATACAGTTATCAAGTCAAATCATCTTCTCCTCAGAACCAAACAACCAAGAACATGATCTGCACTGTTGCTCTGGGCTGTTAATTCTTTAATGTGTTCCAACCTATGTTGCACGGGCACGGACATCGACTGGACACGGCGACACGATACTGCGCGACACGACAAAACCTAAAAACTGCATATTCGACACGGCAAATAGAATAATATATTTATATATTTTTAATGCATCAAAATTTACTAAAATATGAAATAATCAATTATATTATCAAAATAATGTTCTGAATCCATTCCATTACATAATCCTAACAAATAACATCAAAGAGAATTAACAAATGTGTCCAAAGTTGGGCAGAAACTAGTTTAATTAAGTCCAAATGTGCATAACATATACTTCAACAAAATCATGACTTCACAGTTCACACAATCAAACATTCCTCACAGATTCTAGATTCTGGAACAATAATTATGAAAGAGGATGAGATGAAGTGAATTAAGTGATGAACTTACAGGAAGAGTTTTCACAGATCAAAGAAGTTTTTAGGGACAGAGCTCAGAGGTTGGAGATTGACGGCCGGAGCTGGGCGTCAGAGCGCGGAGGTCGAAGCTGGGCGTCAGAACTCACCTCCCTCTTTGCGTTTCTCTATTTGAGTTTTAGGTGAGGTGTGGCGTAGTGGCTTACTGTTGAAGGTCTTGCCTGGCCGTCCCAACTCGAAGGTTGGTCGTCGGAGCTGGGCGTCAGAGCGCGGAGGTCGAAGCTGGGCGTCGGAACTCGTCTCCCTCTCTGTGTCTCTATTTGTATTTTAGGTGAGGTGCGGCTTAGTGGTTTACTGCCCTTTGCAATTTAGGTTTTGATTTTTTTTTTGTGAAAATTCTCAAATCGACGACGTGGCGTGTCAGAGACGTGTCGATAATGACATGGCGTGTCGTCAAGAAGTGTCGAAAAGTCAAATTTTCCAGACACACCATGTGGCGTGCCGGATACTCCTTCAATAGAAGTGTCCATGCTTCAGATCCAATAGACACCAAACAATGACTGCAATCACTTAACAACCTCCTTCAAAGTACATATCCCTCTTGCTTTTGAACTATCTCTCAAGCTCCCATACGATTTTGAAGGCTGCTCATCTAGCTCTGTAAACTCACAGCTGCAGCATATAAGGAAATCTGAGGAAACATAAAAAATACCTGAATGAGAGGGATATGCAAGAAAGTTTAGCACAGTACATGAATAAGATTACTTGAACAAAAATGCTCCCTACGTCATCTGGGGTCCTACTCAGTGCAATCATCCAATCAGTTCTCGTTCAACTTACAAATTTTTGGACAGTTGCACTTGACTGATAGCAACAAGTGTTGTGGTTGAAAAATACTATTGTAACAAGCAAGCAGAATAACAACCAGAAGGCCTAAACCAAAGATACTAAAACAAAATTAATTTTGTATCACAAACATACACAGTTACATATCAGGAGAGAAGTATTCAAAGAGTGGATGACTTGGAGCCTTTTATGAATGAATAAGCGAGCACCCCTCCGAAGTGCAATGGAGTTCACTAGCCTAGGCCATAAGTCTACAGGATCACCCCTTGACACCATCCAGGTAAGTAATTTTCAATGTTGCTCCACCATCCGTACTTATCTCTCTCACTCTTGTCTGTTTCTCATTCTCCGATGTGGTGAATCTAGATATCCAGCATATATTTTCATTATAAGCTCATCAAGGCCTGTTTGTACAAGCTCCTAATCAAGCAGTCATATAAGGAAGGTCTGTGCTTCCATCAAGATGAAAACTTAATGGGATGGTAGAATGAAATGGATCTCATGTTCCAACTGTTGCGTGGAATTTAAGTGATACTACTTGTTTAATATTTAGGAAGAAGCATCTCACCCTCAATATCCTCATACAAACCTACACATGTCTGTACCTCACTTTGGAAGGAAAAGCACCATAGTTATTGAAAAGAGTTGGGAAATTTGAGATAGGTTGTTGGAAAATGTGTTTTTCTTATATGATTGATGTGGGAAATTTGCAGCCAAAAAGGGGTGCCAAATCTTGCTGTAGTGCAACGTAATGATGCCACTGGTGAACCTTAATAGCAAGATAGAAAAAAATAATTTAATATTATATAAATCATTAATCCACATATCAATTTAATATATTAAACGATAAAAACAGATACTACACTTAATATTAGCCAAAACGTATTTTCAATTCTAACCTTTCATTATTTATACATTCTTTATGTATATATTTTTCTCATTTAATTAAATGTGGGACTATAGACGGTATACAAAGAACTAATGTAGATTATTTGCTCAAACTTATATCTCCATCTTCTTCTGTATCTTCGAGCCTCATTACTGCTTCTTAGCCTCTAGTGTCCATCTAGAGAAGTCCACGTGCTGTTTCCCTGTTTAATTCCTCTGCACCACTTGTCGAAACCACTTTCTCTTCTTCTGCTGTCTCTTATCGCTTGATCTCCTTCACGCAAATATTATTAGAACTACAATGAAAGACTGATATACTGTAAATGTAGCACTCGAAATCTCTGCTTTATTCAACACAGCATTCAGCTATTTATAATAGCTTTTACAAGAAGGAAAAAACTGAAAACAAATCGGCTGCTAAACTCAGCCTTGGAATGAGGAACAACCTCAGACTTAATCAAACAACAACTTCCCTATAACTAGGAATCTTATTCAACTGAATTTGACATCTTCTAAGCTGAAAATCAGCAGCTGCAAGACTTGACTTGGTCCTCAAGTCTTTCGAGATTCTTTCTGCAAAACCTAACATCAGCTGCTCCTTTGACTTGACTTGACTTGATCTTCAAGCAATCCGAGAGTCTCTCTGCAATCCTAACACATCCTCTCCTAAACCACACTTGCTCAAAGCAGGTGGTTTACACACACCTAATTCTTCCCTCAACTTCTCAAACTTTTCTAACTTCAATGGTTTTGTCATAATGTCTGCCACTTGATCTGCTGTTCCACAGTGAACCAGTTCAATCACTTCATCTCTAGTTAGATCACGCAAGAAGTGAAATCTAACATCAATATGCTTGCTTTTTCCATGCATCACAGGATTCTTGGACAACTTAATTGCTGAATTGTTGTCACACAGAATTGTTGAACACTTACTTGGCTTGTGACTGAGTTTTTCTAACACCCTTTGCATCCAAATACACTGACAAGCACATGAAGCTGCTGCAATGAATTCTGCTTCTGTTGTTGACAAAGTAACTACTGGTTGTTTCTTTGAGCTCCATGCCACAGCTCCTGAACTTAACAAGAAAACATAGCCAGAAGTACTCTTTCTGTCATCACTGTCTCCTGCATAATCACTGTCTGAAAAAGCTATCAAGTTTCCATTATCTCTATCCCATTTCCAGCCCTTTCCTTCATCAAATATAACATCCCTGCTTATCACAATCTTCTTATTTACAGGATCATATAACCTGTAACCTTTTGTTTCCTCACTCACACCCAAAAACACACATTCATAACTCTTGTCATCCAACTTCTTCCTCTGCTTATCTGAAATATGGACATGCCCTATACAACCAAAAATTCTGAAATAGTCTACTGAGGGCTTAGTATCATACCATGCTTCCTCGGGTGTCAAATCTTTCAATGCAGAGGTTGGACATCTGTTTAGAACATGCACTGCCCAATTGCTTGCCTCTGGCCAAAATTCCTTTGGAACTTGTCTTTCAGTTAACAAACATCTCACCATGTTCATAATTGTCCTATTTCTTCTCTCAGCTACCCCATTTTGTTGTGGAGTGTAAGCTGCAGTGAGTTGCCTCCCAATGCCTTGTGAAGTGCAGAACATATTGAATTCCTTTGAGGTGAACTCACCACCTCTATCTGTTCTCAGACATTTGATATAGCAGCCTGTCTCCTTCTCTACCTTGTTTTTGAACTTCTTAAACATTTCTAGAGCTTCAGATTTTTCACTTAGAAAATTGCACCATACTTTCCTACTGAAATCATCAATGAAGGTAATAATGTACCTCTTTTGGCTGTTGGACATTGGAGTAATTGGTCCACAGATATCTGCATGAATCAGCTGCAGCCTTTGTGAGGCTCTCCAGAAACTCTTCTTGGGAATGATTTCTCTGTGTTGTTTCCCAATCAAGCAGTTTGAGCAGACTTTTGATGGTATGCTAATAGTAGGCAGTCCTTGAACCAGTTTCTTGTAACTCAAGGTTCTCAAACCTTTATAACTCAGATGCCCAAAACGGCTATGCCATAGATTGGACACATCTTCAGCTGTAGTTTGCAGACAATTCATGATTTGTGAAGTGGATTCTGGTATTTGTACTGTGGCTAGTACAACAAACATCCTGTTTACTGTCATTTCAGACTGCATGATCAATCACTTCACTGAATGATAAACCTTACACATGTTTTTCTGAATTAAAATTGCCAAGTTCTTCTCCTGTAATTGACCAATGCTAAGCAAATTACTTTTGAGTTCTGGAATGTAATATACCTCAGTTATTATATGTGCCATTCCTCCAATTTGCAGTCTGACACTACCTTTACCCATCACAGCTAATCTCATATTGTTGCCAAGTTTTACAGTGTGATGAAAGGTAACATCTAGATTGCTGAACCATTCTTTCTTCCCACACATATGGTTGCTGCAGCCTGAGTCTAGAAACCACATTTCTTCTTTTCCAGCTTTATGTGTGTCCACATATGCCATGAGCAACATGTCTTGATCTTTCTCTAATTCTGCATAATTTACTCCCTTCTCCCAGCTAGGACACTCATACTGAAAGTGTCCTAGCTTATGACATCTGAAACATTCAACAAGTGCTTTGTTAAAAAATCCTCTTCCATGACTTCTACCTCTTCCTCTACTCATTCCTCTTCCTCTTCCCCTAAAGCTTGTTCTCTCTTGACTCACATTCAGAACCTGTTCTTCATTTTCATATGAGCTCATTCTTTGCTCATGCACCAGTAAGCTACTTTGAAGTTCATCAATGGTTAGTGTGTCAAGATTATTAGATTCCTCAATTGAACACACTACATAATTAAACCTGGAATTCATTGATCTCAGTATCTTTTCAACAATGACTCCTTGCTCCATTCTTTCACCATGGCTCTTCATCTTGTTGGCAATGGTTAGGGTCCTGGCAAAGTACTCATTAACTTTCTCTCCTTCTTTCATTTGCAAGACCTCGAACTCCTTTCGTAGAGCTTGTAGTTGAGCTCTTTTTACCCTTGTTGATCCCTGATACTTCTGCTTCATGGAATCCCATATATGCTTTGATGCATCCTTGACAAGAATGGTCTCCATAATTGCACGATCTATGGCTTGAAACAAGTAATTCTTGACTTTCAAGTCTTTTAACTTCTGATCATCAATCTGTTTTTGCTGAACATCAGTGAGTATTGATCCACTTGGCGCTGCAACTATTCCATCTTCCACCAGGTTCCAATATTCCTTTGATCGAAGAAAGTTCTCCATAAGCATCGACCAATGATCATAATGGCCGTCGAACTTGGGAATTGCAGGCTGAACGAAATTGCCTTCTGCAGCCATATTTCGTGTAACTCAGATACTTCTTTTCTCCTGATGTCTCTGAGCTCTCACTCTCTCCTGTTTATCACTCAATCAGGCCCCTTGTTGGAGGGGCTCTGATACCACTTATTAGAACTACAATGAAAGACTGATATACTGTAAATGTAGCACTCGAAATCTCTGCTTTATTCAACACAGCATTCAGCTATTTATAATAGCTTTTACAAGAAGGAAAAAACTGAAAACAAATCGGCTGCTAAACTCAGCCTTGGAATGAGGAACAACCTCAGACTTAATCAAACAACAACTTCCCTATAACTAGGAATCTTATTCAACTGAATTTGACATCTTCTAAGCTGAAAATCAGAAGCTGCAAGACTTGACTTGGTCCTCAAGTCTTTCGAGATTCTTTCTGCAAAACCTAACATCAGCTGCTCCTTTGACTTGACTTGATCTTCAAGCAATCCGAGAGTCTCTCTGCAATCCTAACAAATATATATTTCCACACCTTTGCTATACCTTACAAGAGATGACGTTGAAGTCAATTTCTCAAAAGTTCTTGCCTTTGCAACTATCTCCAGTGAGATCAAAACCCCATCTCCTCAAGTTCATTCATTTATGTTTCACACCTGCCATGAGGTGTGCGTATGATTAATCGTATGTTTGGTCCTAGGCTGCTGGATTTCTGTGGTATAATTTGGTCTGTGTCCGATTTCGGATTGCTGTCATGTTAATTGGATATTGATCTTTACTGCAATTTGACGAGCCTTGTTCGCATGTCAACCTGAAATCTTGTTGAGTTCTCATTGTTATGATTGTTTCTTTGGAACCTTGGTCTCTTTTAATGATGATGTTATGGATACAGAGTTAGCACCTTGTTCTTGGCGAACAGTAGCCTTGAACGGGATGTTTAAATCCCTGCCTGCCATGTCAATTGCACCTTTGCTTCCTTAAATTTTGCTACATCCTCTAAAGTATTGTTATTGAAACCTGAACTTTGCCCACTCTGTATTGTGGTACCTGTTTTGGTCCCCAGAGAGAGACCTTTATTTGGCTGCACCTGAGTCTATTTCTTATCTTATTATTGATGTCCATTTGTGTTCTTAAAACTTCTCAATTAGTGTTCTTACACATTAGTATAAATACCATTGTTGTTAAAACAAAGCTGGAATTTAAAGTTGCAGGAACTCTCAAGCAATATTCCAGATAATTTTTTAATGAGACGTTGAATAGAAGAGGATGAATCAGATAAGTACTCATAATCTCATATTATTGAAGCTACAAATAGAAGGCTCCAAAGTTGGTAACTCCCAACGGTCCAATACAAAAGAACACGATCTTTTCTCTAATCGTAGATTTGGTGAACAAGAAACCCGAGTAGTCTTGGGAAAGTAACGGTCATTTAGGTTTCACAAATGAGCTCTCCAAATGAGCTCTTGTTGAGCTTTTCTTTTTTAATCCTTGAGTAATTGAGTTTAAAACTACCTGCATCAATATTAAACTGGTGTTGACATCTTGATTTTCAGTGGTCCTTGGGAAGGTGGAAATTATGGGAACTTTGCTCAATCAAACCTTTGTTATGACCCGGCCAACTGATAGCACAAAATAATATTAAAATACAACAGAAAATAGACCATGCAAGTTTGAGATTGGAAGGCCTTCAACAAATGATTAGATTTTAGAGCAGATGCACTGTTGAACATGTAGTTGTTTTCTTCGTATGTAAACTGCATGATAACTTTGTAATCAACCAACAGACAGATCACAAGTCTTCAAAATACTCCTCACAATACAGAGAATGCCTAAAAACGCATTTTAATCCTACAATGGCTCTCGCAAGGTTCTTCAGAATGTAGATTCTTTCCAAACAAAAAAAACAAATTAATAAAATGTTAATAATGAAATGGAAATTTTTTTCCAAGGATGCAATGTCTCTGATAACTCGTTTATCCATCTCTTAATATACTTCGATACTTGAATACCACAACCATGTCTCATTTTAATCTCTACTACACAGCTCTTCCTGAATGGCATGCAGAATTCAATCATATGATCACAGCCAAGCAGAAGAAATATAATCCCATGATTCCCATCCCATGGATATGCAGAAGTGCAGAACTAGTAATCAAAGAGCAAAACTGAACAGCTAACTCTTAAATAGCATAAATATAAGACTGCTAATTCTAAACCAACCTTCCAACTGTAGCTTTTAACGAAATAAAGAGGGTAGACGATTAAGAAAGATAGGGATATAAAATGAAAACACATAACAAGATGAGAAATCCGACAAAACAAGCTTACGGCCAACATAACCACCCATCTCCCATGGTACTTTAACTTCTTCCCGACCACCTTCAAATTTGTAGTTGCTCCAAGGCTTGCACGGTCTTGGACTCGCTTCAAATTTTTAGTTGTTCAAAGCCTTGCACTGTCTTGGATTCCTGCAAATCCTTGGCAGATGTGCTTCCACTTTTTTCCACTACTTGAGCTACTGATTTATTTGGAAGGGGAGGAGCAATAACAGCAGGAGATGTAACAGCAGTAACAGCAGGAGATGTAACAGCAGTAACAGCAGGAGATGTAACAGCAGTAACAGCAGGAGCACGAGCAGCTTCTTTCGGGACGATTGTAGGATCTTCTTTTCGACTGGTTGGAAGATCATCCTTTTTTGGATCATCTCTTCTCACTGGTGGAGCAGCAAATACAGGCACAGCTTGCCTAATAGTAACCGGAGGAGCCACTCGTACAGGTGGGACACACATTGCCTGGCGATGTAACCCAGGAGGTGGCGGAAGGGGTGGTGCAGAGAACACAGGCACAGAGGTCCTTATAGTCACTGGAGGTGCCATCCTATGGCAAGGAGTCCTCATCTGTCGAATAGGGACGTACGGAACTGCTCCTGCAGCAGGAAATCTCTGTGGACGCGTCCATCGGCTTTCCACTGGAGAAGAATGTGAGGATGGGACAGGACTTTCATTTGTAGCATTCGATTGGTATCTGCTACGAGGAGCTTGTTTTTGACAAATTAGGGGAAGTATCTTTGAAGTCATAGCAGATGAAGGCTGTGGACTCGTAGGCCTGGGGTTTTGAGATGGAAGCTTTTTGGGAAACATTATTGGAGCTGTCGGATTCGCCATTGACATTTTCTCCTTCAACCGATAATTGAGCAAGGCCCGTGCTATAGTGATCTGTTCCAGCTCATCATTGTTCTCATGTTCAGACGAAGAACTTGCCGTTTCTTTTGCCACTGTCCAAAAAAAAGTTATAGTCTGTCCAAGACACACAAGGAGCGAAAAATAAACATGCCCCGAGTGTCAAACAAATGGAAGGAAAGAAAGCCGCAAACTTTCTTATGTGGCAATAAATGGAAACATCAAATCACAGCCAACAACTCCAAAGCAAAATGTTGTTTGAATGCAACAAAATGGATCAACTGACTTGGTAAGATGGGACTAACAGTAAGGATTAACATTCTGTTATCTCAGATGTAATTTTGCTTGGAGTATTATAAGTTGGCTGTCTGCACCCATATAAAGGGACTCACATTGTTTCAGTGATGACCATGCTGCCATTGCAGCATTCTTCTCTGCTTGTTTTTTGTTCTTGGCTGAGTCCCCTGTGAATGTGATTCCAGCCAATTCAACTGTCCCGGTAAAAACAGGTAGGTGCCCAAGGCCAGACCTGAATGTTGTGTACTGCGGTAATGGAGCTCCAACTCTTTGAGCAATTTCCTGCAAGAGGTTCTTGTAAACCCCCGTCTCATCCTGAGAGAAACTAGGCAACATCAGTATCGAGAATATATTATTATATAGAATTCAATTCACTGTGAGAATTAATGAGACTGCATCATGCAAACTGGAAACAATATGGAAAAATCACAATGCCCATGAAATTGAGAAATAGTGACGTGCAAAATGTGACTTTCCACTTCATTGAAGGAATATTGAATATCAGTCCCGGTATAACACAATCTATCAAGCATTGACAGGGGAAACCAAACACAAGCAAATACAACTCAAATTTGGCAGAAACTGGAAATCAAAATTTGCTACAAACACTTGGTGGCAGGATAAAACTTGGTAGATGAAAGCCATACAGATCACAATCATCAACCAAGTATTTTAATTTCAGCTACAAAATAACCAATGGTTCCTTATTTCTATTTCAAAGGATCACAGTTTCTATCAACTAGTAACCCAAAAAGCTCAGTCTGAAGATCAATAATTGGTCAATCCTACCAAACTGCACTCCTCACCTTCAACAAAAAACAAAACATTTTCCCAATTCCATGAGATGAGTTTCTCCCAATGCCCAGTTATGGATTAAAAAATTGCTTGGCCATTTTCCCGGCGGTCAATGAATTGGATTCCCATCAAGTTTGACTCACAGCCCACATTTTTTATGACCCAAAATACCCCTCCTTCAACCGTTCAATTTATGGCATTCCCATTTCCCAGTCCTCTGAAAATCACGCTTTGATCACTCGCATTAGTAAAAACCATAAAAACACAACATTTTCAAACAAAAAAATCAATTTTAATTTCTAATAATAATAATTTCAGCTCCAACCTCATCACCATGTTCATACACTAGTTATGATCAGTGAGGAAACCAAGCAATTAACCAGACGCCACTGCGGCGACTGGGAGCCACGCGCGCAAAAGGGGAGGGGAACTGACCAGTATCCTGGCGGCCAGGGAGTGAGAGGGCCCGCGGTTGGAGAGGTAGTTGAGGGCGACCTCGGCGGCGGAGTGCTCGGCCTGACGGAGAGTGTTGCAGTAGTGAGGGCTCTCGAAGATCTCGCCGTTAAAGTTGACGGTGGCCTTGAAGCGAGGCGCGTGGTCGGGACCTTCCCGAATGCACGTGTAGGAAGGCAAATTGAAGCAGCTCCTTTGGGCCAGCTCTTGCAGCTGGTTCTTGTACATTTCGCCCTCTACTCTCTCAAACCCACCAGCTCTGTTCTTCTTGTTCTTATCAGACTCAGCAGCTGAGAGACTCCTCCCCAGGTCGGGTAATGGGACCCGGATCGGATTGGCGGTGAAAAGGGTCGGACCGCTGGGCTCCGGGGGTAAATGGGTCGGGCTGGGATCAGAGTGGTTTTTAGGGTTTGGGATTTTAAATTGAGAACGGGGAAGAGAGGAACGGAGAGAGAGAAAGGTTGAGACTTTAGGAGGTGGGGATGTGAAGCTGAGAAAAGCAGAGAGAAAAAAAGAGGGGGTAATTTTGTGAGAGAAACAGTGGGGTTTGTATTGTAATGATAAATAAATAATAAATTAATTAAAAAGTGATTTTTATTTCAATAATGGGGTTTACTGATGGGAGTCAACTGAACGGCTGCTTGGTTCATGGGTGATTGGTGTGATCCCTTTTTGCTAAATTTTTTCATATATAAAAGACGAGAGGATTCTGTTAAGGACATTCTTATTAAGCATTAGATTAGTTGAGAACTTTTTCGTTTTATCTTATTTTTTATCGTATATTTAAATCTTGACTGTCTAGTTTGTAGATATATATGAGTAGATCATCTCTACAAATTTTCATACAAATTGAAAATCATTAAAGCATTCATAAATGTGATTCACCGATTATAAACTTGAACGGTTCTTGTTTGACAAATATGGACAATCTATTGATTTGATCTATTTTGATTTCTTAACGATTACCAATTTGACTGAAATTTTGTAGAAGTAATCTACTCATATAGTCTTATAAATTGAAGGGTTGAGATGAAAAAATGTGATTGAAAAAATGTGTGTAATAAACCATTAAGGAGAAAGTCTTCAACAAGAATGTTCTAAATGGATCCCCTCTCATAAAGAGTTAATCAAATTTGCAAACATAAAAATTTCACTTTCATAATTTGTTAAAAAATTACTCTATAAGCTCAAGCCCAAAACTTAATACATCAGACATTTTCTAAATTCCATCTATTAATTGATTATAAAACCCTTCAACCTTATCTAAATTTCACCTATTATTTGTTCTCAGTCTCTCATCCTCTTCTGCATCGTTTCTCTCTCTCTCTTCCTTCACTTTATGATGGCCATGTTCACCAAGACTTAGACTTCGGGCATCACTGGTCACTGCTCCTATAAGATCTACGGAAATCAAAATTGCAAGGAGGCTAGGAATGGAGGAGAAGCCAAAGAATGAAAGGCTTCAATGTGTTAGACCAAATTTGATTTGGTTCTTCGATGAATCAGACTAGATCTTATTTAGTTCTTCTTCTTCGTCTTCTTGCTGCTATATGCAGCTATTGCACGCTTTTTGTGATGCTACTATTGTTGATGTGTGCTGCTACTACGTGCTCTTTGTGTTGTTACTGCTACTGTATGTTGTAGTTATATGACTGCTACTACACGCTCTTCGTGTTGCAATTATGTGCTCTTTATACTGCTACTGCGTGCTGTTTGCTATTAGAGTTGGCAGTAGTAGCACGCTAGCATCAGAATCTAGCAGTAGCAGCGCGCTAGCATCAGGATCTGGCAGTAGCAACGCACCAGTAGTAGAGTCAGGCAGTTGCAGTGTGACAACATCAAAGAATTGTCGGAAAAAAAAATTAGAATAGTGCCGGCAATAGCATCTTTCGACCTGACAGTAGTATCTTTCAACTCGGCAGTAGCAACACGCCACGTTAGCATTAGAAAATTGCCGTAACAAATTGCAATATCGCTGACAGTAGCACCTTTCAACTCAGGCAGTAGCACCTTTCAACTAGGCAATAGCAGCGTGCCACGTCAGCAGAGAATTGAATATGTAGTGAATGGTAGTTTGATACAATATATAGTGACAGATGACATGTGAACATTAATTTGTCCTAATTTGTTAATATTTGTCCTTAAATGTGTAACATAATACATAAAAGATGTATTTGTATACTAAAATTTGGTTGATAACTAAACTGTAATTTACTATTTTTTTTAAATGATGATTTATTATTGTTCTTCGTTTTTATGGACTTTTCAAGCTTCTCGTTTCTTCTCCAAAAAAGGACTTTTCAAGAACCTTCATGTTTAAGCACAATATCTGAATTTGTCGGTGAGTCGTGGCTTGGTTGGTTAAGGTGTTTAACTGACAACTTTGAGGTCATGGGTTCAAACCTCACGGACATATGTAGGGTGTGTGAGTTATTAATAAAATGTTTTTTTAAAAAGCACAGTATCTGAATTTGTTTTCCTTTTTTGATTTTTCATTTATTGTTTTTCTTTTTCAAGAACATTCTCGTTTCTTCTACTTGTTGTAGTTCTAAGAATAACAAACTCACAACTCGTTTAAAAACGTCATATTTAGGGCATTACATATTAATATTTGTTGATGTTTTATAAATTATAGATCATTTGAATAGAATTATGTGACTCAGTCAAGTCATACGACAAACTCAGCTGGTTTGGTTGATAAAATTATCAATTTACATTTTCAAGACAAATTTGGAAATTGATAACTAGGTCTGGGCCTGGTCCAGACCGGGTTAGATTTTTCAGGAACCGTGCCTGAACCGGTGGAAGTGTGTCCAGACCGGTTTTCAGTTTTACAGAATGAATGCCCGGTAAAAACCCGGATCGGCTTTGGACGGGCCGGTCTTGCTGGTTTTCAGACCCAGACCGAGTTACCATCCAATTTTTGCTCTGAGCAATCAAGAACAACCTTAATTC
Organism: Comarum palustre; assembly: GCA_951800085.1. Taxonomy (NCBI): domain Eukaryota; kingdom Viridiplantae; phylum Streptophyta; class Magnoliopsida; order Rosales; family Rosaceae; genus Comarum; species Comarum palustre. The sequence continues at coordinate 7,804,416 of OX637582.1, read as the reverse complement.
CCAAATCTAAAAAACAATCAAGAACACACACACTCTGTAAACATTGTACATGTATTCCTCTTTAATTTATTGTTCCACCATCATCACAAATCTAGCATAAAAAAACAGAAAAAATCGAAACAAATCCCCAAAGTCCCCAATGAAATCGAAACCTAAACGAAATAGAATCGACAGCTTTTATCAACTCATCAATCGAAATGGAATCAAACTGTTTCAATTTCATCAATCGACAGCTTTTATGGAATCGACAACTTTTATAAACTCATCAATCGAATTGGAATCGAACTGTTTTCAATTTCATCAAGGTAAAATACAACCCCAATGATTCGAAACATAAATCGAATTGACATAGAAATCCATTTCGAAACAAGGAACGATGAGAACTGAGAAAATGAGAAGATTCGTACCGAAACAGAGACGACTTGGTGTATTGGTCGGAGGCGCTGTCATGCTGAGGCGAACAATGGCGACGACGAGGTGACAACAGCGTAGTCGCGTAGAGGACTAGAGAAGTAGAGGGCTGACCGGCTAAGGGAGTAGAGGTAGAGATGCAGAAGAAGAAGAAGAAGAAGAAGAAGAGAGAGGATAGAAGAATATAAAAGGAAGACTGAGTTCGATAGAAAAAGAGTTAGAAGACTGTTTCGATATATATAATTGTTATTACTGTCGGGTTTTAGTTTTTAAATTTTTAGAAACCGGCCCCGACCCGGCTATTAATGTGTCTGGACCGTATATGAAATAAAAATTTACGGGACCGAAAAAAAGCCCGACCCGGCCCGATCAGTTCAGCTCAGATTTTTTTGTTGAGTCGGGTTTTTTGCCCAGTCCTATTAATAACAGGTAGAGTTTTATATATTTTTAAAATACATCTCAATGCATGTGTAATGTTTAAAATCACACTCACAGATCACGGAAGCTCAGTCATTAACGTCTGTTTTCACAATGATGTATTCAAAATATTTGATTACACATAACGTTTTAGACAATAAAACTAACCGCGATTACAGTGATATCTCAGTCGTCACTCACGCATGAGCAACGTGAATACACTGTCATTTCCTACTAACGTGGGAAACAACTGTGAAACAGGAATATAAGTGGAGTCTTATAACTGTCCCCAGTACATTTTACTTTCTGTTTGAACAAAATATCGAGTTAAATAAATGCAACAGGTGAGTGATATAATGCAAATGAGATATGGACGTTACTAACCAAATAGAAGAAATTAGCTACCTATTGATGTCTAATCAATGTGCTCTTCACTGTGTGCTTGGCTTGGCATTTGAAAATACATAAACCCAACTTATATCAATCAATCTTTAGCTGCATTGATTGGAAATGCATAGCTATCTGTGCCCTGCCCTTCCTCGTTAATCAGTCTTTAGTACCTTTCCTTTTTCTTCTTCTAACAATTCCTCGTCAGTGCTTAAGTTGGTCTCACATTTAAATTTCAATAATGCTACATTTCTAGGGATTTTAAGTTTTAGAAAAGGCTCTATTAAAGATCATCTTATTGAGGACCTAGGAAGCACGGAAGCACCGGCTAACTCGCGTTTCGTGCTTCTGAAATGTAAGCGAAGCTGAAACGCTTAAGAAGAGTGGGGAAGTGGCCAAAACCACGTTTCCAAAAAGAAATGATTTGGAAGCGTGATGGAGAAGGAAAAAGACGACCGTAACAGCCGGGTTCTTCTTTATTCTCAATCTCGGACAATCTGGCCTGGGTTGAGTCGTTCTTGATTGATATTGTGTGTTCGGTGTGGAGGCGGCCACTGCATTGTTGGGATGATGGTCATGGAAGTTGAGTGATCAATGAGTAAAATTGATTTGTAGAATTGGAGATGCTTCAATTTGGTTAATAAGGTCGTGCGTGGATTGGTAAGGGTGTGGCATCTACTTTCCTTTTTTCAGTAATGGCAAAACCAGCAAACAAAGAACCCAAAAAATATGCCAATGAATAGAGATGAATGGGAACCACTTTTTTGAGAGAAATAATAATAATCATAAACCCATGAGGATAATGATAACCTATAACCGTAGTTAACTTGCACACATGTAAAAAGCTATTTGGTGATTAAATTTGAATGAATGGTCATGCTAAAATATGATTGATTAGTAGAAATATTTTAATAATTCGTATTTCCTACAAAAATTAATCCATATTAATTATATGATAGTTTGGCATGCACAATTGAGGTTGTTTTACTAAGCATATTTATTTGTATTTATAAATATTTTTATTTTATTTTTATTTCAACGCTTTCAAAATATTTCGCTTTCAAAAAAAATTCAAAAAAAAATCGCTTCCACTCTTCCGAACGTTTCGCTTTCTCATTTCCGCTTCCGTTTCTATACAACGTAGTTGAGGACTAGTTGAAGACTTTTTCGTTTCACCCTATTTTTGATCGCATATTCACATTTCGACAGTCTAGTTTGTAGATATATATGAGTAGATCATCTCTACAAATTTTCATATAAATTGAAAATCGTTTAGACATTAATAAATGTGATTCACTGATTATAAACTTGTACAATTCGTGTTTGACATATTTGGACCATTGATGGATTCGGCAGTGATGTCGAAAACTTGTTGTGTTCCTGCAAGTATACAAGGAGGATGTAGTATAGTGAGTGGAAGAAAGGGTTTGTCGTTTGTCGTTCCAACTAGAGATTGATAATTAATTTAAATACTAACTTAATTAATCTAAACTAAGAACATGAAAACAATAATGATTTGAAAATTTGAATTTTTGAAAATAAAGACACAAACAAACACGGAAATAAGTTGATAGACAAAGATGGAAGAACCTAGTATATCAGAATCAACCACTAACAATCATACTTATGTAATGATGCAACTAATAGATTCTTTTGTTTCTCTAAATGATAATCCTCGTATCTAAGTCCTTCTCAGGTACTTTAGACCATAATTTTCCTTACGTGTATGATGCTCTCACTCTCGGGTAAAGGTCGTATATCCTAGCTATGCAGTCTATTATTCTCAAGTATAAATTTAACATGCATGACTCATTACATACTAAAAAATAAGGGAATCAAGTAAACCATTATTCTCTCTCGAACAACAATGTAATTCACCACACCTAACCACAAGAAGCTAAATAAACTATATTGCATCTCTGCTTCAAGCCTATCATAAAGTTACTATATGTAAAGCCCTAAGGTGATCAATCAAAGAACTTAAACATAAAACATAAAATTCAACTAGTGATTAAGCATTAATTATGGAGAAACTATAAATCTATTAATTAATCATCAAAAACATAAACAATCATGGTAGGGCATCATCCTAACCCTAGATAAGGTTTAACTAAACATGACTACATAAAACATAGAAAACATGAAAAGGGGATGAATGGTGAAAGGATGGATGGATCTCTGCTCCTGTAGGCATATTCAATGTGCGTCAAGACCTCCTCTCTCATGTGAATTTCATGTTCCTTTATATAGAGAAGTTCCTACTCATCCTTGGCTTTATATTTCTTCGTAAGACTTGAATTCATTTTCCTTTCTTGATATGGAATGGAAAACCTTGAAATATCTTTTGTAGAAGTAGGAAAACATGTATTCTTTGTGTGAGACCCCGCACGTTTTAACCGTGGTTAAAGACGAGTTACTGAGGTTTAAGTCGCATTCAGTAACTTCGCGAGTTAACGACCATGTTCATTTTCAAGTTTTTCAAAGTTCTTCAAATTCCTTATTTAATAACTTGATGTCATAGTACGTGTTGACACGAGTCTTCCGGTATTTTCGGAATATTTTTCAGAGTTTCCGTTAATTTTCTACGAATTTCTAAAGTTATCGGTAACTTTTAATTATCAATCCAGTAAAAAGAGTTTTACCATTTCATCTTTTACTTTTCACCTTCTTTAAATCTAGACTGTTGGATCTTTCTTGGATTTAATCTGGACCGTCCAATCCTCTATAAATAGATGTGATTTTTGACTCGGTCAAAACTCCCCACTCGGTCAACTCGAGCTCCGATCGAGCTCTCTCGCCTGCTCCACTGTCATCCTCCCGGCGCTAGCGAATCCGGCCACCATAGGCCGGCGGACCAGTCCCTTTCTCTTTCTCCTTTATCCAGCCCAATCCTTGGATCACTCAGACGTCCACCGTGGAGGGAGAACGACCGAGAAAAAAGCTCGGCGGTCAACGGCTAAATTCCGGCGAACCAGGCGGCGACTCGACCTCCAACCTGTATGGTTCTTCTTCTCTTCCTCTTCCTTTCCTTGCCTTTTAATGTTCGATTGGAGCCCTAATCGAAAATACCTCTTTTCACTGTTTTTCGGGTTTTTTTTTTCTGGGTTTCGGTTCCTCCTCTGGCGACGATCTGTTCTCTGAGTTTGGAGAGTTCTTCAAGCATCAGTGAGGTTCCCTAGCTGCTGAATGGAGTCCAAGAGAGTTCAAGGGCTGTTTTTAGTATTTTAGGATCGATGCAGGAGCTCTGCTTTGATCGAGACAGTGTTGGGGATGGGAGGAGGCCGAGGAGCTTCTAGAATGGGTCTAGGAGGAGGTAGGCAGCAGGGAGGCTGCTAGGATTGGTGTTTGGGAGCAGAGGTAGAGGGTAAAGATTCCCCCTCTATGAACTGTGTAATTCTTGCTACTGTGTTGTTGAATTTCTGTTGTTGTACTGTGTTGTTGTTGGAAATTAATTGTTGTTGTTTGGATTCCTACATGTTTGTCGAGAACTTGGTGATCGAAGGAATGAGGAAACTCTGGTGAATTTCTGGAAAATTGACCAGATTCCGGCAAGTTGCCAGAACCCGGTGACCGTTCTGGTGATGCAGTGAATCCGGTTGAAATGCCGAGAGGTAGTCTTCGACTCTTTAAGAAATGTGTTTCCGTTTAACCGAGTTTATGAGTCATAGTCGGAAAAATTACGTTTAAGGAAACGTACTAAAATGAAAACTAACCGTAATTGAGATCTTTCCATTTTAGGAAACTTTCTATTTTGGAAACCTACTAATTTGGGAAACTTTCTATTTTGGGAAATTTTCCATTAAGAGAAAGTTTCCATTTTGGGAATGTTTTATTTTCGGAAAAACGGTTAGTAAAGATTTGAAATTTGACACAATTTGGTTAAATTGGTAAAATGTTGAATTGTTATCGGAAACTGATAACTGGAAATTCTGAAAGTGTCAAGTTGACCGTTTCAAGTAAAATTGGTGATTCACGTAAATCAGTAAATCGACTCAAGGTTAAAGAATTGGTTAATGAGACACGTTGGGTGTCTATAGTAATTCAACGAATTATTATGTGACACCCTAACGTCAAATTAAAATGGTAAAGGGAAGTTCGGAAGTTAAGTCGGACTTCCGGTAAATAAGTAAAGAGTCGTTAATCGGAAAAGCAAGTCAAAAAGGTTAGAGTTAAAAAGGAAATTGGTTGGTCAACTTGGTTATTGTGGTCATTCCTGGTCAAACCAGGAATGCTGAGGTCTGTTAACTGTTATTGTTTCTTGGTTGCTAAGCTACTTTAATTTTGCAATGATGCATTTAGACGAAGTAGTTTACGCGGTGACCTCGGTTTATCCGAGGCGATTCCTGAAAGCTTGGAGCGTACGTAAGGAACAGTTATTCCAGGTAGGGAAGCTAAACCCCCTTTGGTAGTGGTTTTGTATATATATGAGAAAGTGCATGATTTTGTGTATGCTCATGGTCGATGCCTCGGGAAAGTTTTCTTTATATTAAAAGATAAATGATTTATGATTGGGCCAAGAAAACCCGAGGCTAGACGTAAATGATTTTTATATGATGATGTGATATGTTGAGCACCGTTGTCCTGATTTCCGGTGCGTGACCTGAGAGTGACGGGACCTAGTATATAGCACTCTCACGGTGTCGATAATCGTGAACATCTGAAGGGCAATGCCCTGTTTATTTTAATTATCCTACTTACACTCGTCTCGTACAGATTTAAGCGAGACGTAAGTGTGGTGTGTTGTTACGAGAGATTTGTTGGACATTTACAGTGAATGGACATTCTCGCTAATATTAGTCTTCAGACGCATAGGTAGTTGGTCCCGATTTGTTGTATAGACAAACCCGGGATTCGGTTACAAAGATTCGTGAAGCCCTGCAGGCTATATTGTTTATTGAGCGCTCTGGCCCCTGTTTTAGCATACTGCACTGTTTTTCCGAAAGATGTGAAATGACGTTTTTGTGTGCCAAAGATTTTCTAAATGATTTTATCAAGAGCTCAAATCTATATGTATATATATGGTTTTATGGTTTTCAAACCTATCATTGGTGGTCCTATATGTGAGCACGCGAGGACGACACTCACCCCTACAACAGGTTGTTTGCAGGTACTATGTACTGTGACGGGATAGATAGAGAGAGTTGTGTGTGGAGCCTTATTCCTTCCTCGATGTTTGGTCCAAGTTGTACTCACTTTTCCTGTTTTACCCTTCGAGTCATTTACCAAAACATTTGACATATACAGGAAAGGTGTCACCCTGAATTGTTAACCATGTTTTATATTTTTATTGTTGTCGCTAAAGTTTTTAATTGATTCTTTAATTTGACCACCTTATGCGAAATTGGAAAAACTCTAATGAATGTTTTAAGAATTTCTTGTGGTGTCACTCGAAGTCTAAAGTTTAAATTTTATTTTACTTGCTAAAAAGCCTACGACTTTAGGTTAATAAGTTGTTGGCACGTCTTTCGGACGTGTTGGCTTCTTATTGGCTTAAAATTGTGGCCACTGTAGTTTCCCCTCCCGGGGTGCTACAGCAGTGGTATTAGAGCAATCGTTTCTCGGACTTTTGTTTTTAAAAATGTTTTAAAACCTTTGATGCCTTGAAGTCTGTGCTAGCGCGTCAAAATTCATGTTTGACATATTTGGACCATTGATGGATTCGGCAGTGATGTCGAAAACTTGTTGTGTTCCTGCAAGTATACAGGGTTGATGTAATATAGTGAGTGGAAGAAAGGGTTTGTCGTTCCAACTAGAGATTGATAATTAATTTAAATACTAACTTAATTAATCTAAACTAAGAACATGAAAACAATCATTATTTGAAAATTTGAATTTTTGAAAATAAAGACACAAACAAACACGGAAATAAGTTGACAGACAAAGATGGAAGAACCTAGTGTATCAGAATCAACCACTAACAATCCTACTAATGTAATGATGTAACTAATAGATTCTTTTATTTCTCTAAATGATAATCCTTGTATCTAAGTCATTCTCAGGTACTCTAGACCATAATTTTCCTTACATGTATGATGCTCTCCCTCTCGGGTAAAGGTCGTATATCCTAGCTATGCATTCTATCATTCTCAAGTATAAATTTAACATGCATGACTCATTATGTACTAAAAAATAAGGGAATCAAGTAAACCATTATTCTCTCTCGAGCAACAATGTAATTCACCACACCTAACCACAAGAAGCTAAATAAACTATATTGCATCTCTGCTTCAAGCCTATTTTAAAGTTACTATATGCAAAGCCCTAAGGTGATCAATCAAAGAACTTAAACATAAAACATAAAATTCAACTAGTGATTAATCATTCAATATGGAGAAACTATAAATCTATTAATTAATCATCAAAAACACAAACAATCATGGTAGGACATCATCCTAACCCTAGATAAGGTTTAACTAAACATGACTACATAAAACATAGAAAACATGAAAAGGAGATGAATGGTGAATGGATGGATGGATCTCTGCTCCTGTAGGCGTATTCAATGCGCGTCGAGACCTTCTCTCTCATGTGAATTTCATGCTCCTTTATACAGAGAAGTTCCTACTCATTTTTGGCTTCATATTTCTTCGTAAGATTTGAATTCAGACTCCTTTTTGTTAATATGGAATGGGAAAACCTTGAAATATCTTTTGTAGAAGTATGAAAACATGTATTCTTTGCATCCTTGTTTGCATCGTTGTCGTTGAAGCATTAGGATTGAAAATCTTGTGCTATGGAACTTGAGTTATCCACAAATCCTAGCAAATCCGAACAGATTTTATGATGTGACATTTCTTCATTCAAATAATCATAACTCAGTCTAGAAGTATCAAAATCGAGATCAGTAAAATCCTACATAAAGTAGACATATGTGTCTTTCCAATTATGTAAGGCTCATTGTCTGATTTGATCTGAGTTGTTCCCAGTAATTCGACGAAGTAGGTTGTTCTGCACAGACAGATTTTGGACATTTGGGATTGCAGTTGTCTTTCAATCCTTATTAGCTCATTTTAACTCTTTTTCTTCTCTCTATGACAAAAACCTACAAAACACTAGAATAACATAAATCGATCACAAACAATAGAACTAAACGCAAATATAAAGGTTATGAGGCATATAAATATAGGATAATATGAGCACATCAACCATCCATTGATTTGATCTATTTCGATGCCTTAACGATCAGCAATTTGACTGAAAATTTGTAAAAGTGATCTACTTATATAGACCTACAAACTGAAGGGTTGATATGGAAAAATATGGTTGAAAAGTTAATGTAATAAACCATGAAGGAGAAAGTCCTCAATGGATCCCCTCCCTTAAGTTTATGTACAAAATATTGTGACTTTGTGTAATGTTAATTTTACTACTTTTTTTTCTTTTTCTTTTGTAGAGAGTTCACCTAACTCTTTCGACATCTCCTATGTTAGAGAATTTTAAAATTTATGTTTACGATTGTTTTTTTTGAATCAAGTAGTCAACCAGTTTTATACCTCAACAAATAGTATAAGAAAAAAAACACCCTTTAGCACCGAGGTAAAAAAACTACTTCCGTATAAAACTCTAACTCCACCTAGAATCGTAACAATCAAAAGTACATCAACATTTTAAAACCAGCTTATAAGACCATTATTTCAACAAACAAGAACCCACACAAAAACATGAATAAGTACCCACCGCGTGAGTCAAGCCTACCCTTGATCCAGCTTAAATGACAAAACCATAAAGACCTAATACAACCAAACGACACCAGAGGGAAAGCCCAAAATAGGCAAGACGAAAGTATAAATAACAAAGACTGAGCTGCTAGTTACCAATGCAAAGCATCCAGTCCACCCTTCTATTATCCACCTGAGACAATGTCGCATCCCGAGACTATTTCTTGTCCTAAAATACGACAACAACTATTGTAATCTTAGACTAATGAGTAACTAATACGTCATCTGACATATTGACTACTCTCTAGACTGAAACTACAAGGCTAAGATAGAATAACCACAACACAAATAATAAGGAGGACAAATATGAATAAACAGATAATTACTATTTATTACACAAGCGATAAGTAACGAATGGTAGCAGATGAGACAAATGTAAAATCAACAAGATGAGACAAATGTAAAATCAACAAGAAAAGAAAGTCTCGAAATAACAAGCCCGAAAACAGTTCAAAGTATGCAAGAAACTTATTGAATGAAATACGAAGATCGTAAAAGATGGAATCCACACCAAAAAGGGTGTCCTAGAATACGAAGATACACGATGACCGATGCTGAATCACGAGATCCTAGTCTAGCTCCTCTACAGTAGGGTGCTGAAAACCTGAAAAAGGTGTAGGAGTAAGCAACTCGTTCTCGCTAACCCAAGTGGGACCGAAACCCAACCGAATTAGGTTTTGAAAACCCATATTAAAACATATAATTTATATATGTAATTACACACACACACACACACACACACACACACACACATATATATATATATATATATATATATATATATATTTAGGGCGTTTGAAAACATATGTAGAATGATCACGCACACTGAGCTCAAATAAATGAATGATAAGCACACTTGTAGAATTTTCTGGATCCATGGGGCCGAACATTCCGGGTTTGTCTATACTGCAAACCAGGACTAACTACCTATCACATCCGAGGACAATATGTAGTGAGAGCTTCCATTTACAGCAAATGCCCAACATATCACTCATCACATGACGCCTCACTTACGACCCACTTAATTCTCGACGAGACGGGCGTAAGCGAGGGAAAAATATAAACAGGGCATTGCTCCTTCGGAGGTTAACTGTCATCGATACCGTGGGAATCAAATTCTAAATACTAGGTCTCGTCACTCTCATACCACGCACCGGAAATCAGGACAACGGTGCTACTTTTGATCCAAAACACACACACACACCAATGTGACTTTAAGTAAAACAACAAATCAATGCAGCATATATTTATATATACTCAATAAATGAAAGCCACTAATCCGGGAAGGTTATGGTTCACACATTGTGTAACACCCAGGGAGGGGGTATCATAGTAACCACGATTTTAAACCAATAAGAAGCCAACACGTCCAAATGACGTGCCGACAACTGATTAACCTACAATAGTAGGCAATTGAATAGATAAAATAAATTTGTTAACTTGAGTGGCACCACAAAAATTTCACAAAACATTGATCAGAGTTTTAAAATTTCACAGAAGGTGGATAAATTAAAGGGTCAATTAAAAACTTTTGCGACAACAATAAAAACATATAATAGGATTAATAATTTAGGAAGACACATTTATAATTTCTGTTAATATTCTGAAAAATGACTCGAAAAATAGAGCATGACAAGTATTACGACTTGGGCGAAGCACTGAGTAGGAAATGAGACTTCACACACCTAGCTCTCTGAAATAATCTCATCATAGTACATAGTTCCTGAAAATAATATGTTGTAGGGGTGAGCGTCGTCCTCGCTTGCTCATATAGGGCTACTAGCCCACCAATGCTAGATTTGAAATTCATAAAACCATATATAGATATACATATAGATTTGAGCTTGGAATAAAACCATTTAGAAAACTTGACACACAAAAACCATCATTTTATATCTTTAGAGAAAAAATATCCAGTATGCTAAAACATGGGCTTGAGCGCTCAAAGAACAAATGTAGCCTGCAGGGCTTCTCAAATCTCTATGACCTAACTCGGGTTTGTCTATACAACAAACCAGCGGGTAACTATCTATCACCATGAAGATGGGTAGCGAGAGTGTTGATTTACAACAAATTCCCAACATATCACTCATATCAGGACGCCTCACTTACGACCCGCTTAACTCTCGAGGAGAAGAGCTTAAGAAGAGATACATAACAGGGCATTGCCCCTTCGGAGGTTCACGGTTATCGACACCGTGGGATTTCTAAATATTAGGTCTCATCACTCTCAGGTCACGCATCAGAAATCAGAACAACGGTGCTCCTCAACATATTACATCATCATATAAAATCATTCGCGTCTAGGCACGGGTTTTCTTGGCTCAATCATATATCACTTAAATCATATCATAGTGAAAACTTTCTCGAGACATCGACTATGAGCATACAAAGTCAATGCAACTTTATATAAAGGCAAAACCACTAACAAATGGGGTTTAGCTCTCCACCTGAAATTGTCGTTCCTTACGTATGCTCCAAACTTCCAAGTACAGCCTCGGTAATCCAAGGTCTCCGCGTAAGCTAATCATCCGATGAATCACTGTAGAATAGACCTTAGCATTCTTTGTTTGACTAGGAATGACCATATTGACCAAGTTGACCAACCAATATATTCCCAACGCTTTATCCTTGTTATTTTGTATTTGATAATTGACTCATTGTTTAGTTACCGGCATCCAACTCGAAACTAATTGGACTATCCTTATTCATATAGGCATTAAGTAGTCACATAGTAATTCGTTGAATTACTATAGACATCTAATGCGTGTCTTAAACCAATATTTAATTAACCGAGAGTCGGTAAATTGATTTATGCAACTTGACCAAATTAATAAACGTGAGTCGAAATATCGATGAAACTTATCCAAATTAACTATAACATCCAATTCCACATTTGCACGACTAAGCTCAATTTAAGAACCAACACATGATCATCAAATCCAAAACTTTTACTAACTTCCGACAACAACCATTTTTTACCAATGCATTTCTTTAACTTCAAATTTCTCCAATTACCTCATTCCTTCAACTTTAAATCCAAACTACCCAAACCACCACTCTTATGCCACTTTGATTATACACACACTTCTCGAATTAGACACGAGAATAACCATTAGCATAAGAAATTCACCTTTTTATCATACGGTAATTAGTTGCCCCAGGATTTACTCTCTGCACCCAGGAAATTCCTCTTCACACCCACACACCAATTCAGCTGCCAACACCAGCTCCTCCTTTCCTCTCTCCCTTCATGGTATCAGTTCTCTGCCGAGAGTGAACTCTACACCCACAAAGTATCACATGGGCCTCCTCGGTCTATCATCCACTTTCCTCCCTTCCTCTTCAACTCCAAAACCTCAGTAACACAACAAAAACATAATCAACCTTAGATTCTCAACAATTTGTAGAAACTACACAAACCCAGAAAACCCAACTACAGTGAATTCAAGCTAGGAGAAACAGAAGCTTACCCAGATGCTAGGTGGCGACAAAAAAGGTCACCAGAAGCTCGAGGAACTCACCAGAATCCGAGAACTGGCCCATTGGAGACTCGCTGTCAAAAACCCAGAAAACAGAGAAATGAGGATTTCATATTATGGCTTCAAATTAGAGGATCAAGGACATGAAAAAGAAAGAGAAGAGAAGAATGATACCATCCAGGCGACGTCACGCCACCTGAATCGTCAGATTTTCATCATGGACCGCTGTGCACAGTGGAGCTCGATCTCCCTCCACGCTGGCTGCCTGGGTGATCTAAGGACAGGGTCAGGTAGATGAGGAGTAGAGGATTATTTTGGTGGTTGTACATCGTCGAGTTGTGGCTGGTGGCGACGGAACGTCGCTGTAGAGCTCGTTAGAGACGAGAGAGTCGAGAAGGAGAGGGAGGAGAGGTTTGACTTGAGTTAGACCTCTCTTCTCTATTTATAGAGAAATTGACGGCCATGATTAGATCTTGGAAAGATCTGACAGACCATATTTAATGAAGGATAAAAGTAAATAATTAAATGGTAGAAATTATTTACTAGAATGGTAATTAATAATTACCAAAAACTTCAGAAATTCGTAGAATAAAAAGACCAAGAGTCTGAAAAATATTCTGAAGATATTCCCGAACTCATGTAGTCATGCATTTTGACATCGACATCTAAGATCACACATTTGACAATTTAGTTAAATCTTGATATTTCCCCCTTGCACCTCAAATGTAGACTACCAAATGCGGTCAATATCCTTCGGTAACTTGTTAAATTAGGTAATTTTTACACTGGGTGCTATACATTGGGCGTGCCCCCGTACCTGATATAACGAAGCAGATGGCAGTGCTCCAACTCCCGATCCTCCTGAGGCTGGCAGTGATGCGCTCCTGAGTCTATTTGTGAGGTATAAATGATATAGTCATAGGTAAATACTCGAGGATTTAATATCTATTGTTATGACTAGATAATCTTTCTTTTTATTTTCCTGACACTAGTCTAATTATTTGATATCCCGAGTCTCGAATCAGAATTATTATATATTCTGTATTTATGTCGTTTCGTTGCTTATTTAAATTAAAATATTTAAAACAAAGTTTAGAAAAAAAGGGCATAATCCTTTGGTAATTATAAAACTTTTAAATTAATAAACTGTAGCCGAGAAAATAAAAGTCAAATAGGAACAATAATGTCAAAAGTCAACTTGGTAACAGTAAACGTCAAAAGTCAATACAGTAACCGTAAAATTCAAAAGTCAACACAATAACAGTAAAAGTCAATAATAAAATAGTAAATGATAAAAATAAAACTGTAAAAGTTAAAACTAATCTCACATGGATATTTAGGTCTATAAATTGGATGACGGGAGGAGAATTATAAAATTAAAAGAAGAAAGAAACCAATCCCGGAGAGCTGTAGGATAGGGATGAGAAGAGAGTACTATTTTTTTTAGAAGAGGGTACTTTTTTCTCTGGGGGAGGAGAGAGTACGTTGAAGAAGAAAAAAGTATGTATAATAGGAAGATAGTTGAAGAAGAAAGTTGTGTGCATAAAGAAAAACACAAAAGAAAAAATAGTAAATTGTATTTTAGTTACCAACTAAATTTCAGTTTATAAATACTGTTTTTATACATTATCTTACATATTTAAGGACAAATATTAACAAATTATGACAAATTGATATCTAGATACCACATGTCACTATATATTTTACCAAATTACCATTCACTACATATTTAATTCTTGGTTGACATGGCACGCTGCTACTGTCGAGTTGAAAGATGTTACTGCTGATGATATTGGATTTGTTCTGGCAATTTCTGATGCTGACGTGGCACGCTGCTACTACCGAGTTTAAATGTGCTAATGTTGGGTCGGAATGTGCTATTACTGGAAATATTCTATTTTTTCTAGCAATTCTATGGAACCAAACAAACGTGCTACTGTCTATTTCGAACAGAAATGTGCTACTGCTGATGGAAAGCTATTACTGCATGTGCTATTGCAATTTTCGACAATTCTTAGATGACTGTTGATGGGCTGCTATTGTGCTACTGCAGAGTAAGGATGTGCTACTACAGTTGCAATTGCAATTTTTTCAGGTAATTCTATGAAACCAAACAAACCTCCTACTGTCTATTTCGACCAGAAATGTGCTATTGTCGATGGAAAGCTGATATTACCTATGCTATTGTAATTTCCAACAATTCTCAGATGACGCACTACTACTACCGACTCAAATATGCTAGTACTGCTACTATAGTAACACCGATCAAGTACTAAGACTACATCTATCACAGCAATCAATCAAAACCCAAACCCAAACCCAAACCAATCAACCTCGTTTATATCACTGCTAGCTACTAAGTGAGATGAATAAGAGAAAGTGAAGAATTAGATCACCAAGTATCTCATACCAACCAATTGAACCTAAGATTAAATCCATGAACATATCTCATACAAATTGAAGATCACATTCATACACCAAGCTTCGTTCCAAAATTTACGGTGTTTCAAATTCAAACCAAATCAAGATAAGGTGCCAAGTTACGATATGATGACCAGTTCACATCCAAAACCAGATTTAAGAGTTATGCGAGATATGGCATTAGAGGGCAGAGGGGGAGCGATCTGGGCGTCGTTGTCGTCTTCGCGCGTTCATGTGCGTCGATCCTCTTCGACTGGTTCGGTGGACTTTAAGAGATTTTTATGGGGTATTTTGGTCATTTAATAGGAAAAACAAGATTATGCTTGATATCATGAATTATGGGCTTCAAGCTCATGTTCTAATTTGTATAACAAATTATGAACAGTGAGTTTTTTATATTTACAAATTTTGTTGGTTTCTCAGGTAATTTTTCCAAAAAAATAAGATTAATTAAAAATGGGTAAGTGGGTGAATAATTACCTACACCTAAAAAATTGTATAATGGGTATTACCTGGTAGATATTAGCCATGAATAAATTAGGGTGGGTATAATAAACCCATGGGTTAAACTCATAGGTTTTACCCAATGGGTACGAATGCCAACTTGATTCAAGATCCAATGGATCTAGTTTGTAGTCTTCTTTTCCAACCATAAATGGTGGTGGCAACATGTTTACATGACATCTTATCTCCCAAAGTGATTTGAGATAGGTGCTGTCTTTCCCCATATAATGCCCGAAGCAGAACCTACTCATGAAATCACATATCTTACTCGGCGATAAACGGCACTTCTTTGGAATGCTGCTGCTATTCTTACGAATGATCTGAAGGAGAATCGAGCTCTCAAAGTCTTATAGGTTAGACCTCTTGATTGTTTTCCTTGAAGATCGAAGATCAAAATCACTACTGAGTTATTAAAAACTACACACTTGATCCTAAAGCTTTAAACATCCCAATTAAATGCTGGTTTCAGAACACATCTTCTCAACAATGGAGGTCAACCACTCCCCTGTAAAGACCTCAACCAACTTCATTACTCACTTCTTAAAGAGAACTTTTTTTTTAAAAAAAAAGGGAGGCTGCAAGGCTATAACTCCCAAGTTTACAGACTGACCATTCTTCCATTAATAAACCAGATCCTCTATTCATCTACTTCACTGTATCCCTGTGCAAAGTTTTAACTCGGTCATCACAGAAAACTAAAGAAACGAAAAGACGAAGGCCCTCTTTTTTCCAGCAACACAATTAATACACACCCCCTCTACCTCGAAACAGAAGACTGAATCCAAATGATATCCATATGATTAATGAGTCACCGCTGGATAGTCATAATCATTGTATAACTGGATCAGTTAGGCGTGCCCTATAAATGTCCAAGGCACAACCCACACAGCTCAGTGAGATTTGAAATCTGCTTTTACATTCAATATCCCTGCATTTCCTACCCTCAACAACAGGAAGGAAAACCTTATGTACATTCATAATCCAGAATCAACAGGAAGGAAAAGCTAATGCCCATTCATAATCCATTGTGCACTGTCAGTAGTTAGCATGCTATTGTACCAAAGTGTCAGTCCTTGTGCCAAATGCAGATGCAGACCATAGTGTTCAAATACACGAAAATCTGGGGAATCGGCGGGTAATGGTATGTCTTGATAGTTAAAAACTGCTTAACAAAAAAATAATGCAGAGCATACTGTCTATTGATATTTAACAAGTGCTTAACGAAATAAGAAATGCAGAAGAGCATACTGTCTATGATCCAGAAAACATTCCTGATAAGTGCAAAAAGGGCGATGACTATGGAGCAGCGAATAGCGATCTTCAATACCACAAACCTCAGAAAGCAAGAGCAAAAGAAATGAGGCTTAAATACTGAGAGAGATATTGGCATATGTAATGTGCGTGTGTGTGTGAGAGAGAGATCTTGAAATGCTTCTTCAAACACCCAACAGACGTATTGGCACTGCTTCTTTCCGTGGAAAAAGTAAGTATAATCTATAGCTCTGTTTTTAACTGGCTTTACATTTGTTGACAAATGCAAACCATCTAAAGCTCAAGCAACAGATTGGCAAATTATAAGAAGCTTCTCATACTAATTCCATGATTGTGAAAAAAGAGAAACAACTACTCGAATCTTATTAAATAAGCAAAACTATGGTACATGCTGTGTACAAAAGAGGGATGTCACCATGAAAAGGGTCTAGCACCCAGTAAAAAAATCTCATTTTCCACATCTTTTACCCATTGACAAACACGGTTGCATGTTTTTATTGCTAATGCCTGAAAAACGATAACAATACAAGATGAGAATGCTATCACCATGAACAGGGGCTAGCACCCAGCAAAAAAATCTCATTTTCCACATCTTTTACCCACTGACAAACACGGTTGCAAGTTTTTATTACTAATGCCTGAAAAACGATAACAATACAAGATGAGAATGCTATCAGTAGTAGAAAAGTGCATCTAAGGAAAAATACACAGCTATAACCTGTTTCTAGAGCAATTGATGATGACAGTTGAAAAAAAGTTGCGTAAGAACAAAATCTCTCAATCCTGAACCTTTTCTGCCTAGTTGCTTAATTGATTTTCTTCTAATGAACAGTGGCGGATCCAGGATTTAGAGATGGGGTGGGCTTTAACTTTGGCCAAAGGCCAAAATTTTTTTTGAAGATGAAGCGAAAGCCATCAAGAGATGAACTTTGACAAATTTAGGAGAAAAAGTACACAAGATACTAATGGAGTATGAAGGGGATTACAAGAGTAGAACAACTGAAAAAATTGAGAAAATGAGCCAGTGAAGACAAGACTGAGTAATTGAAGAATTAAGGGATTGGAAGTCGCTGCTAGTGGAGAGGAAGAGAGAACTAGAGATAGTTGTGAGGCTAACGAGAAAGATTAAGATAATATAGTTAGATTGTGGAAATGGGTTGGGTTTGATGGATATATCACTGTTGATATGCAAAAAAAAAAATATATATAAATACATATATGTATACAAATATATATATATATGGAAAAAAGGAGGCAGACGAATTAAATAAAAAAAAAAAAGAGGAAAAAGACAGAAAAAAGAAGCAGTCCTTATCAAGGTGTTATGCTCCCACACAAAGGGTATTTGAGTTTACTTATAACTCATATAAGTGACCTAGCATATTGGGACTCATCTATCACAACCCTACACCATATAAAATGAGGGGACACGCCAAAAAAAGAAGAACAGACGCAGAAAGGCAGAAGAGACGCAAGAAAAAGAGAGGAGACGCAGAAAACACAACAGACAGCAGAAGAACAAAACCCTAGAGGTATAGCTGATTCTCTCATCCTCTCATGTTCGTGGTGACTATGTTCTCTGGCCCTGATTCTTGGTTCTGGTATGATTCCCTGGTTACTCAAATCCCTTGTGGATTCTTGGTTCTGATGGCCCTTGTTACTGGTTACTTGGCTCTGGTTCCTGGTTACTTGGCTCTGTTCTATGGTTACTTGACACTGGATTCTATGGTTTCTGGTTACTTGGCTCTGGTTCTTGGTTACTTGGCACTGGATACTATGGTTACTGGTTTCTATGGCTCTCAAAGTTCTGTTTCTATGGTTACTGTACGGTTCTGGTTCTCTGGTTACATATTTGACACAATGGTTACTATGACAAACCCGGTTACCCACTCATCATGTTACCTTGATCCTAAAAAACCTAAACACAGAACCAACACTCCATAAAAAAAAAAAAAAAAACAGCCACTGCCATCCTGTAACCACCATGGCCAAATTTCTTCCCAAATTCTATGTTAACTACCACAGCCAAATTCTCTATTCTACAGCACCATTAACACAGGAACAACAAAACAGAGAAGCATGTATTCAAAAAAAATATACAGGAACTCACCTTCTCGGTATGCTCCTGCAACAGCCCCCAACTCCCAATCGACTGGTCGCCTTCTCGGAGAAGATTTCGCCTGTCCAACACAGAAAGCACACGCTTTCAATTTCTATCTTTTCTTCACAAATTAAAGAAGAACAGAAGGAAGAACAAAAAAATTGAGCCCTCACCTGTTTCTGGTGTGTCGAAACCGAACCGAAAAGCTCGAAGGCCTGCCCTGTGAATCCATCTCCAAATCCGGCTTTGACAGTGATGAAACAGAAGAAAACTGAATTAGTTTTGGGAAAAGAAAACAAACAGAAACTTGCGAAATCCAATCGAGAAATCATCCGATTTGTGCAGAAATCCCCAAATTACAAACTTCAATCCGCACTGGAGAAAACCCAAATGTAACCCCATCTCCGAGTCGATCCGAACGCCCAAAAGCCTTCTCTCACTGGGTCTCAACTCTCGGACCTCCTTCGACTCTCTCATTGAGTCTCTCACTGATATCAGAAGAAAAACGAAGCGGAGGAGGAAGACGAAGGAGGGGAAAAGTGGAGGAAGAAGGCCCTAATACTAACTCTGTCTCCGATCTGTTTGACACCCCACTCATCTGTCTCTCCCTTCTGGTTTTCGAGGAGAAGAACGAAGGGAAGGAGGAAGAAATGACGAAGAGCAGACAGAGAAGAGAAGAAAAGATCGAAGCGAAACGGGCCTCCGGACTGGGCCACCGAACCGGGCCTCCGGGTTGGGCCTTCAAATGGGCCCTGCCGAGATTAATTGGGCCTGACAACAAAAAAACACCTCAACAAAAGAAAGGGACATTTGGGCCTCCAACCAGGGCCTGGTCTCTTGGGCCTGCCAAAGAAAAACAATTGGGCCTGCCAAAGAAAAAACAAATGGGTCTGCCAAAGAAAAAAACAAATGGGCCTGTCAAGAAACAAATTAGGCCTGGCAACCAAATCTGGCATATTGGGCCTTCAACAAAAAAAGAAGAGAGACTCATGGGCCTTCAACAAAAAAAAGACATTGGGCTCCGGTCATCCCCATTATGGGCCTTCAACAAAAGAAAAAGGGAAACAAGCCCACTCCACAGGCCCATCATCAATTCAAGACCAACTCTACCAACTTTTCAGTATGAAGCCCAATCCAAGTCTCAAGGCCCAAATCAAAGATCTTCGGGCCTCTTGCAAATAAAATGGAAACAGGCCCACTTTGCTAAAGACAGCAGTACAAAAGCCCGGTTTAAATTCCAAGGCCCAACAACAAAATACGATGGGTTCCCAAATCAAATAAAATGCCTCCAAGAAAAATATATGGGTCTCTCACAAATAAAAGAGAAATAAGCCCACAAAGACAATGCAAGTCCAAATACAGCAGTGAAAAAAGCCCACTTCAAGTCTCAAGGCCCAACTGCAAAAGTCATTATCAAATTACATGTCGAGTTCAAATCCAGATGCAGCAGTGTAAAAAGCCCACTTCAAGTTTCAAGGCCCAACTGCAAAGCCCAGGATGATGGGTGTCCAAATCAAATCAGCTGGCACCCCACCAAATGAAGTATCGACAAAAATGCAATTGATGGATTCAAATACATCTGTCAAAATCAAATCCAGTCGTGAACTACAATGGTTTGATTCCCACAAAGGGATATGTAGGCAGTCCGGACTTAAATCTGGATACAACCATGGCCAAAACCAAATCCTGGTTCTTTACAAGCCAATTTCCTAAACACATGATCGAATCCCTGACCACCAGTCAAAAGTTGACCAGTCCAAATGACCTCAGTCAAATTCACCATTCCAAACAGAATCCCTGACCACCAGTCAAAAATCGACCAGTCCAAATGACTTCAGTCAAATTCTCAAACCCACTCCAAATTTTGAACTACATCGGTTTGATCCCTTCACAGGGTATGTAGGCAGTCTAGATTTAAATCTTGATGCAACCACAACTTCAAATAAATTCTCGGATCTTCTGAAGCCTCGCTCCATAGCTCATACATCTTCAGATACAAATCTCAAACACTACTCTCATTTTAAAAATCACAGCCCTCCAATGAGTCATTCACTTGTTGGGGATCCTGAACTACGAATGGCTTGATCCCTCTCAGGGTACGTAGGCAACCCATTCGGGTGCAGTCGCAAAAGCAAACAAACACACATCGGTTTCTTCATAAATCGAATCAAGGGGTGTTCCCTTGTAATGAGGGATTGTAATTAAGAGACGCGTTCCGTCTTGAATGAGTTGACCCGGACATAATTAAAGCTCTATTTTAACCAATAAAATAGAGTAAAATTACGTTGGGTGACATTTTATATTTTTATGCACATTTTTACCCAACATAGTTTTTGGCGACTCTGCTGGGGACTCATTTTCCCTTTCATCTCTTTTCATGAAGTTATTAACTTATTGTGTGTGTTTTGAAGGTAACAGATCAAATGGCACCAAAGATTACAGTTTTCTTCCACAAGCTCACTCTAGCTGCTAATCACTCGAATCAAAGTGGTTACCGGATGTCATTCGCAATTGGTCATCTTCCTGTAATTTCTACAAAAACAAAGCTGGGAATGAAGCAAAACAAGGTTGTCACAGGTGTGACGAAGACCCTGGTTTTCGATGGCATTTCCAAGAACGCTTTAAGAAATCAGAGGAAGAGGGCAGCACGGGCTCAAAGGAAGAAAGATGCCCAAACTAAGTCAATTGAAGCCGTCCTGGCAGAAATTGCTCAATCAACACCAGCAGTTGTGATAACTCATGTTCCGACTTATGTCATGATCGGTACAATGCAGGTCCCTCTACCAACAGTAGAAACTGTGATGACAACTTCCACTAAGGGAGGAGAAGAAGACAAAGAGGATGACCATGTACCTCAGCTCCCTCTTGGAGGCTCACAAAGATCCACCTCATCCTCGCAACAAACAACTTCTCAAGATAGTCAAGATCTTGACCCAAAGAAGTTAGCAGAGGAGGTAGCAAAAGCTCTCGACGCACCCTCAAACGCTCGAGAAAGGAAAAACGGATCTAAAGCTGAGGAGTATCCGGTATATGGAGACGATTCTTACACAGGTCCTATCACTCGCAACATGACTAAGAAGAGGATGCTTGACATGTTACCAACTGATACGTCAAACAATCCTCTATTGGTCTCATGGAAAGGAAACCCTCTGTATGAGGCTTCCAATCCAATCAGTGATTCTTCATCTCAGATAAAGTCTAGCGACAGTCCTGAATTCAACAATGCCCAAGTACTCATGGCAAGCTCTGAAACTCCGCCAGAGGAGCAGTTGAGACAACGATTGGAAGAGATGGCAAAAAGAATGGCTCAGCTTGAACTAGATGCCCAACAGAGGCAAACTGAGAGAGAAATTGAAGCTCAAAGACTCACAGTTATTGAGCTCGAGTCAAAGAAAAAGTTAGCCGAAAAGGAAGCAGAAATCGCTAGCCTCATGGCTAAGTGTGCTGCGCTCATGGAGAAGAAGAGACAAGAAGAGGAGCCAGGCCCTTCCTTCGCTCAAAGAGACGACAACATGCTCTCAGCAGAAAGTATCAAGAGCTTGATAGCTGAAGGAATAAGAGACTTTCAGTTATCTATGGCTACACCAGTCCTGGGATATCGTAAGCCATATCCTAACCATTATGATGCGATACCCTTCCCAAAGGGATATCAAAGGCCGATTTTCGACAAATTCGATGGGACGAATAGTTCTCCACGAGAACATCTCGCCCACTTTTATTCAGCCTGCGGGGAAACGTCACAAGTGGACGCCTTTCTGGTCAGGCAGTTCGTACAGTCCCTCAAGGGTTCTGCATTCACATGGTACACACAGTTGGAGCCAGGTTCTATACTAACATGGGACGACATGCAGAGAGCATTCTTGGCGCAGTTTGTCAGTTCTAAAAAGAAAATCTCAATTATTGACCTGGCAGATACCAAACAAAAAGACAAAGAAAGTTCCACCGAGTTCATCACCAGGTGGAGAAGTCTTAATCTCCAATGTCCCGACAAGTTGTCTGAATCCTCTGCTGTTCAAATGTGTGCTAATAACCTCCTTCCAGAGATCGCAACATATATTGGCACAGCAGAGCCACAAACATTCGATGAGTTGGTGTCTAAGGCAGGTAATGTTGAAAGACAGATTGCTCGTCAAAGATCAGCTTCGAGTTCAAGGAATCAAATTGCTGCCAAGAACAATGATTCAAAAAAGCCAGTTGTCAAGAAGGGAGAAACAATGGTGACCTTCGTCAAGAATGACAAGAAAGGCGACAATATCAAAAATAATAATGACAGCAAACCAAAAGATGATCGCCCTCGAAGACTCACGCTCAGAGAAAGGAGAAACGTCACTTATTCATTTGACAATGATGACGTGGATGCGATTTTCGATGAGCTCATGGCGGCTAAGATGATTACACTTCCTGAGTCAAAACGACCTTCAGAGATGAACAAAACCAATGACCCCAAATATTGTCGGTATCACCGCATTGTCAGTCATACGTTGAAAGATTGTTACATCCTCAAGGACATAATACAGGAAATGATCAACAAAAATGAAATCGTGACAACGGCAGCCAATGTAATTACAACTGATGTGTCTAGACCTGATGGCGCCATCTCTGTCAGGTTTGAAGTTGACAACGAAGTCACAATTGTCGAAGCACATCCCGACATGCCACGACCTGGAAACCCTAATATTCCATCCCTATATGAACTCATGACGACAAGCTTTGAGATATGGGAAGATTCAGATGGGTTGGAAGATTCAGATGGGGAATGGACAACTGTAAGGAATAGCGCGAGGCAACATCATCCTCCCTCGGCTCAATCCTCTTCACCTTCTCCCTCTTCGAAAAACAAATATCGTGGTAGGTTCTCAAAAGGTAAAAAGAAAGGAAGAAATGCGACAAAGAACGTCCAAGCTCAAAACAAAGATGAGTATAGACAATCACCGCGAACTCCAATTACCCTTATGGAATTCCTACCAAAAGAGTTCTTTAAGAACGACCAGAAGAAAGAAGACCATGAAGAGGTGCTCCAATGTTGTATGGCCTCTGTTGAGACAGCCTCCCCATCCAGCTCAGATGCAGACGATGAAAGGCTGCATGAAGTCGATCAAATTCAAACACGCTCTGTCCCGGTTATACCATCAGCTATTCAAGACGATGGAAAAACATTGCCTACAAAGCTAAGAGCAAAGGGCGATGCGAACAATCCTGTCGACAAAATTAAAGCTGTACCAAAAATGGTTCCTCGAAGGACAAAAGAATCTCAACAAAAGTCCAAATATGATGTACTGGCACATCTGCAATGTATCCCTTCACTCTTCAGTGTTTACGACGCTTTGCGCATGTCAAGGGAGCTACGAGAAGCATTGATTGAGGCACTGCTAAGTCCAGACTTGTACAAAGAGGATATTGTTGAAGTTGATGCGACAACCTCAAGAGATTGCCCTAATTGCAGGAATTGTATTTCGTTCTTAGATGAAGACCTGTTATTGGGAGGCGAACAACATAATAGGCCCCTCTACGTCACCGGACTTGTGGGTAATATGACGATCAACAGGATCTTACTTGACTGTGGGTCGGCAGTAAATTTGTTGCCTCTTAAAACACTTCATAACATGGGGATGAATGCTAAACAACTCACCCCGTCTATGCTCACCATCCAGGGCTTCAACCAAGCTAGCCAGAAAGCAATGGGAACAATTGTCCTACAAATGGAAATTGGGGAACTCTTCTCAAGCGCTTTGTTTCACGTGATAGATGCTCCCACATCCTATAATGTACTGTTAGGGCGCCCATGGCTCCATGCTTATGGCGTCATCCCTTCCACGTTACATCAGTGCTTTAAATGGCTGCAAAATGAAGAAGTTAAAAAAGTCGTGGCAGACACTGATCCTTTCAGAGGCGAAGAGGTAAATTATTCAGATGCTAAGTTTTATAAGTCAACAGAGCTTCCTAACTTAGTCATACAAGAAGCACCCAAACATGTGCTAGAGATTGAGAAATTGAAGGTGTCTAACACACCTAAATTTCGGGCCAAAGCAACTCTATCAGTGCCCTTGAAAGAAGAGAAGGCTCCAGGCTCCGAGGTATCCAAACCAAAGATGACCTTCAGGTATATACGGAAAGACCTACGCAAACCTGGACAAAAGGTCATAACTCCAGTCAAAAACACAATGGAGACCCTCATGACAAGCTACGCCAGGCCTCTTCGGAAAATTGATCAATCCATTCCAAAGGAAGGTATCGTAATCTCTACAACGCTCGATCACGGGCACAACAGACACAAACGAGTTATCTTCTACAAAAACAGGAATGTGAAACCAGTGTCCTCTGCTCCTTTAAAGGTTAAACTTAGTCGTGGCAAAGCAACTTCAAAAACTGCCCCTCTAAGAGTAATGATCAAGCAGACAAAGGGCATGCTCAAAGTGAAAGTTCCTGAGTTTGATCCCTCAGAGTCTTATGTCTTTACAAGTCTCGACAAAGCTATGTTTTGTGAGGAAGACACACCGCCAACCACATCCCTTCAACGGATGGAAAAGGAAGATCCACCTCGTGTCTCTGTTTTTCAACGTCTAGCAATTGAATCCCAACCTCGAGTTTCAGCGTTCCTAAGATTGGGCGAAACCCCTTACAAACTACAACGGAACAAGAAATGGAAGCTCAAGAATAAACAACACAAGGATGTAATTGCTCAGTTCACAGAGGAATCAGCATCCGCAAATTGTGTCTCAATTGAGGACGATTCAACCGATGATGCGGAAGAATATGAATTCATCAATGATGCTGAACCTGCCCCACCACAAATAGAAGACGGAGGTCAAGCAACGGTGGATGAACTCCAAGAAATAAACCTGGGCACAATGGAAGATCCAAAACCCGTGTTTGTGAGCACTCTCTTAACTCCGAAAGAATTTCAAGACTACAAAAATATTCTTGAAGAATTTAAAGATGTGTTTGCATGGGGATATCAAGACATGCCTGGTTTAGACCCAAAGGTTGCTGTTCACAATCTAGCGGTCTCAAAGGAGAAAAGGTGGGTTAAGCAAGCACCAAGACGTTTTCGCACAGAACTAGCTACTCAAGTCAAAACTGAAGTGGATAAACTCATCGATGTGGGATTCATCCGTGAAGTCAAATACCCCACATGGTTGGCCAGTATTGTACCTGTTGAGAAAAAGAATGGGCAAATCCGCATATGTGTAGATTACAGAGACCTTAATGAAGCTTGTCCAAAGGATGAATTTCCATTACCAATAACTGAGCTTTTGGTCGATGCCACAACAGGTTTCGGTGCTATGTCCTTCATGGATGGTTTCTCTGGCTACAATCAAATAAAAATGGCACGAGAAGACGAGGAACTAACAGCATTTCGCACCCCTAAAGGAGTGTATTGTTACACGGTCATGCCTTTTGGCTTGAAAAATGCAGGTGCTACCTACCAAAGAGCAATGACAACAATTTTTGGTGACATGTTGCATAATACCGTCGAATGCTATGTAGATGATTTGGTAGTCAAAAGCAAAAAGCGGGAACATCACCTAAGTGACTTGAGAAAGGTGTTTGAAAGGCTCCGGAAGCATACGCTGAAAATGAACCCTCTCAAATGTGCGTTTGGAGTAACATCCGGTAAATTCCTCGGTTTCATTGTCAGGTATCGAGGGATCGAGATCGACCCAACCAAAATCAAAGCAATCTGGGAAATGCCACCACCAAGGAATCTTCGAGAATTGCGAGGGTTGCAAGGAAGGCTTGCTTACATAAGGAGATTCATTTCAAATCTTTCTGGGAGGTGCCAACCATTTTCAAGACTGATGAAGAAAGATGTACCTTTCGTGTGGGACCAAGCATGTCAAAACGCTTTAGATAGCATCAAAAAATACTTGCTCAACCCACCAGTCCTAATGGCGCCTATCAAAGGCAAACCTCTAATCCTCTATATCGCAGCTCTTGAACGTTCTCTGGGGGCAATGCTCGCACAAAACAATGATGTGGGCAAAGAAAACGCTCTCTACTATTTAAGTCGGACGTTGGTGGGAGCTGAACACAATTACACGGCAATAGAAAAGATTTGCCTTGCACTGGTCTTCGCAGTTCAGAAACTACGGCATTATTTACTCGCTCATAGTGTCACCTTGATATCTAGAGCTGATCCATTGAAGTATCTAATGACAAAACCCGTGCCTTCAGGACGACTGGCTAAATGGTCCTTGATTCTCTCCGAGTTCGAAATAAAGTATGTCCCGCAAAAAGCAGTAAAAGGACAAGTATTGGCAGACTTCTTGGCAGCACATCCAGTTTTAGATACCCACGAATTGCACGAAAATTTGCCAGATGAAGACGTGTTCTCAGCAGAAACTTCCTCATGGCAACTGTACTTCGATGGAGCCGCTAGAAGACAAGGAGCCGGGGCTGGCATAGTGTTCATAACACCTTCTTGCGGTATAATCCCTTACTCATTCTCTCTATTGGCTCTATGTTCAAACAATGTTGCAGAATATGAAGCACTCATCATAGGCTTAGAGATAGCTTTGGAAATGGGGATCGACTCTTTGCAAGCATTCGGTGACTCTCAATTAGTTGTCAGACAAATAAATGATGACTATGCAGTCAAACATGCGAACCTTGTCCCATATCATCAAAGAGTCAAATATCTTATGGGACAATTCCGAGACATAAATATTAGCCACATTCCTAGATCAGAGAATGACAAAGCAGATGCATTGGCTAACTTGGCGGCTTCATTAGCGCTCCCTAACGAAAGAGACGTTCAAATAACGGTCGGGGAACGTCAATTGCTGCCTATGTCTTTTGAACGGATGGAAACTACCAGCGAAACACATGTAGTCTCTACATTCGATGTTGAGGAAGAGTCTGATTGGCGCAAAGATATGGTTGAGTACTGTCAGACCGGAACCTTACCTGCAGATCCAAAGAGAAGGATTTATGTGAGACGAACAGCTCCTCGATATGTATACCTTAATGACACTCTATATAGGAGATCTTTTGATGGCATACTGTTGAGGTGTTTATCAAAAGAAGAGGGAATTCAAGCTCTTAAAGATGTCCACTGTGGCATTTGCGGAGCCCATCAAGCAGGCCCAAAGTTAGCCGCCCAATTGAAAAGAATAGGCTACTATTGGCCATCCATGATACAAGACTCGATAGATTATGCACGAGCATGTAAACTATGTCAAGTACATGGAGATTTCATACACCAACCGCCAGTACCTCTTCATCCCACGTCTCTATCATATCCCTTTGAAGCATGGGGATTAGATGTTGTGGGTATTATATCTCCTAAGTCCTCACGTTTACACCAATACATATTGGCCGCGACGGATTACTTCTCAAAATGGAGTGAGGCAGTTGCTCTTAAAGCAGTGAAAGCAGAAGATGTTGCAAAGTTTGTCAAAATTCACATCATTTACCGCTTTGGAGTCCCCTCAAAGTTAATATCTGACAATGCGACATATTTCAAGTGCAAAGCTATGATTACGTTGTGTGGGAAATACAACATCCAACATGCATTTTCATCCAGCTATAACCCAACGGCTAACGGTCAGGCAGAGGCTTTCAATAAAGTACTTTGCAACATCCTAAAGAAAATGGTCTCAGCAAACAAAAGAGACTGGCATGAGCGTCTCCCTGAGGCATTATGGGCCTACAGGACCACCGTCCGCACGGCAACTGGATGTACACCATTCAACTTGGTCTATGGGTCTGAAGCGGTGTTACCATTGGAAATTCAATTGCCTTCCTTAAGGATAGCTACAATGTTGACAAATCCTGATGAAAATGCACAAATCAGATTGGCAGAGCTTGAAGCACTCGATGAGAAGAGGCTTGCGGTCCAACAGAAACTTGAAATTTACCAAGCTCAAGTGGCTGGCGCCTTCAACAAAAGGGTTAAGTGTCGGTCATTCAAAATAGGAGACTTGGTCTTAACAGTTCGAAGACCCATCATTGTCACCAGAAAGTCAAAAGGGAAGTTTGAACCAAAGTGGGAAGGGCCATATGTAGTCACCAAAGTCTTCACCAAAGGCGCATATGAGCTTTCAAACGCAGACGGAAATCGTATCTACCCCTGCGTCAATGGGAAATTTGTAAAAAAGTTCCATACCCTTTGAAGCTCGCTAGATCAAAAAATGGACGATCTAGGCAAAAGTTAGAGCTACACAAAAAAAAAAAAAAAAAAAAAAAGCTCGCTGGGTTGAAAAGTCGGGAAGGCGGCCCAGGCAAAAGTTAGAGCACAAATCTTCCCGAACTACGTGTAGCTTGATCCCTTCAAAGGGTACGTAGGCAATCTGGTATTAAAACCGGACTCAGCTGCAAACAAAAAAAAGTTTTCAAAAAAAATCTATACCCAAAATCAAATGGGTGAACTACGTTTGGCTTGATTCCTTCACGGGATACGTAGGCAGTCTAGTGTCAAACTAGATCCAGCCATATTTTCAAATCAATCTTTTTTTTTCCCCTAACACATTTTCATGTGACTAAGCAGGTGAAGGAGGTTGATTTTGCCATTGGATAATGGCATCTTTGTTGATAAGTCGTTCTGTATCATCAGCAGCAACAACAAAATTTCTCAAAGATATCTAGAGTCAAATGACAATACAGGAGATCGGTTCATCCCAAATAACAAAGTCAGAAATCGACACAATCCTGTACTTCAAATTGTCCAAAAAAGAAAGTGTGTTTCCAACAAGAAGCGTAAGGAGTTTAAATTGCCTCTCCACGTGGACCTCCTAAAGCTCCTACAAACACAAGCAAAGGACAAAGTCAACAGACATCAAACTCTAATTGGGGAACATGTTGAAAAAGCTGAAAATACCTTGTTTCGGCTCAAAATATTAAAGCAAGAGCGCACAGCAAGCGCCATGTCTTTTCGCAGCAAATACAAGGAAAAAAGAGAAAGAATATGTCAACAGCAAAATATGTGAAAGTCAAAATGTCTAGCCGTGCTCCTCAGACCAAAGGCTTACTCAAATGCATCCCGAGACAATAAAAAATATTGGGGGCAAATCAACATCAGAGTTTGGCATGCATAAAAATAATAGACCGACAGCTGTTGTTCAAAACAAATTCATTCATCCACGGAACCGACAAAAATGGCAATATCAAGTCATAGCAACGCAAGACAAATAACAAATTGAAGGGAATGAAGCTCAGAAAGAATGGAGGAATATGGTCCGGCACACTGTAGCTCTTTGTTTTCAGGAATAAATTCTTCATAAGGAATCCCTGAGATCGGTAGCCCACCAATTGCCTTTAAATCATACAATGATACGCTCATTTCTCCATTCCCATGATGTAAGGTGTTCGTTAAAAGACTCCACAATTCCAAAAATGATTTCCATGTGCTCGAACAATAATGGTAGGGATATCGGGAGACGCCAACAGCACCATGTATTCCACCTTGATTCAATACATCTCTAAAAGTTGGACAATACGGATTCTGTCCACTCCATTACACCTACTTCAAATGTAGCACGTCCTCGGAAGCATAAATTTGTGGTCCAATCCTGCTTGGTGTTGAGCATCTTGTAAAGTATTGGGTAGAAGTTCTCATCAAAAGCGAAAACACCCCCTCATATACTCTATGTTCTTCCCAACAACTCGCCCCTTCTTGTTAAGAGCAGCTTCAGAAGAAAGTCGACCGTATGCATCCATACCCTGAGATTTTCACACAAAAAATGTCAGAAGCCAGCAACAGCAATAAGCAATCAAGCTTCACACGTGGAAAGCAAATTACACGCGTAAAGCTTGAGGGGGCACTGTTGATATGCAAAAAAAAAAATATATATAAATACATATATGTATACAAATATATATATATATATATATATATGGAAAAAAGGAGGCAGACGAATTAAATAAAAAAAAAAGAGGAAAAAGACAGAAAAAAGAAGCAGTCCTTATCAAGGTGTTATGCTCCCACACAAAGGGTATTTGAGTTTACTTATAACTCATATAAGTGACCTAGCATATTGGGACTCATCTATCACAACCCTACACCATATAAAATGAGGGGACACGCCAAAAAAAGAAGAACAGACGCAGAAAGGCAGAAGAGACGCAAGAAAAAGAGAGGAGACGCAGAAAACACAACAGACAGCAGAAGAACAAAACCCTAGAGGTATAGCTGATTCTCTCATCCTCTCATGTTCTTGGTGACTATGTTCTCTGGCCCTGATTCTTGGTTCTGGTATGATTCCCTGGTTACTCAAATCCCTTGTGGATTCTTGGTTCTGATGGCCCTTGTTACTGGTTACTTGGCTCTGGTTCCTGGTTACTTGGCTCTGTTCTATGGTTACTTGACACTGGATTCTATGGTTTCTGGTTACTTGGCTCTGGTTCTTGGTTACTTGGCACTGGATACTATGGTTACTGGTTTCTATGGCTCTCAAAGTTCTGTTTCTATGGTTACTGTACGGTTCTGGTTCTCTGGTTACATATTTGACACAATGGTTACTATGACAAACCCGGTTACCCACTCATCATGTTACCTTGATCCTAAAAAACCTAAACACAGAACCAACACTCCATAAAAAAAAAAAAAAAACAGCCACTGCCATCCTGTAACCACCATGGCCAAATTTCTTCCCAAATTCTATGTTAACTACCACAGCCAAATTCTCTATTCTACAGCACCATTAACACAGGAACAACAAAACAGAGAAGCATGTATTCAAAAAAAATATACAGGAACTCACCTTCTCGGTATGCTCCTGCAACAGCCCCCAACTCCCAATCGACTGGTCGCCTTCTCGGAGAAGATTTCGCCTGTCCAACACAGAAAGCACACGCTTTCAATTTCTATCTTTTCTTCACAAATTAAAGAAGAACAGAAGGAAGAACAAAAAAATTGAGCCCTCACCTGTTTCTGGTGTGTCGAAACCGAACCGAAAAGCTCGAAGGCCTGCCCTGTGAATCCATCTCCAAATCCGGCTTTGACAGTGATGAAACAGAAGAAAACTGAATTAGTTTTGGGAAAAGAAAACAAACAGAAACTTGCGAAATCCAATCGAGAAATCATCCGATTTGTGCAGAAATCCCCAAATTACAAACTTCAATCCGCACCGGAGAAAACCCAAATGTAACCCCATCTCCGAGTCGATCCGAACGCCCAAAAGCCTTCTCTCACTGGGTCTCAACTCTCGGACCTCCTTCGACTCTCTCATTGAGTCTCTCACTGATATCAGAAGAAAAACGAAGCGGAGGAGGAAGACGAAGGAGGGGAAAAGTGGAGGAAGAAGGCCCTAATACTAACTCTGTCTCCGATCTGTTTGGCACCCCACTCATCTGTCTCTCCCTTCTGGTTTTCGAGGAGAAGAACGAAGGGAAGGAGGAAGAAATGACGAAGAGCAGACAGAGAAGAGAAGAAAAGATCGAAGCGAAACGGGCCTCCGGACTGGGCCACCGAACCGGGCCTCCGGGTTGGGCCTTCAAATGGGCCCTGCCGAGATTAATTGGGCCTGACAACAAAAAAACACCTCAACAAAAGAAAGGGACATTTGGGCCTCCAACCAGGGCCTGGTCTCTTGGGCCTGCCAAAGAAAAACAATTGGGCCTGCCAAAGAAAAAACAAATGGGTCTGCCAAAGAAAAAAACAAATGGGCCTGTCAAGAAACAAATTAGGCCTGGCAACCAAATCTGGCATATTGGGCCTTCAACAAAAAAAGAAGAGAGACTCATGGGCCTTCAACAAAAAAAAGACATTGGGCTCCGGTCATCCCCATTATGGGCCTTCAACAAAAGAAAAAGGGAAACAAGCCCACTCCACAGGCCCATCATCAATTCAAGACCAACTCTACCAACTTTTCAGTATGAAGCCCAATCCAAGTCTCAAGGCCCAAATCAAAGATCTTCGGGCCTCTTGCAAATAAAATGGAAACAGGCCCACTTTGCTAAAGACAGCAGTACAAAAGCCC
Organism: Comarum palustre; assembly: GCA_951800085.1. NCBI lineage: Eukaryota > Viridiplantae > Streptophyta > Magnoliopsida > Rosales > Rosaceae > Comarum > Comarum palustre. The sequence goes on along the minus strand of OX637582.1, from coordinate 7,771,784 downwards.
GGTTTAAATTCCAAGGCCCAACAACAAAATACGATGGGTTCCCAAATCAAATAAAATGCCTCCAAGAAAAATATATGGGTCTCTCACAAATAAAAGAGAAATAAGCCCACAAAGACAATGCAAGTCCAAATACAGCAGTGAAAAAAGCCCACTTCAAGTCTCAAGGCCCAACTGCAAAAGTCATTATCAAATTACATGTCGAGTTCAAATCCAGATGCAGCAGTGTAAAAAGCCCACTTCAAGTTTCAAGGCCCAACTGCAAAGCCCAGGATGATGGGTGTCCAAATCAAATCAGCTGGCACCCCACCAAATGAAGTATCGACAAAAATGCAATTGATGGATTCAAATACATCTGTCAAAATCAAATCCAGTCGTGAACTACAATGGTTTGATTCCCACAAAGGGATATGTAGGCAGTCCGGACTTAAATCTGGATACAACCATGGCCAAAACCAAATCCTGGTTCTTTACAAGCCAATTTCCTAAACACATGATCGAATCCCTGACCACCAGTCAAAAGTTGACCAGTCCAAATGACCTCAGTCAAATTCACCATTCCAAACAGAATCCCTGACCACCAGTCAAAAATCGACCAGTCCAAATGACTTCAGTCAAATTCTCAAACCCACTCCAAATTTTGAACTACATCGGTTTGATCCCTTCACAGGGTATGTAGGCAGTCTAGATTTAAATCTTGATGCAACCACAACTTCAAATAAATTCTCGGATCTTCTGAAGCCTCGCTCCATAGCTCATACATCTTCAGATACAAATCTCAAACACTACTCTCATTTTAAAAATCACAGCCCTCCAATGAGTCATTCACTTGTTGGGGATCCTGAACTACGAATGGCTTGATCCCTCTCAGGGTACGTAGGCAACCCATTCGGGTGCAGTCGCAAAAGCAAACAAACACACATCGGTTTCTTCATAAATCGAATCAAGGGGTGTTCCCTTGTAATGAGGGATTGTAATTAAGAGACGCGTTCCGTCTTGAATGAGTTGACCCGGACATAATTAAAGCTCTATTTTAACCAATAAAATAGAGTAAAATTACGTTGGGTGACATTTTACATTTTTATGCACATTTTTACCCAACAATCACATAAAAACTACACATATACATCTAGTTTTTTTTCTCGCTCAAAATTTTCGGTTGGGCTTGAGCCCTACCGAAGCTCTACTTGGCTCCACCCCTGCTAATGAAATGAATTAACAACAAACAATGCTATAATGGGTATAATTTTGTTTTTCACTTGTTTGTTATTACTAGCTGGGTCTACCTAGCTAAGTGTTACATACAAATACATGGTTGTATAATTTCTAACAACGTTGGGCATATTCAGAATCAGTGTTGTAGTTTTCTGAGATATCCCATCATTCAGCTTCTTCACATTCGTTTTCCCATTCTCAAAGCAGTGACACAGGATCCTGTTTAACTTCTCTGATATTAACTTTTAAGCCATATGTTGTCACACTAACTTAATTTGAGCTCAAGGCTGCATTAGCCTGATCATATAACCAACTCCCGATATATTTAGTTTATGCAAGAGTTGGCTCGGTCCAAGACATGCTCCAGTATTCTACTATTATCTTCAGCTTCTTCACCAGAATCAGATCTAAAGCCCTAATTCCTACAAGGTTGGGTTTGAGACACACCCCAGTTATCTGCTATATCTTCAGATTCTTAACAAACATTAGATTTATAAACCCCTAATAACAAGGTAAAACTGTGATTCTTCTGATTCAGTTATACAGTTCACTTTTTTTAAAAAAAAAACTTTTTTATTAATAACTCACACACCCTACATATGTCGTGAGGTTTGACCCGTGACCTCAAAGTTGTTAGTTAAACTCCTTAACCAACCAAGTCACAGCTCATCGACAATACAGTTGCTCACTCACATCTTTGCTCTATAATAGTTCCTACCACATTGATGATTGAATTCAACATCCCTTGAAAGTAGAAGGTAAGTTCCTCAAAAACAGCAAACATCGTATTGCCCCGACAATTCCACAAGTAATAAGCTTTGTAAGTGAAACACAATTCTCCCCAACACATCCTTAATACTAAGCTTGGTTTGGTAAGGTGGAAAGAAAGGGAAATGAAATTTGGATAGAAGAGCTGGGATATGTTCGGATTCCACATTCCAGGTGGCTGGGGCTTACATCTTCCAATTCACCGGACATGGAAAAGTTTGAGGATTCATGAAGCAACAAAACTAAAGATGGCTTTAAATGCACAACCCCACAAACTAAGCTATTTAAATATCTTTTCCCTCCATTTTGTTGAATAAAACCATACAAAATCACCACAGAAGCAAAACACAACACATCTGTCCCTTTTATACCTTTTGGCAGAAGTGCATATGGACAAGTATCGCATATTTGAACAATGTAAGAAACAAGAAACAGTAAGGAAACTAACTAGTCTGCAAGTGGATCAAACGTAGCATAAAGCTCAAAACCCACAAACTAAGCTATTTAAATATCTTTTCCCTCCATTTTGTTGAATAAAACCATACAAAATCACCACAGAAGCAAAACACAACACATCTGTCCCTTTTATACCTTTTGGCAGAAATGCATATGGACAAGTATCGCATATTTGAACAATGTAAGAAACAAGAAACAGTAAGGAAACTACCTTGTCGGCAAGTGGATCAAACGCTGCATAAAGCTCAAAATCCTGGGTGACCCAGCACAGTAGAACTGAGAAAATATGATTGTATAAATCATCAGGAAGGCCTCATCAAGCATATAAACATACATAACGACATCATCATAAGGCATCAAAGTTAAAAAAATATGAGATCCCAATATCAACTTTGCAATGGGAAAGAGTACCAAAAGAGGGACACGGCTTGACTGATCGTGGAGGGTTATCAATACGGGTATTACACTTCACAGTTGAGGCCTCTACAAGCAAAATGGCTAGGTTTGAAATAACTAGTTTTCAAGGCACCAACTGTACAGTTTTACTAAATGTGCCAAACTTGCGTCAATTCAGGTGTGATATAGTAACCAATGATTTAAGAAATCTAGCAATGAGAGTGCATCAAATGAAACAATATTCTAGTACATCAATGTATCCAATAATAATGAAGAATGAACTAAAACTTACCATAATTCTCATCTCTTCTAAACTGGGTTTTGTGAGGCCCAATTCCTCTATCGTGCATGGAAGAGTTAAGTTTCTGATAAGCTCTATACAATCAACACGAAGAAAAACTAATTACCCAAACAGGAAGAATAGAGGGACTAGGAACTTCAATGCGGTAGATCAAATGTTTAAGCATGTTAAGTTCAGCTTTGTCACCTTTTCTGCTGACGAGGACTACTTATTGGTGCTGAGAACTCGGAACACACATACTGATCTAAAAAGATACTATGATATACAAAATGCCAGAGTCCAGCAGGACCACCTACGCCATCATAAGGTTCCCTGAACCTGTCGGGAGAATCTGTTGGAAGTGTGTGATGACCCAAATGAGGAGAAAAAGATCCAGATCGAGGTAAAGGATCAAGAGGCAACTCCTCAACACGCATCCCACCATCTAGCATGGATCTCTGAATCTCGCTGAGAACACTTGACTTTAAAAGGACCATTTCAATGCGAATCCTATACGGTCACAGACAAAGATATATAGGGAGCAGATAAGAATTAGTAAACATTTTGCTAGGCTATAGGAAGCATGGAAGTTTCCACATGAAGCACCCCTACAGTATTAACATAATTTATAAAGCTAGAGACAGCTGACCAATAGCAATTACAAGTCAAAAGTTAGTATACCTGCAATCTCTGAGATGATAGAAGGCTTCTGAACTACTGGTAAGCAACATTAAGTATGTGTCAGCCTGCCACAAGAAAGCATGTCTCAGATCATAATATCTAGTACAAGAGATATAAAAAGCAGATAAACATGAAGCTAAGTATAAAAGTAGTGAAATTTAATTTAGAGAGGAAAACAAATGTCAGTGTCACTCACATCAAAATAATGGACATAAGCATACAAAAAAGCCATGGGATTGTATCTTGGCAAGCAAATTGGTGAGAAAGATTCAGCTGTCCTGCATAAAGACGGTGCAAACTTTAAATCCACTATTTCACATGAATATAATTATCGATCATTATCGCCCACTACTTGAATCGATTGCAACAAAAAGAAAAGTACAAGTTGCTTTCTAGTCTGTCGAGAACTTAAAAAGTTTTTGAACATGTACTGAACTAAGGAGGTTCTTTGCCATCCCTGATAGTGTATTGGCTGTTGCTAAAAGGATGACATGAGACTTCTTTATCATTAAGAAGAAGGATTTGACTTTATCCAATTAATCTACTGACCTAAATGATTCTGATGCCACAACAAAGTTGGATAGTAGCAGCATATCATCAGGATGAAGAGACGCTTTCTGAGCACCAACAAGACAGATAACCTGCAATCAAGCTTCCAGTTGTTAGTGCGCGCTCTAATTTTTGTTGCAATGTTATCTCATAAACATGCTTACAGAACCAAACCAAACTCAGAAAACCTTCTTCTTTTTTCATGTGGAGTTCTTTACATTTGTAGCTCTATGAAGATTCACACAGCCATATAATTTAAGACCAAAAGATTACTAATATTACAACATGAAAATGTTACGGAACAACTAGATATCTACTCAAGTCCACATATGTATCCTGTATGCAAACCTATTTGTATCAGCAAGAGCACCCAGACAGCGGTACTAGCATCATGAACAAAGACATATGTACTGAGTTCCATATTATCCTAAGTTCAGTTTCTTATGCCAGACCAATACATGGAAATCAACCAAATTCTCACATACATTATGCAACGAAAACGCAGAGCAGCTACTTAAGGAGTTACTAGACCACAATACCTCATCAACATGCCTCTTTCTGGGCACCCACGGCGGAAACACCATCAACATGACCCCTCACTTCCGCAATCTCATCAATCCCGGAACCATCACTACTGCTCCCTCGGCCACCGGCATATTCGTTCTCGATCTCATTGTGATTGTTCCCGCGCGGCGTTTCATATACGACGCCGTTTTCCTGGCTGTCGGCGTCGGATAACGCGAGTTCGGCCAATTGATCCTCCGCGAGCTTTGTGATCGGGGAGGAAGAGCTGGACTCGGAGGAGGCCATGGAAGGCCCAGGAGATATTTTGATGGAATTGGGAGAGGTTTAGAGAGAGAGAGAGAGAGAGAGAGAGGAGAGATGCTAACAGTCGTAGGTGAAACGCGGCAGTGAGAGAGGTCTGACTAGTAGGCGGGTTTTATTAATAATGATCGACACGTTGGACCGTTGGGAACCCGACCGTTTCCAGAATGGGCTTTAACTCGTGAGCGAGTCCAATTTAATACGACCCCATCCGATCCGAATCCAGCGTCGCTGCACGCACCCGCCTTGGCGACGACATCACCAAACCGGTGACCCGAACCGACCACACAGTCAGGTTTCAATACCTCATGTTCTCCTTTCCACCATTAACTTTATGGAACCCAAGGATGAACAGTGGCACGTTTCAAGGGCCACAGAAATCAACGCCTTGTAGAATGAAGAGTTTGTGCAGACTTGGAACAGATAAGAATAAGGGTACTTTTGTAAAAATGCTGCAAGGGTATGTAGAATGTAAAAGAGGGTGTGTAAATATCTGCCCCTATTTAAGTATTTAGTTACTGAGTGAACACAAACTTCAACCTATTTTGGGGTGCCAAGTCTTGGTCTTCACTTTCTTTGCGAGTGGAGGCATATCCATGCAAGGCAAGGTTATAGTTTGTACCCGCTCATAGGCAAGGGCCCGAGTTAAGTTTATTTTCTTAAATTTGGATTAGAACGTGCGAGCCTCATTTTAAGAGAGATTTACTTGTAATCTCTCTTGAGAAGGGATAACCCTTTTCCCAAACCATTTGCAACAATCCAGACGATACCGGAATAAACTTCACAACCAGAGGTTATCTCGATTTCCGCATTTGGATCTCTAACCAATCATTTTAGAGAACCTAGGGTTCTAATATTAAATGTGACTGCACCCGAATCCCGGTCAGGCTGTCTGCGTATCCTGTACTCAAGGATCAAACCGCACGTAGCTCTTATTTTAATTAACGCCCTAACCGGACAAATCCCGCTTTTCTATAAATCGGTTGATCTATTAATATGGATAGCAACACCTATTTCATATCCGGAGTTTAACCTCTCCACTGGGGTATTCATCGACCAACTATCTATCGGAATTATCCCGAATATTTCATCATACATATCTATCACATCCACACACACATAAACAGAATATAGTGGCAACCACATAGTTATATATATCCACTAAGAAAATAATAGTCAATTTATTCATCATGACACTCTTGTAAATACCTAGAACTGCCAGGGCAATATTATCAATTCAGTCTTAATGGCAGCTTGGTAAATATGCTAAACTGTCAGGGGTATTTTAGAAATTTCAAGCCCAATGACAGCCCCTATAAATAGATAAAAACATCCAGGAGCAGTATGGTCTTTTAAACTCAATGGCAGCCTCATAAATATATAAATCTGTCAGGGGTATTTATGGAATTTTAGCCTCAATGGCAGCCTTGTAATTAAACAAGACTGCCAAGGGCTGTTCTGACATTTCACAATATGGTAAAACTGTAAACAGGTAAATCGGAGACTGTAAAAACCAGGGTTTTCACCCTTTCTTCTCCGATCAACTATTCCGACCGAATTTCACTCCGCCACCTGCAAGCCTAGCTCCTACATAATCCCAACAACCTAGAAATGCCAAAACAGAAGAGAAAAATGGGATGAGGAATTACCCAGTCGAGCTTTAATGGCAGCGGCGGTGGTTCTCTCTGACGACAGTTGTTTCAAGCTTATCTCCTCTTCCTATGAGCTTCGAGTCTCCTCCAGGAACTTCTGGCTTTTTCTACGGTCGTCTGCTACGCCTGGCTTCTTCTCCGGTCGTCAGAGCTCTAACGCGTCTCTCTGCCTCCTCGGCGGAGCTGCTCCTTGGCGCTTGCTTGGCCGTTCTGGTGGCTGTATCGGATAGAGGAGGCGCTGGTGAGACGAAAGGTGGTGGCGACGACGTCTGGGTCGCAGCGGCGAGACGGGCAGCGGTGATCTCTGTCTCAGGGAGAGAGAGAGAGAGAGAGAGAGAGAGATAGATAGAGAATCCCCTCCGGTCAACCCCCTCCCCTTATATATAAACAAAATTCAAAGGCCCAGATTTGATCTACACAAAATTAACGGCTCAGATTGAATTATAAATAGTTACCATAAACAGTAAATAAATATTTTATCATTTACTATTTAACGCACAGTAACAACACATTGTCCTGAATAACTTTCTCATACGAACTCCGATTATTTCATAGGACATACTCACGAGTTCGTATTAACGTACTCTACAACTTTCCCGAAGGAAGTTTCCTCATATTCTCGACTTATCGTAAGGTCATCTTTTTACAGTAAAGTAAATAATGTTTATTACTCCCGTAAATTAAATAAATCCATAATAAATAGCTCGTGGCTCTGAGAAACATTCCGGACATACCGGAGAACTCGTATTATCATAATCTACCACCCTGGGATATAAATTCTATTTTTCCCCAGAATCAAGAATATCTCGATATTAAACTCGAATATTAATTCAGGGAAAATTAACAGCGCGATTACAACCCTCTGTAATTCGCCTGATCCCGGTAAAAAGGTAAATTTTTAGGACGGGGTGTTACAAACTACCCCCTTACAAAAATTTCGTCCTCGAAATTTCCATTGCGGGACGTAAAACTAACCGTCATTTCAAATGACAACATTCAGTTAAAGATGGTCCACATTCCAAGACTTTATTTGTCCAACCGTCAAGGAATGTCATCAAGTTCCACTGGACGGAACTTCAAGCAAATAAGAGTCACAAGCTTTAAGTACCAATTTCCTTTAGAAACTAGAGTCTCCACGTAGTTGCAATATGAGATACACAACTACGCTCGCTTTGATACACTTTCTCAGGCACGACACCTTCGTCTCATCACTAGCGTCGTAAATCGACTCCATAAGGCTTGCCTCTTAACTATTCTCGAGTTAATTCCCGAAATGGTCATTAAGACAATCTGGTAGCTTTTCGAGACATAAACATAGACTAACTTGTAGTCAATACATATGCTCCACTTTTACAACTGTCACACTTTACACTTAACGCCAATGTCTTCCTCGTGGAAGGATGAAACTGCTACAGTCCATCACCGTAGGGGAACTCATACGTCTCTTGCACCTTTCAAGACAAAAGAAACGTGCAATTTCTACACTAGGCCTTGAGACCATGGACGTATTATCTCTTGCGTCCTTCAATCAAAAATTCTTATTTCTCGTTCCTTGTACCTTAACTTTCGATCACGGGCTCGAACGAACTCGCATACCACAATACGATCTCTAAACTGCTCACTCGGCTGATGAATCTGCTAAGCGCCTTCGGGCCAATATGAATGTCATCTTCGCATATTCAGCCACAAATGAATTTCTCCATCCTACTCCACTCTCTAGGGAAAGAGTCTGTAATAGGGCATCTAACAAGCTCGCACACTAACTCCTGTGTGATTAAGTCCTACCTAAAGGACAAAAGTTCAACTCAAAATCTCCTTCCTCATGAGTGGGTTTTTCCTCCAAAAAATACCCCGATCTCTTTTACCAAAATTCAACCACCACTCATGCCTGCGATCACAAGCAAACCAAACCGTTTCCAGTTTTACACTCGGAAACCTGGAGTATCCCGCTCTTAAATTTTATATAATATTCAAAACTAAAGTGGACATGTCAGCTTCACAGGTTAGGGTTGGAATTTCTCAGACTTGGAAAACTTTAGAGTGAGTGGACCAAAAATCAATGGCAAGAGTAATGGTTCAAAACCATAAATTCAAATTTCATTTTCCCCCGAAAACATTTCAGACCTTATGCCAAAAAAACAAATAAATTCCCAGCCCACGACCAAATGTAAATCCAATCTCGGCATGCAGCCAATATAAAACAAATCGTGGTCTACAGCCAAATATAAATCAATTCGCGACCTGCAGCCAAATATAAATTAACTCGTGGCGTGCAGCCGTATAAATATCACATCATGGCCTGCAGCCGCATAAATCAAATCATGACATGCAGCCGTATAAAATCAAATCATGGCCTGCAACCGCATAAAATCGAATCATGGCCTACAGCCGTATAAAATCAAATCATGACCTGTAGCCGTATAAAATCAAATCATGGCCTGCAGCCGTATAAAATCGAATCATGGCCTACAGTCGCATAAAATCAAATCATGGCCTGCAACCGTATAAAATCAAATCATGGCCTGCAGCCGTATAAAATCGAATCATGGCCTACAGTCGTATAAAATCAAATCATGGCATGCAACCGTATAAATAACAAATCAGGAAAAACATTTCACAAATGATCGATCACACATAACAGGGTCAGAGCTAAGAGCTCTAGCGTACCTCTCAGTGAGGACGCAATCCCGCACTAACACTACCATCTCCTCCAATGGAAGAGGAGCGCAACGAGTGGCGCGCTTCCACTCCGTCGAACGAGGAGCGCCGCCTGCTAGCTAATAATAAGCAATACCTCTGACGATCCTTCATGGCAGTGAGTCCAACAGGGTAGGGTCGGAGCTAAGAGCTCTGACGTCTCATTCATTGTCTAGTGAGAACACAAATCTCGCATAACATCCCGCACGCTTATACTCCGCCAAACGAGGAGCGCCGTCCGCTAGCTATAATCATCCGACGACCCTTTATGGTGAAATTAAAACAAATTCCCAATATTTTCATAAATCCAGGCACGAAACCCATTTATAAAATCGAGGCCTGAAGCCTATTTATAAAATTCAGGCCCGAAGCCTATTTATAAAATCCAGGCAATTGCCAAAAATACTTTAAATTCCGGCAAATACCAAACATAGAAATCCCAGTAAAACATCGGGTCCGATTCCCATCTGTACGACAGGACTCTCCCGTAAAAAAACCATTCAAAACCCAACCGAAAAATAAGCGAGCTGAAATCCATAAATCAAATGGAAACAAATAAAAACCCTCCACTGGGGTGCTCGCAAAACCAAAGGAATCAAAAATGTACAGAAACCCAAAAACTCATTCGTTCTGGAAACATTTTAAAATCATTTAATTAATGAACCATGACATGAATTTCTTTAAAACAAATCAAAGCTCCACTCATCATATTGACCACGCATCTCCTGCTCCAGATACGGTACTCTAATCGTCCTCATATTCAATGACGTCTCTCCTGCTTGAAAGCTGTTCCCTGACCGTCGTATAATATTCCTCCTCGAGCTTTATGGACCCACCACGCATCCGTTGCGCCACTATGATACTTTACATAATCTGGTTCTCTTGACCTCATCTAGCACCTCAATCACCAGATCATCCTGAATCCTCCTCGAATATAATTATGCAACACCAATGTGTTGACATAAGTGGTCATACCTACTCTTTTAACCCATCAATCAAATGTAGGAAGCGAAACGACTATCGAATAGTCTAACAGTCCAATTTTTCCTAGTTTGTCCAAGAAAAATAAATGATTGACTATTGGGTTGACCAAGTCTTTACTAGGTTGACCAGGAATTAATCAAAACTTTTTGACTAATCGACAAGGATCAAACCCTAAAAGCTCGAAAATTCTCGATTTATAAATTCGAATAATATTGGTCGCACTCTTAAACCTATTCACGCCCAAAACTAAAATTCAAATTTACTTTTCTCAAATCTGGCTCGTTACTAAACTTACGAACCTCTCGACTTTTCGATCCAACGAAAAGTCTATATCGACATCTAAAAGCAATTGATGTCGCAAACTTTATTGTTACATTTAACTTCACTAATTTCAACCCCAGGTGACAACCCACCCTTGCCACCACACATACTAACAAGTATAACGACTTGTTCTACTTGGAAAGTCGATAACGCATTTAAACATTTCCAAGGACTTTAACTACCCAAACCTTTGGTCTAAGATTTGAACCTAGGCTCTGATACCATTTGTCAAGTCTTAACCCGGGTTTAGGAAGGTAAACTTGGGTCGGGGCATGACAGTGATGGTAGTCTGGACGGCTCAGTGACGGCGGTGGTCGAAGCTGCTGTTGTATGGGATCGGGAGGTTGGGCTTTATGATTGGGTCAGTGTCTTTGAGTCTGGGTTCAGTTATAGAGTTTGGATTCTTTTTAAAATTATGTTTTCTGGGGTTAAGTTATAATAAATGTCTATAAACTTTATGTCTTTATACAGAAAACTATATCCATTTGTACCACAATTATGTGTTAGGAAAATGTAAGAGACTAGATGCATCAATACAATGGCACTTAAAAATACAACAACAGAAGAATGCGCCTCCACGCGCTATAACCTAAATCGAGCTTTTGGTGTTTTCTCCGCTTGTCTGGCGGCGCCAAGGCGATGGGGATAGCCTTTGGCCTCATCAACGTTTGTTTGGGGCTGCTGGGCGAGATGTGTGGATCGAGAGCAAGTTTGGTGCATTGAGGAAACAGTTAGGAGGGTTTCTTGGTCTATCTTCTTGGTTTGTGTGGGTGGTTACAATGATCTAGAGGTGGAGCGAGATCGTAGTGGTCATATATCTGATTTGGGACGGGGTGGTGGGCTGCCGTCGATGGGTGCGTATGAGACGGGTTTGGTGGTGTGATGTGGTGATTGACAGATCTGTTTCAGTCGCGAAATCCAAACTGTTAAGAGAGGGTGGTGGGCAGTGTGGGGGAGGGCAGACCTTGACACCAATGAGGAGATCTTGTGGTGGCTCTAAAGTGGTTTATAGATCTGATTCTTCCCAGGGGAGGTGGGTGATTGAACCGCTCACCATATCTGGTGTTTGTCGGTTCGATGGTGACGATGATCCGTGGGCTGTGATCAGAGGCTGGAGGTGTTGGGGTGGTCTCGGCAGCGGGGATGAGATGGTGATGCAACTGCTGACGTGGGCTAAAGTTGGTGGGCCGGTGGACCTTGATCTGGTTTTGGACTTTTATGTCCTTGATTTGGCATGCATGCCTAGTGTTGGTATTTACTATGCTTTTTTGTGTTTTTTTTTCTATTCCAGTTTGAATTTGGTTAGATATGAAAATAAGTGGTCAATTCCATATGGGTGATGAAGGACAATGCCTTGGTAGGTGCTTCTTTTTATTCATGCTTTATTATTTTATTGTGGTTTTGGATACTTGTGGGCTATGTCCTAAAAAGTGCACGCAACGTGCCATGTTTTCCCTACTGAGGTGGCGAGTTTCTTGCTTTGTCAAATGATCGCAACCCTCTAGTGGCAGGATGAGACTTAAGGTCACTGGTAATTTACAGTGACATCATATCCAGAAGACTGATAGATATAAAACTTATGACTCTTTATGAGTAGTTCTCGTTTGGTAGATCGCCAACACTGTAAAGAAAAGAAGTAGCCAATGATACACTCCTTGCTAAATGGTGTTTGTTAGAATGTACAGATTTCGTAGACATGTCTAATTTGATGTTAATGTGTTTTTACAGTATGAGGTTTAGACATTATATCATCCCTTGTATTCTGAAGTTTCGTTAATAGTTATGACGTGAGAGCCACCGTTCTAGCTCTCTTTATTCAAAAAAAAAAACATATGGAAAGAGTTGTAGGTACTCATTTAAAGCTTGATTAATAGCAAGCATAATACTTGATTAGTTTGCTTACTACATAGCTTAGGTTGTTTTCTTTTCGTCTCGTGCTTATTTAACATCGGTGTGCTATAGCTAATTTTAGCTATTGATTTATTGTTTATCAATAAAACTTGATTCAAAAGTAGATACAAGTCAATGATTAGTGATATTATAAACTACTAGCCTTTTAATTGTGCATGTGCACGAATTTATAATTCTTATAAAATAATTATTTATCTAGTTATAAAACTCATTATCTATTTTTTTTATTAATTATTAATGTTTTTATTTTTTTCTATTTACCATATTAATATTGTTCTTAGTATCTAAAACTAATATAATATTGGTAATAATATAGATAAGCTACCTAATAAAATCTTATGTTTAGTGGTTGAATCTGAAACCGCTACTAATTTTTGACCATGAGTCTTCATGCCTTGGCGAGAAATTAATTTGGCCGTGATAGTTAACAATTCACGTCTTCGATGTCTCAATATATCAACGTTTTTTTAATCTTTTCGCCTAAAACGATAATGAAGTAGAAACTTCATTAATGCTTGATTACCTTTATTATGAAAAAGGGACGAGAGGGCGACCATTAATAGAACGCCGAGAAAGACGATCAAAATGACGGTGTCCAACCAATGCCAAATCCAACCCTCGTTTCCAGCCAAGGCTAAACTCAGTTTGATTCAACATCTTCGTCCGGACGGTGTCTCGTTTCTAACATGCCTAAAATGACAAAATGGTCCTTCTGAGGTCGCAAGCTAATTAACTCTTGTCTTTGTTTATCTAATAGTCGTTTTCACGAAGGATCAAGATTCTCTCCTGCTCCGTTTGGGCCTTGGTTATCTTTGGCTTTTAATCCTGACCATTAACTACATATCCAATGGTTCATGAACGACCACAATAACAAATTCTTAGTTTCTATCATCTCTGCTATATTAAAGCTAGATCCTTTGAAAATTCATCAAAATATGAACTGACCTCAATTGATTAATTTAGAAAACAAACAAATAATGTGTTATGGTAATAAGTAAATACAGAAAAAGAAAAAAGAAGAAGAAGGTTCGAGTTGAACACATGTACACTGAGTAGACATGAAATTGTGAGAAGATTATCCACAATTAGCAAAAATCAAAGAGAAATAACCTCCTCTAAAATTAACAAGATAAATAACCACCTTGAAAAAATGTCCAAAAAAACTAATAATAGTTATTTATTGCCAATTTATATTGTGGTTCATTATAAATCTTAAATTTCTAAAAAGTCAAAAAAGCTAGTAACATAGAAAAAGAAAAAGAAAAATGAAAAGGAAAACGCGTTAAAACCGCGTAGCGTTGTTATAACGCGTCCAACGTCTATTTCAGAGGAGGGAGAGAAGAAATAGACACTCTGTTTGCGGTCTTGTTTCAATTTCGCTTTGAGACTCTGACCGACCGACCTCTGGTTTCTCTGAAATCCAAATTGAGAGACGCTCTCTGTGGCTTTGTTATAATCATTCGGGTGACTCTGTCTCTCTCTCGCGCTCTGCAATTTGTGTAAGATTTTCATTTCTTGTTTTTGATTATTGTTGTTTCATCTTTCAATTTCAATTACTGTTTTCATCTTTCAATTTCAATTAGGGTTCATCTTTCAATTCAATTAGGGTTTCATCTGTCAATTTCAATTAGAGTTCCGGAATGGGTGTTCGGTTCGGTTTAACCGATCCTATTTCATTGGATTTTCCTACTGCTGCTGACGCAGTGAAATCCAACCAGATAGAGTCGATCCTGCGACAGAATGGTTGCTATGCCACCCGGGAAGAACGGGTCGCCATCGATGGGGTTTTAGGGTTTCTAGACCAGGTTGTGAAAACCTGGGTCGATAATCTTTCTAGGGCCAAAGGTTTCCGTGTAGAATCAAATGCTAGAGTTTTTACTTTTGGCTCTGTTAGGTTAGGTGTTCATGGTGCTGGTGCCGACTTAGACACACTCTGCGTTGGACCCGTTTATGCTTCTAGGGAAAATGATTTCTTTGGCGAGTTGTTTTCGATGTTGGAGGTGACTGATCAAGTAACTGAGTTGATCGCTGTGCCTGATGCTTACGTGCCTGTCATTAAGTTTAAGTTGAATGGAGTCTCGGTGGATCTCGTCTATGCTAGGCTATCTCTTTCTGTTGTTCCTGATGATTTGGATTTGTCCAATGATTCTGTTTTGTCATGTGTGTGCCCTCATGATGAGCAGTCCATTCGTAGCCTTAATGGTAGCCGAGTTACTGACCAGATTCTTGGTTTAGTCCCTAATGTGCGAACTTTTCGCACCACATTGAGGTTCATTAGGCTGTGGGCAAAGCGTCGTGGTCTTTATTCCAATGTTGTTGGATTTCTGGGTGGTATCAACTGGCGTTGCTTGTTGCTCGCGTATGCCAACTTTACCCTAATGCGTATCCTAATTTGATAGTGTCTCGCTTTTTCAGAATCTATTCGGAATGGCGCTGGCCAAATCCAATCTTACTCTGCGAGATCAAACATGATGGGCCTTCGTTTCTTGGACGGCAGGTGTGGGATCCTAGAATAAATCCAAGGGACAGGTACCATGTGATGCCTATAGTTACTCCTGCTTATCCATGTGTGAACTCTAGCTACAATGTCTCCTCTACTACTCTGAGCATCATGTCTGGGGAGTTTAAGAGAGGATATGAAATTTGTAAGGCTTTGGAAGTAGGACACGAGGCTGATTGGCATACTCTGTTTGAATCATATCCTTTCTTTAAAGAGTATAAGAACTACCTGCAGATTTCCATCAGCACAAGGGATGCTAATGACTTCAGAAAATGGAAAGGCTGGGTTGAGTCCCGTCTACGTCAATTGGTATTGAAGATTGAGAAGCATACATCGGGCATGCTGCAGTGTCGCCCACTTCCAGGAGACTTTTCAGACAATACCTTACCTTTTCATAGTTCATACTTCATGGGTCTACAACATAAACAAAGAGTTCCAGTCAATGAAGGTGAACTGTATCAGTTACGGGGTTGTTTTGATGAATTTAAACGCGCTGTGAATGACTATGTGTCGAAGAACATTGGAATGGAGATCCATGTTTCCCATGTAAGACAGAGGGACTTGCCCAATTTTGTATTTCCTGGTGGTTTGCGACCTTCTGGTCTATCTGAAGGAGCTTGGGAGAGAAAGCATTGCTCTTATCAATCAGGAGTTTCTGGGAACATTGCTCAACTAGATAGATTCTGTGAATCTAAAGCAAGTGTTCGAGGTGGAGCAGGTTTAGGTCAGAAGAGAAAGAGAGTGGATATTGTAGAGACCGACTCTGCTATGGTTAGGTCTGTACGTCCCTATCAAAATGCTCTGGCTCAAGCATTGCTGAGGTCCAATCAACTCATACATGGGTATTGAGTCACGTCTTCTCATGGGAAATTTGGTATGCATTTGACTTAACGAAGTGGCCCTTAACTCCATATGTTATCAGCATATTTTTTTGTGGTTATCAACATCTTTTGCCATAAGTTTGCACTTTCTGTTTTTGAAACTAAATTGACTAGGTTTGCTATATGATTCCCATGGCCTGTGTTTACGCAAGCTTTTTGTGAAATGCATGTTAATGCTGTGGGTGTTTGTGGTGTTTGCACAGCCCTTATTATAAAAAAACTGCACCTGTATGGTCAGGTTCGTGATACAAGTTCAGTATCTGAAGTTTGATAAGTGTTTTACTAGGATAAGGGATTTGAAGATTGAAAATCAGTTGAAATTAATTGTAACTGGAGCTACAAATCTGTTGAGTGGTGAATACTGAGTAGTCTATGATCCTATTAATTGTCGCCTGTTGTGTCTCTTACTATTAAATGTATTTTTGCTTCTTTGTATCAATATCATAAGCAACTTTAAGTTCTTTTTTTGAAACTGATATTGAATTTGAGGGACCTTTTCTAACTGTTATTGATCGTTAATGTACCCTGTTTTCTCTCTTCAGAAAATCAAATCTGAAAGCTTTTGTATGTTATACTGATTTACTGATGTCTATTACTGATCAAAATGTTGGCCAAGATTCCAAATATACAGCATATATACATACCATTAATAAGAGTATACATGCAATCTAGTGATCCACTAGATGCAACCACAAGTCCAAACAAAATCCCTGACTCTGCTTCACTCAAACACAAGAAAAAAAATATCAAATTCCCCCAAACACATAATCAAATCCTGATTCCTTTACACCAAAATTCGTCCCAAACACTATTCTCATTCAAGGATCAAACTCTTCTAGTGAGTCATTCATTTGCTAGAATTCTTGAACTGTGAGTGGCTTGATCCCTCTCCAAGGGTACGTAGGCAACCCTTACAAATATCCAGCCGCAAAAACAAATAATACACATCTCATCCATAGTTATTTTGGTTTCTTTACAAATTGAATCAAAAGATGTTTCCCTATATTATTTACTTAAAGTTTCATGTTTAATGCTTAGTTTGTGAAGCTTGGTAAGTGTATATATACTAGGACAAGGGACATGAGATGCAAAATCAATGGAAGGTACTAGGACAAGGGTCATGAGATGCAAAATCAATGGAAGGTAAAAGGTGGTTCAGTAATTGGAGTTGCAGGATTATCTTAGCATGTACATTGTTTCTTCCGACATTTGTCTTATCTTCTTTTATTAACAGCTTTGTTTTTCTCAGATTTAGTTCATCAAACACGATCAGAGAAACCAGAATGAGCTATGTATGAAGTGGTGGAGCTACTAATCTGATGACTGCTGGATCATTGACCACTTTTTGTGAAGATCGACAATTCCTGTGCCATCCATGTTCGTATGGTTTTTTGTAAGAGTCGAATCATCAGTCAACAAGGTGATTATGTTGTTCACAATTCTAAGTCTCAAGGACTCTTTCACAATAACATAGCAGGAGTGGAGGTTTGGGTTTCATAGTCAGAAATTCCAAAGGCACAATGCTAGTTGGGTTTGGTACACATTTGAGCATGCTGAGATGCTGGTTTTGTTGAGCTGCTTTTGATTTTATCATTGCCACTGGTTCTCTGGCCTTGCCTTGTTCATGCAGCTCATGTCTACAATCAAAACCCTTTCCTCTATTTATAATTATGGAACTTGACTAATCTGGGTTTTGCCCGAGATTTCACCGACAGAGATAACGAAGAGAGTCTGACAGACAGAGAGCGAAGAGAGGAGATGAATATGAACGGAGCTGGTGCCGGATAAGCTTATAATCCTCGACCGTTGAAGAGGTTCAAAGGTTTTAACTTTCAAGGGCCGAAAAGCTGGTTTGATCTAGGCCATAACTTCTGGTCTCTTCCCCTTTTTTATACTCAATTAATTTGTACTCTGCCATTTGAGAATGGTTCTGGTGTTTTTGTTGATTTTAATTTAAATTTTGAATTGGAAAATTTCCCCTTTTTGTGTCTTGGGTCTAGTTTCTTGTGAATTTTACAGTTGGTAAAAAGTTATTGTGAATTTGAGTACGCATTTAACCCAGAAAGTAAAACCAGAATTCTGTTTTTTGGCAGTGTTGCCAGATCGCGTTGCGGATCGCACGACGTTCGCTATCCGGATGGCTATTTTGATTGTTCCCAAATAATTGCTAGAATAACAATCAATCGTCGCGGAGGCCCAATAATCTGAAGGCCAAGTTTGTTGACGATGATGTTTGGCTCCTTGATCTGGAACTTTACAACTCCGTCATCGGTGGCCCGTTCACAGAGCGAGGAGCAAGTGAGCAACTGACCTTGGTGTAATTTACTTGTTTATCCCTTATAAGTTGTGTTGTTGACGGGGTTTGAGTTTACATGGTCACTGATATGTAGTTGCTTCACTGTATGGTTTTTGTTTATAAAATTGCTTCAATCATTTTTGGATCCAACACTGTTTGTTTTTTTTCTTTTGTTTTTCTCATTCTCTTTTTTTGGTTATAAAAATAATAGACGGGGTGGGCTATCACTCCAGGAGTTAGAGTGGGTTAAATGTCACTCCCTCCCTATCGGCTGTTTTTCACTTGGTAAGGGATCGAAGCAGAGACCTCTCAAATCGAGAGTATTCCCTGTACATATTCGTCTTGACAAACAGGTATCACTATCAGAACAACTACTTTAGCCACAAAAATTTTTCGTCAGCTAAACCCTAAATTTCATCGGTTAAGAAGTCGTCGGGAAAAAGCTGTCGGTCAAGACTTTAGTCGACGAAATTACTGTTCATCGTCAGCTAGTCATTTATTTAGCCGACGAAGAGATTTTTCGTCGCTTAATTTCTAGACTTTAGCCGACGAATTTTTAGACCTTAGCCGACGAAATTTATTAAATTAATAAAATTTCATCGGCTATAGCAATTATTTTTATTTTTTATTTAACATTTTTTTTTAACTTTAGCCGACGAATTTTATTAAAATTTGTCGGCTAGTTATTTTGTGGGCTAAAGTTCAAAATTTTAGTCAAAAAAATTTCAAAATTTTAAAAAATTCCCGCCAAAAAATTTGAATTTTTAATTTACTTTAGCCGACGAATTTTAATAAATTTTGTCAGCTATAGTTATTTATTTATTTAACTTTAGCCGACGAAATTAGGATAATTCGTCAGATATAGTTATTTATTTTATTTAACTTTAGCCGATGAATTACCTTAATTTCGTCGGCTAAAACCCTAAACCCTATACATAGAAGCTTCAAACGAAAAAAAGTCGTAAAATAAGATATGACCGAAATCGTGAATCACGTCTACGGTTGAAAAAAAAGTCGTGAAATAAGATATAACTCAATTTTCCATTCGTTCTCTCTAGCGGTAGCCCTATCTCCGGTGGTTATTTTTCATAAAATTTTTATACCACCACTGGTTACGTCTCATCGATTTGAAACTATTTCAGTTGAAAGTCCGGACAAAATACGTAATTTAGACGGTCAATTGATCGTTTCCGTACGTTAAGGGGTTTGACTTACGGGATTGACCGTAAGGATCGAGCCCTTAACGTTGTCAGATTAAGTTAAATTTTTTCCTATAGACATATTTCAACATAATGATCATATCAGATGGTCGGAATTTTGTTTCTCAACTTTGATCATCGGAATCACAACATGCCTACTAATGTTGTATAACTTGTTTACCAAGCTTTAAGTAAATGTTCCGTTTCTAAAACAAACTCTACGTAGAAACTTCAAACGCAAAAAAGTCGTGAAATAAGATATGACCGGAATGGTGAAATATGTCTACGGTTGAAAATCACGTAATTCCGGTAGTCTCGGTGCCGATAGTTGCGGTCAATACAATTTAAGGGTGACTTACGGGATTGGCCGTTAGGATGAAGCCCTTAAAATTATCGGATCAAGTTGAATTTTTTACCATAGACATATTTTAACATATTGATAATATCTGACGGTCGTATTTTGTTTGTGAATTTTGATGGCCCGAATCACAACATGCCTATTATTTACCATTATTTATCTATATGGGGAGCCCTATCATAGAGGGGTAAATGTCTCAAAATTTTTAGATGGACAATCGCGTCTCATTATGGTGAGTGTTTGTTGTGTTGAAGGTTTAACCAAAATACCTCATATAGGTGTAGATAGGGCATTTTCGTGTGTTAAGTGTTTACAAAAACTTCATTTTGAAGCCTTAAACGAACTCGGATGGCCAAAAATGCCATATATCATAGCATTAGTAATGAGTTTAACTCGTAGGGCCGTTCTGCTTCCAGATTGGTATCACAATAGTCAATCAGACACCGAAATATCCATAGTGCAATTTTGTAACTAAAAGGTACTTAGCCGACGAAATACCTTAATTTTGTCGGCTAAACTATTCAAATTTCGTCAGCTAAAGTTCACAGACTATAGCCGACGAAAAAATCACTTCAGCCGAAGAAAAATTTTTCGTCGGCTAAAATTCCACTATAGCCAACGAAAAAATTAGTTTAGCCGACGAAAAATTATTTCGTCTGCTAAAATTCCAGTTTAGCCGACGAAAATTTAACTTAGCCGATGAAAAAAAAAATTATCTGGTAGGCCTGATTTTGGTTATTTCATCGGCTAAAGTCTTTTTTTTTTTTCTGGTAGTGTATGTCCCACTTTTACCACCAAACCCATGGGTGTTTTTCTCATCCTCCTTTGATTACGTGCAGTATGGTTTCTGGGATAATAGACAAGTGGAAGAAGAGAAAAAAGAACGTTGTTAAATGTTGTTAGTGTAGAAAAACAATCTCTTGCATTTAATACTAAGAATTTGCTTACGTTGTCGCTCATGAGCCATTGGATATGTAGTTAATGGTCTGGATTAAAAGTCAAGGATAACCAAGCCCCAAATGAAGCCAAGAGGAGGATCATGATCCTTTCACAAAAACAATATTTTTGATATGCTAAAACTGAGAGTATCTTCAATACACAGCCGTATATGTGCACGACACATGTGAACAGATGAGATTAAAGAACAGTGGCGGGGCCAGAATTATAGACTTAGTGAGGCATAATTTAAAGATCTCTAAATAAATTTGTATATGTTTAAATGATGTTACGGTGAGCGTGTGTAACATAATTTTTATATTGAAATTGAATGAAATTAGCTTTGTAATATGAATAAATTTAGTATAATGGAGTTGTCAACCTAATTAATTAATACGCGTATTATACGAATATGAGAAATCATATATGACATTTAGTAATAATTTCACTAACTCATTCAAAAAAATGGTGGTGATAAAAGAAACATAACCAAACCTTAAAACAAACAAATACTTCAAATAGATAGAGTAAAATTTAACTAGTTCAAACAGAAAAGAAAAAAAATTGAAAAAAAAGAAGAAGAAAGAAAGTTAACTCGAGGTTAAACAGAAGGTGATGATAAACCAAACCTTAAAACAAACAAATACTTCAAAGAGATATAGTAAAATTTAACTAGGTTAAACAGGAAAGAAAAAAAATTAAAAAAAAAAAAAGAAAAATTAAAAAAAAGTTAACTCAGGGTTAAACAGAAGGAAAAAAAAGAGTAAAAATAAAAATACAGTTAGGAGATTCAAACCCCAAACCTTGGAGATACAAGTAAACTTTTCCACCACTAGGGCACACCCACTATTTATGCAGCTTGAGTAACTTGGATCAATTTATTCAAAATGATAAATGGACACATGCCCCATTTCTTGGAGCAATAGATTTCACTAGTCAAATTGTATGCGTATTGTTGTAGGAAAAATCAGATGTGATTCGTTAATCATTAAAGAAATATTTACTTAAATTGTATTTTTTAATCGGTGAACCAATATATATAATGATATTTTAACAAGAAATAGATGTAAACTACTAATTTAAGGATTACTAATATATACAATGATAATATATATATAATGATATTTTAACCGTAAAAAAAGAGCAAAAGTGCATGCCCTTCAATCAAGTAGAATGAAAAGAAATTGAACAAACAAATTGCCATTAAGTGTCTCAATTAGAATCTACAAAAAAAAAGAAATTTTGTTAGTAACTGATGCAAAGTTACTTTATCAATAAATGTGAGTATGTGAATTTCCATTGAAGATTTTATATGCACCGTAATAGATGTAATTTAGCTATTTTTAAAGTTATTGAAGAGCATACTTACAGTGAAACTATATAGCATATCAAATCAATTATTTTTGAAGTGAGTTATTCCTCCAATTATCAGATGCTCCTTCCAGTACACTTGTCATATGTATGCTTAATTTTCAAACTCGGAATGTTTCATTAAGTTTTATATATAGCCACTATGATTATGTTTTGATATGTATTTATGGAAAAGGAATATGCTATGAGATCTATATATGAAGAAATTTTAAGAAGAGGGATTTTGAAGCAATTCTTCCACCCAAATTACAAAAAATATATGGCAAAACAATCAACACCTAATTTGATAACTGATCAACATGAAAGCCAAAATCAAACACTAATCTAATCATAGATTCTAAAAAAATACAGTAATCTGAAAAACAAAAAAAAAGTTGCATACAAAAACAAACCTAAAAAGATAAGAACCTGCTCCTACGAAGGCCGAACTCTGGCCTCAACTACTACCCAACCCAAACAAAAAAGAATCAATTACAAAAAAAATAGAACAGAGTGGAAGGGAAGAACAGATGATGGATCATGGATGATAATCATTTACCCATTAAAGCATGCACAAACTAAAAACTATTCTCTCTTTTTCTCTATCAAACACAGCCCAGAAAAGAAAGCAAGAGAATTCGAAATTTTCATAAGATCGCACAACCCTTAAAAAGCCTACATGGAGAGAGACGAAGACGCTTGAGAGGCTTGAGATCTCAAGATCGCTGGAAGCTTGAGAGGCTTACGAAAAAGTCTAAAGAAGTACGAGGAAGACTCGAGAAAAGCCGAGAGCAAACAAAGAAGTGACGTTTTTGCCCTCTTATGAACAAGAATAGAGGCCTCAACACATAGTATATAGTAAATTTTATGAAATTATTTTCTACCTTTTTTTCCTAGTTGTCAGATCAAGCTCATTAAATCTAGGCCTTTGGTTTCAACTATAAATACTAAATACCCTATTTCCTTCTATCCTTCCTTTTCTGTCAAGCAAGAGAGATCGGGTCAAGAGAGAGGGCGAAACAAAGAGCGACTTTGCCGTGCCTTCTTGCCTCCGTCGTTGCCTCGTCAAGCAGCCCATGGCCGTCGCGCCACC
Organism: Comarum palustre; assembly: GCA_951800085.1. Taxonomy (NCBI): domain Eukaryota; kingdom Viridiplantae; phylum Streptophyta; class Magnoliopsida; order Rosales; family Rosaceae; genus Comarum; species Comarum palustre. The sequence goes on along the minus strand of OX637582.1, from coordinate 7,748,439 downwards.
TTGGTTTGACTCGCCTCACTCTCCTCTCTATCCATATCCTCAATTTTGCCATGCAACCACTTCCCCTTAAGATCAAAATCCAATCCTTAAATCCCTAAATCGTGTTCTTCGTCTGATTTCTCCTCCTCTAATCGATTAATGCTTTCTAAAGGTAAATTCCTCTCTTCTCCTTCAATTTCGAGTCTTCTTGAGCTTTGTTTCCCTGTTCGAAGACTAACCCCCTTCTTTTTTGTTTTTTCTGGGTTGGTCTGGAACTCTGCTGGCAGCTTCACCGATGAAACCTCTAACCAGAAAGGTAACCTCTTTGGCTCGAGAAGAGACGAGAGCAAACAACGAAGTGACGTTTTGCCCCAACATGAATAGCAAAACGTACATGACGTCATCTCACCCCATAGTATATAGTAAATTCTATTAGAGTTTAACACACTTCCTATGCATACGTAAATAGCAAATAACCTTCGGTTAATTTGTTCATGTTAGCACCTTGTCTTGCTAAATGCACAGACTTTAGGCTGTCATGTATCCGAGAGAAACAAATAGATACATACGACACATGTTTCCCTTTTGTCAAAAACTCGAAAAATTATAAGGAGTATATCATGTTTTTTTTAGAAAAATGGATGTTACTCTAGGGGGCGTGCAACCCATATATTAAAACTACACAATGGGATGAGTGAGAGTTAAACTCAAATACAAGTTCAACGGCTGGTCAACCAGGAGCATAGCTCTGATACAACTTAAAGAGTCTATACACGCTACAAAGAAATATTAACTAAGAAAACCTAATGTCCATAATAGGACTTTATTCTGGCGTAGAAAGCAATAAAACCTACATAACTAGATCAAAGTACCACACCTTAATGAATCGAGTCCTAAGACCATCGGTGTAGCTTTCCATCAATAAGGGGGTAGGCTCTTCGATAGGTTACGTAGGGATCTGTTGTCACCCCTCAAAACCCTACACATGCCCAAAACGAAATGAAGAGAGGAGAAAGATTGAGGCTCTAGAGCCCAGCCACCAGAAAAAAAAGGGCCACCTAGCAAGCTAAGGCTCAACCCCTCTCCTCTCACTCCCGTCCAGATCAGACCGGCGACAGGTTCGTTGGAGGCGACTTTGCCCGCAGTTTGGCGGCTCCTCAGCCATAAGGACCATGGCCGCTGCTACTTGCCTCCTCTACTCCAAACACCGCCGCAAAAGGCTGTAGCTTCGCAACCTACACCAGATATATTGTTGTTGGAATTTTCCTATGATCTGCAACGCCGATCGGTATCCTCGTCTCTCTCTGCCGATGAATCCAAAGTTGATGCTAAGGTCTCCTGTTAAAAACTGCATACCACCGCCTTCACCAAAGCGATCTCTCTCAATCTGTGTCCGGAAAGTAAACTCTTGTGCTTTACCTTACCATGGGAGCCAATATGCAAAAGCCATAAAGATTCAGTAGGATATTCCGTTTTACGCTATATATGACCATATACCTTATCAATTTTACCTTATCATGGCACATGCTCTAATACCCTAACCTGTCAAGCAACAAGCTATCTTTCGTGCACTAAATGTCCTTGTACCTTTAAGAAAGAAAACGTAGTTGTGAGATTCACGTGAAGGGATTTAAGGACAGTTCCAATTCACGTATACCATTTGAGATTGGATCATTCTTTATTTTTGCAAGATTAGATCATACTAAATATTGTTATCCAAATTGTCCAATTGGTTATTTGCCACATTAAAAAACTTAATTAACTAATCCATTGAACATGAAGAATGGGTATCCCTTTGCAACTATCAGGCTGCCGGCTTCAGGCCTCTTCTGGTTTTGGTTTGCTGCCGGATGGACACTGTAGACAGTCTGGTGGTGTTCTACCAGGCTGGTGATGGCGGTGGATCAAAGGACGAATTTCACATGAGTAGGGTCGAACAGTTGGTGGTGGCCTGTGCTGTGTTGTGGTACTGACTCGACGGCGATGTATACCGTCTCAGATGAGCGGCGGGTCGGGACTTGGCTCTGGTAAGGGCAATTGGTGCGGCAGTGACGAGAATGCTAGGGGAGCACGATACGACAATAACTTTGATTGTTTATCCGATCTGGGCTATTGCTCTCGTGCTGGTGAAGTTGTAGATGGATGGTGGTCTACTACTCTTCCATGGTGGGTCGTGATTGCGGTTGCCCTTTGACAGACGGTGGACGGCAATGACGTGGAGGTGGCGTTGCTTCTGGATCAAAACAGACATTCGGGCCAGATCTTGTGGGATAGGTCTCTGATGTTGTTTTTCAGTTTTTCTGGTTAGTTGTTGTCCCTCCTCTATGAGAGAGGGTTTCGGCTTTCTCTTTGGCGAGGTTTTAAGGTTTGTAGTTTTGTGTCGTTGATCGTGTCGTGGGACGAGTCATGGTTACGGTGTCGGTTATAGGGACTATATTAATTTTAATTTGTTTTTGTCGTCAATGTAATGTGAAAGGTTACTTGTGCATATATGTTGGTAAGTTTGACATGTAGTGTTTGAAAGAGTTGTTTCTTCTTGAAATTGACTATAAAAATGTATCATGACTTCTGAATTAGGTTTTAGGTTACAGTTGAATCAATTTTAGGTCTTAACCGCTGTAATCGTGATATTTCAGGTAGAAAGTCAAATGAGAAGTTTATTTTCAGCACTGATATCTTATATTATGGTTGTATTAATATTCTCTTGTTAAATGAAAATATTTTTCACCAAAAAAGACCATACTCGCTTATGAGTATGGCTGGGCATGGGACGAGATTGCATTTTTGAAAACGTATCCCGGACGAGACGATCTCGTTCAGTACCGGGACGAGATCGAGATCCTGCAAAACATAGAAGAGATAAATTAATACTAAATTCTTGAAGAAATTTTATATCTATTTTTATAAAGTCAATATGAACACATCTAATATTGATGCGGGTTTTACTATGTATTAATTTCTCACACACACACACATATATATATATATATATTCTATGGTGTTATTTTTTTATAGTATAATTGTCATTGTTTTAAACTCTTAACTTTATATAAGTACAAGACAAACAAAAATTGTAAAAATAAAAAGGGAATCAACAACCAATTAATTAAATGCTTGTAATTTGTATCTAACTAATTAATTAAGAGCTCGAGAAAATTCTCAAGTTTGAAAAATCAAAAGAGCTTCAGTTATCACTACATAGTTACGTTGTGGCGACCGATATCTTTCATATGATCATCATCATCAAATGTGAATAAATTATATAACCCTTTTTATATGAAACTAGTGAATTTATATTTTGATTTTAAACGTCTCATTGAGTATTTTTCAGTTCATTATAAGATATTATACATCTTAAAAATCAGACGGTTATGATCAGATACAAGTACATTTATACTTTTAGAATGATCCCGTCCAATTTCTAAACTATTAGAACGGTACAGTCATTTTAAAATTTTGTCCAATTTTATTAATTTTTGATAACGGAACAAAATGTCTAGCCGTATTTATGAGTATCGAGGACCATCCCTTTCTCTACCAAATCAACTCCAAAAAAACGACAAGACTTAGAAAAGCCAAATGATTTGACACCTTTGGATTCTTATGTGCATTATTTTTCTTACGGGTCATTCTCACTATTTTCGTACCAATCATTAAATTTCCATTTCTTTATAACCACCAAGAGTGGTCAGCAGAAGAAATTAAAATTAAAATTAAATTTCAAGAAAATCGTCCCTGTTAGGATTACATTATAGTATATGAAAATAAGGGATCTCGATCGCATCCGTCACCGTAATACGTGAACAAATTCAGAAACAACATACTAGAAATTCGGAAAAAATATATCTAATCAATAATTCCCGTAAAATTACCCCTGGAACTCTGTATTGAAATTCAGAAAGGAAAAAATTGTTTAATCTTCGAACCCGGTTTTCTCCCAAATGGCATTTCGGACCCGGCTCAGATCCCTACCCTTCAGCGTCCTCCCTACGCCTTCGTGCACCGAGAACGACGCGATTCTCGTCCTCGCCAAAAACTCGTGCGGCGGGACCCGCATGCTCCCGGTTGACCACTCATCTTCGTCGTCGTCGCTTCTCCGGTTTTCCCGGTACTCGTCCCTCAGAATCTTGGACCAGTCCGGAATCCCCACCGGCAGCGACGCCGCCGTCCCGCCGTTCAGATCGCCGGCGTCGGAGCGCTTCGACGAGGCCGACGACGACTTCTTCGACCCGCCGCGGGAGCTCACCGCCGGATTGCGGAACTCCGGCGAGCTGGACAGGGCGAAGTTGTAGATGTCGGACTCGTTGAGCTCGAAGTCGCCATCGAGTGTCTGGTGGTGGTTGTCGGTCGGCAGGTAACGGTAGTTGGGCCTGGCGTAGTAGCTTTTACTTGTCGCCATTGAAGAACAAGAAGGAAGGTTCTCAAAACGCTGCGTTTAGGGGAGGAGGGTTTTGGTTTCTTCCTTTAAAAACGACCGTGGGTTTGGGTTGGTTTCTTCGTAATGAGAATTCTGAAACTTTCCTCTTGCTTTTATAAACGGCGCGCTTGCCGCTTCCAAATGGATAAGGCTTACCCACTACGGAATTACGCAACTACCCTTTGTTTTTTACGGAAAACGACACGTCAGAATTTCCTTTTATCCGGTTAAGCTGTTCAGTTCAGTAAGGTGGCGGGGCCGGGATTCCATGCTTCGCGAGGTTCAATAGCGGAGGTTTCTATTGGACCCACCTAGCTGAGCTTCATATGTGGCGGAGTTTAACTTGTGAATATAGAACAGTGGTGTAGAATCGTCCGCGGAGGGGTTCAACCTCGCGGTAACTGTAAATAAGAAAAAGGAAAGAAAATAAACTGACTGTTGTAATTGGGTTATCTACTTTTGGGGGAAAATAATATCTTCCCAAAACGTCGGCGCCGTTGGTTTAGCAGCGGTGGATGGTCGCCACGTATTGAACGCGTAACGTAAAGATTTGGTAGCGGACAAAACGAGGGGCAGTTCCGGGAATGCCAATTTTGTACATAAATGGTATTATCTCGGGCACTGGTAGTCTCAAGTTTTGTCGCGACGTAGATGAAGGGGGTGTTCACCTGACCGTAGTTCTAGAAAATAATGAGGACAAAGTGGTCCTGTGTTGAGACGTTCGAGAATACGCGACACGTGTTCGCGTACACATGTCTGCGCCACGTGGCGGGGTTTGGGTTCATTTAATGGGCGAGTGCATGCTGGCACGTGAAGTGGGTCCCGTTACCGGAGGATTGCCAGCTGGGCATTGGCCTTGTGCAAACGCAGTCGAAAATATCGCATCACGAGATATTGAGGAGTATTCACGCTTTGCTTGTGAAAGTGATGTGATTCGCTGTTTAAAAATTGTTGGCGTCAGTTCATCCAGGTAGCGTTAGAGTTGCGTGTTATTAAGAATATTTAATAATATTTTTATATAATTAGTTTTCTAGTGGTGTGATTCACTGTTCAAAAATAGTACGAAGGAAAACGGGAATAATCAGGTATGCCCAGTTGTCCAGTCCGTTTCTATTAACTTTTTTATTTTATGTAATATTATTGGTCATTATTGTATCTGGCTGATTCTAGGTACATGTGAGTTTGGTGATAGATAGTGGGAAACAAAGCGTTAGATTTATTCATCTGCAATCTCACTACCCAATAGTAGTGAAGGAGGAACATCAATTTGATTTGATTTGATTTGATTCCAGAAAATTAGTTCACAATGACTACCCAATGGCAGCAATCAGCCAATCACATTATGATTTTTTTATCAACAAACAACTGAAATAGCTACAACGAGTTTGTCACTCACGACCTCTCATTTATAATAAAGAAACTGATGTCACTAGATTAAATGATAATAGACACATGATGGTTTTTCTAACTAGCCTCCATGAGAATATAATTTTGATGCCTTCTATCATTTAACTGAACAAATTAACAATGACATTTTCCCACCTTTTTGTTTGCGGTGGATAATATTTGATTTTTGTGCTTTATAGTAGATATTTGGATCATTTTGATCCCTTTGGGCTAGCTACGCCCATGACAATATGAATTATAGACAGGCCCAACAAACATTTGTTCTTGACTTATGAATTTGAACTGTAAATCGAATCTCAAAAACATCAACAAAATCTGGTACACAATAATGCAACTCATGAATTAAAACTCATACATCCGGAACGAATGCTATTTGGTTGAATGTAGTTTACCCATTGAGTAATTCATCAATTTCAAACTAACTAGCTCCGTCTATTTTGATTTCGAACTTGTGCACCAAGAATGGAGCCAGAATTTTTAAATAGGCTGGGCTAAAAATATATACTTCCGTAAATTTTTTTATTACATTTAACATGTTAACTCACGTCACCGAATACATCATGTTACAGAATAACCCATCTTTTACCTTAGATGTCGTCGACAACGAGGTTAATGGTCGTCATATGAGAAATTCCAGCGTTGTCGCTCATATATTCTCCATGCCGATGAAAAGACGCCACGCGTCTTAGGACCACAATGACGTACAGTACCATGACGTAGTCCAATGCTTCCCCAAAAACTAAACAATTATGTTTGCTATAATAAAAAAGGAGAAAATACTTGTGACACCCTGTACTTTACCTCTAAAATCAGTTATGTCCCTCAGTTTTCAATTTAAACTGGTATACCCCTATACTTTTAAATTCTCGACTCGATTGCCTTTACCGTCAGTTGACCATAAAAAAACTGTTAAGTTACTTAAAATGACTAAAATGCCCATATTAACAATTATTTTTATTTATTCCTCTCTTTCCTAATTTTTTTCCTATTTCTCAAAAAATATATTAGAAAATAAAAAAATAAAAGTAGAAAGGAAAGAATAAAATTTATTTTTAATAGGAAAAATAAAAATGATTTTCAATAGAAGAACTAAAATTGATTTTAATAGAAAAAAGAAAAATTGTATTTCAAAAGAAAAAAAATAAAAATTGATTTTTAATAGTAGAAGAAAATTTGATATTACAAATTAATTTTTAATATTAGGAAAGAGAAATAGAAAAAATAGGGAAAAATAAAAAAAATAACTGTTTATAAGGGTATTTTAGTCCTTTTAAGTAATTTAACGGTTTTTTTACGGTAAGGACAATCCAGTCAAGAATTTCAAAGTATAAAGGTATACCAGTTTAAATTGAAAACTGAGAGATGTAACTGATTTTAGGAGTAAAGTACAGGATGTCACAAATATTTTGTCCTAAAAAATTACACTAATTTATACATCAAAACCTATGTTTAAAAAAGCGAGCCTTGAGGCGCGTCTTAAGCGAAAGGCGAGACGTAGCGAAGCCTTTTAGGCTCAAGATGCCTTCTCAAAGGCTTGTGTCTCTAAAGGTGCTAAAATAGTGCGTCTTAGGGTTATATAGCGTAAAAGGCGCACCGAGGCGTAGCCTTCTGTGTTTTTCTTTTTCATATCCCTTAGCATCAAAACGATGTCGTTTTGTTTTGGGTATTTAAGAAAAAATAGGGGGGTTTTTTTCATTATCACTCTATTTGCTTCTTCTCCTCGACGCCTCACCTCCTTCTCTTCCCATCGAGACGAATTTCATCTGGGATTTCATCCAAGTTTCTCGATTCTCTAATTCACCCAAGCTTCTCACCTTGCCCAATCCTCTATACCAGGTTCGAGTTGATGCGTTTCAATTTTCAATTGTTCTATAATCTATAACATGTTTGTCAGTTCATAAGTTATTCCTTCAATCGATTAATTTTTTATATTTATTAAACTTAAAAATAAATAGGTTTAGAGTTTTGGGTATTAGTTTAACGCGGTCCTCCAGATGGGTATAAGGTGTGTGGTTAGGGTATATCTTTAGAGTTTCGGGTATAAGTTTCAGGTTTAGAATTTTATAAATCAACAAAAACGTAAAATAATTTTTAACAAAATAATTAAAATAATTTTTATCATTAAAACTCCCATGTCAACTATTGAACAAAACGAAGGATCACGTCACTGACATGTGGTCCTCCCCGAGAGAGGACTAAAAAATTTCTCGTTTGTGTTGACTAAAAAAAATTTCTCGTTTGTATAATTAAAAATTACGAGCACAACTACTACGTTATGTATCTAAACCAATAAGAACACAAGTGTCACTCCTATACGCTACAGTAGCGCTCCTATACGCTACAGTAGCGCTCGTGTCATTTCGAGATGATCCATCAAGGAGAAGAACTTGATATCGTGATTAGTTGTATTACTTCTATAGGCCATGACGTCTTCCTTTTTTAATGCGATGTTTCTGATCGATAATGACTGATATTATATACAAATCCCAGTATTATAACTTCGATTATGTTCCCCTTGTACTCCAATAATGATGTTCTTAAGCACTATTTTATAAGGGCCACAATCATGAAAATAATGTAAGCAATCAAGTCCTTATTATACTAATTAATCACCAGCTATCCCTATCCCGACTCTGTTTTTAAATTTGAAACATTTCCTTACAATGGTTTTAAATACCAATCGGGGCAATTAACAAATAAGGCAAAGCATCTTAGGCCACTTGCTTGGAAAATGAAAACCCAAAAAAGTAAATGCAGTTTCATAAAATAAGTACCTTGTTCAAGTGCTTGTGCTATGCCTTTCTTTTTAGCTCAAGTTAATCAAGAGGAGACTAAACAAAACTAAACCCACAGTGTTGCGTTTTTTCTCTTAGAAACGAATAAACGTCTTGTTGCTTTTTTTGTTCAATCATCTTTTTTGTGCTTTTATAGATCAAGCCTAATTAGCTAGTTGTACACGGCTAATTAGGTTATGAATAGTACACGGCTACAAGCAATGGGAGATTGGGTTTTATCACTATGTTTAAGCTAGTAAGAAATGTGGATGTGAGCATAGCCGGATCTACAACCAAAGACACTAGGACTCAAGTCCCACCTAAAATCTTTGGAGAAAAAAATTACCATATATGTTGAGCTTATAAAAAGGAAATTTATATTCACTAAGAAGAGGTGATATAAATCGGTATATATATACACACAGGAGCTTATATAGCATCATCTTATATATATATATATTTATAAACAAATTTGAAGCTTCCAGTATTCGTAGTGTTAGGTTTAGTTAGTTGTTTAGCTTTTTTTGTTGTTACATTTAGAAAGTTTTATAAATATTGTTTTATATAATTAAACATGTATTTGAGATAAAAGACTCATTATGTCCTCTTATATCTTTTATTCTAATTTATAAATTGATCTTATACCGTCGAGTTTTATAAATATTGTTTTATATAAGTATGGATTTAAGGCAAAACACTCATTATGTTTCCTTGTATAAGTATATCTTTCATTCTAATTTATAAATTGATTTTATACCGTCAAGTTTTTTTCTATAGTGGAATATCCGAGTCCCACCCGGTTTCAATTCCTGAATCCGTCCCTGGATGTGACATGTCGCAATGATTCACAAAATCGTTTTGGAAAATCCCTAACAATTTATCCAGTACAAAATTTATTGCAGTTGTAATAATCAAGTTGTATTGCTAACAATCAGGGGCGGATTCAGGCCATTAGTGGAGGACTCTTAAGGGTCACCAAGCCTAAAAGAAAAAAAAATTTAGGTCAAGTGTTGATAGCTGCCATTGAAAAAAAAATAGTTTATGTGTGACTTGCTTCTCTCTTTATGCAACTTTGCTCTCAGTGGTCACTGGTCAGTGCTCTACCGTCCCGAGTCTAAGTCGTTTTCCACTTCATGACTCCATAGCCGTTTCTGTCTTGTACTACTTGGCTGGCTCGTTCAGATTTGCCGCAAGTCGCGGTCTAGCTTCACAGTTCACACTAAGAAGGAGAGAGTTGAAGAAGATGATCAAGAGGCAAGAGCAGCAACGAAGGTTTGGGTTCAAGCTATGAGACAATTAATTACTGATTGGAAAACCACGCCGTCGAGGTGGATGAGGAAAGTATGAATGTATGATCAATCTCGTCTCTTTGTTTCTTGGCCTCTTTATTTTTGTTTAATTTCTACAGATTCTGGTGAGCCTTTTGTAGTGGCTTGTCTTGTACAATTGATATTTGATATCATATGCAAATCGTTGATATGCAGATTATGGTGAGTGGTGAGTCTTATTAGATTCATTGATTTCATTATTGTCTGACATCTGCAAGTGGTTTTCCGACACTGGCTAAGTGGGTATGATCTGAGTTTTATTGATTTAATGACAATACTTATCTTTATATTTTATTTTCTTCTAGGTACCTTCATTGGTGGGGGAAGAGGAAGGGATTTTGGATTCTTGATTTTGGGTTGCTGCATTGCTGGGTTTCTCACTCCCTGTTAGAATTGTGTTTCTCACTTTGCCAATTTATTAATTTAATTGGTTCTTGATGTATGAGCTTGTGATTTTTTAGCTTATCTTTTTATATTTTAATTCATAGGTGTGAATAAGACTAATGTCAAATCCTGGGCCAAAATCGAAACGTACAAAAAAAATTACTTCATGGTTTCAAAGAAATGTCGAGTCTTCAAGCTCAAATGTGCTTCTGTAACTTCTCCAAACTTTGATGATCAACCATAAAATGGAGATTCTCCACCAATGGTTAATTCTCAACCTTTAGAGCCACCAAATAGGGCCAATGCACTCGAACATGATCCTGGATTACGTCGTGCTATATGAGAATTTCCAGTGAATGAGCATGATGTTGTTCGAAAAGCCTATGCTGTGTTGGGACCATTTCAACCTGAATTGTCTTATCCATCCACAAAACATGGGAGTCAACTACGTAGATTTCAGCATTCTTGGTTCAAGAGTTTTCCTTGGCTTGAGTATTCAATTGCTCTTGATAAAGCATATTATTTTCCTTGTTTTCTTTTTGACACCGAGGATTCTCAACATCATGCATTCACTACTGAAGGGTTTAAAAATTGGGCCAAGGTGAGGGTTGGTAATAATATGTTGCTGAAACATGTAGGAGGAGTCACTTCTCCACATAATGCTGCAATGCAAAAATGAGGTTTGTTGATAAACCCTAATGCTCATATTGAAACAGTTCTTGAGAGAAGATCATTGAAGGATGTGAAAGATAACTGATTGAGGCTTACAGCTTCAATATAGGCTGTTAGATTGTTAGTTAAGCAAGGAGCTCATTTTAGAGATCATGATGAATCTGAAAGCTCATTAAATGGAAGATATTTTCAGGAAGTTACAAAATCTTTTTTAAGAATGAGTGTTGAATTTGAGAGAATTGTCTTGGGAAATACTCTTGGAAATGCCAAGTATATCAGTCCCACAATTCAAAAGCAATTCTTACACATTCTAGGTGATAAAGCGAGGGGCAAGATACGTGCTGAAATTGGGAACTCCAAATATTGTCTTCTTGTTGATGAAACTTTAGACACTTCTAGTAAGGAGAAAATGACCATTATTTTGAGATTTTTTAAGACTGTGAGTGTTCCCAACACTACCTCACAAACCCTTAAAAATGAAATTTAGAAAGTACTTTCTATGTACAATCTTCAAGTGAGCGATATGTGTGGTCAAGGGTATGATGGTGGTAGTAATATGAGAAGCATTTATAAGGGGTTGAAAATGTTGTTTCTTCAGGAGTGTCCTTATGCATATTTTGTGCATTGTTTTGCTCACCGTTTGCAGTTGACATTGAATACTATAGCTCAAGGAGTTCATGATGTTTGAGAGTTCTTTTCAACTTTGAGTTTCATTGCTAATTTTCTTGATTCTTCGGCTAAGTGTCATTCTGCATTAGCATCTGTGAGAAAAGATGAAATTGCTGATTTGGTAACATGTGAGAAACTTAAAACAGGTAGCAGTGCTAATCAAATTTGTACTTTACAGCGAGCTGGTGCTACTTGTTGGAGTTCACATTCCCGTTCTATTAAGAGTAGCAGTGCTAATCAAATTTGTACTTTACAACAAGCTGGTGCTACTCATTGGAGTTCACATTCCCGTTCTATTAAGAGTTTAATTGAATTGTTTGGTTTAGTTAAAACAACTCTTAATGATATGATGTTGCATGCATGTGAGGAATTGCAAGGACAAGCTAGGGTTGTTCTAAAAGCTATGAGGTCTTTTGATTTTGTGTTTTGCTTGCTTCTAATGCACAAAGTCATTGCAGCGAAAATCTGACTTTGTCAATGCTATGAAGTTTGTTGAATTCACAAAGAAACTTCTTCAAGAGATGAGAGATGACGACTGTGATGAATTGGTAAGAGATTTGGAGTCTTTTTGTGAAAAACATGCTATTGATATGGTTGATATGAATGCTCATTATAAGGATGGTACATATCGTGATTGCCAACAAAAGAATTTCATTACATATGAGCATCACTATTGTATAGTGGTATTCAATGTTTTGATTGTTTTTCAGTTAAGTGAGCTAAATAGAAGATTCTCAGAACAAGCATCTGAACTTCTTATACTTAGTTCAACCTTGGATCCTCATGGTAATTTTAGGAATTTTAAAACTGAAGATGTTTGCAATCTTGCAAAGAAGTTTTATCCTGAAGATTTTGATGTTGGTGAAATGTACAATCTAGAATTAGAGTGTGCATATTTTGAGAAAGATATGCGCAGTGATCCAGAATTTCGAAACTTGGAATCAATTTTTGATTTGTGCCACATGTTGGTCCAAACAAGGAAGTCTGGATTTTTTTCTATGCTTTATAGATTGACATGTCTAGTTTTGACTATTCTTGTTTCTACGACAACCACTGAAAAAACATTTTCAGCTATGAATATCATTAAGAATAAACTTAGAAACAAGATGGGAGATGAGTTTTTAGGTGATCAAATGGTCCTTCACATTGAGAAAGAGTATGCTGACTCTATAAGTAATGAAGAGGTGATTCGAGAGTTTGAAGTTTTATCAACTTGTAGAGTTAGAATCAGTTAGTTTATGCTCTTGTATAATATTGCATTGCATGTTTATTTTATCATTAAATATTTCATTATGTACAATAGTTGTTGACATTTGAGGGTAAGACTCATTACGTCCCCCTACTAGGTGTATCATTTTTTCTTTTAATCAATAAAATTCTCTCGCACAGTAGAGATTGTCCACACTTTTTTTTGGCTATGAAATTTAAGGGTTCCAGTGTTGGAATCTTGAATCCGCCACTGCTAACAATACATTTGTTACTGAATTATATAAACTATATTTCATTTAATGTTCGTTCGTCGATGATTTGTATGATGTTATATACTATAATACTTATAAACTTACAAAGTAACTTGACTTTTCTCTCAAGCCTCATATACTATAATACTTATCAACTTACTTATCGAGTCTCTTTGATTTTTGTCTTTGTTTTTGATCTCGGAGGTTTGGAGAACAAATTGGTGTTGGCTACCGTTGATGACCAAATGCTCCGGTCGAGATCTAGTGTGGTATTCAATGGGAGTGGGAAGAATGATCTCCAGTTTTGGTTTGAAGGTAGGAGTGAAACAGAACCAGATTTTCGGTTTGATACGAGGGCTCAATGATCGAGGTGGTGTCCTCTTAGGACGTCGTGTATCGGTCGGCGTGTCTGGAAGAAGATGGTTTTGGATGGATGGAAGACGGCAGGACATATTGGTGGAGGGCGACACAGGTGGCTGATTTTATGATGGCTGCAGTGGTGGAGCTTGAGAGGACATCCGAGTTTGGTGATGGAATGCAGGTTGTGATGGCGTCGGAGATGCTTGCTTGGCATGTCGACGGCTGCGAAGTGACAGGATTAAAGGCCTTTAGGGTTTGCCCCATGGTCTCTTTGGGCTTTGTTTGGGCATTGATTGGACCTTCGCTGATGAAGTTGGGCTACGGCCCCTAGTTTAATATTTAGATTGGTCCAGGTAACTAGTTAACTTTCGTAGAGTATTTGATACTCTTCTACGAAGCATGGTTCACCTGTAAAATAGTAGTGTTTAACCGTTACAAAGTGTGTACTTGGGATCACTTAACTTATGTTTTGTCTAGTATAAGTTTCATAGCTTATGTTGTATCTAGTATAAGACTTGCGATTTTATGAGACGATGTTTTCTGACGACGCTATAAAGGTGTGTCGTCTTTGTACTATTTATTCGGATTGAAATTGAATGACTGTATGATAAAAAAATATACTATAATACTTTGATCACTAACTTTTTATTATGTTTTAAATAAAAAGATATGCACCGATTAGTTTAACCATTACTTAAAGTTTTCCACATTTATGTAAAGAATTGTAAGCTATGATGTACAAATTATGGCATCGCCAATAACAATCTGGCTTTTTGGGTAGTGGGTATTGGATTACCTTATCGATGACAAAAATGGCATCAAAATTGGATCTTGGAAAAAAAAATGTTCCCTAAACGCTTATGCTCTCATCAACCAATAGGAATTCGTTGAAACTGTGTGCGATTCAAAATTCCAATCCATAGTATTGATCTATTCACTCTGCAACTGACATTGATCTTGATGTTTAAAAAGACTACCCAGTTAGTCATTGATCCCAAATTTCATGTCTCTATAAAGGCATGGAATCATTGATATCAATTAAAAGTAGTAGTCTTACTTTATGCTAGGGCATTTGAAAAAGCATATCCATTGCTAGCTTAGTTAACGCAATTGTCTACCTTTACTTTCAAGTGATTTTTTTAATTATTAAGTGATGAATTTTTTACGTAAATTGTTTAAAAAATGTCTTCAAAACAATACAGGTGATTTGATCGATAGAAATAAAGTGAGAGACACAGTTGAAAATTATATATATTTCACGAAAGTAAGTCATTAAATCGGTGACAATTTTATCAACCAAAAGGGCAAAAGGTAAATAGTGAAATAATACTCATCTCCCAAAAGGCTATATATAAAGCATGGTGGAGAGGAGTAGGTTTGTAGTGTTTCACTTTCATGGCATCAAGGGCGATTCGATTATGCATAAAGAAAAAGATTAGTGAACGTAATCGTCTTCACTCTCCACCCTACCAAAATATGCCCAATGAAACATCTCATAACGTTTAGGTCCGGGACATCTTGTCGACGAAAAGAAAACAATTAGGTATGCCATTTTATTCAACTCGTCCGGTAAAGAAAACAAATTCTTAAATATGTAACTTGATTTGATTATTTACAATAACGAGACTTACATGTTCCATAAATTGTGTCACAAGCGCTATTTAGCTAATAAGTAAAGTTAACGTGTAAATTTTCGTAATGATAAGTTATTATATCCATTGATAAAATTGCGCTAATCAAAAGTACTTTACATCTATTGAAAAAACATAGAGGGGAGTAGATTTGTATCGACGATGTTCATTTTTATCGAAAATTTTTGTATGCATTAAGCTGTAAGTGAATTTATTTAAAAATAAATAAATAGTGTTATAAATGTAATCTAACTATTAATTTAAATTGGTTTAAGTATATCAAAGTGCATCCAAAACGCATTTTCATGGCATAAAGCTAGGATTGAGAGATGTGGGGCATTTGGAACGAGGCATAATGCCATTGCTATTCGGCTAGCTAGCTTGCTTGCTTTTGCTCGAAATGATCTATGAGATTACGACAATGGCTGAGGGTGAAGGGAGCCTGATGTACAAGAGTGATATATTGTCCAAGACTGGGGTTGTAACTTGCAACTTTGAAGTTCCTCCCACCACAAATTTTCCCCTTGAGAGCTACCTTGACATATGACAAGACCCCGATATCACAATGATTTTAATTCCCAAAACCTCAAACAGCTGTAGTAGGAGAGGAGCTTTAATCCATTTTACAGTCCTGGAATGCAAATAAGGTGTTCTGGGATGGTAGCTAGGCTGGTGGTGATCGATTATTGGAGGCCATTGCGTTGGCTTTTACTGCAGGCAGTGATATGATTTGTTGGGCATGCGTTTGGAATTGGTGAAGTGATGGCCTATGGGATCACATAAGTGACGAAAATTTGAACTTTTGTGGAGCATTTTGACGAGATTGATGTGCTTTTTTGTACATATAGCTCAGGCCTCAGAGGTCTCTGTAATGCAACACAGACGGTTGATATTTGCTTGGCACCCAAACCCCGCCTGCTGTACTATTATTGTGGTAATTTTATAGAAAGACTCTACGGAAGGAAATTGTTTATTTCATGTAATTTTTTTAGAGGATTATTTCATGTAAATTAAACTCAGTTACACAAGAAAAATTGATCACAGATATCCCAAATTCGACAAAGTAGCCATATTGATGGTAGAAGAAATGTTGGCATACCAAGAAGCCAGCTCAACTCATTATGCGTAGCAATAACAACGGATAGCTTCAGTTGAACTCATACATTACTGATACATGTTTTTTGTTGTTGGAAATGAAGTAACAAAGACCTCGAAAGAACCATTCACTTACGGATCATATGACACTCCAGAAATTAAAGGTGCACTCCTTAGTCCCGTTCATCTTCGGAGCAAAGAATTCATGATCAGTCACCGTTTGATCTAAATCCAATTATGGAAAACAAAACAGTCTTACTTAAAAGTAATTCTCTTCACCCTTGAATTTAGATTCAACGATGATTGACTATGAATTATTTGGTCAGTCACTAACTAGGTGAACACCATTGTTCCTTTAAAAATGTGTTTACCAGTACAAGGGGGAATCTGAATTATGTGGGTCATTAAACGAGAGAATCATTCTCTCATTTTCATTCCTTGATGGGGGCTGGTATTGGATCTTATTCATGGGCGAATAAACCATTTACCAACATTTATTCATGGGCGAATAAACCATTTACCAACATTGACCTCATAATTTTATAAGGAGAGTGAAATTTGCACTTCTCTTTCTACCAACCACATTCCTCTATAATATTTTTATAATATATCTTGTTTTCCTCACACATCTTGCCCTATATTTTTGGACTCTGTCATCTGTTTTTCTCTCGGGCTGGAACCTCTTCTTTCATCTTTCCCATTGATCTGATTACACAATGAGCTCTCTCATTTGGCTTCTCTAAAAATTTTATCATTTTCATCCTCTAACACTAGGACGAAACACACCGCTTACTCTAAACACATCCCTTTCTTTTCTTTGCTGTAGAATTCTCAAATTGGCTTGTGATTGAAACTAGCAGATTGAAGAGCAACAACCCAGATAACAAAAGATATTTTTCTTTGAAAATTCGAGGATCAAGTTCGGGAAAAAAATATGGGCATAAGTTGGCATTTTGATTTCAAAGAACAAAAGCTATGGTTCAAAGTAGGGAGGTGCATATGGGGTCAGGGGTGGGTTTTCCCATCAATGGTGTGGGGGCGGGGCGGGGGAAGAATTTTTTCCGTGTGGTGTTGGATGCGGGTTTCCCCTCACGTTCTTACTCTGACTGAAGAAATGTATCTAGAACCGTTAGTTTCATTAAAAAAAAACTAACGATAAACATTTTTGACGTGGAAATACTGATTTACCTTTTGTTTTTGGAAAAATGATCTAAACAATGTCCGACCTTTTAGAGAAGCAAAACTTTGGTGTCTCACGTTTCAAAAACTTTAAAACGGTATCTCGCGTTCTAACCCTGAATGAAGAAAAGTATCTGAAACTGTTAGTTTCAAGTCACCAACATCCAATGCACAATCACTCCCATCTGAGCTCCTCGCTCTCCTCCAATCCACTCTCAGTCCTGACTTCGTCTTATTTGTAGAGATCGCATAGTATATATGGCTATTGTAGGATCCGGTACAACATCCGAATCTCAAATTGACCACATCTGACTACTTTTGTTTTTGATAACCACCAATTGATCACAGACATTCTACAATTTTAGCATGAACCATAAAGATTTAAAAAATATGATTGATACAGAATAGCTTAGGTGACTATGGTTGGCTAATGCTGACTATCAAGTGCATAAAGTCAAATATTAGCATCAGAAACTGTATTATTCTATGAGAGAGATGTCATCATGACAGAGTGAAGAAGACATGTTTCACTTGATCGTTGTGAGTTTTTGAGGAGGGCCAAAGCAAGTTTGATTATGTTTTGGCTTTGACTATGGAGAACATCCTTGAGCGCCGCCTACAAACAATTGTGTGTAAGAAAGGTTTACTGGTTTGGCAAAGTCTATTCGACAATGACAATGACTACCACGATAAGATTGTTTTTCAAAGGCGACGCTGCTATTTTCTCTCTTCTCCTCTAATGGCACATCTTTCTTCTCTCTTTCTCTGGCGACGACACTTATCCCTTCTCTTTTTCTCTGATGGAGAGGAAGATGACAATATTTTTTCTTTTCAATTTACTAAGTTGTATTTCCTCTTACATAAAATTTCAATTAATTATTATTCTTAATTTTAAAGACAGAATTTTAGAGATAAAAAAGAAATAAAAAAGATTTTTTTATCGGAATTAACGGTTTGATACCTTTCTTCAATCAGGGTAAGAACGTGGGATACCGTTTTGAAGTTTTTGAAACGTGAGACACCAATACTTTGCTTTTTTAAAAAGGTCAGACACTGTTAAAAAATAGTAAATTAGTATTTTCATGTCAAAAAAACTCTGCCGTTAGCTTTTTAAACAGAACTAATGGTTACAGATACCTTTCTTTAGTCGGAGTAAAGACGTGGAACACCGTTTTGAAGTTTTTGAAATGTGAGATACCAAAACTTTGCTTCTTTAAAACGGTATCTCACGTTCTTACCTTGACTGAAGAAAGGTATCTGAAACAATTCGTTTGATGATGGATACATTGCTTTTAAACGGTATTATTACTGTGTACGAGTATTGATCATTGCATTTGTTTAACATCAGTTCTAGCATTATTATTACTGTGTTGGTGAATGGTGATGTCTAGAAGACCATTTGTTAACTAGATTTTGTATGTTCATCTAAAACACCTATTTTTCGAGGATGTCTTTGCATACTGTGTTTCAACTTTCGTAGAAATTGCCTCCTCAGTATGCATAATTTAAGTTTTGAAGTTGTCTTTGCACTTTTGCTGCTGGGAGCACAGTGGCTATATGCAACAATGACTTTCTGCTATATGGAATAGTTTTTGATTTTCTTCTATTGTTTCTGCTGATGGGGTCAGTTAGTTATGGAGCCTAGTGAAGTTGAACCAATTGTGATCTCAAATGATGTCAACCAAATGGAGATAGATTCGGCAGTTCAAAGTGATGCGGATAGTAAGAAAAGGAGACAAATTTCAGCCATTTGGAGTCATTTCATAGCAAAAGAAGAAGGAAAGTGTGTCTGCAAGCATTGTGGTAAGGTCATAGTTGGTGGGGGGAAATCAGGAACACACGTTATAAATCTTGCCCCGAGTTGAATAACAAAAGAACAAAGAGTCATGAGTCTGGGTCTGCATCTGTTTTTTTTGAAAGAACTGGGTCTGCATCTGTCAAGGTTGCAGATTATCCTGTCGATGAGCTTAAGTCAAGAAAATTGCTTGCACAAATGATTATAAGAGCACCTGCACCGGTAGAGGAGGCTGCTCGTCCTCTCCTCGGCTCGATCTCTACCTCGTGCTTCGGTCAACGAGCGGTCACCGCAGGAGGAGGCCGCCGGTGCTCGTGCTAGGAAGCGCTGCTCGTGCTATTCGGCCGGGACCCAGGCTGATTTCCGTCACCCACGTGAGTAGCTTCGTCCGAGGAGGCGTGCTCCAACTCGTGCTATCGGAGCTCGACCTCGAGGACGAGCAGCAGGTCAACGAGCGGTCGCCGGCCTCCACCTCCCCCGCTGCACGCTCGATTCTCCCTTGCTCCTGCTATTTTCCGGCTGGCCCACCCTCCGCCTCGTCTGCTCGTGCTCAAATCCGCCTGCGCTGCAGATGCTCTAAGACATGAGTAACCTCTGTCTATGGTTGAGCATGATGGTTTTCGAGAATTCTGCAAGTCTTTACACCCATTGTTTAGGGTCGTTTCTCGAAGCACCATAAAGAGAGATATAATGAAGATATATGAGCATGAGAAAGAGAGGACAATGGAATTATTCAGCGAAAATTCTTGGTACGAAGGTGTTAGTGAATTAAATATTAGTGACTAATCATAATTATTTATTTAATTTAGTCAACTAGATGACTAACACAAGTTAACACTGTTAAAAAAATTGAGCCAAAAAAATCAACTCAACATGGTAAAACACAAGGATAGGAAGCAAATCTGTTGTGCCCAAAATCCCAATACCAAACCTGTGCCACCTACCAAAGTCGGACATGTGGAATCCCTCTCAACACCAATATAACATAAGTTTAACTCTGTTAATTATGATTAAATTGAATTATTTTACAAAACATGAAAAGAAAAGAATTCTGCTCTCTCTTGAAAACAACACATTATATATACTAAAACAAATTCAACGTTAGACTGTTCATTCAGTCAAGAAAAAGACGTTTTTGTCCCTACTTATAGATTATTTATCATATTGACATCAGTAGCATAGAAAGACGATTTTAACCCTGTTTGGAAATTATTTACAATACTATCATCAACATATAGAAAGACGATTTTGCCCCTGTTTGCGGATTATTTACAATACTAACATCCCTATAAGACAATTTTACCCCTATTTACGAATTATTTACAATACTACCATCGTTTGTCTGTCTTTGTCTATATTACCCCTAAGTTCTTCTGTTTATATATTGTTTGTCCAGTTTTGGAAATAACTTCCATTGTTTTACTTCTTGGATAAACTAGATGTGCTTCAATTACTAAAAAGTCTCAATTTCTGTGTAATTACAGGATTTCTTCAAAATTGATTTTTTCCCACCCGATCTATAAATACCTTACCCTGTATTTGAGTAATTGTGTTGATATCTGTTATAATTTGGATCATAGGAATGAAAAAAATTGAATTTTAGCGAATTATAGGCTGATATGTAAGTGATAGGGTTTTATGAATGTGATGGAATATTAGACAGAAACATGAGATTATATAACTTAAATATGTCGAATATGCCTCTAATGTAATAGTTTTAAAAGTGATTTTTATGAATGTTGGTTTGTTTTGTTTTTCTCTTGAATATTGGTTTTGCACCTGCGATCCTAGAGCTAGAAGATTGAGTTGATAAACACAATGGGTAATTTCAAGATGAAAATGCATGGCTGGAAGACAAATAGGAGTTGTAGAAATACATGGCTGTGAATTATATGGTTAAACTCTGTTACTCCACCGTACAAGCTTAAATTCTGGTTTCATTTAATTCGCGAATGTATAGTGGTAGTGTCATGACATGTTTTAACATTTGGATTTCGGTTTTGTTAATGGTGTTTGGTTTAAAGGTTTAATAGTGGTTTAGTTTTGTTATGGATGTCTTAAAATACATACGAGGATTATTTGTTATGTTTAGACATTGTCATCACCCCGCAGCAGTGCGGGGGGTTCTTGCTAGTTTATTACATTTTGAAAACAAATTATTTAGGGTAAACATTTAATGGGCAATTAATTTCAAAATCAGTGGAGATTTGTAATCACCTGAGCATCGCTTGACTTTTTTTTTCTTTTTTGTTTCTTTTCGGATGCACAATTAAGACTTTTTTGTATTTAACGACACTTTCTAACTTTTTGTTAATTTTTCTTTTGTTATTCAAAATGTAATAAATGTGAAGTTTAATTACCCATTTACCCATTCTAGACAGTGTGGATCCTCATATGCTTCTATAAGGGGTAGACATGTAAATTTTGCTATTAAGCTTAGGATTTGGTATGATTATCTATTTATTATTTTTCATTGTTGTGGTTAGGGTATCATAAATAAGTTGTTTTAATCAAAATAATGTTTTAGAATATTCTCTTATGTGTGTCTTGGCCTTATGCAATTAGGATAATGAATCCATATTCCGGGTTTACTAGTTATTTAATGATATGTCATATGTAATCCTGTATAAATAGAGACACCTATCTATGAATAAAGTACATCTCTTTCACGATTCTCTATTCGTATTATTCTCATACTTCATCACATTATCAGCAGCTCTTGAGTTGATAGCAACCATAAACCTTAAAACATAAAACAAAAAGCCTTTAAGCCCCCTCGGCTCCTCCTCGGATTCTTTCTTCTAGACTTTTCTACCCGCCGGTACACCGCCGCAGCTTCCCAGGCGCTCATCAGCAGTCGTCGGCTCCGAGATCATCTCGCTCAATTTCGAGACCCATCCGAGACCACATTCTCAAGTCCTCTTCAAGAAAATTCTGAGGTAAGTTCAAAGCAAACTTAAACTCTTTTCAAGTTCAATAACCTTGGGGAAGATAAATCGGGATCCTCCATTCTTCTACACCATTCTATACTTGGAGTTGTGAAAATTGCAGGTTTTCAAAATCCCCAAATCAGAGTCACATTTTTAGGTCTGTCTCCCTTGTAAGAAGCTCGGATCTTCGAATCCTTGAGAGAAAAATATATTTGGACAAATCATTTATCATCGTACCTTTTTACAAGGTCTCAAACAATTGCTAACACCTTGGTTTTTCTTGTTTTTGCAGATGGATTCTGCATGGGTTGAATTCGTCGTCCTTGATGCCGATGGCATTGAATACCCTAGGTGGGATTCAGACGTCGAACAGACTTTCATCGGTAGAGATCTCATAGGGACGATCCATCATGATCCCAAAGCTGCTCCGCCTAAGAAAAAGATGCAGTCACAGGCGCTAATGTTTCTACGTCAGCATATGTGCCCGACTCTACATTGCCAATATATGAAAAAATCAAATCCGCTTGAACTCTGAACAGCGCTGGCTGAGTGCTTCGACAACGTTCATGAAACGCTACTGCCAATGCTATTGGCTAAATAGGATGACATACACCTACTAGACTACAAAACTATGGAGGAATTCAATAGCGACATGCTTCACCTTCAAGCTCAACTCATTTTTTGTAGCGTCGACAAGTCTGAAGATGATATGATCATAAAGACGTTCTTGACTTTTCCCACTCAATCTAAAGTATTGATGAACCAATATCGCCATGATCACCAATAAAAAAGACTCACTACCTTTAGTGGCTATTGTCACAACTAATGACTGAAGAAAAGAGCAATCTAGTCTTTGATAAAAACAATGTTCGCCCCCGGATAGCACCGGAGAGCAACTATAGTAATGGCCATGGTGGAAAAGCTCCTAAAAACAGAGGATACAAACTTCGTGATCCATATACGCATGAGAAAGCTCCTTAACGCATCAACAATCAGAAAAGATTTGGTGGCGGCAACCAACGCCGACCCAATGTCTGGCGACGATATGGTGGAGCCACCGGCCCTAGTGGCGGCGCACCAAGGCCCAAGAATCCTGCCAAACAGCATACCCGTGCTCCCTTAGTTTTTAACCGTTATGGTTCTCTTGACCATTGGCATCACAATTGTTGTGCGAATTCAAAGGTCGTTACTGCTTACAAGAAATATAAGGAGACTCTGGAAATCAACTATATAGAGACTAATGATGCTGATAAGAATGTCAAGCTCAAAATTAATGACTTTGCACCTGATTCTAGCATGGATGCACCCGAATTCGATGTAGTCGATTAGAAAGTCTTTAGTCTCCTATTTTTACAGGCATCTTAATGTCATGCTTAAGTTATTTTTCAATTTCGAGACTCTTGTTGTACTCAATTTTTCATTAGTGCTTATGAATGACATTTCGTTTTATCGAAACATTCCTCCTTGTCTCTTATGGTTACAATAACATGTACAAGTCCTTACATAATGACATGAATCACAACCTACAAGATTAGGTTGTTGTCCCATCTCGGTCCCTCCCGAAGGGATGGTGATCGATGCACGGCCCTATGCACACTCATGTGTGCTTCATGTGTTTTTTAGCTAAGTCTTCTACTCTAGCGGATTTTTCATCATCGATTGTATCAACTAGGCTTATCCAAGTATAGTGTGATGTCTTAGAATTGTTTGAAATTAAGAAGCTAGTGGTTTTAAGTGTGCCTTGCACTACCGACCCTCCGCGGACATGATTGGTCATATTACACTTGGAGTTACCGAAAGCTTTCTATTTTGGATCTCCCTAAGCTATTAAACCAAATGTCATATTTTACTAGACGTTGAAGACTTCTTATGCCACATATTTGATAAGAAAACACATTACTTATGGACTAGGTATCGGCCTACATGCCTCTTGTAAGCTCCAAAAACTTGCACATGCTAATTATGCAAAAACAACAAATCTGTTCCTCCCTGGACAGAAACTTTGAACGAGCATTATGAACTACTTCGGACGAACTAAAATGCTTATTTTATATCATCAAAAAGCTCTACGAGTTTATTTTCCAGAATAGTTGGCCGTTCGTTCATATATATCCTAACAAAGAAGTTATGGTTGTTTGAATGTGCGCAGGGATTGATGATCTTATAAGTACTTTCCAATCTTTTTAAATATCTCCAAAATGAACTATTTACTCATATATCTATTATCTTTTGTAGGTATGACTACTAGAGAGATCGAGTGTCTCGCAGATAGTGGAACTACCCACACAATCCTAAGGAACCGACAACTCTTTATTGAGTTAGTACCTTGTACAACCTCCGTGACAATAATGATTGGATCTTCACCTGTAATTTGATCAATGTTACGAATGCGCTTTATGCACCTAAAGGAAATTGAACCATATTGAGCTTCAAAGACATACGTACTAATGGTTTTCACTTGGAAACTCATTGTGAGAATGGACAAGAATTTATGTGTATTACTTCTCATGAATGCGGATGAAAACACACATTGGAGAAACTTATAAGTCAGTCTAGTGGGTTTTACCTCACAACTATTCGGATTATTGAATCTCATGTAGTCGCCAAACAAGAACTTTGGGACTCTGACTCATAGAAGCTTTGGCATGACCGTTTTGGTCATCCTGGATGAGATATGATGATCCAGATTTTGTGCAATTCGCACCGACATCTTTTCTTTAGATTGAAACGACGACGTTTGGAACATCATGTTACCACGCCCTAAGGTGGTGACGCCACCATTGATGGTGGCAGCCTATTGCCGGCATTAGTGCCTGTCGGGCTCGGCTCCGACATCTAGGATGCCACTCGGCCGCCTTCCCTTAAACTGAGGCGCGCCATCTCTCCTATAGTGTGTCATTGGCTCCTTCCAATGCACATCACTTGTTTTGCAAAGCTTGTTCCTTAGGAAAGATCACAACAATACCATCATATGTTAAAGATAACACAGCCAATATACCATTCTTACATAGGATTCAAGGTGACATATGTGGACCGATTCATCCAAGTTGTGGACCATTTAAGTATTTTATGGTTCTAACAGATGCCTCCACAAGTTGGACTTACATTGCGTTGTTATCTACATGTTACGCTGCATTTCCAAAACTCCTAGCTCAAATCATAAAACTCATGGCTCACTATCCTGATCATCCAATCAAGTCTATTCGATTGGACAATGCTGGAGAGATCACATACAAAAATGTTGATGAATATTGCATGTCAATAGGGATTGAAGTTGAACATCTCGTACCCCATGTGCACACTCAAATGGTCTTGCAGAAGCTACCATTAAGCGACTTCAGATGATCGCTCGTGCATTAGTTATGTGCACCAACCTTCCAATTGCATCATGGGGCTATGCAATACTACATGCAACTTTACTTATTCGTTTCAGACCTACCACACACCAAACCTTTAGTGTGTACTAGTTGGTAACTGGGTATGAGCCTGATATTTCGCATCTACGCGTCTTTGGTTGTGCTGTCTATGTGTCAATAATGCCACCACTACGTTCAAAAATGGGTCCTTAGAGACGATTAGGAATCTATGTTGGATATGAGTCACCAACAATCATTCGATACCTAGAGCCTTCTACAGGAGTTCTATTCACAGCGCGATTCGTCGATTGTTACTTTGATGAGACACTCTTCCTGCCGTTAGGGGGAGATAAAAACACAAGTGTTCATGAGGAACGACATGAAGTGTCATTGTTTGTCTCCTCACAGTTTCATCATGATCCTCACACTTCTTAAGTTGATAATGAAGTGAAACGAATGCTCAATCTCCAAAAGGTAGCAGATTCGATACCTGACTCCTTTTTCGAGGTTGCTAGAGTAACAAGATCAAAAATACTAGCTGCAAATGTTCTTGCAAGACTAGAAGTCTCTCGAAATGAGGGCACAACCGTCCCCGGGCTTGGTATGGCTGCCGACGGCGTAATGAGAAGAATGAGGTACTTAGATACATAACTCGCCTTGTGACGCAATGTTTCTCACAATGCCCTGGTATAGACTACGAGAAGACATATTATCTCGTAATGGACATTATTACTTTCTGCTACCTCATAAGTTAGGTAGTGTCTGAAAAGCTAGATATGCAGCTTATGGATGTGGTTACAGCTTATCTCTATAGGGATCTTGACTCAGAGATATACATGAAGTCCAAGATGAGATTTCGTTACCTAAATCAGGAGACTCTAAACCACAGAGTGCGTATGATATAAGATTGCAACGCTCACTTTACATATTAAAGCAATCTAGACGAATGTGATATACTCGTTTAAGTGACTACTTGATTAGGAAGGTATACAAGAACGATGAACTATACCCATGCGTGTTCATAAAGAAAACTAGCTCTGGATTCGCTATTATCACTGTCTATGTAGACGACATGAATATCATTGGTACTCTTGAAGAGATAAGAGAAATCATAGCATATTTTAAATCCGAGTTTGAAATAAAGGACCTTGGGAATACTCGATTATGCCGAAGACTTGAACTAGAGCACCGAGCATGTGGTATTCTAATCCACCTGCAAATGTCCAAAAGATGCTCTGGCGATTTAACATGGACAAATTGCATCCGGCTAGCACTCCCATGATTGGTCAAAGTCTGAATATCAATAAAGATCCATTCCGTTAGTATGTTGGTCATATACTCAATGTGCTTTTTTTTCTTTAATAGGTCTACTTATGTACCGTGTCCACATACGGCTGAAATACTTGCTAGTGCATTGATGAATTGTTTGACTGGATGAAAAATTGATGAGAAGTTATTTGATTTGATTGTCAATAATTGTAGTACAAATGATGCAATGCTTGAGGATCTATTGGGAAGAATTTCTTTCAATTCACAATTGTTAGATGAAGATTTATTTCATATGAGGTGTTGTGCCCACATATTCCATCTTATTGTGAAAGATGTCTAGATGAGATCACAGATTTCATTGATTGAGGGGAGCGTCTAGTATGGAATGCAGTCCATATAGACACCATTGCAGCCAACCCGTTATTAGACTATGCAAGTCCCTGCACGTCCTTCGAAACAGACAGCGAGCTTGGATCAAGAAGCAATGAAGCACAACCAAACGAAAAAAAACAAATTTGTCTGGTGCGCATATGGACTACAGTCCATAGCAGAATTTATGTGAGTCAAATAATGCTAGAGAGTTGTCCTCCAAATCAAAAGGTAGTATAGATGGAGAAGCTGAAGATTGAGATGACACTTGATTGTTTGTAGGCTAAACATATAATGACTTGTGAGGTTACTAATCAACCCCCTAATCTGCTTAACTTCTTTTGATGAATTATCCCCATAAACTAATGGGAAGTAGTACTGTATCAACTCCATCTTATACCTCAGAGCCATCATGCCATGAATGGAGTTCCAGTACTTGTCAAACTTCAATGACATTCTCTTAGCCATCTTCCTCACTTCATTATGTTCAGACTTCAACCAATTATTGATCCAAATTTAAATATTGCATACATTAGGGAAGTAAAGATTTGTAGTAGGATAGTTAGTCCCAGAAAACAACAAGGTGACCTTGTAGAACACTTGCAACTTATCAGCAGTAATCTTTGTCAATGTCAACTTTTCTTTTGTCGGTATGGACATATACTCGCGCTTTTAATGTAGACTATAGCATAAGATAAGTTGAATTCCATCTCATTTGGCAATCTAAGATCAACTTACTTGAGTTCTTGAAATTCATTGACTTCACCATGTCCAGAAACATCTTTTCTCTTTTCTGGGTTGCTGACCAATAAGCCACACACCCTCGGATCCTTCCATATGGACTGCAGTCCATGCCAGACTCTCCCATGTCTAGTAAGAGAAAGAAGGATAGCTAACATCTGAATAGGATGAGTACTTGAGGAGAAAAACTTCTACCTAGGAGCAAAACTTCCCCTGAGTTTGATAAAATGATTAAGTGAAAATGCCTATTTAGTACTAATTTAGCTCCATCTTAACTCAGTTAAATGATTATAAAAAATGTGTCCATTCTAATACAAGGTGTTATTAGTTGTGCCTAAATGAACAAATCATTATTAAAACTCTAAGGGAACTATATTATTTTAATCCAATTTTACACCTATCCGTTAAACATGTTTAGAGAGAGAAAGTAGAAGAGAGATATGACTTGGCTCCGGTTGCCAGACTCCGGTCACCAGAATCCAGTCACTGGACTCCGAACTCCGGTAACCGATCATCGGATTCCGGTCACCGGAATCACGTCGGACTTTTTAAAACATCACTGAAATATCATCAGACCTTATCGGAACCATTTCGTATCTTCGTTAGAAGTTTTATTAGGGGCTGTAATATTGAAAAAATTATTTACTAAAGCCAATAAACTTTATAAAGATACTTTATTAGGGGTAATAAGCTTTATAGGGAAACTTTACTAGAGGCAGTAATGATGAAAAATGATTTACTAGGGATAGTTGACTTCATAGGGAAACTTAACATGAGACAATAAACTAAGGTCTTAAATTTCGATGATTACGGAAATATCGACCCTCCGAAAATGGATATTTTGACGGAAATTTTGAGGAAATATCGACGGCTGTAAAAAAATTGAGAAAATTGACGGAAATCTGAAGAATAATACATAAATTGTATTTGAAACTTTGAGAGAAGTTTGTTTTATCAATTATCTACTATATTTGAGAAGAAAACCTTGAATAAACATTGTTTTATAGTAATTTAAGGTGAAAAAGTACATGCTTAACTATTGATAATTATAAAAAGTTTACACCAAACGATCTATATTTTTTATGGCTGAAAACCTAAGAGGAGGCTAGATCATCACGTCTTATATACATATGATACATTTCACGTAGAATTCCATGAGTAATTTAAAATCACATAAAATTAATTTTAAAAGCTTACTAATTTTAAAACTAACTTCTTTTTATAATGACTGAAAAAAGAAGCTATAGCTTGCTCTATTATTCCTAAATATATCATAAAAGTTTACCTTAGTTATGCAGATGATATACTGGATAAGGATAAGGGGGACGAGGTCAAATCTCACTGGTGTATGGAGAATGTTAACTTCTGATCCGGTAAGTTGAAGGAGGCGGACCTCGCTGCAAAACCGAAGGTGAAACATGTCGGCTGGAGTCCATGGTGGCGAAGAACTATTAGAAATCGTCTCCGTCGTTCGACATAGAGATCTGGATGTACGACATGGTCGTCCCTCTTTGTCAGTGTGACTCAGATCGAGTGAGAGAGAAAATGTTTTTAGAAGTAGATAAGAGAGAGAGATCTGATCGGTTGTGTGAGAGAGAGAGATCTAATCAGTTGTGTGAGTGAGAGGAAAAAGAGGTTAGGTAGGTTATGGTTATAAATGTCGTTTTTGTAAGATTAATTGGAATGAACTTTTGATTTTTTTTATTGGTTTGAGGTCTGATTTTTATTATTTTTGTGCAAATGAGCATTTGTTTTTCTATTTTTAGCGATCACTACTAATTATTTTGAGCTTTATTATTTAATCACTATTAATGTTATTTTGTAAAGTTGCGTTTTATAACACTCAACCAACTAAAAAAAATTGATCATAATTTTTGTTTTTGAATAAACAATGATTAGAAATTGAGAAAAAAAAACTGTCAAAAAATGAAAGAAGTTATAAATTAAAAGATTTCAAATTACAATTAATATTGTTAATCTGAAAAAATACAAAACAAAAACATGTTGACAGGACAGGGCGGGGCTGGGCTGGGAACCCTTTTCCATGTAGGAAAGGGACGAGGAATTCGGGCCCCCATGTGAAAACTTCCCCAAATGGAGAACATGAACGCAGGAGATATCAAACGCGGGGGCGCGTGAGATGGGGAATCCCCCATATGCCCATTCTTATTCAAAGGTCATTTATGCGCTTCAGTCTTCATAATGGCAAACTTTTTGACTGAAACATGTTAAAGGATAATCTTATAATTGATATCCAACACCGAAAATTCTTGTATGCACCAAGGTGCAAGTGAAATAAACATTTATTAGAAAATCTCAACCGTTGATAATTATACTTAGTTTTTATTTTTAAAAATAAATAAATAGTGTTATAAATGCAATCTAACCGTCAATTTAAGTTGGTTTAAGTGCACATGGTGCATCCAAAACGCTCTGATCCTAAAACACATATCTGAATGTGCAATCTTGAAGCTGTAACAAACAATTTTTTTTATACTTTGCCGAAAACAAATACCAGTATTATAAAAGCAACATAAAAGAAAATAGGCGAATTAATGTCATAAAATTGATTGCTAAACATCTATGTTCATAACCCATTTTGGCCTAGTAGTTGTTCTGAATCTAATCAAGGAAGTTGTAGGGCGTGGGAAATGGAAGAACAAGAAAATGCAGAACGTCAGAGATGAAAGAACAAGAAAATATCGAGAATGAACAGGGCTATTTTTGGAAGAGAATAAATCACCAGCAAACAAAATCATTAAAATATGAGAAAATGTTCAATTAATACAAAATTTGGCACCTTACTTCCTATTCCAATTTTTTTTAAATATTGATCATTTGAACTTTCGAAAGAGAATTTGTGCACGTTAGGTCTAAACTTTTAAGACACTCTTAAGAACCTATATTATTTTAGTACAGTTATACTCCTCACCCGTTTAAATATGTTTAGAAAGAGAAAATGCAAGAGAGAGAAGGGTTAACCGGTCGCTGGAATCCGATTGTCAGCTGCCGGACTCCGGTGACTGGAATCATGTGGTCGGAATTACTGACCCTAGTAAACATTCAATTCCAAGTTTATTACGTAGTAAACTTATGTTTTTAAAAACCAGACTCAAAACATCAAAACCAAGTTAAACTTACTCATGTTCCTAAAAACCAGACTCAAAACACTAAAACCAAGTTTACTAGGAGTAATAAACTTACTTCTGGAGTTAGTAAACATCAATACACATCATAAATAACAACATTCATATCCAGTAATTCAGTGAGTCAATACACATCATAAACAACAACATTCATATCCAGTAACTCTGTGACTCAAAACACCAAAATCAAGTTTACTACTCCTAGTAAACTTACTTCTGGGAGGCTTTCTATTCTCATATTCCATAGGAACAAACTAAACACCATCATTATCATTGTCCCCATGAACACCGCTCACCAAGGGTTCCTCAAACTCAACCTTTGAAGCTACATTTTTTCCTACTCTTTCGCCCAACCACCATTGCTTTAAGAACATTTATTTTATCATCACTCTCACTATCACCATCATCAACTTCAACAGACCCGCCAACATTTCCCCTACTCTTCTGCCTGGCTGCCATTGCTTTTAGAAGCTCCATTTCATCCTCATCCTCATCCTCATCCTCATCATCATCATCATCATCATCATCATCATCATTTCCTTACTCTTGTGCCTGGCCGCCATTGCTTGAAGAATTACCATCTCATCATCATCCTCATCGTCATCATCAAGCTTTTCCCACTGAATTTCATTACCAAAATCATAAAACTCATCCTCACTGTCCTCCTTGATCTCTAAACCCGCCCTTATCCTCTCACCTAAATCATCCACTACCTCCTCCTCAAGCTCTTCATCCCCAATCGACTCCCTAAACTCAACAACCTTATCCTTATGCTTCTGCGACGACTCATGATTCTTCCATTGTTTTTCACTCTTAAACTTCTTCCTATACACCACACATTATAACTCATTCCTCTCCTCCCCCTCCTCAACTCTCACCCATTCTGGCTCCTCATACGCCAAAGCTCCCTCCAATTTCTCCCTCTCTCCTCCTCCTTCCTCTCCATCTCTTCCTTCTTCCTCTCCATCTCCTCCTTCGTCACCATCATATCCATCACTCTCCTATCTCTCTTCCTCGCAAACTTTGCCAATCCCTGAACGGTGTCATTGTACTCCCTCTTCGCCTTCTTCCTCGCCTTGTTATCCTCCTCCATCAAGCTCCTCAACTTCTGATTATGCCCGCCATGATGTCATTCTGGTTGGCCCAGCAGAAATTCATGGCCGTACAAAACCCTAGCCAGTAGTTATAAAATGTCGTCACCTGAGAGTAATCGCTTTTCAGATTCCCAGCACCGGCACCTCCTTCACGGCGTCGATCTCGAGCCCTAGCTTCCGTGCAAAGTTGAGCTCGTTGGAGTATAAATTGTTAAAGACGTTGGAGTAGACTTTTTAGAAGCCTTTGCCGGAGTTGGCGTAGCCGGAGAAGAAGGTGGTGGAGAAGGAGAAGAGGTTGTGGACGGCGAAGGGATCGGCGAAGAGGATCTAGGAGCGGTGGGAATCGTACCAGGCACGTTCTTTGGGGTCAGAGAGGAACACGTAAAGAATTTAATTTTAGAAAATGAAAGTTTTGCTATAAATTTGAGAAATGAAAGCTTATCTTTTTTCTTAATCCCCATTTTTAAAAATGGAATGAGAAAGTTTGTGGATCTAAAAACAACTTAAAATTTCCTAAATTGAGAGTATTATAAAATAAAAAAACGTTGGGCTTGCTCTTACCGTCATTTAGTCTCTTATCGTACTTACACTCAATTTCCATAAACACCCACAGTCTAATCTTCAAATCCCCCTGCCCTCAAACACTCGCTATTCCCAGGGGCAAATTCGACATAAACCTCCCCTGCAAAACCCTAGCATATATATAATCCTCCTTTTCCCAAACCCTCCGCCCCTCGCACTCTGTCTCTTCGTTTCACAAACCCTAAGAGGCCCAGTCGTCTCCACAATGCCGCCGAAGTTCGATCCCTCTCAGGTCGTCGAGGTCTACGTCCGCGTCACGGGAGGCGAGGTCGGCGCCGCCAGCTCCCTCGCTCCCAAGATCGGACCTCTCGGTCTCTCCCCTAAGAAGATCGGAGAAGACATCGCCAAGGAGACAGCCAAGGACTGGAAGGGCCTCCGCGTCACCGTCAAGCTCACCGTCCAGAACCGTCAGGCCAAGGTCTCCGTCGTCCCCTCCGCCGCGGCTCTCGTCATCAAGGCCCTCAAGGAGCCCGAGCGCGACCGCAAGAAGAACAAGAACATCAAGCACACAGGCAACATCAGCCTCGATGACGTCATCGAGATCGCTAAGATCATGAAGAACAGGTCCATGGCTAAGGACTTGAGCGGCACCGTCAAGGAGATTCTCGGGACTTGCGTCTCGGTGGGATGCACGGTCGACGGCAAGGACCCTAAGGATCTGCAACAGGAGATTTCCGATGGCGACGTGGAAGTGCCCCTCGACTGAGCTCAGTGATGATCTTTCTTTCCTCTCCAAGTGTTTTCTTGTATTTTGATTTGGATAATTTTGTTTTTGTTGACATGGTTTTAAGGATTATAACGTGTCCGTGTTCTACATTATATCCATCTTGCCATTCGATTGGTTTGGTGTGTAGTTTGCTTCCTTTGTCTGTCTTGTTTGGTTTTTAAAGTGCTGGGAATTGTTGCCCAGAGCAAATTGAATTGCTCTGTATTTGATGGGTCAAGGGGTTTTTGTTGACCCAATATTGACATGGTGTGAAAGCTAACTCTGGCACTGCATGAGGGTTAGATTGGTGCTAGTGTTGGGTGTGGTTATCTGTGTATTGCAAAGTGTGGTAGTTTGCTATAAAGGTAGTCTTTGGTTTCATATGTTAGCATGCTTCAGCTACAGGAGTTAAAGCATATCTTAAATCACACTGTACGCTCTATGGGACCTACCTGCATGCTGATTTGAGTCCCTGAGGGTTTTTAGGTCCTTCTCTGTCTTTAGGTCGGTGGATGGTTTTATGCTGAATTGAATCTGAGGGGTTTGTGTTTGGTGTTTAAATTCTGGATCAAATATTTTGTTCAAAAAGTGATTAATGTGAAGAGCCAATGATGTATTTTGAGTCTAGTGTAACATGTTGAACAATTCCTTTGCTGTATGGCAGTATGGGTAGTTTTTTGTTTATTTCTGTTCATGAGCTAAGAAACATTAGAGGTGCGAAATGGTGTGTACCCCAATACCTTATTTGTGTTATTGGTAGAGTAATAAGCTGCCTTACTTTTGCTGTGATGTGTAGGTAGGTGGAGGGTTTTGCTAGTTTGCTTTGGCTTCACTAGTTTAGATCCTTGGTCGCTTCTGGTAGTGTGTTCTAACGGTTTGCATCTTATTCCAAAGAGTTTATATACTATATACCAGATTGTTAGTGTGGTGTTCTGGTAGTGTGGTGTGTGTGTGTTCGCGCCCGTGCGCACGTATGGGTGCGTATTTTGTTCCTAAGTGTATATAATCTGTAGGTGGAGTATATGCCAGATTGTCATGTATTTTTATATCTTATTTTTCCCTCTTAAAGAAATTTGAAGTTATTCTAAATCTTAGCTGGGTTATTTCATAGTTTCAATACTGTCGCGGTAATTTCTGGAAATTCCCGGCCTCACTTAGATGTACATTCATTGTTTGCATGTATTTTCAAGTCAGGCAGTCTGGTTTAATGTATATAAAATGTATAGAAACCCATACTGCAAAAGACATACGTTGTTATTACTTGTATTATAGGGAGAGGTTTCATATGAACACTAGTTATCACTTTTAACATTGTAAAAGTTGCATTAGGTTTATTCTAGCCATTATTGTATTCGCCGTAGTGTTAAAACATTTAATTTCCTGTCGATCCAATCGTGCTTGTTGAAACCAATGGTGATTGGCTTCTTCGTTTAATCGTAGATACAGGGGAGTAGACTGATATGATATGAATAGAAGCGGAAACTTTTCATGCCATATGGGTTGTAATCGAAGATTTGAGGGATAAGATTTCATGAAGATTGGGGCTTTGATCTACATGTTTGTGATTTCATAAGCTTCCATCAACTTGAATTCTTCCCAGTCTTATGACATATAAGGTAGGGAAGATGGAGGTTCAGATAGAAAAGATAAGAGCATTACTGAAAATTTAATGCTCAAATTTTATAGGAGGTGAAAACAACCATTTTAAGGGTGTAACTAGAACCCATTTCTGTATAAAAAACTGCAACCAACGAAGCTTAGCAAGATAATGCCAATAAATAAAAGAGAAATTTGTCTGTATAGTGCACAAATTTTCAGTCTTTATAAGTTTTGAGCATCAACTTTTTGAAATATCAGATTGGTGTATCAACTTTCTCTTCCGACCCAATTACGGTACAATTTACCGTCAACTCCGTTATGTCGTGATTCAAAAATCAGAAATGAGGGGTCTAGTAAATTCAATTATTAACTTTTTTTGGTATGATTCTAATAGAGACTAATCTCTCAATCCTTTCACTCAGCCTCACTTCTTTTATCTCTTTCTCTCTAGTGTATCAGTTGCGATGTCCACGGTTTTAGAGACCTTTTGTGTATGATGATTATTATATGTTGAAGAAATGTTAGTGTTAAATGACGATTGTTATATGTTTAAGGGATGTTGATTTAGATTAGTCTCTATAGATTATATAGATTGATTTTGGCAGTTTATTTATGTTAAAAAGATATCTAGCATTGAAGTTCTTGTTCTGTTCGTTTACCAAAAATAATAGGTACAAAAGTAAGTTTAAATTTGATCAAGCATTGCAATCCAAAATCAGCAGTTAAAATTTACTCCATCCAAAATTGTAGTAAAAGTTTTACTAAAGTCCAAATCTGGGTATGTGCGAGAAAATGTTAGGGAATTAGAGGAGATGATGCAGAGACCAAACTACCCATGAAAAATCACGAGCTAGCAACGGTGGTAACGGAGCTGACAGTAAAATACACCAAGTTGGGTCGGGAGAGAAAGTTGATGTACCAATTTGATATTTCAAAAAATTGGTGCACCAAAGCAGACAAATTTCACTAAATGAAATTCTAAGGGCCTGGTTATAAGATTATGGTAGACTGTCCCGATCAAGCCTTTAATGTCGGATCGAGTGAAATTTTTCACCATAAACATCTTTCGACATAATACTCATATCAGACGATCAGATTTTTGTTTGTGAATTTTTATCATCGGAATCACTACATGCCTACTAATTTTATATAACTTGTTTACTAAGTTTTAAGTAACTGCACAATTTTGAAAACCAAGTCAACATAGAATTGAAAACCTCAAAAACATTGTGAAATAAGATATGACCGGAATAGTAAAATACGACTATGGTTGAAAAATCATGTAATTCGGGTAACGTCTCATTGCCGATAGTAGCAGTCAACCCTATTTACCATTATTTATCCCTATGGGGAGCCCTATCTTCGAGGGGTAGATGTTCCAAAATTTTTAGATAGGTGGTTGCTTCTCATTATGGTGAGAGTTTATTGTGTTGCAGGTTCGACAAAGATATCTCATATAGATGCAGATATGGGTGTTCCGTGTGTTAAGTGCTTATAAGTTTAGGGTTGACCGTCCCGATCAAGCCCTTAATGTTGTCATATCAATTTGAATTTTTTACCATAGATATCTTTCGACGTAATGATTTTATCAGACGGTCGGATTTTCGTTTGTGAATTTTGATTATCGAAATCACAACATGTCTACTAATTTTATATAACTTGTTTACTAAGCTTTTAGTAAATGCACAACTTTGAAAACCAACTCTACATAGAACTGAAAATCACAAAAACATCGTGATATAAAATATGATTGGAATAGAGAAATACGTATATATTGAAAAATCATGTAATTCAGGTACCGTCTCAGTGTCAATAGTAGCGGTCAACCCTATTTACCATTATTTATTCTTATAGGGAGCCCTATCTTCGAAGGGTAAATGTTTCAAAATTTTTAGATGGGCAGTTGCGTCTCATCATGGTAAGAGTTTGTTATGTTGAAGTTTCAACCCAAATACCTCATATAGATGCAGATATGATCGTTTCTGTGTGTTAAGTGATTATAAGATTTGGGTTGACCGTCCCGATCGAGCCTTTAATGTTATCGGATCAAGTTGAATTTTTTACCATAGGTATCTTTCTTCGTAATGATTATATCGAACAGTCGGATATTTGTTTGTGAATTTTGATCATCAGAGTCACAACATGCCTACTAATATTGTTTAACTTGTTTAGTAAGTTTTAAGTAGAATTAAATTCAGTTTACCCCATTGAAGTTTAGGGGTAACTTCATGTTAGTCCTTCAACTTTCAATTTCATCAGAATACCCTTTAATTTTTCCAAATTTAATCAGTCGTACCTAATTTAACAAACTCTGTCCAAATTAGACGTTAAGTCTATTAATATGACCTAATGAAAGGGCTAGAAAGATCATTTTATTTCTAAGGAAAAAAAACGCACACACGACAATGCTCTTTCTTCTTCGATCCTCCCTTATAAATTCTCCACAAATTGCTCTCAATGACATCTGAGCAATCTTCATCATCCTTCCCTTAATTCCAAATGTTATATTATGCATTCCCCTCTTAAATATTATCTCTCTCGCAGGTCCCCCTACACTACCAAAGCTATTTGATAAGAAAGTCACACAGACAAGTTGGATGGTATCTGTTAAATTGGACATGACTGATTGAATTTGAAAAGATTAAGGGGTTTTCTGATGAAATTGAAAGTTTAAGGACTAACATGAAGTTGCCCCTAAACTTCATGGGGTTAAACTGAATTTAATTCTTTTAAGTAAATGCACAAATTTGAAAACCAACCCTACATAGAACTGAGAACCTCAAAAACATTGTGAAATAAGTTGTGACTGGAATGGTGAAATACGTCTATGGTTGAAAAATCACGTAATTCAGGTAACATCTCAGTGTCGATAGTAGCGGTCAACCCTATTTACCATTATTTATCCCTATGGGGAGCCCTATCTTCGAGGAGTAAATGTCTCAAAATTTTTAAATGGGCAGTTGCGTCTCATCATGGTGAGAGTTTGTTGTGTTGAAGGTTCTACCAAAATACCTCATATAGATGAAAATATGAGCGTTTCCATGTGTAAGTGGTTATAAGATTAGGGTTGATTGTCCCGATCAAGTCCTTAATTTTTTCGGATCGAGTTGAATTTTTTACAATAGATATATTTCGAGATAATTATCATATCAGACGGTCAGATTTTCGTTTGTGATTTTTGATAATCAGATTCACAGCATGCCTACTAATGTTGTATAACTTGTTTACTAAGTTTTAAGTAAATGCACAATTTTGAAACCAACTCTACATAGAACAGAAAACCCCAAAAACATCTTGAAATAAGATGTGACCTTTACTATCGGTACTGAGACGTTACCCGAATTACGTAAGGCCTTGAAAGTATGGACTATTGGATTATAAGATTTGATGTATAAACTTTATATTGTGTTTAATATATATGAACTTTATATTGTGTTTAATATATATGGACTTTAACTGCAGACTTTAAACTTTGGTTTGTGTGAGTATGTGTTTTTTTATAAAAAGTTTGGTTTGTGTTTTTTTGTAAGACATTTGGTACGTTTGTGACTTTACAGAACTAAAAAAATAAAGGTGATTAATTTAGTAACATTTTACTAGAGTTAAGGCATTATCAAAACCATATTTGAAAAAATTGAAAAAACCAGAAAAAATAAAACCGGATCGAATCGTAGGTGTGGTTTGGATCACGGTCTGGTGCGACTAAAATTGAAAAACCGGACCGTAGCAGACCGAATTTTATCTTTGGTTTGGGTCCTAAATCGGACCGTTTCAAACCGTTCCCACTCCTAACCGTATAAGCCTGAAAATAATGTCGGAGTCACCAGACCGAGATAATCAGAGCCAAAACTTGTTTCTCTATTTCTAGATATCTCCCTTCCGCTCCTGTGTAACCCTTTCCGGCATAATACACTGGACGCTCCTCCAAATTCTCCTCCTATATCAAAACCGAACTAACCACGGTAGCCGATGCCGTGAGGTATAGATATAGCTTTTCACCTATGACAAGTTTGGAAAACAGGGATACTGAAGCAAGATACTTTTTGATGCCTGGAAGGCGGCACCCTGCTCAGAGCCCCAACTGAATTGTTCTCGGTAGGATGTAAAGAGGACTTTGAAAAAGGGGCACACCTATCCGTTAACCTAGAAATGAAACGTGATAAGGCGGCCATTCGGCATGTGAGGATCTAAACTCCATTCCTCGTGGTGGGGGCTTCTATGTCCACGATGGCCTTGTGCTTTGTTTCCGGGTAAACTCGTGGTCCCTTTAGCGGGTGGCACGGCTCCAGAAATAGCGTACTTCCTTGTATTCCGAGTTTTCCTGTGTAAAGAACAAACACGTCAAAGAGGCTTCCCCGGGTTTACCGAGGGAAGCCACTCCGATGCTTAAGTTAGACACTGTCAATTAAGCAGAAAACTCAAGAATAGTCAAGAAGTTGCGCGTCGTCTTACCGGGAGGCATGCGCTGGTATTTATAGTAGCGCTAAAGACAGCATTCCTTGTCCTTTCCCGATGTGGGACAGTTTCCCATGCTTTTACTTAGCTTTGTGGCGAATTGGGCCCAGACAAAGGGCCTAGAGTGGCTTCTCACATTTGAATGGGCTTTCACCCTATGATTTCTTGTATTGTAACCCGGTAAAGGTGAAATATTAGGTTCCACCTATAAACAAGTCCCCCAAGTCCTCAGTCAAGGGGTACGCTTGGGTGGGGACTTGAAATCTTTTCTTTACCGGGTTACAAAGTTAGGAACCAAACCCGGGGTAAACTCGTGGTCCCTTTAGCGGGTGGCACGGCTCCAGAAATAGCGTACTTCCTTGTATTCCGAGTTTTCCTGTGTAAAGAACAAACACGTCAAAGAGGCGTCCCCGGGTTTACCGAGGGAAGCCACTCCGATGCTTAAGTTAGACACTGTCAATTAAGCAGAAAACTCAAGAATAGTCAAGAAGTTGCGCGTCGTCTTACCGGGAGGCATGCGCTGGTATTTATAGTAGCGCTAAAGACAGCATTCCTTGTCCTTTCCCGATGTGGGACAGTTTCCCATGCTTTTACTTAGCTTTGTGGCGAATTGGGCCCAGACAAAGGGCCCAGAGTGGCTTCTCACATTTGAATGGGCTTTCACCCTATGATTTCTTGTATTGTAACCCGGTAAAGGTGAAATATTAGGTTCCACCTATAAACAAGTCCCCCAAGTCCTCAATCAAGGGGTACGCTTGGGTGGGGACTTGAAATCTTTTCTTTACCAGGTTACAAAGTTAGCAACCAAACCCGGGGTACCCAGCCCCCCAAGTCCATACGCAAGCGTAACCCGCAGACACTTTTCTTCTTGGCTGCAAGCAACTTTGCTATCGGGCAGATTGGCCCAAACACGTGGAGGCAGCTTCTCGGGTTGTGCGTTATGTATAAGGTATTGAGGCAGCAGATGCCGACATACCACGAGTTACATGCCATGTACCGGGCCTAGTACTCCCGGAAGACGGGTTTCAGCGGGACCATCCAATTGAAGTCCAAAGCGGCTTTTAAGAAGATCGTCGAGGACCTGCCATCCTCAGTGAGCAGGACTTGAAGGGAGAAGAGTTTCTTAATAAGAAACTTTCAAGACTCGGGATACACGCTCCAAGTACCGGTTGACTTCCAACAATTGATGAGTAAGTTCTTCTTTCTCTCCGGATTCTTCTCTTTTTCCTATCCCGGGTTTTAATTATGTTGGTGTTTTGCAGATGTCCCCGACATTCCTCTAGAGCCGGTGATGGAGAAGAGGATCCGGAGGTTGCTATGGGCCTTCCGGGGTCAAGATGACCGGAGTTCATACCGGCTTTGTAGGCTGTAAGTGTACGGCAGGTGCCGGTTGATGGAGCTCCCAGATTTGTCCAGTGTCCTTTAAACTCTGTTGTCATATGCTCTTGTGTAACGAGTATACTTTCTATATGTTGCTTTTCTACCCATGGAGTTTACCAAGCGGAAGAACCCGGGGATATACGACGGGTTTGAAGATAAAGCTGTATGGGCCGGGATCCGGACGCAAGCAACGGATGGTCAAGCGACTTTCCAGGAGGGAGAAGAAGAGATTATGGGGAATCCCGCGGAGGGGGTGGCTGAAGACCCGGTGATTGAAGAACCGGTGATTCAAGACCCGGTATCTGTTTTATGTAGGCGGTCAGGATGTTATACTTGACAACTGACCGGCTAATCAATGAAGGTATCCCCGAGAGAGAGAGAGCGCTCAAGGAGGGCCTCCGGGTGGCCCGGGACCAGGTGATGGCGAGCGAGAACTACTTGGCTCGTGCCCGGGAGGAGGCCAGCACATCAATGGTTTTGGTTGCAAAGCCTAGAGCTCCATAAACTCGGTTCGGAGTCCCCCGGTTCCTGCTTCAGCAGCCAGGAGAGGTGCATCCCGTGGTGGTATTGTTGGGGGTCCTCAAAACCGGCCACTACCCTGTGGAGGACAGTTCATCATACGGCCCCGGGGAGGACGTGGCGAGTGGAGCACTGGCCGGGGTAGCGGGTCTGTAGCGCCATGAGCTGGAACTTCTCTCGGAGGATTTGTCTTTGCTTTTTGTAGACTAGCCTTTATCTGTAGCGGCTTTCTTCTTTGTAACTGACTTTTGAATAAAAGTATTCAAGCTGTTTGCATAATTCTTTTTGTCAAATAACACGGTAATTTGATGCATAATCTGCAAGTGTTGACAAAATTTACACATAGTGCCGGTTTGGCATGTTAATAAAAATAGGGCCGCTAAGGCTTTAAGGGTCCGTAAGGACTTTCAAGGGCCGCTAGGGCTTTCACGGGTCCGTTAGGACTTCCAAATAACACGGTAATCTGATGCAAAATATGCAAGTGTTGACAAAATATACACACATAGTGCCGGTTTGGCATGTTAATAAAAATAAGGCCGCTAAGGCTTTACGGGTCCATAAGGACTTCCAAGGGCCGCTAGGGTTTTACGGGTCCGTTAGGACTTTCAAAGACTGAAATAAGGCCGTGAAAGGCTTGCAATATTTCACGTCATGGAGATTACCGGAGATTGCCGAGTTTTGACAGTGAAATAAGGCCGTTAAGGCTTGCAATATTTCACGTCATGGATATTACCGGAGATTGCCGAGTTTTGACAGTGAAATAAGGCCGTTAAGGCTTGCAATATTTCACGTCATGGAGATTACCGGAGATTGCCTAGTTTTGACAGTGAAATAAGGTCGTTAAGGCTTACAATATTTCACGTCATGGAGATTACCGGAGATTGCCGAGTTTTGACAGTGAAATAAGGCCGTTAAGGCTTGCAATATTTCACGTCATGTAGACCGGAGATTATCGGAGATTGCCGAGTTTGACAGTGAAATAAGGCCGTTAAGGCTTGCAATATTTCACGTCATGTAGACCGGAGATTATCGGAGATTGCTGAGTTTGACAGTGAAATAAGGCCGTTAAGGCTTGCAATATTTCACGTCATGTGGAGATCGCCTGCATTCACTCAACAAACTGATTGATAAACATAACCCGGTAGGGTTTTATGTGGGCCTGAAAGGCTTTATATATAACATCAAAACATAATAAATTTGGACATTTGCAGATAACTCGGTACCTACTTGGGATGTACGCACTGTCAAAAGTTCGCGGGTTTCCATAACCCGGAGGATTCCCTACTGGGGTAATTACCTTAGCAAGTCTGGCTGGCGTCTGTTTGGTAAGCGGGAGTTCTTGAGTTCGGCTCTCAACGAGAGCACCAATTGTTTCCGGGTAAACTCGTGGTCCCTTTAGCGGGTGACACGGCTCCAGAAATAGCGTACTTCCTTGTATTCCGAGTTTTCCTGTGTAAAGAACAAACACGTCAAAGAGGCGTCCCCGGGTTTACCGAGGGAAGCCACTCCGATGCTTAAGTTAGACACTGTCAATTAAGCAGAAAACTCAAGAATAGTCAAGAAGTTGCTCGTCGTCTTACCGGGAGGCATGCGCTGGTATTTATAGTAGCGCTAAAGACAACATTCCTTGTCCTTTCCCGATGTGGGACAGTTTCCCATGCTTTTACTTAGCTTTGTGGCGAATTGGACCCAGACAAAGGGCCCAGAGTGGCTTCTCACATTTGAATGGGCTTTCACCCTATGATTTCTTGTATTGTAACCCGGTAAAGGTGAAATATTAGGTTCCACCTATAAACATGCTTCTTCGAGTTAGCCTCGATACCTCGATATCCAGTACCGTAAGAGGATATCAAAGATGATGCAGAGGCTGTGCACATGACCTTCTACTGTGAGACTTTTCACCAACATGTCATCAATATATACCTTGAATATCCCGAGATGTGTTCCCAAAACATGGCGTTTACCCCGACATTTTTTTAGCTCGAAAGGCATTCGCCGATAGTAGAACGTTCCTTTGTCTGTTGTGAAAGACGTGTGCTCCTCATCCTTGGGATGCATGAAAATTTGATGGTATCAGGAGTAAGCGTCCATGAAGCTGAGCAACTTCAATCTAGCCGTGGAGTCAATAAGCTGGTCAATCCTTAGAACTGGGAAACTATCATTGGGGCAGACCTTATTCAGATACATCTACACACATGCGTCATTTCTCATCCTTCTTTGGCACCATCACCACATTCACCAACCATCGGGGATACAAAACTTTCCGGATGAACTTGATCATTTTGAGCTTCTGTACCTTTGTTTGGATGACTTGATATTTCTCTTGATTGAATGTCCTGTGCTTCTGCCTGATCGGGATACTGGTTTTCTTTATATTGAGCCAGTGCGAGGTAAACCGT
This sequence comes from Comarum palustre, assembly GCA_951800085.1. Lineage (NCBI taxonomy): Eukaryota > Viridiplantae > Streptophyta > Magnoliopsida > Rosales > Rosaceae > Comarum > Comarum palustre. The sequence goes on along the minus strand of OX637582.1, from coordinate 7,704,744 downwards.
GGCGGGATCCCCGGGACATCCGCATACAACCAAGCGAACACTCCCGTATTGTCTTTCAAGAATTGAATCAACTCGGTCTGAACCTCCGGCGTCAAAAATGCGTACCGATCGGTACTTTCCTCTCCAGGTGCGCATCAGATATACAGACTTCCACCGTATCCTCAACTGCCACAGGGCACTCATTCTCGTGTTCAGTGTCAGAATCCCTCACTTAGGGATCATCTACCAGTTAACTTGACTCCCCAGCGGATCCCAAGGTAAGCATTTCCACCTTAACCTTTCCTCGGCCCACGATCAAGTAGTAACACTTTCGCCACGATTTTCTAGCATGCCTCGTCCTCGTCCTCGGCCTTGTCCACGTCCTCGACCTCGGACTCCAGTTTCCACGACCTCCACTTGGTTTGTCAAAATACAATTTTGACTCCAACGCTTGCTCCAGCGATGTGGAATCTGCATTCTTCATAATGCGCTGCTCATGAACTCAGAGAGATCCCAGCAGCTCCTCTGCACTCATAATCTCTAAGTCCTTCGATTCCTCAATTGCTGTCACCACATGCTCGAACTTGGGTGTGAGGGATCGAAGTATTTTCTCTAAAACACGGACTTCATCAATCTTCTCTCCATTTCTCTTCATTTCATTCACGATTATACCTAAACGTGAATAGTATTCAGAAACATTCTCTCCTTCAGACATATGTGCAGATTCAAATCTGCTCTTAATGACTGGAGACGGAATCTCTTCTCTCGATCAACACCTTTGAAAATTATGCTCAAGGTGTTCCAGACTTCCTTGCTTGTCTTCGCTTCGGCGATCTTCTCAAATGTTGAATCATCTAATCCTTGATATAGAAGATACAACGCCTTCTTGTCTCTCTTTCTTTGATCTTTGAGAGTGGAATTCTGCTCAGCAGTGTATGTGGCTTCTTGCTCCGGAGTAGGCTCATCATACCCACCATGTACAATTTCCCAGAGATCTTGTGATCCAAACAAAGCTATGAATTGGATGCACCATTTCTCATAATTTTCTGGTTTCAGCAGCGGAATTTGGATTTGCACCAGATTAGAAGCCATCTTAGTGATCTTACAGAAGCACTTAACCAAGTGCTCTGATACCACTTTGTTGGTATTTAGGCTTTCAATCTAATTCCAACAACAAAGGGTGATAAGTTTACAAACAAATCACACCACACTCTCACTCACACTTCAAAGAAAGAAGCAAGAATAAAAGCGAAGGAATAGAGAAATCTTGAGGACCAGCTACTTCTCTTATTGATAAACTCTTCAATGAGTTTTTGGGATGCATACAATACGTACAAACTGGTTCTTTATATAGGAATTCTAAGACAACATAGGAGACAAAACAATGAATGCAATGTCTTGACTTATTACACCATGCTAATGAGAAAGCAATAAACATGCAGCAATTTATTCAACGAAAATGGTCTAGCTATATGTATAGTATGCAATAGTTAATAGGTAAAAGAAGTAAACGTGATTGCCATCTAGATGGCCTCCAAAAGAACAGTAGCATATTTGATTTGCAACTTCAAAAACTTTTTGGGGGAACGGGAGCTTTCCTTACACTCCCCTCCATGGATCGTATTGATGGTACTGAAGACCCCTATTTCCCCATGTTCCTATCTTGCTTTTGCTCTTTATATTTATGAAGATTCCCGCTCTGCACAAGGGACTCGATCGCGTTTTTCAGCGTTGCACAGTTGGAGTCATGGGAGGCATCATCATGATATGAGAAATACTTTCCTGGGTCCGATTGCTCATGGCAGATTTTGAACAACAAATCCTGTCTGCAGTCCCTCGCAAAAGGCTTGCTCGGCCAATGCCTTGTCCAGATCTCGGACATTCGTCGTGGTGGACTGCCACCGATTCATGAAGATCTTCATTGATTCCCCCTGTAGCTGCTTCACCTGAGACAGTGTCGCCGACTTCTGATGCCCATCCGCTCTTAGAATGACCAGACGTGCCGGTTCTTTCTCTTCTAATGCCTAAATCAATCCTTTGTAATGGTATAACAGAAGTAGAAAATGGTCACACGAGTTACCTTTAATGAAGGTTGTTGGCATTAAATAGGTCCTTAAAGCCACATTTACTCTCCCCTCTTCGATGTGGGAGGGGCTTCCTCTTTTCAACTGACATTCATTCACCAACAGATAGAGCATTGCCTCGCTAGATATTCAAATTATATACGATGCGCCTTGCCATACTAAGTTGCGTTAAACACATGAATCGAAATGAACCAAATTCATATGTCTACAAGATTAATTTGCTTCAATTTTCACATATTGGTTTATCATAGAGAACTAATCTAGTTGAAATAGATACAAAAATATGCGAAAATGATGACTAGTAACCTCAAACCCGTGTGATGCTCGTGTTATAGGAAATCAGAAGAAAAACGTGGAATTTATTTTTGTCACCACCCTTTTTGAAAGCTTTAAGTATTTTGTATCAGAAGTATACCCAATCATATATACTCGTTTTTTCTTCCAAAAATGAACTCTTCGTTAAGAAGAACGACAATGCCATGAGAGATAAACATCATAAACGTATACATTATTACAATGGAGTGAAGAAAACAATCCACTCCACTAGGATTGGAGGAGGGGAAAAACAGCCAAAAAGCAAGAAAAACCAGACCAGCGAAGCACAACCAATCGTGGAAGTTCCGAAGTGGAACCAAGAGATTGAACCTTGGATCCGATCATACTCGAGTCTCTACAGTCTATGGCAGACATGTTTTCTGGACCAGGCTTTCGATCTGGGGTCACCATCCATCATTAAGCAAGCACTTAGAAATTACATATTTCATTGTTTTTAATATATTATGGACCTAACCACATGGAATGATCAGGTTGACAAACTCGGCTCTCTAAGTTAGGACGAATGACAGGTTAGAACACTCCACGTGAGTTTAAATTTCAGTTTGGTAAAATTTTATGTAGCCATGTCTTCTTGGTTGTCAGCTTAAGAAAAACCATGAGAAATACCCTATATATATTATGGACCTAAAATATGCGAAGGAGGCACCGACCAAAGGGCGTAGTCGCTCTCAGCCACACAAGCAGGCCAAGAAAAGTGAAAATTTGCATTTGATTTCCTCACATGCTTTCATGTTCTTTGGAAAAGTGGCGCGTTGTTGGCCAAACAATCCAGGTCAAGAATACCAAACTGTTGTAAATTCTGGAAATTGAATCAAATGTGGATGGAGACTGGACATTGTTTAGAGTATGGGCGGCTACGGTCTTCATTTATAAGCATCACCATGCATTTCACTAGAACTTAAAAATTCGAGTGCAATTTTCTTATCCTCAATGGTTTGGCGAATTTGGGATATAGTCTACTCTAGAATGTGCTAGCTGAGTTTTACTTTCTGTTTCCGTTTTTCATGCTGTGCGATTTGATTCGATTCAGTTTGAAAGTTTACGACATTTTGGTTATAAATTTGTAAATATGTCAGAAAAAAAAATCTGGTACTAAGTCGAAGGTAGAAATTACAAAGGTTAGGGTTTAATCTTCTTGCAAAACGAAGCGAAACCAACAAGTTCCTTTGATTCATTTTAAAATAGAGGACAATTTTTGTTTTTAGCTCCAAATTCATTGTTCAATTCATCTCAAAGTTTCTAACGGACTCTGTTAAATTAAAACTAAGACATTAGTGTTTGAATCATAACATGAAATTGGCTTATTGCTTGGATTTCTGTTACTTTGATTTGCTGGAATTGTTTAAAATTATTAGATTAAATGAAGATGATATCACGAGACCATATTGTATTCAATTCAATAATTTTAAACCATTCAACTAACAAAAATCCTAACAAAAAAGCTAAATCCTCTACAAAAAGAAATCAATTAGCAATCTCATAATTGCAACGACGAATGAGATCAATGGAACAAAACTCACAGATTGATTTTAGTTGGAATATTCCAGATAAGTTCGTCTGGAAAACCATTATCAGCCAACGTACGTATGACAATACGTACAAGGGATATATAATACTCGAGCTATATATACATAGAATAATTATACTATTTATATATGAAAATGACCAAACCTTTTGGAGATAATGGTTCTATACGTGTATAATTAAGATTATTGAACACCAAGGGATAGACTTGCTGTGCTTATAATACTTTGTAGGTGAGAAATTCTCCAACTCGATCATTAAGGTTTCATTTTATTTCTAATATATTGGCATTGCATTCTCGATCTCCATTTAACTTTGGTCATATGCAGAGCTTCTTGTTAATGATAATGACCCTCTGATGTATCGGATGCTTTATCTACTGTGGCAAACACAAGATAAAGAAAGACATGATAATTATACTCACGAATTTGTAGCCATCTAATTATTTTACGTGCAAAACGTCCAACACAAAACCCTGGCTACTACTAAACGTGATAGTTGGCAGGTACATGATGAAGTTTTATGTCACAGTTGTAAAACGGAACGTAAATCAATTATGATCCCTGATTCTAACGATAATTAAAATTTACGACTCACACCAGTATTAAAAGTACTAAAAGTAAAATTCGAATTCTTGTGAAGCTAAAATGTTCACATAATTCATGCATACAACAAGAAATGTGAATTCAAATTTTAAATTTGTCAAAGTGCGAGCAACAAGCGTGGTCTGTGGATCATCCTTGTATCGATACTATCCTAACTTAACCACCTTTAAGGTGTTGGTTTTATCTACAAAAGGCTTCGATATAATTAGGAATGATTCACCCATATATTATATTTTATTTGTCACTTTTCTGATGTGAGATATCTGCTCTCCAAAACTTCCCCTCATTGCAACCTAACTTTTAGGTCTGTACGTGAAACTGATTAAGAAACTGAACCCGGACCTCATGCTGAAGAACCCCAAACTCTGAACCCCAAACTCCAAACTCAAAAAGAACTCCAAACCAAACTCTGAAACAACTTCAAACAAACCAGAGCCATGACATCTGAAAGAACGCATTCGGGTTTGTGAGAGAAGCAATTATAGAGGGACCCGCTCTTATATCATGTTAAAGTGTGAGCAACAAGCGTGGCCCATAGATCATCATTGTATCAATACTGTCTCAACTTAACCACCTTTAAGGTGTTGGGTTTTATCTACAAAAGACTCATAGTACAATTAGAAATGATTTACCCACATATATGTTATATTTTATTTGTTATTTTTCTGATACGGGTTATCTATTCTCCAAAAAAAATTTCATGTTTTAGAAGGGAAGGAAGAAAGTAATTATGTGTAAAAGTTGTGGCCACCAAGCAAAGAAGGCCAAAAGCAAACAAAGGAGAATGTGTGGCACTAGACCGTTGCATCCTTGTTTTTGGGTCTAGTTGACCCTTTTTTACACTTGTTTTTGTTCTACCTACTACATAGATTTCCATTTAATATTACTAACCCAATAGCTATTTTTCATTATTGCACCAACTCTCTTTTAGTGTATAAACACCTTCTTCATAGATTAGTCCCAAAATTAAATTTGAAGAAGAGAAATTGAAGTAAAACAAAAACACCCTATTAAATATTATAGGAGCCGTTGGGAGAACAAGGAGGGCCCTTGCAAGCGAAACCAAGCTAATAAATATGGATTAATTATGGGCGGCTAATAAATATGGATTATCTCTAATCATCTTAATTATTTGCTTAGCAAGCACTCTATGTGAGGCCCCCCATAAATACCCCTCTACACTCCCACTCTTCTCTATCCTCACTAGCTCACAACACAACTACTTCTTCTTCTTCTAGCTTCTTCTTAATTCGATCACAGCAACAAATTAAGACCATATGGCGAAAGACGTTGAGGGAGCCGAGCACGGTGAGTTTGCGGCAAAGGACTACCATGACCCTCCTCCTACTCCTCTTTTCGACGCCGATGAGCTCACCAAATGGTCATTCTACAGAGCTCTCATCGCAGAGTTCATCGCCACCCTTCTCTTCCTTTACATCACCGTTTTGACTGTGATAGGCTACAAGAGCCAAAGCGCCACCGACCAGTGCGGCGGTGTTGGGATTCTCGGCATTGCTTGGGCCTTCGGCGGCATGATCTTCGTCCTTGTTTACTGCACCGCCGGTATCTCCGGTAAGTCATTCTTAACTACTTTGACATAACATCTTCCCCAAACTAGCTAGGTTAATTTTCTGTGACAATTTGAGTTATGAAATACTTGTGTTGTGGCAATTTCAGGAGGACACATCAACCCAGCTGTGACATTCGGACTGTTCTTGGCACGCAAGGTGTCCCTGATCAGGGCTGTGCTCTACATAGTGGCACAGAGTCTGGGTGCTATCTGCGGTGTAGGGTTGGTGAAGGCCTTCCAAAAGACCCTTTACAACGAGCATGGCGGTGGAGCTAATACCTTGGCCCCTGGTTACAGCAAGGGCACCGGATTGGCGGCTGAGATCATTGGCACCTTTGTTCTTGTCTACACCGTCTTCTCTGCCACTGACCCTAAGAGAAATGCCAGAGACTCCCATGTTCCTGTAAGCATCTAACGAATATTCCTTCTTCAGTTCAGTCGTATATAGTAAACAAATTTGGAAGTTTCAAGAGCCGCACTCTAATATTATCTGACAGACATCTAAACATTACGTTTTGGATCAAAATTGCTAGTTTTTTTAATTGTCTAACCATTTGTCTATATATTTTGTTTGTTCGATCTTAAACAAAGGTCTTGGCACCACTTCCAATTGGATTTGCTGTGTTCATGGTTCACTTGGCCACCATTCCCATCACTGGCACTGGTATCAACCCTGCTAGAAGTTTTGGAGCTGCTGTCATCTACAACCAAGACAAAGCCTGGGATGACCACGTAAGTAAAATATGCTAGCTAGCTTCATCCATTTCCTAATTAAACGACTTAGTTTATGAACATATATTTTGGGTTTCTGATGATGAATGATTTACCCTATTTACAGTGGATGTTCTGGCTTGGACCTTTCATTGGAGCTGCTATTGCTGCCTTTTACCACCAATTTGTTCTACGAGCAGGAGCAATCAAGGCCCTAGGGTCTTTCAGGAGCAATGCTTAATTTCACTTAAGCATTATGATTTTCCACCCACGCTTGATATTAAAAGATGGAGATGGTCCCAATTTCTAAGAGATTAATAGCAACAATTGAGAATTGCAAGTCTGTCTGTCTGTCTGTCTGTCTCTCTCTCATGGCTCAAAAATTGAAGAATAGAAATTGGGGGCCGTGGAAAATTGTAGATAAACGGGTGTATATGTATGTGCTGTTGTTCTTTCTTCTGCATGTGTATCCTTATCTTTAATTTTATTCATAAATTTGATTACTGTTTGCACTTGTAAGTGGGTGTTTTCATGAGCTTGTTGATGCAGAAGATAAAGTTAATGAAATATTGGTTGTGTTGTCTAGTCTCAATCATCTTCTAGTGCTTCACTTAATGGTTTGATTAGTTAACTAATTCTTGCTAATCACCCTTATAAGATAGAATAGGTCTTATGTCTGAAATCATTGGTCTATCTTAAAGTAAAATTCTTCCCCGTATTGCTTTTCAAAATGGGACAATGAAATTTTGAAAGATATACTTTAACTTATAACGTACTCCATTACTTTAAGTAAAGTATTTCGGCAAAATCATACTTTCGGTCCCTATACTTGGGTCCATTTTCCTCATTGTGCACCTTCATGATTTAACTAGATGTTTCTAATCATGATAGTCCATTCATGTGGTTTGTTGATTAAAAAGAATCGATTATATGTGAGATAATATTTTCATTTCAGCTCTTAAGAAATTTAAGGAGAAGTCAAATGAATATATCTAGATTTAGTTGCATGAGTAGTTCAATATATTACAAGAGAACAGATGCTTAACACAGAAATTAGCAAGCTTTTGAAACACACCATGGAGCCTTCTGGCTCATCTCTATCAGATCAAAGCTTGAAATTGTGGCCATACTTTGATCGTAGTATAAAATTAGAACCACAGCTTTGTTGTATGCATTCTTATCCTCAATAATTTATATATTTGTTGTTCTTCACAATTAACCAAGGGTGTTGATGATGATGAGACTGTTATATCAGTAGCATGTATAGTCTAATAGTTGCTGTGCATAGAGTGATAAACATGCACAGAAATAATACAAGAAGTTGGCTTTTGTGGTGGTGGTGGTTCCTGGAGAGTGAGATGAATGGATGATGATGCATTATGATCTGTCATGTATAGTTGTTAAAGGGACAGTACAATGTATGGGTTAGGTGTGGTGAGGTCAATAGAGATTATTGGAGAGCTTCTTTGCCTTTTATAAAAGCTGTGGGATCGTTCGATGTCCATGGAATATATAGTTTTTCTGGGTGATTAGTCTACCTTATCTTGTCCATAGATTATGCTTTCTGGTCGTTTTCCAGGATAAGTAGGTGACTGCTTTAGCTGCTTGATGATGCACATATATTCTCTTAATTAATCTATGGACATAATGCTTGTGATGAGAGAGTTGTTTGCCAAAGAAACCTCCTGGCTTTTCTGGAGTGTGTTTAGGTTCCTGTATATCAGCTCTTTCATATATGTCAGCTTCAGAAATGGTACAAGTTTATAAGCTTCATTAGACGTTAATATATCGTTTGTTAAGTTAACTGAATAGTTAGAAGCTGCTATTTGATTATGAGAAATCTCCAAGCATGAGAGGTAGCTACTAGTAAAGGCAAGCGCTTTCATTAAAGCTAGCCACTTTTGATCTGGTTTACCCTATTTCGTAACAGTTGTGGGTAGAAATTGTTTTGAGTGAAGAAAACTGAAGGATGCGACAATTTATACTTGATCGAAGCAGGAAAAGAGGTACTTGATGGATACATCTGGCTTGCATGTGTGGTTGATTATCTTAGCCCTAAGCCTAAACAAGTTTGCGTCCAAGCTAAATGCTATATATAACAAAAAAACGTGCACTTAATATATAGAAGCTTCTCCAAATTGGTTGATTATTCTTCAAGAACCATTGAAACCAGTACTTTTTGATCTTATCCTGCAAGTTCAGTTGTGAAATAACATGAACTCAATATAAGCTCCTGACCAACAAAAAATTCTAGCTTTCTGTCATTAATATCCACGTATTTTCCATTTCTCTTTTGGTTATGAAAGTTTATTTTCTAAGTTATTACCAAAAAAGAGTTTATTTTCTAAGTTTATAAGGAAGTGGGCTGGTGGGAAGTATCTAGCAGAAGCTCACTTTTTGGTCGAAGGCACAATACCGTTAGTTTGTACCGGTGTTGTAAAACAATGCCGCCTAGACGGCCTAGTTCTCTTAGACGGCTCTTACGCTCTCCAAGCCAACTATCCGATCAAACAGCTTGTACCAAGTTTTCGAACTCTGATTATATTCTGTGTTCTCAAACAAGGCCTCCCTAGGCGACTTCTTTGAATGCCGATATTAATTTCTTCTTTTAAAATTTGTATGGTCGATGTCAGGAGTGTGGTTTCATTATCTATCTGAGCTTACGTTTTCTCTTTACCACCACTAGGTAAAGCTCTTGTAGACACGCATACCTGATCAGCAAGATTCAGCAATACTTAGACCGAAACATAACCGCCACACTTCCCCAAGCTAAATCCACCAACAACATCTTCTTCATGCCGTTAGCCGCTACCTAAATGGCGCCCAGACGTGCTCTCACGCGCACTGCCAATGAGGACTAAATATAGCCAACTGATACTTAAGGTATCAGTTCCACATAGAAGAAGAAGAAGAAGAAGAAGAAGAAGAAGAAGAAAGGTCTCTAATACTTCTCATCTATAACTGAAAACTTGTTCTCTGCTCATTAACTACGCATTTACTACTTACCTAACTGTTGCTCAGTCAATATAAATACATTGGACTGCCTTAGACATCAGAGTATCAAAGACTATCCAATGCGATTTCCGTCCTTCACGTCATTTTGTATCTGATGAAATATTGATTTGAGCCTTAGCTAGAGCTAAAAGTGTTTTGGTCTCAGCTCTAGCGGATCATGGCTTTTAGCCGATGGAACAATTCCCTCAGATACAAACAACGTGTACCAAGTTTTCGAACTCTGATTCTGTCTACTAAGAGTCTATTTTCGTCTTTTAAGATTTTAGCCGACAAAAATTTCGTCAACTAAGATCCGTCGGCTATGACACGACGTCGGTGAAGACCCAGCTGACGAAATAAATTTTTTCGTCAACTAAGAGACAACCTAGTCGACGGATGGTTCTAGTAGACATAATTATTTTAAAATAAAAATAAATTAATAATCCTCTTAGCAGACAAAATTCAAAATATTTCGTCTTCTAATTAAGTAATTCATAGCCAACAGAATTCAAAATATTCTGTCTGCTAAGTGAATCTTAGCCGACGGAAGATCCGTCAGCTAGGATCTTAGTCAATAGAATTATTTTAAAATGAAAAAATAAAAATCATCTTAGCCGACGGAATATTTTGTTGGTAAACCTAAATTTTTTTTAAAAATAGAGATCGATCTCCGGAAATCCACTACACCACCACACACCATCACCACTACCATAAAGTTATAAAGGTATACATTTGCTTAAAACCTACTAAATAAGTTATACAACATTAGTAGACACGTTGTGATTCTGATAATAGTATTCACAAACGAAAATTCGACCGTCTGATATGATCATTATAGTAAAACATGGTTATGGTAAAAAATCAACTGGACCTGACAACGTTAAGGGCTTGATCGGAACAGTCAACCATAATCTATCGTCATTTATCACGCGGAAACACTCATATCTACCTCTACATGACCCATTTTGGTCAAACATTCTACACAACAATCTCTCATGTAGATGAGACACAACCGTCTATAGAAAATTTTGAGATATTTAACCCTCGACGATAAAGGTCCCTATAGGGAATAGTAATGGTAAATACGATTGACCGTTATTATCGGCACTAACACGTTACCCAAATTACGTGATTTTCCAACCATAGCCGTATTTTACCATTCTGATCACATCTTATTTCACGATATTTTTGAAAATTTTGCTTCCTATGTATAGTTCTAAAGAAAAAATTATGGCTGATTTGCTACTGTATTTTTGATCTTAGCAGACGGAATATAAACTTTTCAGTGTCGGCTAAGAAGTTCTTAGTCGACATAAATCTTGTTCCGTCGGCTAAGGACTTCTTAGTCGAAAGATTATTTTTCCTTGCCGACGGACCTATTTCCTTTGGCTAAGAAAAACTTAGCCGACGAAATAGTTTTGATTCCGTCGGTTAAGAGTAATAATCCACTAGTACGATTCCAAGCAGGCCGGGAAAGATAGTACAAATACTGAAATTTAAGTGAAAAAAATAAATTACATGAAAATTAAAAAAAGGTGCGGGCATGCCACCGCACGGGTGCAGAATGTAAGGAGAAGAAAAATGTGTGACATGTGCTTCGAATCAAATGAAAGTAGGTCACCGGTGTCACCTCGAGAGAATTTAATATAGCGCATTCGCCACTAATATCAAAACATTTCTTTTATAGCGGTTTGCATAGTAGATAAGAATACAGTATTTGCTTCATAGTCGGATGAGTTGCACAAGGTTTCGTCTTACTTGACAACTACATAATTGGGTGACACAGTTCCAATCACGTATGAATACTTATTTTAGGGCCATATGTATTCAGGGGCGGAGCTACGTTCAGACCTGACGAGGTCCGAATCCCCCTAAGTTTCCGGCAGATCTCGTTTTTTATATGTTGCAGAGAGCAAAGTTGCTGAGTACGAGTTTGTTTCTGAATATGAACCCCCATCTAATAGCATACTAACAGGTGTCAAACTCAAACCTTTCTTAACTAAAAATCTTGGCTCCGCCACTGCATGTATTGGCCCTAATCAAGCCAAAGACTTATAAAAGTCTTTAATGATGAGATACTATAAGCAACAAGAATTACCTCTTGATATGATTTCGCTTCGCCATCTATGAATTCGCTTCGCCATCTAGGTGGCGAGATAACCTTTGAAGTTTGAATAGCTCGTAGAGACTTAAAAGCCTTCTGAACTTGTACTACTAGATATGCATGTACTCTTTATCTTGGACATACACATGGTTAAGGAATAGAGTCCTTAACAAATTCAAATTAACTTCTTTTCTTCACATGCAAGTAGCACACGTGCCGTGTAGTTCCTCTAAGCCACACGAAGATAATTGATATCCTTATCTAATTGAACATGCGGCAGAGTCCGCATCCTCTCTGTAATTTTGGCATGCGAACTTAGTCCTCTTTCTACCCGGGGTCTTCCACTTATGTCGCATGCAACCGCTGTCTCGCAGGACGTCTCCTCTCATGCATGCAAATATAAATTAATACCTAGGACTATGTGAAGTCTATAGCCTTTCGCGTTTAGGACTACGAAATCCATAGACTTTCGTTTGCAAACATCTTTCTTCGTATACAAACTTCATAGCACGCATACAAACTTCTCCTTTGCGTGTATAGACTCCGCACGCAATTAAACAACGAACCAAGTCAACTCGTACACTTCGGGCCTCTTAGAGCCTGTTTGGTAGGGCTTTTGAGTTGCTGTGCTTCAAAGCAATGCACGAGAACGTATTTGGTAAAGATAGAAACGTCATGCTTCGCTTTTAAGCGCGACCCTTTTCTCTCGATAAGCCAAAGCAGTCTGATCTCAGCTTTCAGAAGCTAAAAGCCGGGCTTCCGCGCGATCAATCTTCCATTCGAGTCTTCTCCTGCTTTCTTCTCCTTCATTCTTCAACTATGCTACTCTCCTTCATAAACGTCGATCGAAACCCTGGGTTGAACTAGAGGAACGCATGGGTTGTGGGAGAACACCATTTTGATTTTCTGGTGATTTCTCTTCTTCTCAGTTTCGCACCGGAGCCCTGAAATCGGAGGGAGACCATCGCCATTCCAAGTTGTTCTCTTCAATCAAAGCTCACAGCTATGGCCACCATGGCCTCTCTCGCCGTCGCCGCCCCCTGTTTCACCACATCCTTCCTCGGCAAGAAACTGTAAGCTCTCTCTTCTTCACCTCTCTATCTCTCTCTGTGATTCTTTAAATTGATTTCCATTATTTTTGCTGTTTCTAGTAGTTTTCGTCCAAACACGAAGCTGCAAAGTTGTTGCTTCTTTCGGCGAAGACCTAGATGTGCAGCTACATCCTATATGTATTTGCAGCTGTATTTGCATTGTTTTGATTATTCAATTCGATATATGTAGAATACGCAATCGGATTCGATTTTTAGTCTCCAGATGAAATTTAGTGAAGAATATGTGGGAAATTGCAGGCCTCAGTTTTCTTTAGCTCTTTTGTTTCCGGCTTTCGCTGCTATTTGTGAATTAATTGATGAAAAATTGTTTGTGATGAACGAAGTTGTATTGTAGTAGTGTAGTCTGCTCTTTTTAATTGAATTGATTCGGTTATTGGTTAGGGAATTAGTTTGAAATCTTTTTAGGATTTGATATGTAGTGTTAGTAATTTAAGAAGAGGAAGAATCAATTGAAGCTGCTTTTGAGAAAATATTGATGACAAGCTTCAAGGAGAGGAAGAAAACAAAAATCAACTTGAAGAGCAGGTTAAAGAAGTTGAAGAGTCTCCACCTTGGGTTAAGAATTTGCTCAATTTCGTGGAACTTCCAGCAACTGAAGTTATTTTTAGAAGATTGTTCCTCTTTGCATTCATGGGTGGCTGGAGTATTATGAACTCAGCTGAAGGTGGACCTGCTTTTCAGGTTTGTTACAACTTTTACACACTGATCAGTAATGCTCTTTTGTTTTATCATCGTGCATCTTATCGATTCTATTATCAGAGTTAATCTTCAGTCATACTAATGAAATGCAGGATAACTTTTGGTGACATAGGAAGTATTGGACTTTGAGATAGTCCTAGACCTTTATGCACTTAGCATACACTGTCTTTTGACAACACTTAGTATCCTACAAAATAATAAGTGAATTTTAGAACAACTGCATGCTTCAAGTGCTTTTCCACCACACTAGATACTACGCTTTCCTCATTGCTGATAAATACAGCTTCAAATATGAAATATCAGCTATATTTGGAGTCTTGGTGTCCCTTGTTCTCTGTACTAAATGAAATATATTTTACTACAGGTGGCTGTGTCCTCGGCAGCTTGCATATACTTCCTAAATGATAAGACAAAGAGCTTGGCCAGGGCTTCCGTTTATGGGTAGGATTTCTGTGAATACTAACCGTGGCTATAGTTCGCTATTGTCCCCCTCTTCTCATCTCTTTTTACACAATGCTTCAATTGCAGATTTGGAGCACTCGTTGCTGGTTGGGTGTGCGGTTCAATCTTGGTTCCAAATATTCCGTCAATTTTATTGAACCCGACTCTCGAACTTATTCCGTCAAGATTCGACTTGTAGTTTATGTGTTCTTGTTCCTTGCTTGCACTTTTCTCAAGTAAAACGATGTAGTCAGGACTTCCCATTGATCAAAGATGCATAGGTTTAAGGATATAGACATAAGGATTCATGAGCAATTATGTTATAATACATTACCAAATAAATAAAGTAAAAACATATGTAAAGCTAAACTAGTAATTTACAATCTCAAAGCACTTTCAAAAAGCTAATTTACCAAACAGTTTGCCTTTGCTTCTATTATTCACAGCACTTTATAAAAAGCCAGTTTACCAAACACTCAGCAGCTTTGCTTGTCAGCTGCTTATTCTCAGAATAAGCCACAGCCAGCTTATTTTTAAAGCCACAGCTGTACCAAACATGCCCTTAGTCCTTTGCAGCGAAGTCTCCTTCCCGCATGTGGACTGTAACTCTAATAGTTTTGTAGGTCATCACCGGTAAATCTAATATTTTAGGCTCGTCAGTATTTAACTAATATTCATTTAAATAATTAATATCTAAAAAATGATTAATTTTGAGGTGTAAACAAAAAGTAATGTCTCGGTGGGCTAAAGTCTGTTCTTTGGGCTGCAAGCTACTGCATGTGGGTGGATATGGTTGGCACCCACACGTACCCCAGCTGCTCCAAATCCTAGAGTAAGAAGAGCATAACATATCTGAAAGACTGAAACCTATTAGAGACGTTCACACCATCTTCTAAGGGATTGGTTATGATAGAGAGCGAGGGACTTGATGCAGGTGCTACTGTAGAAAGAGATGCTACTATAGACACTGTAATAGAGGTTTAGACATCAACTGATGTTGTGGTAGAGGTTGCGCTGACTTCTGAAGTAATGGATTTGGCGGTAATACCATTTGATCGGTGATGAGTATTGTTTAGAATGACAAATTGTCAAAACAAACTGTGAAGGTGAGAATAAGGATATGGTCTTTAGCTGACGCAAAAAGAGTGTTTATGAAGCCGGATTATCTTCTAAGAGACCCTGTCTGAGTTTATACCTAGGGAGATCCAATCTGGAAGACGGCTCTACAATCCAAATCAAAGATGGAGAATGTTGCAAAGAAACGTGGTCATCCATGAGGTGCAAAGACCATGCTAAAGATGATTGGTGCAAAGCTTGTTTTTTTTCTTTTCTTTAAATGCTTAAATAACTCATACACTCTACATATATCAATGAGATTTGAACACATGACATTAAATTTGTTAGTTAACCTACTTATATAACCAAATCACAGTTCACTAACAAGGGCTTGTTAAATTACCGATGAAAGAAACCGCTGAAGTATCATAGAAATTAATGCATACCATCACCAATTTCGCCTCCAAAGAAAGTGGAGAAGTTGGTTGACAGATTATCAGAGTTTACTGTTACTTCGAAGGAAGGCATCTCTGCTTCCGCACCAAAGTAGCTAGCTGCGCCGGTTTAAATTCAATTTGAGGTGATCTATGAGTCTTTAAGGAAAAATTTGATTTAAAGTTACAATGGTGTGCTCAACGTGAAGAGTTAAATGTAAAATAAATGTCGGCAAAGGCGAGTTATTTTATTTAGCATTGACTACTCTAAGCGAAATTTGTTGTAATAGAGTCCTTTCTTGTACCATTATTCCCCAAAAATTCGGGCCATATATGCAAATATGACCTCATTGTTGGAAGGAATATCCCGAGTATTAAGTCAGAATTGTCTTGACGTGCAAGTATACTGAGTAGATTTGATTTGTTAGGACTTTGATTAAGTTGTAATTGTATTAGATTTCTTGCCTTGTTGGTCTCCTAACTTGTAGGAAAACCAGAAGATATACAGTAGCTAGGTATCCTGTATATAAGTCTATTGCGATTGAATACAATACTCAATTTTGCTATATCGTAATGTTATTTTTCTTGAACATAGCTTTCATTATTCAGCACAAGAAAACACTGACCCAACAGTTTCTTTGCCCCAACCCATTCCTCTTCCATCTGATGATCCCTTCAGTGTATCCAAATCACCTTCATTCCACTATCAACCTATTTTCAACGGTCTTGATCTCTTAACTTCACCATTTGCCCAGTCGGCCGATTCCGACGATCATGACGACAACGCTCTTAAATTCACAGCGACGGTCCCCTTAACAGCGACAATGATGCCGTTGTTCCCCTCTAGCCGTTGTCTTCAAATCCAACCAACATCATTGTTCCTTCTGTTTCACCAGCAATCGCTGGTGATCCCAGCAATGACGTCAATCCCGGTAGCAATGGCCATCACGGAGGCAATGGCCATCACGACAGTGATGTCCATAACGGCAACGACACCCATCACGACAACGGCGTCGATGGCGTTGAACCTGTGATTTTCCAGCAACAACCTATCGACCCTCAAATTCAAAATCCTTCTCTTCCCGATTCCAATCCAATAATTCTTCCCGTTCATGTTGAACCCGTTCCTACACTTCGACGGTCTCAGCGCCTAAGAGAGCCCAATGTACGTTTTTTGTGACTACGTCTGCTCACAGGTGATTCTACCCCCACACCATCATTCATCTGCCTCACTAAGTCCTTCACCAGGTACGATGTATCCTCTCTATCATTATTTTTCTTATGATCGATATTCTCTTACACACCTCACATATGTTGCTAATATTAGTCGGGATGAGGAACCGACATCTTATGAAATTGTTGCATCCAATCCTAAGTGGCGTGAAGCTATGAATTATGAGCTTCAAGCTCTTGTCGATAATCAGATATTAAGTCTAGTTCCTTTACCTCCTGGAAAGTGGCATATATGCTGTAAATGGGTGTATCGAATCAAGCGCAAGGCTGTTGGTTCAGTGGAGCGGTATAAGGCTTGGCATGTTGCTCGGGGCTTCACTCAGACTATAGGTATTGATTATCATGATACTTTTTCACCTACTGCAAAAATGATAACTATCAGATGCCTTCTTGTTCCTGCTACTCTGAATTGGCCTTTACATCAATTAGATGTTAATAATGCTTTCCTGAATGGTGATTAATTAGAGGAAATTTACATGTCCCCTCCTCCTAGTCTTCGGCGACAGGAGAAGAACCTTGTGTGTAGCCTTCACAAGTTGTTATACGAACTAAAACATGCCTCTCTTCAATGATTTTCTAAGTTCACAAAGGCTATTCTTGTTGTTGGTTTCTCTCATTCTAAAGCTAACTATTCCTTATTTGTCCGCAAGCATGGTACTTCTGTCACTATTTTGTTAATCTATGTGGACGACATTCTAATAACAGAAAACAATATGGAGTCTATTAAAGCTCTGAAGCAATTCCTTCGTACTCGTTTTCGAATCAAAGACCTTGGTGATCTGAAGTTCTTCCTTGGCATTGAAGTTGCTCGTTCCAAGAAAGGGATTTACATATCTCAACGCAAATATGCCTTGGAAATTATCAAAGATAGCGGTTACATGGGTGCTAAGTCGGTTGAGTTTCCCATGGAAGAATCTAAGCTTTCTAACAAAGGAGAATTACTCAAAGATGCTGCTGCATATCGGCGACTAGTTGGTCGGCTGATTTATTTGACCATTACTAGACCCGACATCACATACTCAATACATATTCTTAGCCACTTCATGCATGTACTGTTAGAAAAATGGTGAAAATAATCATTTTTTAACCAATTTAAATGAGAGAATTTAAATTGGTTATAGGGTGAATAAAAAATAGTTACTTAAAGATGACTAATTGCTTGAAACCATGCATTATAGACTTTGTATAGTCTATTGAATGATTGAATTCTATGAGCTATAACCTCACATAATGTGAAAAGATGTAACCTCACTAATGTGAAAGATTGTAACCACACATTTATATGAAAGGTAGTTATAGAATGTCAAATATTGTAATTAATGCTAAGGGTTGTAACATATCAACCAGAATTCAAGTAGTGAATGGTTTCTCTCATGTATAAATAGATGACACTTTCTTTGTTCTAAATACAATTGAAAAAGATCATCATTCGAAACACTTTCTCAATAATCATCTCCTCCTCTCAAAGATTTATTCTCTCTCTAGTTTATAATATTCTGGTGATAGATTAAAGGTACTACAAGTTTGTTGGGTGTTCTTGCCAGCAATGCAGCTCCAAAGCACTAGTAGTCGTTGTATCCTGATAGACAAATGTCATCAAGCCTTTTACACCGGTAGATGAGACATAATTTGTCTTGAGGAAAGTGTGTGAAACACACAATTCGACTTCATCACTTTCCTCGTATCCTTCGTTTGAGTTCGGAGTCATAAAATGTTTTTGGTGTTCTGCGTACTAAGTGTTCCAAGGCACGTGATTCAGCTTTCACAAGTTCCATTTCTCCTTAAATCAAGTGTGATGACCAATGTTGTTCATAGTAATCATTTTTATGTTCATCATTTCATTATTTAAAATTATTGATTAATTATAAATTGAATTATTTATAATATATATATATATATATATATATATGCAATATCTAACCCTCAATGTTTTACAATCTTGAGACAAATTACATGTATTGCATATACTGGCGAACACATATATTGATGGTTGCCTAAACGGTATTGTTGCCTATACAGATTATGTTGACTTACAAAATTTATAGTTAAGGATGTGTTGCCATGAGAAATAAGTGGTTATGAAATTAAGACTTATGGATGTGTTTTAGAAATGACAACCTAATGTGGTTATGGAAAATCTGAACCAAGGAGTCGACCTTAATGACGACCATGCATGTGAATGCTATTGTACTGGTCTTAGCCTCGTATGAAGAAAAATTTAAGATGTTTAATGAGCTTCACTTGAAGAATGAATATGTAATTCAAGATGTCACTAAAATAGTGATAAGAGGTGTAGCACCACATTGATACAGGACGAGAATCTAGAGAATCTCAACAAAGAATTCCAAACATGAAGAAGTATCGTCATATTAAGAAGAATGATTTGAATATTCAAAATTGGTATTCAAATAGGCTTCTTAATAACAGTGTTAATCGTAGGTTACTCTTCTGGATATATCGGGATTCTCGAACAAAATCTTGGTTGAGATTCCGAATACATATCTGGAGTAATATTCTTTAGTATCTAGTATTTCATATCGTATTAGGTTTCTTAAATTGTAGTCTATTCTAGATTATGTTTTCTGAATGTATTAAGTTTAAGTTTCTAGTTCTAGTATGAATAGGTTTATTTCTATGCCTATATAAGGCCATTGCTAGATTGTATTTTTGGGATTGAAGTAATCAATAAGAAAACCCTAAAAAATTAGAGTAGAAACTCTGTGTTAAGGCTTGTACCTGTATTTTGCTAGTGGATTCTAGCCATATCTTCTATTAAGGTTTCGACGCTTGACGAAACCTTGTTGACTATCGTGATTACGCTTCCGTTTCGTATTACACATGTGTTAGAAAACACATCGAGTCACATGGTTACCCAAAATGACATGACAATGATGATGAAGATGGAATTGAGCATCCATGTTTATAAAGAAGCAATAGAGTTCAGGAATGAGACTATTATAAGTTGTGAATGACCTTCACTAGATGTGAATATGTATGACGAACAAATAAGTCATTACTGTGGAATAATAAACTTTGGGTTGTGGTATGAGAAAACCAAGTTTAAAAAATGAGGTTCATGCGATGATCTCTGAAAATGAACTAGACTTTAAATAAAGAACTGTATATTCCTAAGGTCTTATGAAGACTTAATGATGACGATTTAGTTTTGTCCAAAATAAAATAGTGCAATGAGTGGTGGATTATTTATATGACAATTGTCAAGGAAATAAGTAATGCTAGTTTTTCCACTCATATGCTTGAGTTTTCCATTTTATGGCATGGAAGATTATGATATGTTAATTACGTTGCTTTGCAAAGACTAATTAACATGGATCATTTATCAAGCATAAGTGTAAAAACTCGGTTTAAGACAAAACTATAAGTTCATCTTTAGGAGAAGACGTTGAAAACTATTTAATATAATCCATAGTGATATATGTGATTTGAGATCAACTCAAACAAGAAGTGATAATAAATATTTTATCATCTTTGTTGATAACAATAAAATATTGTTGTGAGTATTTGCTGGAAAGCACAGGCGAGGGAATATAGAATTTAGTTCTCTGTAATAATCAACTCAATAAGAAAATCAAAGTGCTAAGAAGTGACCATGGAGGTGAGTATGAAGCACCGTTTGCTGACTTATGTGCTTATAATGGTATTATACACCAGAGCTGCGCCTTATTCACCACACTCAAATGGTGTGGCTGAAAGGAAAAATCATACCTTAAAAGGAAATGATGAATGTAATGCGCTTAAGTCCTGGGCTGCCACCCAACATGTAGGGAGATGTCATTCTCACGGCTAATTACCTTTTAAATAAGTTTCAAAAAAAGAAGGTAGAAAAAACTCCTTATGAATTATGGAAAGGAGTAAAATCATCCTACGGTTACTTGTGAGTGTGGAGATGTTTGGCTAAGGTAGCTATTCCTTCACCTAAGGCAGTAAAAAAATAGGCCAAAACGGTTGACTGTGCGTTCATTGGATATGCAGAAAATAGCAACGCATATTGGTTCATTGTGCAAAAATCCAAAATTGAGGATATACACAAGAACACGATCATAGAATCGAGAAATAATTTATTTTTTTTGAAAATATATTTCTTGGAAATCTGAGAAAAAATCAAGTTTTTCTAGAATTGAGTCAAATACCTAAGAAAATCAGGCACAAGTAAATCCTGAAGAGGTAGAGCCTCAAGAGATATAACCTGAAGAGGTAGAACCTAGACGGAGCAAAAGAGCAAGGAAAGAAAAATCATTTGGCTCTGATTTTTTGACATATATGCCTGAGGATGAACCTCAGACATATACAGAGGCAATAAGGTCCACTGATGCACCGTTATGAAAATAGGCGATTAAGAGTGAAATAGACTCAATTATGTAAAATCATACCTGAGAACTGGTGGATCTTCCACCGCGGTGTAAGCCCTCAGGTTCTAAATGGATCTTTAAAATAAAGATGAAATCAGCTGGGACCATAAACAAATACAAGGCAAGACTTTTCATAAAAGGATACAAGCAAAAGGAAGGTCTGGACTATTTCGACACATATTATCCTGTAACGAGAATAACCTTAATTAGGATAGTGCTTGTCAAGGCGGCTTTGCGTAAGCTAGAAGTACATCAAATGGATGTGAAAACTGCTTTCTTGTATGAGGATGCAGAAGATGAAATCTATATGGAACATCCTGAGGGTTTTTCCACTCCAGGTCAAGGGAATAAAGTGTGCAAATTGGTAAAGTCCATATATGGCTTTAAACAAGCTCCAAAACAATGGCATGAGAAATTTGACAATGTCATGATCACCAATGGTTATAAAATCAACGAATGGGACAAATGTGTGTATGTGAAAGATACACAAGACAAATATGTCAACTTATGTCTATATGTAGAATATATGCTCATTGTGGGGAACAATGAGAAGGTGATCAAATCTACTAAAGATATATTGCGATCTCGGTTTGAGATAAAAAATATGAGACTTGCTGATGTGATTTTAAGGATAAAAATTACAAGAATATCAGATATTCTTGTGTTGAACCAAACACATTATGTGGATAATATCTTTGAAAAATTTGACAAGGAATGGTCTAGAATTGCTAGGACACCGACAGATCGATGTAACTTTACACTTATCCAAAAACAAAGAGAAAAGTCTATCTCAGTTAGAATAATCGAGTGATTGGGAGTCTGATGTACTTAACAAGTTGTATAATACCAGATTTGGTTTATGCAGTGAGTAAGCTAAGTAGGTACACGAGTAATCCAGAGGCTATGCACTGGCAAGCAATTGAAAGAGTATTAAAATACTTAAGATATACTCGTACCTATAGGCTGCACTATACAGCATACCCAGCTGTCATAGAAGGGTTTATTGATGCAAATTGGATATCTGACATGAAAGACTCAAAGTCTACTAGTGGATATGTGTTCACACTAGGTGGTGCAGCAGTGTCATGGAAATTCTCAAAATAAACGATCATAACCAGATCGACAATGGAATCTGAGTTTGTCGCCCTGGAAAAATATGGGGAAGAGCCGAATAACTACGCCAATTCATTGAGGACATTCAAGGTGGACAAAACCTGTGCCTGCAATATGTATACATTGTGATAGTCAAGCCGTTATTGGTAGGGCACAGAACAAGATGTATAATGGTAAGTCTCGTCACATCCGACGATGACATAAAATCATTCAACAACTAATCTCATGTTGAATTATTTTTATAGACTATGTGAAGTCTAAGGAAAAAAATTACGGATACGCTGATCAAAGGGTTGAACAGAGAGCTAGTTGATAAATCATGGAGAGGAATGAGACTAAAACCTATGAAAGAATAAAATATTTACAGTGGATACCTAACCTAGTTGACTGGAGATCCCAAGAACTAGGTTTAAAAGGGACAACTAAATTGTAGAGATTGTGATGGATCACTGTGGGGATTCGCCCCATGTCCATTCCTATGAAGAAAACAGTGAAGCCCGTACGGAATGAGGTTAAGCTAAAAGTTTTTAATGATTCTTATGTGTCGGTAAAACCGAGTGGAGTAATGCATGTTACTTTTAATTAAGAAATCACCTATGTGAGAGAGAAGTGGGGCCGCTTCTAAGGGAGTTGTTAAGGGTACAACTCTTATCAAACTCTTACAGAACCAGACGCGTGTCCAAGGCCAAAATGGACACAATAATGAGAACTGAAATGTGCCAGGGAGATTCCTGTGTGGGACATGTCATCATTTACACAAATGATGGATAGTTCAAAGACAAAGTAAACATGTTTCCATGAGGCAGGGTTCAAAGACACATAACCTACCTATCTTGTGCATGTCTTAACCGTAGAAAACTATCACTAAGTCTATCGAGTCTTTTGGTGACCAATTTTCATTCACATGGAGAATTGTTGGAAAAATGGTCTAAATGATCATTAATTAAACCAAATAATTAAAGTGAGTTGCACTTTTAATTAAATGATTACATGCTTGAATTTGTAATCCTTGTAATGAGGGCTATAAAATCATGAATTCATATGCATAATTTAATTGTGGGGTGAATGAGAAATTGTCACCCAAGATAGCTAATTCAAATGAGAAAATGAACTTTGTCTAAAGTGAGAGGAATAAGGCTTAGCTTTAAATAGAATCTCACACCTTAAAGGTGTATGTTTGTGCATAAGATTACCGTTGGGGTAACCTTATGTACTAACGAGATATTATTGATAGTTAGTAGCAAATAGTAACAAGACACAAGGTTTATAGTGGTTCAGCTTGCCATCGGTAGGCAAGGCTACATCCAATTAAATATGTACTAGGTGATGGGAGCATTGAATGAGTCCACACAAGTATTACAAGTGATGTGTTGTCTACTTGTTTAGATGTCTAGATGAATAGGGGTAGAGTCTCCTTTATAGAGGAATGAGGTTCCACATTTACATATTCTTCAATGTGGGACTAAGAGTCATATTCTAGTCTTCAAGTGTTGCATGTGAACGTGTTGGTGAAACCGAGAAAGTGACTTTCCGGTAAGCTCTTGGTGACTTCTTGGTACCGATGCGTAGCTTACATGTTAGGATTCGTGTTGCATGTCGTGGTTGGGTCACACTATAGCTCGTGGGCCTAAAAAGAAAATGTCAATTATGCTTGGTGGTGTAGGTATATTAGCCATAATATTGGCTACACATACAAGTCCCCAAGTTAGAGAGCCTTCTTGGTTAGGGACTTAAATCAAGTCACCAAGCTTAAGTGACAGCAAGGTGGCGTCCAGCCCCCACTAGTCCCTGAAGTCTCCAAACAAGAAAGGGCTCTTCAAAATACTCCTAAAGTCATGTGGTTTATCGTACAAACTGATATATGTCTTGTTGGATGAGTGTTGTTCGCATAAATGCCGAGAGATGGCCGCATAAAAGCTAAATTCCGGCCACATAAAGATGGGCGCTGAGAGCGAGATGTCCCCGACTCTCATCATTTGTCAAAGGAGAGCTGACCACATGAGTGCGGGAAGTCCCCGAGTTGCCTTATGATAGCTACTAGCTAGACGTTACCGAGGCATAACAGTTGGCCGAATAAAAGCTGAGCGATGGTGGCCGAGGCTTAACAGTTGGCCGAATGAGTATTGGAGAGCTAGCTGCGCATAAGAGTTGATCTCTTAAGCGCTAAGCTAGCGTGATTTGCTGGCTGAATGAGTACGAATTGCTTTCCAAATGAGTGTGAACTGTGAGCACTTCCTCTATAAGAATTGTGCGAAGAGTTCTGATAGTTGAGCGCTTATCTGTATGAGAGATAGCCGTTAAATCACATGAGAGATGATCGTTGAAGCACTTATAGATGACCGTATGAGAGAAGACCGCTAAATCACTAAGAGATAGTCGTATGCGAGATGACCGCTGAAGTGCTAATAGATGACCGTATTCATGCAATTTGATTAATTAGAATTAATTTTCTTTATTTTATTTTGTTAGTTTATAAACAATTTAATTACCATATTTTCTAACATGAACCTCACCTGCAACATATGACTGCTGCCCTTCGAGTTGTTCATTACTTGAAGTCATCTCCTGTTCCAGGTTTACTCCTCCATGCTAATAATTCTTTGAACCTGAAAGCATTCTGTGGCTCTAATTGGGCGGGTTGTCCTATTACACGCCGCTCTATCATTGTCAAGTGAAGAAACTGAATACAGAGCAATGACAAATACTTGCTATTTTACATTGTGATAATCAAGTTGCTTTGCACATTGCTAAAAATCCTGAGTTTCATGAGAGAACTCGGCATATTGAAATTGTTTGTCACTTCATTAGAAACAAAATCGTTAAAGGTGAAGTTTACTCGATTTGTGATTTCTTCGCAACAATTGACAGATGTTTTTACAAAAGCTTTGGACAAAGAAAAGTTCAAACATCTTGTGTGCAAGTTGAGAGTTATTGATATACACTCTCCAACTTGAGGGAGAGTGTTGGAAAATATATCCCGAGTATTAAGTCAGAATTGTCTTGACGTGCAAGTATACTGACTAGATTTGATTTGTTAGGATTTTGATTCAGTTGTAATTGTATTAGATTCCTTGGCTTGTTGGTCTCCTGACTTGTAGGAAAACGAGAAGATGTACAGTAGCTATAGGTATCCTGTATATAAGTCGACTGCGATTGAATGCAATACTCAATTCTGCTATATCATTTTGTTTCTGTACTCATTACATCAAAAATATTCTCCCTTCCTAGGGAAGAATCAACGAGTCCCGCACACGTTGAAGACACCAATAGTACTAATGTTACTTTACCCTCTTTGAAAGAAAAACATGTATTTGACACCGGTGTTTCCCTCATAAACCAATATATGACTCCTCTCACGAGGCAGCTATGCTTGCAACTTGGAGGCTTCTATCCTTCACGCTGCAACCCTTTTTTTAGCTGTTGAAGCTCTTAAGTGGTTAAAAAGTTTGTAAGAAAAATAAATAAACAAACTGAAAATGAAGATTAAATTCGAAAAATTTGAACCTGTCAGGCCTCCAGAAAACCTTGCAAGAGTAAATGGGAAAACTCCTTCCTATCGCGTATCCATCATCACATTCAAGCAACTCATGTGATTTGCGGAAGGTGCATTTTGCCAAAACATGTGAAGCCTTCAAGGCCGAGTAACACAGGAAGCAAGGATCTTGTGTATTTCTTATGCGGATCACAGAGAAGACACTACAAGAGTTCGGATATGATAAGAAAAGGGGAAAGGAGCATTGAAGAATGTCATGATTTTCACAGTGGAGTGGGGTGGGGTGGGGAAGAACTGAAGTAGCTGCATTTATTTTAGGTTTGGCATGCGCCTAACCGAAATATGCCATAATGTTCAATGACGGTGAAAAAAAACAGAAGCTGAGAGCCTGAGGCTAACCACTACAAGGACACACATCATGAACAATTTATGGCAATGTGTCCCTTGCCGCCCCTCCAAGCTGAGAAACCATGAAAGCAAGCATGCTTCCCATTACTCACTCTGAGTATACATTTCTCAATTCTTTAGAAAACGATGGTCGAGTACTAACCAAGCTTCTCCAGCCCGTAAATGATTTGTCGGTATATATTTTCTACTACAGATAACATTATATTTGAAAGAATGTTACACTGTCACATCATTTGGTGAACAAAAATGTTAAAATATAACAACACGTTACAAAATTGTTATTAAATGAATACCGTCCATGAAGCACCATCAATGTAAATTGGCAATGCATTGTACTTGTAGTGTATTGTAATACAACTTTAAATGATGATTGTATGCTTAGTTGATAACCTGTGATGAACAATAGAAAATTGAAAAGATGATAGATCATATTCCTAGTCCCACTCATGTGTGAAGCACTCATGTACATGAAACATGAAACATGATTTAGAGAAAAGTATAGTGAACATAATAAGCTTGGCAACAAAACTAAATGAGCACCATACCCTGTAAAACATTAGACTTCATTACAATTGGTCCATAATTTGCATCTAAATGGACCATTGAATAGGAGAAAGTGGAACTGCCCTCCAGTAGTTAGCTTGCAACTTAACATCTCAATCAAGATTATGATCCTTAAAAAAATTGAAGTTGCTAAAGGGTATTTGGTAGTGTTTACAGATCCCATCATTCAGTTCCCTCCCTCCTGAACCTTTTTTTCGTCACCAAAATTTTAGTCCAAGCAACAGCAACTTCCCACAACCTTATAATGCACCCAAAAGGCTCACAAGAAAACTACTACAACATTAGCTTCAAAGACATTCACACGTTAGAAAGTGAGAATGACTTCCATTCTTCCATTCTTTCTCCTGTTCTCTTCTCTAACCCTTCTCTCCATTGCTAGTGCTCAGGAAAGATCTCCTCATGGACTAGCCAGAGAGAACCCAATTGCATTTTCGCCAACAGCGTATGATTTTTTTCATCCAAATGCAAAACATCCGGTTGCTAAAGACCCTTGTGTTGCTTCCAATTGCTCGCCATTGCCTATTGCAGCCCATGTCGAAGCAACTGAAGGTCATGCGAGTAGATTTTCTGAATCACAGAATGGGAAGACAAGGATTGGACCTGGTGGTATCGTCGGCATTGTGTTCGGCTTAGGATTTGTGGTGTTTCTGGCGATGGGAGTTTACTATGTCATCGTTACACGCACAACAAAGATGACTCGGGCTAATACTGTTAAACCTGATGTATGAGGCCTCATAGCTTGGAGAAGCCATCTACTAGCTCCCTTTCGATGTTTGTTTTATTGTAGTCGAGCCAGATTATGTAGTGTATCTATAATTCATTATGTAGCTGCATGGTATTTTTGAGTATGACTAATGATTTACGATCAAATATGCTCAGATTTTGACGTATGATTTACTCATGTAATCTTCAAGCGAAGTTCGTGATACACAGAAATAGAAGGTCATCTCAATAAATCACTTTCGAAGGAATGAAAGAATCCATTCAAACAATCCAGAAAGGCAGAAACCATACCTAATCCCAGAGTAGTTATATATACCATAAGACCTAATCCCAGAGTAGTTATATATACCATAAGACATAATCCCAGAGTGGTTACAAAACTGCAGGTCGTGTTACCCAAATTATCACCAACTAATCGTCTCTCACTACCAGAAAAAAAAAAAAAAAAAAACTATAGCCGACGAAATATCTAAAAACAGGCCGACGAAATTTTTTTTCGTCGGCTAAGTTAAAATTTCGTCGGCTAAAGTGGAATTTTAGCCGATGAAAAAAAATTTCGTCGGCTAAACTAATTTTTTCGTCGGCTATAGTTAAATTTTAGCCGACAAAAAAAAATTTCGTCTGCTAAAGTGCTTTTTTCGTCGGCTATAGTATGTGAACTTTAGACGACGAAATTTGAAAAGTTTAGCCGACGAAATTAGGGTATTTCGTCGGCTAAAGTAACTTTTAGTTATAAAATTACACTACGGATATTTCGGTGTCCGATTGACTATTGTGATACCAATCTGGAAGCAGAACGACCCTAAAATGAAGTTTTTCTAAACGCTTAACACACGAAAATGTCCATATCTACACCTATATGAGGTAATTTGGCCGAACCTTCAACACAACAAACACTCACCATAATGAGACGCACTGTCCATCTAAAAATTTTGAGACATTTACCCCTTCATGATAGGCCTCCCCATATAGATAAATAATGGTAAATAGTAGCCATGTTGTGATTCCGGTCATCAAAATTCACAAACAAAAATACGACCGTCAGATATCATCAATATGTTGAAATATATCTCTGGTAAAAAATTCAACTTTATTCGATAAATTTAAGGACTTCATCTAGACGGTCAATCTCGTAAGTCAAACCTCTATATTGTATTGACTGCAACTATCGGCACCGAGACTTTACCGGAATTACGTGATTTTTCAACCGTAGGTGTATTTCACCATTCCGGTCATATCTTATTTCACGACTTTTTTGCGTTTGAAGTTTCTACGTACAGTTTGTTTTAGAAACGAAACATTTACTTAAGTTTCGTAAACAAGTTATACAACATTAGTACGCATGTTGTGATTCTGATGATCAAAGTTGAGAAACAAAATTCCGACCGTCTGATATGATCATTATGTTGAAATATGTATATAGGAAAAAATTTAACTTAATCTGACAACGTTAAGGGCTCGATCCTTACGGTCAATCACGTAAGTCAAACCCCTTAACGCACGGAAACGGTCATTTGACCGTCTAAATTACGTATTTTGCCCGGACCTTCAACTGAAAATAGTTTCAAATCGATGAGACGCAACTAGTGGTATAAAAATTTTATGAAAAATAACTACCGGAGATAGGGCTACCTCTAGGGAGAAAGAATGGAAAATTGAGTTAACAGCAATTACCGGTACCGAGACTTTACCGGAATTACGTGATTTTTCAACCATAGACGTATTTCACCACTCCGGTCATATCTTATTTCACGACTTTTTTCGTTTGAAGCTTCTACGTATAGGGTTTAGGGTTTTAGCCGACGAAATTAGGGTAATTCGTCGGCTAAAGTTAAATAAATAAAATAAATAACTATAGCCGACGAAATTAGGGTATTTCGTCGGCTAAGGTTACATTAATAAATAAAATAAATAAATAAATAAATAACTATAGCCGACGAAGTACCCTAATTTCATCAGCTAAAGTTAATTAAAAATTCAAATTTTTTGGCGTGGATTTTTAAAATTTTGAAATTTTTCGACTAAAATTTTAAACTTTAGCCGACGAAATTTCGTCGGCTAATGTTCAAAATTTTCTATATCTTTCATTTTTCTCCTCCTCTTCATCTTCCCTCCTCCTCCTCTCCCTCTCCTAACCTTCTCCTCCTCCTTCAAATCCTTCTCCTCCTCCTCTAAATCCTCCTCCTTCTCTAATTCTTCTCCTCCTCCTTCCTCCCCCTCCCCCTCCTCCTCCTCTCCTAACCTTCTCCTCCTCCTCTCCTCTTCTCCTCCTCTCCTCTTCTCCTCCTCCTCTTGTCCTTCTCCACCACCGGTGTAAAAACGAAAAAGAAGTAAAAATTTTAATCAAAAATACAAGAAATTAAAAAAGAAAAAAATATGAAAAAATTAAAATAGCTATAGCCGACGAAATTTTAATAAAATTCGTCGGCTAAAATTAAAAAAAAACTATAGCCGACAAATTACCCTAAAATTCGTCGGCTAAAATTTAAAAAAATAATAATAACTTTAGCCGACGAATTACCCTAAAATTCGTCGGCTAAAGTTAAATAAATAAAAATAATAGCTATAGCCGACGAAATTTAATAAAATTCGTCGGCTATAGTGTTGGCCGACGGATTTTGCCCGACGACTTCTTAGCCGACGAAATTTAAGGTTTAGCCGACGAAAAAAATTCGTCGGCTAAAATGGTTATTCTGGTAGTGTCTTCACATACTATTGATGGTAGTTAAACGTGAGTTTGTATAAACATCTCAGTATGCATCTTAATATTTCAGTGGAAATGAACGAAGTTCATAATGAACCCATATTTGAACAAAACTATGACAACAGACACAAATTGATGAAAAAGGTTGAAGCAAACAAAGGGGACCATTGAACTGGCATCTTTGAGATTCAATTCGACTTTTTCAAATGAAGTAAACAAAATGTGCCCCGAACAGCCGAAAGGATTGTGCGAAGTAAATAGCAGGTATAGCATATAGCAATAAAAATGGGGCTAAATAGATGATGGATAGCAACTGGAAGTCTGGAACAGATGGAACAAACAAACTCTTACGTGAAATGTTACGATCTTACCACTTGAGCTGGGAGCTCCAGATAGTACTGTGTTTTTGAAAAGTCCAAGGGCACTCTTATAAATGAAAGCCACCCTATCCAAGACAGCTCAAAGCTGAGTTGCAACCATGTCCCATTTGAGACATTCATAGCAGTAAGCAAACAATTACATCTTCAATAATGAGTGACCATCAATGGATGGATATGTTTGACAGTTTGAGTTGAAACTATTCTGGTCTCGAGTACTGTTTTTCATATTGGACCAAAGATAATTTATCATGTAAGAACAAGATGGGCATAGTCATTAATGTAAAACTGAAAACAAGAAACAAAGTTGCAGGCAATATGATTTATGTCTTTGCATCATGGCCATGGTGCAAACCGTTCTGATTTATCAAATATGTAAAACATGGGATGGAGAGGGGTTGAGGGTGGAGATAGACAGAGAACTCTCCATCATTATAGATCTCGTGAAAAGGAAGAGGGGGAGTTGGTAGATGACGAAGAGGGCATATCTGGTTGGGTGAAGGTGGAGATGGAGGTAGAGGGGATGGTGGTGGACTCTCAAACCAGCAGATCTGGAACAAAATTCTAGAGAGGAGGAGCCTCTCTTTCTAGAAATATTCTTCTATTTTCTCTTCCCCGGGACTTAACTTGGGGCTTCATTTTTTGGGATCAAATCACCCATCATACCAGTATAATCTTCAAAAAAGTTCACGCGGCCCAAAAGACCGAAGTTATGCATCTTAATTTGCGAAAATTCCATGGTTCACCGGTGGAAGTCATGTACAACATAGGAACATAGGTGGGGTGCATGCCCTCTTTATTATTTAACAAAAAAAGACTTGTAACCATATCTTATTTTTATAACTTGTGTC
Organism: Comarum palustre; assembly: GCA_951800085.1. Classification (NCBI taxonomy): domain Eukaryota; kingdom Viridiplantae; phylum Streptophyta; class Magnoliopsida; order Rosales; family Rosaceae; genus Comarum; species Comarum palustre. The sequence goes on along the minus strand of OX637582.1, from coordinate 7,673,259 downwards.
TCACTTAACGTTTAATTTGTTGTATAATATATCTACTATTTGAGATCAGAAAAGAAAAAAAATCAGAATATATATTATATGTATTATTCACGTGGTCATGGTCAATCCTTTTTTTGGACAACTATTCATGTGACCCTGGTCGATCTTTTTTCTATTTTTTTTGACAACAATCATTTTTCCTTTGGTGCTTATTTATTGTCATATTTTTTGTTTTATTAATATTAAATTAAGTTTTACATTTCCTTTTAGTAATAGATTTATATATTTAATACAATTCCTTGTAGCAAAAGAAATCCATAACAAATATAATGCATCTATATATAATCAAGTACGATAGATTACTACAACTTATATTGAAGAGAGTTTTAAATCTTCATCTTATCATATTTAAAATGTTGAAATACTTCCAGAAAATAGATAAACATATTGAAGAAGGATCGACAGTTTCAGATACCTTAGAGAAATCACCACGTCCACTAAAAAAAAGAATGATAGTAATTCAAATACCTTAGAGGAGTCACCTCCCGAAATTAATTTTAAATATTATTATTTTTATTCAATTTTAAGTTTTATTAATGTGCCCTACTCATTCGTAATTCTTGGCTCCGCCACTCATATGCACCATAGACCAATTTTTTTATGAATTTTGTTTTTTATTTTCATTTAGTTTCATTTCGTTACTGCCGATCCGAGCTCGGCTTCCCTTCTCTATCCCTTTCCAAAACTTGTAACCATGTTAAAAGAACGGTGAATGACTCGGTGCATATGCACCAGGTGCACCCCAGTCACTCTCCTTAATTTGAGATTGTGTTTGGGTTGGATTCCGAGAAGCTTTATAGAAGGTTTTTGAACGGTTTTGAGCTATGACATCGATACTATAATTTTTCAAAAAACCAGACCCACATTGTATGTGAAAAATATCTAAAAAGTAGGGGTGGCCGTTTTGAACCGAAAATACGGTTATCGATCAGAACCGCACAAAAAACATGATTCGGTAACCACACCGAATTAAAATGGTGTCATTTTATGGTCACACCGCACCCGACCGCATAAAAGAGGTTCGGTTGCGGTTTAAGGTTATAATTCAACCGATTTAATCCGAACCGCATTGAATTACATTTTTTAATTTGTCATTGATGAAATTTGATTTGTAATATATTAAAAAATCATTTATGTTCAAGTTTGTAGTTTGCAAGTTGTTGTGTTTGTGTGATAGTTGATATATGTTGATTTATTAAGTTATCAAATATGGTGTTTTTGTTAGTTAATTAATATTCTGATGATATTTGTAAACTTGTATAGACTTTAAATGCATTCAAAAAATTTTCATGCCTTATAGAAATTTTTGGGCAAAGATTTGGACATCCCTTGTTTGTTACAATAAATAAATCGGTTCAAACCGAACTGTACCGCATCGAAAAATTATGTAATCGAATTATTCGAAAACAAAAAACGGTTTTGTTACGTTTTGAAATATTGTAAACCGAAAAAAAAAACAGTTCGGTTGCGGTTCAAGTCTCAAACCGATCTGAATCGCGCCCACCCCTACTAAAAAGTAGCCAAACATTGCTCCTACTGTACTTTAAAAAATGGGAGAATTAAATTATAGTTCTTGACCAAATGCCAAAACACAAAAAAACATTTGAGATAATATTTAAACAAAAAAGGACGCCAACTTCGCCCAAAACCACTGGTTTCAAAACCCTGACTTCTAATTCAGTCTACAATTATCCAAATACCCATTTTGGTTCACTATCAATGCACACCACACAAGCCCTGATCTGATTAATTTCTTCTCCCTCTTCTCTCTCTCTCTCTCTCTCTCTCTCTTCATTGTCGATTCAGCTTCTCCACCTCGTCTTCCAGCATGACCACCACCACTACCTACACTCCACAATACTCAACCCTATTTTCCCCACCTCTAACTGAAGCCCATTTTGGTATTCTAGTACAACTCACCATATTTTTTCCAGGTCTATCGCTGGCTCAGATCATCTCTCTCTCAACCCAAGGCTCGATGATGGGTCCGCCTTTGCCTCGACGACGACTACTCCATCGACCCCTTTCGAGGAGGAAGAGATGAGTCGATTTGAGCGGTGTATGAGCCGACGACGCCGTTGAGGGGGAAGAGATGAGCCGATTCTTGTTCAAAGAATTTGAATTCAATTGTTGCTGAATTTTTGGGGTTTACGTTAGGGTATATGATTGGGTTGAGCATCTGAGTAGTAGTTGGAGGTTGAGATAAAAAGAAGACGATGCATTAAAAATGGAGCTACAAGATTGGGTTGAGGTATGCATTGAAAATAGAGGAGAAATAGACAGTAGCAAATTGAGATGAGTACCAAACTTAGGCAGTAGTAGATAAATTGGTAGTATGTAGTTGCTAGTATTAGATCTGACAGTAGCAGCGCGCTAGCATCATGATATGACAGTAGCAGCGCTCTGGCTTCAACATCAGCAGCAGAGTCAGACAGTAGCAGTGAGACAACATCAAAGAATTACCAGAAAAAAATTGGAATAGTGCTGGTAGTAGCACCTTCCGACCTGACAGTAGCACATTTAAACTCGGCAGTAGCAGTGCCCCAAGTCAGCATCAAGAATTGCCTGAAAAAAAAATTACAATAGCACCGGCAGTAACATTTTCATCTCAGAATTAGCACTTTTCAACTCGGACAGAACCTTTCAACTCGACAGTAGCAGCGTGTCACGTCAACAGAGAATTGAATATGTAGTGAAGGGTAGTTTGGTAAAATATATAATGACAGATGACATGTTGACATCAATTTTCATTAAGGATAATTTGTAAAATATATAGTGACAAATGACATGTAAACATCAACTTGTCCTAATTTATTAATTTGTGTCCTTAAAAGTGTAAGATATTGTCTAAATGATATATTTGTAAATTACAATTTGGTTGATAACTAAATTATAGTTTACTATTAAAAATATATATAATCTCAACCCAACTTGAAAAAGGAAACTAAAGGAAACTATGAAAACTAAACGACAGGTAAAGGCACAACCCTAATATCAGACAGTTTGAAACCTTCCTACTAGAGACGATCCTTCAAAGGTTGTTGCATCACACAAGCATTCATTAAAGGAAAGCCGCCAAGAACGTTGTCGACTCTTCTTCTATTCACAATTTATTTTTCCTTTATAATCATTAACTTTGTGTCATTGGCTAAACTCTTTTGTTAGGGGTTAAGGTTTTTTTATTAGGTTTGGGGTTAAGGTTTGAAGCCTCCAGTTATTTGATAAACTTTATTTCACAATCTTGATTTCAGATTTGCTTACTTTGGATTATTTATTGGTATTGGTACATAAAACAAAACGTATGCAAAGTCATTGGTTTCTAGATTTTTGACATGTAACACAAATTCAAAATATTTTGTTCTATGTACACATCCATGAACTTAAACAAGCAAGAGTTATCTATAGACTAAAACCAAATAAACAATTCACAACTAGGCAATTCTGAAATCAAGGTTGTGAAATAAAGTTTATATTCAAACCTCCACCCTAACATAAGAGTTTAGCTGATCATCATTGTGGGAATCACAAAAAGAAAAAAGAAACGAAAGTTAAGGATTAAAAAGGAAAGAGAAACTATTGATCAAAGAAGAGTCAACGATGTTATTGGCGGCTTTCTCTTGGTGAATTCTTGTATGATGTAGCAACGTTTGAAGCGTCTTCAGTATGAAGGCTTGCACTACCAGAAAAAAGAATTTAGTTGACGAAATAACCAAAAATAGGCCGACGAATTTTTTTTTCACTTTAGCCGACGAAAAAAAATTTCGTCGGCTAAAGTAATTGTTTCGTCGGCTATAGTCTGTAAACTTTAACCGACGAAATTAAGGTATTTCCTCGGCTAAAGTACCTTTTAGTTACAAAATTGCACTACGGATATTTCAGTGTCCGATTGACTATTGTGATACCAATCTGGAAGCGGAACGACCCTACGAGTCAAACTCATTGCTAATGCAATGAGATATAGGCTTTTTAGGCCACCCGAGTTCGTTTAAGGCTTTAAAATGACGTTTTTCTAAACATTTTACACACGAAAATGCCCATATCTACACCTATATGAGGTATTTTGGTCGAACCTTCAACACAACAAACTCTCAACATGATGATACACAACTGTCCATCTAAAAATTTTGAGACATTTACCCCTCGATGATAGAGCTCCTCATATGGATAAATAATGGTAAATAGTAGGCATGTTGTGATTCCGGTCATCAAAATTCACAAACAAAAATACGACCTTCAAATATCATCAATATGTCTATGGTAAAAATTCAACTTGATCTGATAAATTTAAGGACTTCATCCGGATGGTCAATCCCGTAAGTCAAACCCCTAAATTGTATTGACCGCAACTATCGGCACCGAAACTTCATCGGAATTACCTGATTTTTTAACCGTAGACGTATTTCACCATTGCGGTCATAGATTATTTCACAACTTTTTTGTGTTTGAAGTTTCTACGTAGAGTTTGTTTTTGAAACGGAATATTTACTTAAAGCTTAGTAAACAAGTTATACAACATTAGTAACATGTTGTGAATCCGATGATCAAAGTGGAGAAACAAATATCCGACCGTCTGATATGATCATTATGTCGAAATATGTCTATAGGAAAAAATTCAATTTGATCCGACAACATTAAGGGCTCGATCCTTACGGTCAATCCCGTAAGTCAAACCCCTTAACGCACGAAAACGGTCATTTGACCATCTAAATTACGTATTTTGCCCGGATCTTCAACTAAAAATAGTTTCAAATCGATGAGACGCAACCAGTAGTATGGTTATTTTATGAAAAATAACCGCAGGAGCTAGGGTTACCTTTAGGGAGAAAGAATGGAAAATTGCGTTAACCGCAACTATCGGCACCGAGACTTTACCAGAATTACGTGATTTTTCAACCATAGACGTATTTCACCATTCCGGTCATATCTTATTTCACGACTTTTTTCGTTTGAAGCATCTACGTATAGGGTTTAGGGTTTTAGCCGACGAAATTAGGATAATTTGTCGGCTAAAGTTAAATAAATAACTTTAGCCGACGAAATTAGGATAATTTGTCGGCTAAAGTTAAATAAATAACTTTAGCCGACGAAATTAGGGTAATTCGTCGGCTAAGATTAAAAAATAATTAAATAACTGTAGCCGATGAATTACCCTAATTTCGTCGGCTAAAGTTAAATAAATAAAATAAATAAATAACTATAGTCGATCAAATTTATTAAAATTCGTCCGCTAAAGTTAATTAAAAATTTAAAATTTTTGGGTTGGATTTTAAATTTTTTGAACTTTAGCCGACGAAATTAGGGTATTTCGTCGGCTAAAGTTCAAAATTTTCTATATCTTTTAATTTTCTCCTCCTCCTCCTCATCTTCTTTCCTCCTTATCTTCCTCCTCCTCCTCATCTAACTCTAACTCTTTCTTTTCTTCTTCTCCTCCTTTAACTCTTTCTCCTCTAACTTTTTCTCCTCTAACTTTTTCTCCTAGCCTATTCTCCTCCTCCCCTCCTCTCTCCTCCTCCTATAGCCGGCCTCCTCCTATTCTAAGTTAAAAAAAAATTTAATAAAAAATACAAGAAATAAAAAAAGGAAAAAAATAAAAATAAAAAAATAACTATAGCCGAAAAATTTTAAGATAATTCGTCGGCTAAAGTTAAAAAAGAAAAAAAAATAAAATAATTATAACCGACGAATTTTAATAAAATTCGTCGGCTAAAGTTAAATAAATTAAAAATAAAAATAAAATAACTATATCTAAAGGTAAAAAAATAAAAAATAATAGCTATAGCCAACGAAATTTAATAAAATTTCGTCGGATAAAGTCCAGATTTTATGCGACGAAAAATTTGTCGTCGGCTAAAGTCATTATTTAGCCGACGATGAATAGTAATTTCGTCTGCTAAAGTCTTGGTTGACGACATTTTCCTGTACGACTTCTTAGCCGACAAAATTTTGTACTTAGCCAACGAAATTTTTCATCGGCTAAAGTATGATCTTGGTAGTGTTGATATGTCATTATATGATAAAAAAGACTTGGAGACTTAAAACCTAAACGGATGAGATGCCATAATGTGATAAAAAATGAGTTTTTAACCATAAACTGAAAAGTTCTCAACTAGACCTCATTGTAAAAGTCTTTATTAAAAGAGCTAAAAATTAGTAGAATTCAGTTTTCAACTTTTATGTTTATAGCATCACTTTTGTATAAAGGGTTTCTTTATTTTGCACCAAAACAAATGGAGTTGTCAGTGAAAAAACATTCTTCGCTAGCTAGTTGGTGCTTTTCAGAATACTTGTTATTTTTTTTGAAAGAGATTATTGATGCTAATTATGGACATATTGTTGATCATTTTTGTAATCACAAGTTTAATCTTAACATCATTTTTTGTAATCATCAATTTCATTAATCAATTAGCAAAGAATGTAATTTGCTAGGAGAAACTTTGACTGATTGATCTTTTCAATGCTCCGCTTTCTAATTGGAATAACTATTGGAAGTTGCTACAACATTGATCTTGAACAAGGTTTTTTTTGTAGTTCACAAAAACATTGATCTTTTAAGACAAGAAAATCCAAAGAGTTCCATATATTGTCCCCACTTAATAGCAACTTGGCTTAATAGCAAAGCTGTTTGCATGTGACCCTCAGCCAAAGGTCACAGCCAGTGTCATGTGCGTATCCCTCTTATAAGACTTTTGGACCATCTTAAACAGTTACTTGGTACCCAAAAGTCCAATTCTGTCTACTGTCTCTACCCTCCTTCCTCATTAGTGCTTGAATACCCATTCGCTGCTGATGGGACAACCTTGACAGAACATGAAGAAGAAGTAACAGGAAATAGAGGTATTCAGAGAAATAAATGCATGAAAAAAAGAAGGGAACAATATAGTTCATTGATTAAATCTGAACACCTAAAGAAAAAAGGGAAATGAAAGAAAAAGATACAAAAGAAGAAGAACTCGATGTTTATGATTGTTTGTTTGTTGAAGGTTCAAGTCATTGCCCATATAATATACTGCTTCTGTTTTAATATTTTGCGTCGTGGTGAGCATTATTAGGGCTGCCAATTTGATCATGTATCAACCATGTACCAATTGTATCAAATAGATAGATACATCATCATTCTTTGGTAGAGATCTAATACTAACCGTATCAATCGAGTACCAACTTAGTCAATATATCAATTTTAGTCATTGATATTAGTGCCTAAATAAGTCGGCATTCTTACCAAATTCAAATTCAGCCATAAGCATTATCGTGTACAAAGTCATAACAATGATTAGGTAGTTTTATTTTGCAAAACAATTATTAGGTTGTTGGAGCATATAAACAACCATATAATTCATATTTACAACTGCTATTAATCTTTCACATTAGTTTGAGATTTTGAGAAGGCATTGAGACAAGAATTCCTAACAGTACAGAACTATAGAAGTGAAAACTAATAATTGTTATAATAGTCTTCAACCTCATAATTGAATTGAAGAGGCCAAACCTCCAATGTGAAGAGGCCAAAATCAATACCATCATCAAAGGGTATTTCAAGAACTACTGTTTTTTTCGAGTCATAGGAACATCTGGTCCCAACTAGGAAGATCTTGTGCGCCATTAATAATGTGTTTGTCCTTGGCTGCTTTCTTCTGGGAACCAAGTCTGTGTTGCGAATGCATACAACCTGCAAAACGGTCCTCCACAATCTGCAACAAAACAAGTGTCTTCGGTAAGCTGAAATCAAAAACCCAAAAGAAAAGCTGTTTTTTTTCTCATAATTCAAAAGCTCCATTAGGCATGGTCAGCAGACAGCTTTTATTTTTCTGTTTCTATCTAGACAGACATACCTAACAAGTTCAGACCTTGTATAGCTCAGGACCATTGATTAGTAGCTGTGTTGAATCAATGCCTTAGGATTTAAGAACTCTGACTGGCTAAAGAAGTACTCGCAGTTTTAGCTATCTGTTTTAACTTTAAATGTGTATCTTTTTCTGTGGTTGTGCTGGTGTTCTACTTTTCTTGAGAAATAATCAAAAACCCAGATATGTTTCAAGATTTGAAGGTGTTTTCTTTGAGAATCCTAGATCTTTTCTGAGCAAGTAAAGTAAAATATCTATCAGTAAAGTTAGCTTTTGTCTAAGTAAAAGGGAGAAGTAGTGGTTAAAGGGACTTGAGATTCACAATACAAGTAGTGATTGACAAAGATGCTGTATCTGGGTTTTGAGACCCACTAGTTTCAAACTCTTTACTGTGGATGTTCTGGGATTCAGGCTCAGCTTTTTGAGATTCTCAGGGAATCTCTTGGGATTTGGATTTAGATTTTTCTTCCTAATTTGGAATTGTGGGGATTTTAGCCGTTAAACAAAGCCAATGATGGTCAAGTCCATTTCAACAATGACAGCCTGTTCTGTCGGTTTTACAGGGTTCTTCCTTCTGTTCTATCCCCACTCTCTTTTGCCCCTTCTGAAATTCAACTCTCAAGAAGAATCTGAGTTGTCTGAAGAAGAATCTGAGTTGTCTGATACATACTTGATTTGTAATCTTTTTGGTTCCTATCTTTTGTAGTCTGAAATCATCAAGGGTATTTGAGAAGTGGGTCTGGGTTGCTTCAATGGGTTGATGCTTATTGACAATGCGCTTGTTCTGGTGGCAACAGTTGCCTCTGCTGATACTCATTCAACTCTTACAGCCCAGCAGAGCAAGTTACAAAATATATGGTACTCTCTTTTTCTAGTCTCTAATTAGAATGCAGTCGCAATAATTAGCAAACTCAATCTCCATACTGTTGTTGTTTTGAATATGTGCATGGTGATTGGAATTGGCTTATATTTGGGCTTTGTAGACCCAAAAATTTGGAGTTTCCCAGATTCAAAGAGGTTTGAAATATATGAGTCTGGTTAGAACACTTGCTAGGCTTTCCTTTTAGAACAGCTATATAGAAATCTACTTTACAAGACCATTGTAGCAGTTCCAATCAAGCTTATTTTGTTGCCACAAATTATATGTTTTCGTTCATGTTCATGAATGGTTTAGTAATGTTCTAACTTATTATTGGTTTGGTTTAGTAATTTTTTCTTTTCTTAATTGTAATTGTAGTTGCTTGAGAACTAGGAGAAGAATACTGATGTTTTTATTCCTTTACTTATCCTATAGCTGAAGCTTTACTGAGTATTAAGAGCAGAGTTGGAAGTACTCCGGAACTCTCCAGTGGTCAGGCTGGAAAATATCCATGTCTAAAACAATTGACATTACTCAAATATTATAAACTGCAAGACCCTTGTGTTGTTTCTCTGTAAGATCTCTCACTCTCTCTCTCGTGGTGTTGTATGTACGTTAAATATCAACATTATTGGATTTAAAACATATTACCGACTTTACCTGATTAGCTGCAAGTGTTATGGGCAGGCATTTTGAGTCCTTGTGACCTGTAAATTTTGGTGTAATGATCAATCATGTAATTCTAGGTCTTACTTCAAGAATCCATTTTATGTTTCATGTTTAACTACTTACCTCAAACAACTTTTAGGTAGGATCTAGTGCTCCCAAGTCCGGTGGGCTACATTGTAACTTGGATACACAAATTCTCGTTTTAGTTTACTGTATCAAGTTTCTGACATCTGCAAATGACTACCAAAGAATAATATTCATATAAGTACATTTTACTAGGTGTAGAAGTGAAATACAAGTACCTTATATTCATACCAATGCTTTATTCAATTTTTGTCTTTTGATATATATATATATATATATATATATATATATATAAATTTTGACTCGGTTCATCTTTTTCATCACTCAGCAGCAAATTTCCCGATATCTCTTCAGTTCCCCTGCTGCCTAACAAAGTCAGCTTAGCACCTTTTGCTCCAAGACTTTTTGTGACACAGTCTTCAATCAATGTACAACAAGAGCTTGAGCTTTATAAACCAAGAAACAGAAGGATAGCACACTTAGTTGATGGGACCAGCAGTGTTCCAATACTCACACCTGTGCAACCATCTGGTGATAAAAAACCGAAACAGAAAGTTGCAGCCATCATTGGTGGAGTTGTTGCTGCTTTTCTTGTGGTTATTGTAGCGGTACTTGTTTACATCTATTTGATGCGTGTCAAAAGAGTGGTGAGGCGAACATCTGATACATCATCTTCTACACCATCCCCCCATGGTAAGTTGCTATTGGGACACTTTTCTTCTGCATTCGTTTCTAAGTTGTACATTCCAAACTGTTAAGGCTGTGATATGGCTAGCTGTGTAGTTTTTTTGGTGAATTAGTTTTGTCTTTCTTTTCACTTCTTTCAGTTGAATGGACAAGAGGGGACACATCCCCCTTCGCCGTTTCTCTATCTCCATACGACACACACAACTTGAGGCAACTGACAATATTGGAACTGGAGCAAGCTACTAGGAATTTCAATGAAAATAATATCATAGGCCAAGGTAGATTTGGTTTGGTCTACAAGGGATTGCTCCAAGATGGATCTATTGTGGCCATCAAGAGACGCCTGCATGCTCCAACTCAGTATTTCTTTCAAGAGGTAAACAAATCAGCAATCATTTCTTCTTCAGTCAACCTTGACTTTCTTTGATGGAACATAGCTAGACCTTGTTTTGATGGAACGTTTTACTATCTTGATTTGTCTTGATCAAATATAGGTGAAGCACATAGCTCGTGTGATCCATGTGCATATTCTCAGGCTCATTGGTTATTGTCAGGATACAAGTCAACAGTTACTTGTCTATGACTATCTTCCAAATGGAAATGTCGGGAATCATCTATATGGTACTCTCTCGCTCAATAACTCACTCATTCACTCAAGCACATGAACCTCTATCTCTATCAATACCTCTAACCACATTGTTATGCAGATGCGGAAGGTTTACCTATCGGAAAGTTGAGTTTACAGAAAAGGTTATTGGTTGCTTTGGGAGCAGCCAAAGGTACATCAGCTGGTTCAACTTCTAGTGCAACCTTAATTTTTGTTCTACATAAATATATTACTTTTATTCTGAACCAGGACTTGCACATCTTCATAGTTTGGTACCTCCTCTCCTGCACATGAATTTCAGGACGAGCAATGTTCTTTTGGATGATAACTTTACAGCCAAGGTGTCTGATTATGGACTAACCAGACTGCTGAATAAGGTTCACTATGCCGGATCATCTTCAACCATAGACTGCTTTCTTGACCCAGAGTATGTAATCTCTCTTCAGTCCACTAAATTATGTGAGCTACAAGATAGAATGCAGATAGCATCTCTTTGTATGTGTCATGTTATTTTATACTAGAGGACCAGATCACTTGATGTGCGAGAATGACATGCAAGGAATAGTCTAAAAAAAAGACATGCAAGGAAAACAAGAGTAAGACTCCTCCACTAGTGAACTCACCGAAGATTCTTGCTGGCCATTTTTGCATGCTAAGTGATTTGTTTAGTAGATTAGCACCTAAGATTGATATTGATCACTTTACTGGAAGTCACCTAATGCATACCTCTAATACTGATACTACAGAAAGTCATTTCGTGTAGGTTTTACTTTTCTTTTTCTATTTGTAAATTTAAACATCTGTAACGTTGCCAAAAAAAATCTGTAACAGAGCATATATAGAGTTCAGAAATGTCACTTAATTGCCACTGTTGATTTTAGCTGCCAGGACTTGATTTTTGTTTGGTACATATAAGGCATAAATTTCAGTTCAACATTGAATATCTGTGACAATCTTAGTGCTTGTACCAAAGTTGCTTTGAGTTTTGTTGAATATGCATCTGCAAAGATAAATGTGCAATGTTGATACTGATGTCTAATCTAATCCTTTTTCCTAAAGGTTAGATTCATTGAACAAATTTTCAGAAAGAGGTGATGTGTACAGTTTTGGGGTCTTCTTACTGGAATTAATCAGTGGACGTGAAGCAAATGGCAGATACCAGTTGGATTTGGGGGATAATTTATTGTTGCAGGTACACAAGTCTTTTCATATTATTGGCAACTTTATATCTCAGACTCAGTTTATTCATAAACTACTGGTTGTAACCTTTGTTCAGTTGTGCAATTCGTGTATGTACTATTAATGTGAAAAAGAGAGAAGTAACTAGAGAAAAGTGCAGCTATACTTGTTCTTGTTTCAAAGCTTATGGTTCTTACAAGATTGTGCATGCATTTGAAGGCAAGGGATTGTGAGGATTTGGAGAGATTTGTTGATAAAACATTAGGAGACTATACAATTCAAGCTGCAACAAAACAGATGATGGAGTTAGCATTAATGTGTATAGATGCAAGTGAACAAAGACCACATATGAAGACTATTGTCCAAGAGCTGGAACGAATTCAAGCGAGAGAAATTAGCCATTTTCAAATTGAAGTTGATGAGGATATAGGTGCTGTGACTCTTGGTAGTGAACTTTTCAAATGATGCCTTCTGTAACAGTCATCTTTGCATTCTTTTACAGATTTGATTGGTTTGTAATTAGTTACAGAAGAGAACTGGATCATATAAAAGCATTCTTGAAGTGTGCATATCTAATGAAAATGGTACAGATTGATGGGATTAACTGCCTCTGCTGCTCAAGTCTCTTGCTGGGTTAACGTACACGTCATTAAATCTAAGGAAAATGGTACAGATCGATGGGATTAGCTTCCTCTTCTGCTATTTAACTCGATCACACTAGAAAAAGTGAGGAGACTAGCAGCTTGATAAATCTATCGACCGAAAGCCGTACAATGGAATACAGAAATGCGTCAATACCAACAATTACCACACCCACCAGCCATGCTCTTGTTTTGTTTATGCATCTATGTACTTTTGATGCATTTTTTGTGTTATTTATTTTTTTATTAGATTAATTATAAAACGTCACCTAAATTATGATGTTATTTTCATTTTCATTAACTAAAAACTTGCACCAACGTTGATAGGTAGGTAAAATGACTGCATCGACATGATATCACTTGTAGTTCTTTGTCATCCAAAGTAAAAATCAAAAGAAATCTGTCATGAGAGAAGGAGGACAAAACATCAGCCGGCCATGATTACATCATTGGTGTCGGAGCACAAGAGTGAAGTGAAAATGATCGATGAGAAATTCGGAACAATGCTGATGCCTGCTGGCTGTGGACAAAGCAAGTATAGTGAGCCAGGGGATTATAGAGGATGCCTGTGTACATTTTATCTTCATAATCTAGATTCTGCATGCACGATCGATTTGTAGGTGTCGTGGGCTAAGCTCTTTACCTTAAAGATTTTCGATCCTCCTGTTGAAGTGTTTCGTTTAACTCCACTCATGGTTATGGACACTAGTACGATTCTGATCGCGCCTGTCTCTAAGGGTTTGGGTAAGGGTACTGAGTTCAAGCTGATCAAGAGTTTTCATGAGGAGGACAAGTATGAAGCACATGAAATTTGCAGTGACATGTATAACTACATGATTGGATAGGAAGAGAGTCTACTTCGGCTTGGTTAGTCATTCCTCGATCATTTTTAGTAATTCCAATATTCTTCATTCGTTCTATTGTTTCACTTCACATCAGTAACTAATCTGAGTTCATGATAATACATTGTATTTTTCAAGGTTAGTTTGCAATCCAGAGTCAGGAGTCATTATGTGACTGTAGATTGCTGTGATTGTGGTTCTGGAGACCAGAGCAACAGGACCTGCCTATTGAAGTAGCCAACAAGGCTAGGAATGCTTCAGGAGCTGGGGTCAGCTTCTTAATCACATTATCATGACATATATGTCATCACTTAGTGGGATGGATGGATGTTTAAAATGGTTACTTTTGTGTTTATTTAACTAGGGGAAGAATGATGGAGAACAACAAGCAACGAAAATTATTCGGTGCACCGTCACCGTCGGTGACATGTCCAATGTACACCGTCTGATCATCTCTTTACCGTCAGATGTATGCACTGTTTACTTTTATTTTTTCTGTTTTTTATCTTTTACTATTACATGGAATACTCTCTCACCAAGCAGGGCCGTCCCTTAACAGCAAGCAACTATTAGGGGAATGACCCCTCCATCTATATATCCATGCGTTAGAACAAAACTACGACGAAGAGACCGATGAAATCAGACCCCTTATTATAACACCCCAAGATTTCCTCTCTGTTCATCACTCTTGGATTAGGAAGGAAGAAAACCAAGTGTTTTGCTCTCAGGTTCACCAATTTCATAGTACTTGATTCTAAAAAGCCAAATGGCCGGACTCCTTATTCAATACCATAATTTTATATAGTTCAACATTGTTTTATGAAACATTATTCAACATATTGCTGGTCCAACAGCTCCGGCTCAGCATATATTCGTTCTCACAAACTTCAAGTTGTTCAACCATAAATCCATAACAATGTCATTGTTCGAGGTATCCTTCAGCTGCTAGAAATTCCAAGATCCATGAGGTAACAGCTTCCCCATGGAGCGGCAAACGAATCCGCAACGAATGACATCCTGGATACTTAAGTGAACAAATATATGTGAAATGATTTCTTTCTCTAGTCCTTCCCAGTTTCAGAACATGGAGTTGTTCGTCATCGTAACAAAGATACTTTTCCCTGCAACAATCACATATCAAAACCAGGAACTGTTACTAGTATAAGAATTTTAATCAAGCATTGAAAACTCATAATTTTATACAAATTAAGAGAACAACTAGCAAGTAGTGAACTTTCGACCAAAAAAGCAGTGAACTCGATCTTGAAGAGAACATGGACAAGATTAGAAGTTTTGAGTCATGTCGATCACTTAATGCATGCCATAGGTGATAAACAAATTCCAGACAACTAAACAGACGTCCGCTATTTGTATGTAGGATAAAGACTCACACAGTCACACACAAAAGTTCAGATGAATGCTCAAACCTTTGAATTAACCAGCACAAAATGATAAAAAACTCATGAGCAATAGGGTAAGCCAAACTACTGGACTGTTTCATCTAGTACGCTTATAATGCACATCTGCTAAATTAAACCATAAACAATTTAAAGTCAAGGAGGCAAAGGTGATCAAACTGGAAGAGGCTGATTATCAGTAGCATACACAAAGGTGATCAAAATCAATAAAACAAGAAAGCAGTCATGGTTCGTTCTAGGTAATTATGTCTATTTTTTCTGAACGAAGAAAAAAAGTATAGATTAGGATCACGTTTTTTTTTTCTCAAAGAGGATTAAAGAATTTCGCTTCTATTGACTCGATAGTGGATGCGCTTACCACTGTGCTATAACCACTTTGTCAGATTAGGATCACTTTTGTTCATCCGATTGTGATAGCGCGGCTTAATGTCTATAATTTTCCTGACTTCAGAAGCTAGACTTATGCAAACTGTATCCTGACCCATATTTGGTGCCAACCCTAAGACCTGCACTCCATCTGCATCAAAGTGTCCTGTTCTCAAAGAAATACCCAATTTCTTTAGAATACATCGTTATCAGTCAAGCTAATTTGGCCATACTTCTTCTCACTCGAGCTAAATCTGCTTCCGGTATCAGAGTCCTTCACTCAAAGATTTGTGAATGCATGAAAGACCAGAATAGGATTCTACCACTTTTTATCACGTAGATCCGTCTGATGTAGGAAAGCAAAAGGGAAGTTTTGAAGAAGCCTTCACTAACCATGAAATTCTGGACAACGAGAAGGTGAAGAAATGGAGACGTGTTCACAAATTCCTAACCTTAATGATAAGGGAGGCGTGTTCAAATGTATAAAGTTTCTTGCTCTGTCGCCTATTTCGAGAAGACTGGCATCCCAGTAGAGACTTTGTTCAAGTACGAATTGGGAAAGGATTGTTTGGGCGTGCTGACACAATTGAAGAAGCCAGAAGAACAGCACATTCAGTGGTCAAGTACCTGAAGAATTCATGCTTGATTTTGGATAGTGAAAAAAATAGATGTGTAAGGATGCATGATGTGATCAGGGATACAGCCATGAAAATCACACAATCTGAAGTTCATGGGTTTTTGGTTAAAGGCAGCTATGAGAATAATGAGATTACACTGCAATCTCATTAATGGCAATACCATTTGGAAGCTACCGGCCAAATGGTATGTCCAAAACTCCAACTTTTATCACTACAAGGTAATCATGATTTAACTGAGATCCCAGAAACTATTTTCCAAAGTCCAAATGAATTACGGGTCTTGGATCTTAGCAACACCACTATTTTATCACTACCCCAATCATTCAGTCTCTTATCCAACCACCAAGGTTTATACATAGATTCTTGCTGCACTGACTTTGGAATATCCATACTCGAGAAACTTGAGATTCTTAGCATGAGAAACTAATATTGGAAGGAGGGTAAGAGAAATTGGTCAATTGACCAATCTAAGGGTGCTAGATCTCCGTTATGATGGTAAAAGGCATCGAAGTATTTCTATGCTACATGTGTCGGTATATAGCATACATATTTGCTAACTAGGGAAACATTCCTAAAGGAGTAAATATCTTTTATGTATATTCTAAGTTGATTTTATCACTACCAGAAAAAAGACTATAGCCGACGAAATATCTAAAAACAGGCCGACGAAATTTTTTTTCGTCGGCTAAGTTAAAATTTCGTCGGCTAAACTAATTTTTTCGTCGGCTATAGTTAAATTTTAGCCGACAAAAAAAAATTTTGTCGGCTAAAGTGCTTTTTTCGTCGGCTATAGTATGTGAACTTTAGCCGACGAAATTTGAAAAGTTTAGCCGACGAAATTAGGGTATTTCGTCGGCTAAAGTAACTTTTAGTTATAAAATTGTACTACGGATATTTCGGTGTCCGATTGACTATTGTGATAACAATCTAGAAGCAGAACGGCCGTACGAGTAAAACTCATGGCTTTGCCATGACATATAGGCTTTTTTGGCCATCCGAGTTCGTTTAAGGCTTCAAAATGAAGTTTTTCTAAATGCTTAATACACGAAAATGTCCATATCTACACCTATATGAGGTATTTTGGCCGAACCTTCAACACAACAAACACTCACCATAATGAGACGCAACTGTCCATCTAAAAATTTTGAGACATTTACCCCTCCATGATAGGCCTCCCCATATAGATAAATAATGGTAAATAGTATGCATGTTGTGATTCCGGTCATCAAAATTCACAAACAAAAATACGACCGTCAGATATCATCAATATGTTGAAATATATCTCTGGTAAAAAATTCAACTTTATCTGATAAATTTAAGGACTTCATCTAGACGGTCAATCTCGTAAGTCAAACCTCTATATTGTATTGACTGCAACTATCGGCACCGAGACTTTACCGGAATTACGTGATTTTTCAACCGTAGGCGTATTTCACCATTTCGGTCATATCTTATTTCATGACTTTTTTACGTTTGAAGTTTCTACTTACAGTTTGTTTTAGAAACGAAACATTTACTTAAAGCTTAGTAAGCAAGTTATACAACATTAGTACACATGTTGTGATTCCGATGATCAAAGTTGAGAAACAAAATTCCGACCGTCAGATATGATCATTATGTTGAAATATGTATATAGGAAAAAATTTAACTTAATCTGACAACGTTAAGGGATCGATCCTTACGGTCAATCTCGTAAGTCAAAGCCCTTAATGCACGGAAACGGTCATTTGACCGTCTAAATTACGTATTTTGCCCGGACCTTCAACTGAAAATAGTTTCAAATCGATGAGACGCAACTAGTGGTATAAAAATTTTATGAAAAATAACTACCGGAGATAGGGCTACCTCTAGGGAGAAAGAATGGAAAATTGAGTTAACCGCAATTATCGGTACCGAGACTTTACCGGAATTACGTGATTTTTCAACTATAGACGTATTTCACCATTCCGGTCATATCTTATTTCACGACTTTTTTTTCGTTTGAAGCTTCTATGTATAGGGTTTAGGGTTTTAGCCGATGAAATTAGGGTAATTCGTCGGCTAAAGTTAAATAAATAAATAAAATAAATAACTATAGCAGACGAAATTAGGGTAATTCGTCGGCTAAGGTTAAATTAATAAATAAATAAAATAAATAACTATAGCCGACGAAATTAGGGTATTTCGTCGGCTAAGGTTAAATTAATAAATAAATAAAATAAATAACTATAGCCGACGAAATTAGGGTATTTCGTCGGCTAAAGTTAATTAAAAAATCAAATTTTTTGGCGGGGATTTTTAAAATTTTTCGACTAAAATTTTAAACTTTAGCCGACGAAATTTCATCGGCTAAAGTTCAAAATTTTCTATATCTTTCATTTTTCTCCTCCTCCTCTTCATCTTCCCTCCTCCTCCTCCTCCTCTTCATCCTCCCTCTCCTAACCTTCTCCTCCTCCTCCTCTTCATCTTCCCTCCTCCTTCTCCTCTTCGTCCTCCCTCTCCTAACCTTCTCCTCCTCCTCTTCCTCTTCATCTTCCTTCCTCCTCCTCCCTCTCCTAACCTTCTTCTCCTCCTCCTCCTCCTCCTCCTTCAAATCCCTCCTCCTCCTACTTCTCTAAATTCTTCTCCTCCTCCTTCCTCTCCTCTTCTCCTCCTCCTCCTCCTCTCCTCCTCCTCCTCCTTACTCCTTTTTCTGTGTAAAAACGAAAAAAAAAGTAAAAATTTTTATCAAAAATACAATAAATTAAAAAAGAAAAAAATATGAAAAAATTAAAAAAAAAGAAAAAAAAACTATAGCCGACGAAATACCCTAAAATTCGTCGGCTAAAGTTTAAAAAAAATAATTACATAAAAAATAATAATAACTTTAGCCGACGAATTTTAATAAAATTCGTCGGCTAAAATTAAAAAAAAAGAAAAAAAACTATAGCCGACGAATTACCCTAAAATTCGTCGGCTAAAGTTTTAAAAAAATAATAATTACATAAAAAAAATAATAACTTTAGCCGACGAAATTTAATAAAATTCGTCGGCTAAAGTTTTTTTAAAAATAATAATAACTTTAGCCGATGAATTTTATTAAAATTCGTCGGCTAAAGTTAAATAAATAAATAAATAAAAATAATAACTTTAGCCGATGAAATTTAATAAAATTCGTCGGCTAAAGTTTTTAAAAAAAATAATAACTTTAGCCGACGAATTTTATTAAATTTCGTCGGCTAAAGTTAAATAAATAAATAAAAATAATAGCTATAGCTGACGAATTTTAATAAATTTCGTCGGATAAAGTCCAGAAATTAAGCGACGAAAAATTTATTCGTCGGCTAAATAAATGACTTTAGCCGACGATGAACAGTAATTTCGTCGGCTATAGTGTTGGTCGACGGATTTTGCCCGACGACTTCTTAGCCGACGACGTGTCTTCGGCTAAGACTTTAGCCGACGAAATTTAAGGTTTATCCGACGAAAATATTTCGTCGGCTAAAGTGATTGTTCTGGTAGTGTATGGAGAGGTTCTCTTCAGAAGAACGTCTCTTTTACCTCTATATATACGTCTTTAAGATCCTTGAAGGAAGGGGTGTTCTCGAGTGAAAAGTTACTGTATTTGGCATGCTGCAATAGTTTGTAGAAAAACACAAGAGCTTATAGTTGTCATAGATTATATCCTTCACTGTGTTCTTCATCTTATGGTTGATTTGAATCAGTGCTTGTGAAATTATAGAAGACATGATTGAGTCCATTGTCTTAGTTTGGTAGTGAACATATTGAAGTTTCTTGGTTGAGATCAAGCTAGTATTGTAACTAGTAAAGTGATAGATCACTTCTTAATATATGTATTCATTGTTCTTAGTAAATTGGTTTACAAAGTGTGGACTACTTGAACAAGTCTCGCAATGATGTTTCCTCTTATGAGGTTTACACTATAGTAAACAAAAATCTTGTGTTCAGTCTTCCTCTTGCAATTATTTGTTAAGAAATTGGATCAAGAACCGGTCCTCAAATACTTTCATTTGGTACCAGAGCATGTACTAGTTCACTAGTAAGATCTTGTTAAAAACATGGACCTATCAAAGTCAAATGGTTCAATTAACAATCCACCACATTTTGGAGGAGGGTGTGAACAATATGCTTCTTGGAAAATATATATGAAAAACTTTATGTTCTCTGTTGATGAATTGTTATGGACAGTTATTGAAGAGGGATATGCAAATCCTGTAACCACAAATGAGAAGTCTTCTGTGGTATCTCCAAAACCAAGGAAAGATTGGACTCAGGAAGAGGTTAACCTAAAGAAAGTCTATCACAAAGCCAGGCATTGCATATTTGTTGCATTGTCTGATGAAGAGCGCATCAGCATTGAGCATTGGGAAACTGCCAAGGAAGCTTATTAGGACATACTAGAAGCAACCTATGAAGAAAATGAAAAGGTAAAATCTCAAAAACTTCAACAATTAACCTTTGAATTTGAAACTATGATTCTTAAAGAAGATGAACTTGCTGAAGATTTTTACAAAAGAGTCATGAAAGTTGCAGGTCAATGTAGGAGTCTAGGAGAAAAAATTCCTGAACACAGAATTGTTAAGAAAATTCTCAGATGTCTGCCTAGAAGCTATCAAAGTAAAATAATAAGTATTGAGGACTCCTATAATCTGAACACCATGAAAATAGATGAGCTACTGGGAAATCTAAAAACATATGAGCAAAGATGGTTAAACACAGAAAAAAATCAAAAAATGTAGCTCTTAAGGTTGTCAAGAAAGAAAAAACAGAAGAGGAGTCTGATAATCCTGATATAACTCTTATTGCTAAGCAACTCAAACATTTTTTTAAAAAAAATAGGAACTCCTCAAGTAGAAATCAAAGGGAAAACTCTATGACAAGAAACTTTAGAAACTTAAGAGGAGAAGGGATTTCAAATACCAAATTTGAGAATAATAAGTCTAAACCAAAAATTATCCCTACTGGTCCTACTTGCTTTACCTGTGGTGGCATTGGCCACATGGCTGCTGACTGTGGAAATAATAAGTATGCAGCTGCAAACAAATCCTTAACAACTACATGGAGTGATGAAGAAGATCAAAACCTTGCCTTCATCGGTACAATTGAAAGGCTCGCTAATTCTGAGTCTGACACTGATGGAGATTTAAAAGATGAGGAGTATGAAGATGAAGCAGACTATCATCTTAGTCGAATGTACAAAGCATCACAAATTATGATAAAAAGGAATAAGTTCTTGGAAGAGGAACATAAGAGATTAGGTGATGTGGAGTCAAAATTTGAAGTTCTTCAGAAATCATGTGAAGCTGAAAGAAAAGAAAATGAACAAAAGCAGCAAAAATGGGAGACTGAAAAGGAACAACTTGAAGAAGAAATCCAAAGCTTAAAGAGTCTAGACAAGACAGCTTGGATAACTGAAAAAGAGAGCTTGATGATAGAAGT
Organism: Comarum palustre; assembly: GCA_951800085.1. Lineage (NCBI taxonomy): Eukaryota > Viridiplantae > Streptophyta > Magnoliopsida > Rosales > Rosaceae > Comarum > Comarum palustre. The sequence goes on along the minus strand of OX637582.1, from coordinate 7,651,971 downwards.
GAAAAATCTAAAAACCTCCAACTTTAAATTATCTGTTGATATTTTACAGGCAAAGCTAAGAGGATCAAACGAGACATTTGAACAGTTTAAAATTAGCTCATAAAAGGCATCTCAACTACTTAATCTTGGAAAAAGATTTTATGATTGAACTGGTCTAGGATTTGTAGAAGGAACTGGGTTAAACAAAGAGTCTGCACAAATTCTCAACTCAGCAAGAATCACCAAGTTTGTCCCCAGCTCTAAATCAGAAAAACAAAAAGAATAAATCTTGTTAGCATCAAGGGGAATACACAACACTAAAAAAGCTGAAACTATCAAAAGAAGTGCTGAACTTAGGTACAATCGTTTTATACCTATATGTCATCATTGTGGCAGTAAAGGTCATGTCAGACCAAATTGTAGAATTTTAAATAGAGATTTATCTAGTTATACTTATAACTATTTAAGAAGAAAACTTCAAAGACAGTAAAATATGATTACTGAAGTTAAAAAGAAAAATGTTAATTTTACTGCCAAAACAAAGATGATAGTTCACAAATGGGTTAGAAAAGATATAAGTTCTACTGATCAGTCTGAAACTTGCATGGTTGCATTCACTGCACTAGCTAACAAACGCAGGGACACTTGGTACTTTGATAGCGGTTGTTCTAGACACATGACAGGTAACAAGGGATGGTTTACCTCATTTAATGATGAAGTTACAACTGGGAGTGTCACCTTTAGTGATGGTAAGAATGCTGTCATTCTAGCTAAAGGAATAGTAAAACCACCAGGAATGCTTGAATCGCATAATGTTTTGCTAGTAAATGATCTGACAGCTAATCTTATAAGTGTAAGCCAATTAACTGATGATTTTGAGGATGTTTGGTTTAACAAACAAAGATGTCTAGTGTTGAGCAGTGCAGGTGATCAAGTAATGCATGGAAATAGAGGATCAGATAATTGCTATCATGTGTCTACAGATGATGCAAAACAGACATTGCCTTGTTACTCAGTACAATCTTGTCAAGATGAGATGCTAGAGTGGCACATGAAATTGGGACATATAAACTTTCAAGACTTGCAGAAATTTTCAAATAAAGGATGCATCAGAGGACTGCAAGCACTAAGAGGCAGAACAAATTTGATATGTGGAGAATGCAAAACAGGAAAGCAAACTAGTGTTCCACACAAACTCATAAATGCTCAAACCACTACACAAGCTCTTGAGCTGTTGCATCTTGACCTAATGGAACCTTCACAGGTTGAAAGCCTAGGTGATAAGAATTTTGTGTTAGTTGTAGTAGATGATTTTTCAAGGTACACCTGTGTGGAATTTCTGCATGACAAATCTGAAACTTTTGAGTTATTTAAATCCTTGAGTAAGAGACTCATAAATGAAAAACAGGTCTCACAACTTAAGATCTCTAGAATAAGATCAGATAATGTGACAGAGTTCAAAAACAGTTGCTTCTCAATTTTTTGTGAAAAACATGGAATTTATCATGAATTTTCCTCACCTATAACTCCTCAGCAGAATGGCATAGTTGAAAGAAAAAATCGAGTTCTAGTTTAAATGTCAAGAGTCATGATGCATGCTGCAGGATTAAATCAAAAAGTGTGGACTGAAGTTGTAAATACAACCTGTTACACTATGAACAGTCTTTCTAAGAACATGTACTGAATTTACATCCTATAAGATTTGGAAAGGTAGAAAAACTTCAGTCTATTATTTTCACATATTTGGCAGTCCTTGTTATATTCTGAGGGACAAAGAATATTTGGGAAAATTTGATCAAAGAAGTGACACTATTAAATCAAAAAGTGTGGACTGAAGTTGTAAATACAACCTGTTACACTATGAACAGTCTTTCTAAGAACATGTACTGAATTTACATCCTATAAGATTTGGAAAGGTAGAAAAACTTTAGTCTATTATTTTCACATATTTGGCAGTCCTTGTTATATTCTGAGGGACAGAGAATATTTGGGAAAATTTGATCAAAGAAGTGACACTGGTGTCTTTCTTGGCTACTCTATAAATAGTAGGGCTTATCAAGTTTATAATAACATAACAAAAATAATCATGGAATCTATTAATGTGTCTATTGATGACAATCTTTATGCTCAGTAAAGAACTTCAGATAGCTGTATAGAAATTTTGACAAGCAAGGAGACTAGTAACTGCATACAAGAAAATGAGGATGATGATGGAATTTTCTTACCAAATCCAAAGTTTCGAACTGAATTCAAGCAAGTTCAAAAAGATCATTCAACTCAGGATGTAATCAGAAATATCTCAGAAGGCATTCAGACAAGAAGCAAATCAAATGAACTTACTCAGAACATAGTACCTACCACACAGGAACATGGACATGATGCTCAAAATCAGGTTCTTCTGTGCTTTGTTACAAACAATAAAATTGATATAAACATCATAACACATCATGGTTTTGTCTCACTAGTGGAACCTAAAAATGTTAAAGAAGCTCTTGAAGATCCAGAATGGATAAATGCAATGCAAGATGAGCTAAATCAATTCACTAGGAATGAGGTCTGAGATCTGGTTCCTAAACCTTCAAACATAAATCTCATTGGGACAAAATGGATCTTCAGGAACAAGTGTGATGAAAAGGGAAACATTGTGAGAAATAAGGCTAGACTTGTAGCTCAAGGGTACTCACAGGTAGAAGGAGTTGACTTTGGAGAAACTTTTGCTCATGTAGCAAGGTTAGAGTTAGTACGACTTCTACTTACAGTAGCCTGTCACTTAAAATTTAAACTTTTTCAAATGGATGTTAAAAATGCTTTTCTGAATGGTGTTCTGCACGAAGAAGTGTTTGTAGCTCAACTTCCAGGTTTTCAAGATCCACTTCATATGGATTATGTTTTTAGATTAAAGAAAGCTTTCTATGGTCTCAAGCAGGCTCTAAGAGCTTGGTATGAGAGACTGTCAATCTATCTCATAGAAAAGGGTTACACTAGAGGATCAGTGGATAAAACTTTATTTGTTAAACATGTTTCTTCATATGTGATTATAGCACAAGTCTATGTTGATGATATAGTGTTTGGCTCTACCTCTGACATGTTAGTTCAAGAATTCAAACTAATTAATCATGGAAACAGAATTTGAAATGAGTATGTGTGGTAAACTAACCTTTTTTCTTGGTCTGCAAATTAAACAACTTGACACTGGTATGTTCTTGTCTCAATCTAAATATGCAGAAAATCTAGTCAAGAAGTTTGGTATTGACAAGAAGAAAAAGGTGGGAACACCCATGAGTACAGTCACAAAACTTACTGAAGACAAGGAAGGAAAAACAGTGGACCAAACACTTTACAGATCCATGATTTGCAGTTTAATGTATCTAACAGCTAGCAGACCTGACTTATGTCATAGTGTTGGTGTGTGTGCTAGGTTTCAGGCAAACCCTAAGGAGTCTCACATGGAAGCTGCGAGAACAATCATTAGATATGTTGCTGAAACTGCAGAATATGGCATATTCTATACCTGTGAAACTAATATGGAAATTGGAGCATTCTCAGATGCAGATTGGGGAGGAAATCTGAAGGATAGAAAGAGTACATCAGGAGGCTGTTTTTTTGTAGGGAATAATCTGGTAGCATGGCATAGTAAGAAGCAAAATTGCATCTCTTTGTCCACCACTGAAGCTGAGTATGTTGCAGCTAGTTCTTGTTGCACTCAAATGCTATGGTTAAAACAAATGCTCACATACTATAGTTTGTGTCAAGGTAAGTTGATCATATTTTGTGATAAAACTAGTGCTATAAGTATTACCAAAAATCCTGTTTTGCACTCAAAAACTAAGCTTATTGAACTCAAGTATCATTTTATTAGAAAGTTGGTAGAAAAACAAATTCTTGAACTAAACTTTGTTCCCACTAAAAGTCAATTAGCAGATCTGTTTATCAAGGCTCTGGACACTGAGAGGTTTTTAGAGCTGAGAAATGCACTTGGCTTACAGAATATCTAACTCATCATGCTATAAGTTGTTTGATTGTATATCTGCTCTAAGAGTACTGTCATTATTTCTACTGGGCCTTAAAGTTCTTACTCACATAACCTCTTGTATGTTTTATTCCAGACTCCATCTTAATTGGTAATCATTGGTTGGCATACTAAAATGTTCACATTTGTTGTCACTCATTGCTGTGGTGAACAACATACTCTAAGCTGAAAAACTTTAATGAGATTATATTGTAAATTTCATCTGCTCATGATCTTGTGGTTGTTCAAAGTTGGTTAACCTTTAAGTAATATACTGGACGTAATGTTTTCTTCAAAATGACATGGCTCTGAAGGTTGGAGGCCTTGCAGGGTGTTCACGCCAGATGAAGATCATTATGATTTCATGCATCAAAAGAAGCCAAAAATAAAGACAGCAAGTTGAAAACTTAAGCTGTCAAGTGAAGATCAAATGAAAGGTCTCAAATGGCTCAAATTAAAAGTACTACACTAGATCAACAAGAGATCCTTCAAAGCTAAATTGTCTCTCAGTTTAATTAGTGAGACACTCCATAATTCCTTGATCTGCTGAGCTTGATCATGCAATATATTCTCTGACTGTTTCATCTTGAGTCTTGTGGTGCACCATGCCTTCTTGTGATATACATACATCACTTATGCCTTCTATGATTCTTTTTTCTGATTTTTAAGTTGATGGAATACATCATGCATTTAAGCTTGTGATGCTAAGTCTTAAATGCATTTGCTAAGAATTTTATCAGGATACTCATGCAGATTTATCTTTCAAAAAATTCTTATAATTGCATGTTTTTGTATCGATTCTGTATCCTCCTTGTGTATATCACTCTTACCTCTTATTGGTTAGCGTGTTGGTAGGGGGAGCTGTTAATGGTAAGGGAAGACTCTTTAGATTTTCAGTGAATCTAGGACATTAACTGGCTCTTATTATCATATTGTCTCTCCATCTCCTTTGGTTGGTACGTTTTGCAAACCCTAATTGATCCTTATATAAAGCATGTCTTATCTTCTGCCTCTTCATCATTCTCTCTCTTCTTGTTCCATAGATTTTACTTGGTATATCTCTTGTGTGCAGGAACATGGTTAGACGCAGGGAAACCACACGTATCAACTCATGGAATACTAGAGGCCCTTATCCAATCAACTGGTATGATTGTTGCCGTGCTGTAGGGGCACCAACTTATCCTTTTGAGGAAGTTCAGCCCCATTTCACCCTCATGTTCTTCTCACTAGTGCCAATGGTGAGGCACATAGCAGTTCAAGAAGAAGGTCTCTTCCACGTGCTCCACAGCCTCTGGAACAGGTTTCTGTTGCTCATGTCTATGAGAAACTGGCTCTTATGCAGGCCACTCAGCAAGCTCTTAAATTGGAGATTCAATCCATGCATCGTGCTCTCAGTAACATTACAGAGACCTTGATGGAGATGATGGCTATCCTCAAATCGGATCTTCCTGATGGAGTGCAGCCTGATGATGATGATATTGAGCGGACGCCCTAGGCATGCATATTCAAAGGGGGAGTAAAAGCTGTTGGTGTTTTGCATTGTTTTATTTCAGTTTTTATTGGAAGTGCACAAGCACTGGATTATTTACCTTTAACAGTTCTGTAATTAAATCTTACGCAATAACCTGAGGAGATGATGATTCTTGATCCTTTATGGTTATTGCTTTCTTATGTTGCCTCAAGGACATATGGTTAGATCTGTGAGATAATATCACAGATCTCATACTATGAGAGGTACTTCTGATATCTCATATGGTTTTAGGCTACATATCATGATGAATCTTGCACGTCAGTGAAATGGGGAGAATCAACAGCCAAAGTTGAATATGTATGCCATAGGGGGAGATTAATATATGACATACATATTTGCCAACTAGGGAAACATTTCGAAAGGAAGTGAGTCAATATCTTTTATGTAGATTCTAAGCCGATTTTGTGGAGAGGTTCTCTTGAGAAGAATGTCTCTCTTACCTCTATATATATGTCTTCAAGATCCCTGAAGGAAGGGGTGTTTTCTAGTGAAAAGTTCCTGTATTTGGCATGCTGCAATAGTTTGCAGAAAAACACCAGAGCTTAGAGTTGTCATAGATTATATCCTTCACTGTGTTCTTCATCTTATGGTTGATTTGAATCAGTGCTTGTGAAGTTATAGAAGACATGATTGAGTCCATTGTCTTAGTTTGGTAGTGAACAGATTGAAGTTTCTTAGTTGAGATCAAGCTAGTATTGTAACTAATAAAGTGATAGATCACTACTTGATATCTGTATTCATTATTCTTAGTAAATTGGTTTACAAAGTGTGGACTACTTGAACAAGTCTCGCAGTGATGTTTCCTCTTATGAGGTTTACACTATAGTAAACAAAAATTTTGTGTTCAGTCTTCCTCTTGCAATTATTTGTTAAGAAATTGGACCAAGAACAGGTCTTCAAACACTTTCAACATGCAATGTGGATTTTGGGAGTGGGGAATAAAGAAGAAAAAATAATGTTGGCTTTGATGAGATAGTTAGCTTTTCATATTTGAACATTTTGAAGGTCTGCATATCTGATGTGTTGAGATATATATCCCACATTAGAAATATGAGACTTTGCTTGTGGGTTTATAATGGTTTGGACTACTCCTTCTATTACCAATTGGTTTTTGAGTTGAACTCCAGATTACTTTATCATGGTATCAGAGCGGGTTACCCACGTACACGTGTGAAGCGCAAACGTCACACGAACTCCACGTCACCTCATATGTTGTTCACGTGTCAGGCTTGAAGTTTCAACACTATCCAATTGCACCGAGGCATTTTGTGGTTAAAACCCAATACCTTAAAGGTGGTTAAGTTTGGACAGTATCGGTACACGAATGATCCACGAGCCACGCTTGTCACCGTTTAACATGGTATCAGAGCAGGTCCCTCTCCAATTGCTTCTCTCACGAGCCCGGATGTGTTCTTTCAGAGGTCATGACTCTGGTTTGGTTGAAGTTGTTTCAGAGTTTGGTTTAGAATTCTTTCGGAGTTAAGAGTGGGGTTCGGAGTTTGGAGTTTTTTCAGTTAACCATGGGACCCGGGTTCAGTTTCTTAATCAGTTTCACGTGCAGACCTAAAAGTTAAGTTGTACGTGAGGGGATTGTTTGAGATGAGAGATCTCACATCAAAAAAAAGACAAATTGTATCGAGACCTTTTGTGATTAAAACCCAACACTTTAAAAGTGGTTAAGTTGCGACAATATCGGTACAAGAATGTTCCATGGGCCACGCTTGTCTCTCGCACTTTGACATGATGCAAAATGCATTCCTAAAAATATTGAATATTATCCAAAATGGGTTAACTTTGATATATGTTTCATCAACGGAGAAAGTTACAGAAGCTGGCTACGGTTTCAATCTGGTCACATAGCCAGATTGGCTTGTCGAAGTAGTAACAATGAAGACAGAGAAACTACGGTATCATATGTGAAAGGTCTTGAATAACATCCTTTTGGAATATGACCATGGGAGATTAAATGTGCTAAAGCATCTCACTATATCTCATTGCACAGAGAAATTGAAGGAGTTGACGAATGCGACATCACAGTATTCAAATGCACCTGTGTTAGAACTTGGAAGAGTTGCATTTGGAGAGTGTGGACAGCCTGAAAGAGTTATGTTGGTGAATTACCACCTGGTTCTTTATGTAATCTGGAGGTATTGACTATCTCACGATGTGGTGATTTGGAGAATGTTCTTCTACCATCACAGTTGTTACGAAGACTACCAAATATGCAAATACTAGTTTGTGATAGTATGCCTAGAATGGAATACGTGTTTGGATATGAAGGTGGTGAACCAGAATATTCAAAATTAAGAGAGATGAAGTTGTTGAATCTAGATGCAGTAAGAAGCATATGCAATGGTCCTGCTCTGCCTGCAATGTCCCAATTTCCAAACTCTTAAAAGTTTTTTCATTTACAATTGCAACTCTTTGAGAAGTCTCTTCACATCTGATGTAGGTCGGTGTCATTTTCAATTGGAAACCCTTTTTTTGTGGAGAGATGCTCTTTATTGGAAAGAGCACTTGAAGGAAGCAAGGAAACTGTGAACAGAAAAAAGGGTGTACTTCCACAATTGAGGAGCTTAGTTCTGAGAGAACTTCCTGTTTTATACAGAATTGCTACTTGTGATATTGAGTGTCAGTTAGTGGAACTATGTAATGAGTTGCCCACGTTTGCCATTTCCAACCTCTGCTTCTGATTTCAACAGCAGGAACCAAGTCCAAGTGAATGACGACCAACAATACCGGTCTCTATGGTTAAGGTATGTTGCAACTTCCTTGATTTATTTTCTTTTCATTTCATGGAATGATCTAGTAAAATTCTTGCCATGCCGACATGCCGTAAATATGTTTCTTCATTGATTTACTCTGAAGTTGCATTTGCTATAGTTTGTGCCGCTACAGGATTATTTTCAATTTAAATAAGATGAAGAATTGAAGTTAACAAATTTTGAAAACTAAATGGCCGACTTATTTACTATTTTATTTCAAATTGAACACTAGGTTTTGGAGGTCTATATGAAAGCTGATTACATGAACGTAATTGGAGATGTGTTGGCCTGCGCCGAAGATATATAGTTCCTCGTTGCTTGTGAATATGTACGTAATATAGATGCCGGTGGTGTATCTAGCTGCAGGGTTGTGCAGTTGCCTCCAATCTTGATATTGCGACTACATCTATTCATTTTTGTACGTAGAGACAAGCTTAAAACTTTTGACCTACGTAATAATGTTCGTGTTAGACACGAAATTTTGAGGGCACGAAATTATGATTTCTGTTTTTAGTTTGATTATCCATCCTAGAGTTCATGCAAGATTGGTCTATAGGATAATTTCGTCTCTTTCGTTAAGTAGGAAACAGTGGTAAGTGATCGATCAAAGTTGATCACTTGCAGTTAGTCTCTCGCAATCAAGCAGTTGGGCACCAAGAAATCCCACACCGAATAAGAGCGAATGCTAGCTAGTATTCCCAATATGAATAGGAAACAAGCTAATACTCCAATGAAAAAAGGACTTCGTAGTCCAAAATAAGAAGGATACAGACGCCTGTTCCAACAAAGATAGACCATTGTATTGTTTTCTTTCGATAAATACGTTACATTAGAATCCCACACCGGTAAAAAGAGGAAAACTAAAGCTAGCCTTTTGTCTATATAAAATTATAAATAGAGCCACCCACTACTCTTTTTGGCTAATTCATCCTTCTGTCTTGAGACCAAACGAAACCCTAAAGCCACAACCTCTAAACCTGTTCTAAATTCTGATACGATGGAACTGCAGCACCCCTCTACAGCAGGCCAAATTGTTCCGACTATTTATAATGTAAACTCTACGGTTAACTTGGGCTGCGAAGTAGACCTTTACCGAGTTGCGCTAGAAGCTCGAAACGTAGATTACACACCCTCCAATACTTACGCGGAAATGAGCATTAGAGGATCGATGGGAGTCCCAATGGCCAGAGTTGCGATCTTCGCCTCCGGTAGAATGGTGTCCACCGGTGCCAAAACGGAAGCGGATTCGAAACTCGCACTTAGGAAGTGTGCGCGTGCCATCCAAAAGAGGGGTTACGACGCTAGGTTTAAAGACTTCAAGATCCAGAGCATTGTTGGCTCCTGTGATGTTAGGTTTCCGATCAGACTTGAAGATCTTGCTCATGCAAACCCCGAGGTTGCGAGATATAGGCCGGAACAAAGTCCGACGCTGACGTACAGCCTCAAGGAACCCAAGGTTACTCTTTATGTGCTCAAATCCGGGAGAGTTGTTATCACAGGTGCAAAGTGTAGAAAAGACATGGACAAGGCCTTTGAGGTCGTATACCCTGTCCTTGAAGAGTTTAAGGAAGTACCAGATGAACTCAGAAAAGACCTGAACAAGGCCTTCGCTAGAATCTCATTGATCTAGAATGCTGTTTTTATTATGTCAAACTTTGTGGAATATCATATGACCACAAAATCTAATTGAACTCTCAGATTATTTGTTGGCCCAGATGCATCTCTCCATAAGTAGCTAGCAACGAGCGAGATGGCATGGATGCTGCGAATCAGTTGTCTTTTATACTTTTGATTGGTAAAACTCTTTGAAATATTCAGAAGCCAAAGCTGATCGAACCAGAAAACGCAAAAAGACAACTGAAATTAACACAAGCAAAATTTGTTTTGAGTCATCACAAGCAAAAATTGTTTCGAGTCATCAATATTTACCTACATTTGCTTCTCTACACTTATCTTCGTTTAAAAGTGTTTCATTTAGTCCTAATATAAAGTACTTACTAGTTTTCTCATGTTCAATTAATTTTTCCTTTTATTCTGCAAAGGTTATTAAGGAATAACATTAGACTGAAATTTACCATTAAGGACCCCTGGCCGGGCAAGAAAAAGTACAAACTGACTTTAGTCTTGACCGTTCATATGGATAATATCAAAGCAACAACTTCCCAAATTTACCTCGATATCACCTAGACAAGGACAGGAAACATCTCAAACTCCATTGGTTTATTCCAATACCCTAAATCCACTTCTTGTGCGTGGTCTGCAGTTATTGTCAAGGCAACCTCTGTTTTGATTCATCAATATTTGTTTGGAGCAAGCTAGTTCTCAAGAAAGCTGTCTTGTTGTTCAACCGCAGTTTGGTAAGTGTGTGCATCATGTAGATGACAACCCAAAATTACAGATTATGAGAGAAGAGGGTGTACAAACGTCGCTGAGATAAGAGGAGGTGCTCCCATGGCAGTTACCTGAAGTTTTGTTATGAATTTGTTTAGTTGGAGAGTGTAGATATGTGAGTGAACTTGTTAAGGATTTTTTTGTAATGTCAAATAGTCTTCAATGTGAGCATGTACATATTTAAGAGATATTTTTTATGGGGTTATTTGGGCTTGTTTGTTGTCTAGTTCAATCATGATGATAGTCCAATGCCCCCAAATAGCTCCCCTTGTGTTTCTGTTTTACCGAACCAAAGTAGGTGGACTATGTTCTCATATATATTAGTTTTCTGCTTTTTTATTGTCTTTAATAGATTTCATATTTTCTCTAATAGACTCCCCGACAAACCTTTTATTGCCCTAATAAATCATCTGATAGACTGTAAGGACTACCATGTAAGGACTACCATGTTGCCCCTCAAGCGTCGTTGTCATGTGATAAAGCATAATCTTTGATTGCACACCTAGAGGTGTTGAGCACAGATTAGCTTTATTGCCAACGATCACATCGTTATCAGTGTTTGAACCTATCGTTTTTCTATGATAGACTGTTCTGTCCTATCTTCAAGCTCCTCTTCCTTGGGCTGGAGGGAGCAGATTTTGTCACGCCAAGTCGTCAGACTTGCGTCGATGACATCAAACATCTGGAAAATTAGCTCTAGAACCTTTTTTGACCACTGAATTGGCCATGCTTTTTCATGCGCGACTTTGGGCTACCACATATCGCAAAAAATTGGTTATCCGAAAATTGGTGTGATTCAGTAGAGGCTTGCAGTACGGACACTCGTCTGCCTTTTCCATTGTGGTGGATGGAAGAGACTACCCTTGTCCCACTGGGCATGCCATTGTTTTGGAGTCGCAACTCAATCTAGTGAGTGTGAGATAATTGCACCAAAGTCTCTTTTGGTAGTGCGGGGCATGCCAACTCGTGGGTAAGCAACTGTAGTATTAGGGGTAGTACGCTTAGCTTTATGATTCTAATCAAGCGGCTGAGAACCAAGAGAGCACCAACATGATCACTAGGTTCGTCAGGAGTCACCTTGACAAGGATTTATGGTAGTCTATCGCCACCAAATCGATACTCGCATTGTGTAGCAATCAAACCAACCAAAGGAAAAGACAGTGAGATTAAAAACAAAGGTTTGGGGAGCGTATGGAAGTAAGGGTATGAAGCTCCGGAGAGCGTGAAAGGTGAACAAGGTAAAGCTCTAGGGAGCTGAAGAGGAAAAGGAGGCTAAGGCTAGGTGCTTTTGCGTCGGGTTCAACTAGATCGAGGCTGTAGCTGTTGGTAGCTGTTATTTTGATTGTTAATTGATTGTGTGTAAAAAGTTGTTATCTTTAGACTGGTCCTCGAACCTTTATTTTATAGTTCACATAGTAGATAAGGATGCGGTCTTCTCTGCTAGTCGTTTCATAAGTTGCACAAGGTCTCATCTTTCTTGGCAACTACGTAATTGGGTGATGCAGTTCCAATCATGTACAAAGACTAATTTTAGGCCACAGAGATTTGCCCCAATCAAGTCAAAGACTTATAAAAGTTTTCAACGTTAAGATACTGTAAGTGAACAGGTTAGCTGACTACTGATGCAATTCTGCTAAGTCGTACGATGGCATTTAAATACCTCGCAGAGATCTAAAGGCTTTTTGAAATAATCTCAATGGGTGTGCTCACCCCATATACATATGGCTAAGGAATAGAATCATGTTGAAATACAGAGGCGGAGGCATCAAGGGATACAATGGGTCACGGGCATTTTTCAAGCAATTTCCTTACAAATATGACCTATTAATACCCCACTGATTATATAACTCACATAATTTAATATAGTGTATATATATACCTAATAGGGAGAGCCACTTTACTGATATATACATGATTGATAAGCTTTTGAATATTTTTTATGAGTATCATCAGTAATTTATAGGTTATTTGATGATGAATGAGTGTTGATTGATGATTGAACTGATTACAGTTGTCTTTGTAAATTTAAATTTTTTATTTTTAGTAAAAAAAAAATTTAGTTGTTGTAAAAGGAAAAAGCTTTGGTCAAATAATCATTTCATCATCGATATAAATTATTTTTATTTTCTTCATTTCACACTCTTTTTTTCTCGAGCAATTCATTTTCAGCTTTTAACAAAAAAATTAACACTTTAACTCAGTAAAAATGGCCGAGAAATTTATAGTAGAATGCTTAATTTAAATTTTAAAGACAATTAGTGTACATAAATTTAAATTTTAATATTAATAAATATTTTTTATTTTCATTTGTGCTCCACTAGTTTAAAATTTCTAACCACGCCACTATTGAAATACAAACACCTTCCCATGCAAGCACGCGTGATGTGTAGTTCCTCCAAGCCATATATATGACAATAATTGATACCCTTACTTAATTGAATCATGTAGCAGAGTCAGCCTTGCTCCTTTGCAAGCCTCGCATGTCACCCTTGAACAATATTATAAGACAAATTATGTAGCACACGTCTCTGTTTTGTTGTACTATGCGGACTCTCTTTCAATCAAATATGTCCTTTTGCGTGCAAGTATATAGCTCGCGGCATGCATAATTCACGGAATTTAATTTTCCTCTTATATACGGCGAATTCCTCTTCACGATCCTAAATGGAGTCAATTTCTCCCGCACGGAGTCAACTTCTCGTATGCGCGAAGTCAACTTTTTTATGCACAAAGTCAACCTCGCATGCGAACTATATCCAGCTCGCATGGTTTTATAGGTCATCACCTGTAAACTCTGTATTTCTGACTTGCCGGTGTAATGCAGACTATAAACTAACTAATTTTCACTTAAATAATTAATATCTAGTAAATTATTAATTTTCAGGTGCAAACAACTACACCAAATTTTCAACCTAAATATGTTACATTTGTGGCTTTCTTATGAGCTGAAAGCTAAAAAATATATAGTTTTCGTGAGTGTGACAATGAAAACTAATCTTATGATATTCTCTTTATTCTAGGCAAGCCAGATAAGGAAATTATAATAGGATTGGTTTTCAAAGTCACACTCCCACGAAAACAAAACAATATATGTTGCTAAATTTCAGCTCTCAATAAACTTTCCAAGCAATATGTTGTATTTAGGCTCAAACTTTGGTGTAATAATGGTTGTTTCAAACTCTTCTCTCACAAATTCTTCATTCGGAGTACATGCATCCCACAATCGGGCTCTCATTTGGACGGAGGGAAACCGGTTCTGCTGGTTTATATAAGTCATGAATCATAATCATACTCATTAGTATAATTGTTAACGTGAGTCGTATTAAAAATGTAATGTATGGTAATTAAATCATAGATTCATTACTTCATTTTGTAATTTGTACTTACTAATTGTATTTATGTAATCATTTATATATAATTCCACTCAGAGATGAATAATTTTAGACAATTCATTTCCTCAATCTCATTATATTTAACTGAATTTCAAGAAGCTCGCTCCTAAATGAAAATCAAATCTAGTAATAAACTCCAAAAAATGGTAGAATCAATTCATTTTTTTTAATTATTGATAACTCACACACCTTATATATATGCCAGTATGGTTTGAAACCGTAACCACAAAGTTTAGTTAAACATATTAACCAACCAAGCCACGGCTCACCGACAAAAAAAGAATAACAAGGAAACTTGATCATGTGTTATTGTGTTTGATAGAAGGGTTAATGCCCAGTTGCCCAAAATTTCAGACTTTTATTCTCTTAAACAAAAAGAGATTCCTAAATTCTCATTAGCCAACTAAACGAAGAAAAAGTCAAAATACCCTTCAACCCTAAAACTCAACGCCACACACCACGATCGACTCCTCTCTCTCTCCCTCACAAACAAACTCTCAGAACAGATCTACTCTCTCCACCACCACAAACCTCTCCTATGCCGCTGCATTTTTGAGCCCTACTCCCCTCCGACGCCGCCTCATACCAACCTATTTCTCTCCGCCGACAACTCTCCCGATCTCAACACAGCTAACAAGACTATGTCATCTCCTTCCCCGACCCACTTCAACTCCTCCCTCTCGCTCATATTCACTTCGTTGATAGGAGCATTTTATGCTACGTTCTTAATATGTTTTTACCCTCATTTATGCTTTGTTTATCCATTATTAGGTTAGTATTGTTAGTTATTTATCATCAGGATTTTTCTGTAGAGCAATGGCTAAAATGTGCATGCGAAAAGTACATAAAATGTGCACTAATTTGTTAAAAGCTGACTTATGAAGTTATCATATTATTTCTTATGATTCTGTGAATTTGTACATTGTCATTACTTGATTAATTTTCTTTAATGTTTAGGTGACATGTATATGGACTTAACGAAATAAGAATCATGAGGATCGGACGTATGGAAGGCAACAAAAGAAGCATGGAAAGACAAGAGGCCGAGAGCATGAATTCGGAACAAAACAGAGGATTTCCAGAAACCATAACTCAACTTCAAAAATATCCCTAGGACGATTCAGGAGGAAACAGGAGATGTGCTATATATGGATAGAAAGCTGTGGATATCTAGTTTCTAAATCTTTTAGAAACGCATCAATCCAAGTTCTGAGGAAGGAGTTATGATGGAATCAATGGCCCGAGGTCAGTCTGCTGGAAACAGGACAGATTTTACTGAAGTTGTCTACCGAGTTCGTGAGTGTGTTTCTTCACCAAAATCCTTCTCAAACATGAAAAATGATTGATAAAGAGCTTAATGATGATATGGGAAGTTGTTTAGAAGAAGAATAATTGAAGAAATCACCAAGGAGAAACCGAAAACAGCAACTAGGCAAGTTCTCCCGGTCAAAATAGGATAACTTGTTCTACCGAGCCTATAGATGGGATTCGGCTGTCCTATGAATCCCAAAATGTGTAAGGAAGTCCTTCATTGATCTCTTTACATGTAGGGGAGTCCAAGAATTCAGAAAAGAAGTCCATAAATCATTATCCAAGTCAGCAAATTCAAGAAGTCAAAGTTGTGTGCAACAAGAAAAAGCAAGAAACCCAATCCGTTATGGACAAGGAGGGGCTGCCGAATTTACTAGGGTTTCTCCCTATAAATGCACATGTAATAGTTGAGTTTTAGGAGTCAATCTTTATTGATGTCCTAGTATAGCCAAGCTCTACCTAAAAACCTTCCCAAACGCAGAGAAAGATCAAGTTGTCGCCGATCATGCCGCCGCCATCACCGCCGATCACCTCTACACCTTAGCCGAACCCTTTAGGTAGGTTTTAGGTATGGAAAACCTCAATTTGCTTGTATTTTTACTCTGTGAACAGTACTTTATTTATATATATTTTTTCTGAATTTTTACGGTTTTATACGATTTACATATTTATGTTTCTTCTTTGTGATTATTTCATGAACTTGTTGATTGTGTAACGAATAGTATGCATGTTAGGACTGTGCATAGTTTGAGTTATTTATATTTATGTGTGTAATAGATGTCTAATTGATTTATTGCTTACCTGATCATGTAATCGATCTTGAGGGTAGTCTAGGTACCAGATGTTCCTAAGGGAGGAGTTTAACATGCCGTAGTGTTCTAAGGTTAAGGTTATGCGATTATAGGTCTTGATTGTTAGGCGCTGTCAAGGGTTGTTAGGGTAAGAAATTTACATGCTATTAGGATGAGTGACGCCATACCTAGGATCATGTCTCCAATGACTCTTGTTCGGTCAGTATATTTGGTCTTAGTGTCATGTGATTGTAAGTCTTAAGTTTACATGAGGAGTCTAATAGTTGGAATTAATTAGAGTCTATGATAACATAAATATTGCATCTTAATCTTACTTAGGTTTTTCATGTTTGTCTATTCGGTGCTTGTTATGATTATATGCTTAATTATTGATTGACCAACCTTGTGAATATTAGATTTAGAACTTAGAATGTTAGAAAACACTAAAACCCCCATGATAATTTGGTACATATGTATATATATTTTGTAAATGATTTTAGTTAATATTTTATGATTATTGTATTTTTTCCGAATATGTATATATGTTTATACTTATGTGTTGTATACTTTTATATTATGTGACAGATTTATACTTGTATATTTGTATTTGTGAATATCACTAATGTTTTTTAAATGCAGATATAATCCTTCCCTAGTGTCCTTGGCTAGAACGATCCCTACTTACAATTACTACAATGATAGGGTTTTAAATTACAGGTTGTTTTAACAGCTTCGTCATTCGTCTCGCTCAAATCTTCACCTCCTCATCATGTACTCTGTCGTGCTACGTCAGATAATCATCAAATTCTGTTATAGTGAATCAAGATATGTTCTTCTTCATCTACTTCAATTTTTGAATCAAGATCTGTATAATAAGTTTGTTTTATGATTGTTCTCTACTTGTTTATGTTAGAAATTTCTAAATTAGAACAATAGCAACTCTATTTGTCAAAAAATCTGTAAAATGTCGTTTCAATTTTTAGGGTTCAATTGGTGGCAGTAGAAGCCTCAATTGTGGGCAGTAAGAGCCTCAATCGGAGGACTTCAATTAGGAGCAGTAGGAGCCTATATTGGGGTAGTATGTGCCTTATTTAGGGGCAGTATGTGCCTCAATTGGGGCCAATAGGAGCCTCAATTGAGGGCAATAAGACATTGTATTAAGGGTAATAACACCATCTATTGAGATCAGAGAAATCGTATTTCATTTTACTGATTTCGTTTGGGCCGACACTAATTTCATTTTCATCTTTCTTAGCATGGTACGAAAGAGAACAAGACATTCTGGATCTCATTGAAGAAAAATACATGGAAAATAATGTGAGTTTGTGGTTTTGTTAAACATTATGTAAAAAGAAAAACTAAACGGAAAATAATTTGAAAAATGCAGGTAATCAACGCGTACACAGATATAATGAAGATCGAACTAGAAAAAGTAAAGATGCATTATGCGGCTAAATCTTGAAGCTTCAGTAAGTCTCTTATTTTTTAACTTTGTCTGGGGCAGTTGGTGCTCCTACTAGGGACAGTAGAAAATCCACAGAAGTATCTTGTTTTTAACTATGTGTCTGGGGATAGTAGGAGCACCTATTTGGGGCAGTAGAAGATCCACATAAGTCTTGTTTTTAACTCTTTGTCTGGGGGCAGTAGGAGCACCTACTGGGGACAGTAAAAGCACCCACTGAGGTTAATATATAACATTAAACACTTCAGTTTCAGAAAAAAAAAAAAAAAAAAAAAAGGTTCACTGATTTAATCTCATTTTCATTTACAGCTTTATCCGATTAAGCATGAAACAAGAATAGAAAATGAGGATTTCAAGAACCAAATACATTTGTTCTCGATCGAACCTTTGTGGTATGTCTTTGACTACAACAAGGTTTTGATTCCCATCCACCATGACAAATACTTCCACTACTCTCTGCTTCTTGTGGACCATGAGAAGATGTTTCTACAGTACTTGAACTCGATGCAGCATTGTCCGGAAGAAATAAATGAGCATGAAAAATTCCACAAGAATGTTGTGCATGTGGTAAAGCATATCTACCACTTTCTGTGCGAAGTAGATATCTCACAGAAGCATTTTCCTGATGACATCCAAGAACAAGACATTGAGAACTTCAGATATAAGACTGTGGTTGAGACACCTGAAGGCGATTTGGATCAAAGAAACCTTCAAATGAATGATAGAGAGAAGAAAGTCAAAAAGTGGACGCTCTGAAAAAATACAAACTGGTGGAAGATTTCAGATGTTCTCAACAGAACGCAATGTCGTAAGTACATTCTTCACTCTTTTATTAAAAAAAACATGCAAGTAGGGGTACGTTGAGATGAGAGTTACATAAATTGAACTATTTTGCAAGGGTGACTGTGGACCATATATGCAATATTTCATGGAGAGCTTAGCTCGTCAGAAAGAACCAAACAAAGCAGATGGTGACGGAATGCGGCAAAAAGTTCTTGAAAATTTCATGATAGCCAAGAAACATATGTTAGGAACTCGCTGATAGAATTGAAGATTTGGTTTGAACATAAGTACTAGGTTGTTTGTAGTGTAAGGTTTCGTAGATTGTATTTCACATTTGGTTTGAACAGATTTCATATTTGGTTATTTGTAGTATATGGTATGAACATATTTGTTATTTTGGAATTTGGAATGAAGAACAGATTTGCTATCTTTTCAATTTTGTCCTATTTTTCTATTATTCTATCTTAGTGTGATCCATATTGGGGGCAGTAGGAGAACCTATTGGAGGCAGTAGGAGCAACTGCTGGAGGCAGTAGAGGAGCATGCAGAAACATGTTCTACTAGGGATAATAGGAGCACCTAGGGGTAGCAGAACCTGCCAGGGTAAGAAGTAGGTTCTACTGGAGGCAATATAAGGTCCTATCGGGGGCAGTAGGATTCCTGGTATCTGACAACTAGCTCATGTTGGGGTAGTAGGAGCACCTACTAGGATTAGTAGAACCTGCTTAGACACAGAGTAAGTCCTACCGGGGGTAGTAGGACACCTAATAAACATTCAAACTTTGTTTCCACAACACAGACAGAGAAAAGACTAGCAAAATACTAAGTCGTCCACTCAATTACCAATAAAAATAGTTGAGACAATTTGGTACAACATAAAGTCACGAATAAAAATGTAAAAATTGTATATAAAATTCCATAAATTCAAAGTGGTTCGGTGCAGGTCGTCTTGTTATGATTACCCAATTTTTGACATTACCACAACGATTAAACTTCTTTTCACTTTCACCACTTGACTTGAATCTCTTTTTCTTTGGCTTTCCCGGAGGCCTCTTCACATGTAGAGGATGAATAAAATCATCATTAGCAAATTCAGTAAAATCCATATCGGCATTAAACAATGAGAAAAGTGGAACATCATAGCACTTTTTGCAATGGTCAACAACGAAATGTGGATCTATGAATGCATAAACATATGCTGAGGAAGATTAGATTGCAGCAAGAGCATGAGCACAAGGGAAGAATTCAATCTCTCACTTTCTACACGAGCAAGAAAAGCGACCAGGATCAACATTTGAATACTTTCCTCGAACTTCATAGATATTTATGGTATAGTAAACCGCAATAAACTGAGTAGCGACATCCATACATTCCTTTATAAGTCAGCATACTACCCCCAGTATGTGTCTACTCCCCCTATATGTGTCTACTTCCCCTAATATTAGGGCTGGCTCTGGTCCACTTCGGTTCGGTTTATACCCCAAACCGCGAACCAAACCAATGTTATACTTCGGTTCGGTTCGGTTCGGTTTTTTACTATTCAAGAGGCCAAACCGCAAACCAAACCACACCTACGGTTCGGTGCGGTTCGGTTTTTTTTTCGGTTTTTTTTCAAATTCATAATTTTTCATCTTATTATCATTATAGTGAAAAATGGTTATAGTTCACAAAGTTGCACATTTATTTACAACCTAATAAACAAATTATACAACATTAGTATGCATATTGTGATTCCGATGACTAAAAGTAAAAAATTAAAATTCGACCGTCAGATATGATCATTATGACGAAAGATGTTTTTGGAAAAAAATTCAACTGGATCCGACAAAGTTAAGGGCTCGATCGAAACGGTCAACCTTGATCCATCGTCACTTATCACACGGAAACACTCATATCTACCTCTATATTACGTATTTTTGTCAAACCTTATATACGAAAAACACTCACTAGATGAGACGCAACCGCCCATATAAAAATTTTGGGACATTTACCTTCCAACGATAGGGCTCCCCCTAGGGAATAATAAAGGTAAATAGGGTTGACCGCTACAATCGGCACAGAGACGTTACCCGAATTACGTGATTTTTCATCATTCCGAACACATCTTATTTCACGAGTTTTTTGATAATTTTGCTTCTATGTAGAGTTGTTTCATAAAGTTGTGCATTTGCTTAAAACCTAATAAACAAATTATACAACATTAGTATGCATATTGTGATTCCGATGACTAAAAGTAAAAAATTAAAATTCGACCGTCAGATATGATCATTATGAAGAAATATGTATGTGGAAAAAAATTCAACTGGATCCGACAAAGTTAAGGGCTCGATCGAAACGGTCAACCCTGATCCATCGTCACTTATCACACGGAAACACTCATATCTACCACTATATTACGTATTTTTGTCAAACCTTTTATACGAAAAACACTCACGTAGATGAGACGCAACAGCCCATATAAAAATTTTGGGACATTTACCTTCCGACGATAGGGCTCCCCCTAGGGAATAATAAAGGTAAATAGGGTTGACCGCTACAATCGGCACCGAGACGTTACCCGAATTACGTGATTTTTTAACCAGAGCTGTATTTCATCATTCCGAACACATCTTATTGCACGAGTTTTTTTGATAATTTTGCTTCTATGTAGAGTTGGTTCATAAAGTTGTGCATTTGCTTAAAACCTAATAAACAAGGTATACAACATTAGTAGGCATATTGTGATTCCGATGACTAAAAGTCAAAAATTAAAATTCGACCGTTAGATATGATCATTATGACGAAAGATGTATGTGGAAAAAAATTTAACTGGATCCGACAAAGTTAAGGCTCGATCGAAACGGTCAACCCTGATCCATCGTCACTTATCACACGGAAACACCCATATCTACCTCTATATTACGTATTTTTGTCAAACCTTGTACACGAAAAACACTCACGTAGATGAGACGCAACCGTCCATATAAAAATTTTGGGACATTTACCTTCCAACGATAGGGCTCCCCCTAGAGAATAATATAGGTAAATAGAGTTAACCGCTACAATCGGCACAGAGACGTTACCCGAATTATGTGATTTTTTAACCAGAGCTGTATTTCATCATTCCGAATACATCTTATTTCAGGAGTTTTTTGATAATTTTGCTTCTATGTAGAGTTGGTTCATAAAGTTGTGCATTTGCTTAAAACCTAATAAACAAGTTATACAACATTAGTATGCATATTGTGATTCTGATGACTAAAAGTAAAAAATTAAAATTCGACCGTCAGATATGATCATTATGAAGAAATATGTATGTGAAAAAAAATTCAACTGGATCCGACAAAGTTAAGGGCTCGATCGAAACGGTCAACCCTGATCCATCGTCAATTTTCACACGGAAACACTCATATCTACCTCTATATTACGTATTTTTGTCAAACCTTATATATGAAAAATACTCACGTAGATGAGAAGCAACCGCCCATATAAAAATTTTGGGACATTTACCTTCCGACGATAGGGCTCCCCCTAGGGAATAATAAAGGTAAATAGGGTTGACCGCTACAATCGGCACCGAGACTTTACCCGAATTACGTGATTTTTTAACCAGAGCTGTATTTCATCATTCTGAACACATCTTATTTCACGAGTTTTTTGATAATTTTGCTTCTATTTAGAGTTGGTTCATAAAGTTGTGCATTTGCTTAAAACCTAATAAACAAGTTATACAACATTAGTATGCATATTGTGATTCCGATGACTAAAAGTCAAAAATTAAAATTCGACCGTCAGATATGATCATTATGACGAAAGATGTATGTGGAAAAAAATTCAACTGGATCCGACAAAGTTAAGGGCTCGATCGAAACGGTCAACCCTGATCCATCGTCACTTATCACACGGAAACACTCATATCTACCTCTATATTACGTATTTTTGTCAAACCTTCTACATGAAAAACACTCACGTAGATGAGACGCAACCGCCCATATAAAAATTTTGGGACATTTACCTTCCAACGATAGGGCTCCCCCTAGGGAATAATAAAGGTAAATAGGGTTGACCGCTACAATCGGCACCGAGACTTTACCCGAATTACGTGATTTTTTTAACCAGAGCTGTATTTCATCATTCCGAACACATCTTATTTCACGAGTTTTTTGATAATTTTGCTTCTATGTAGAGTTGGTTCATAAAGTTATGCATTTGCTTAAAACCTAATAAACAAGTTATACAACATTAGTATGCATATTGTGATTCCGATGACTAAAAGTCAAAAATTAAAATTCGACCGTCAGATGTGATCATTATGACGAAAGATGTATGTGGAAAAAATTTCAACTAGATCCGACAAACTTAAGGACTCGATCGAAACGGTCAACCCTGATCCATCGTCAGTTATCACACGAAAACACTCATATCTACCTCTATATTATGTATTTTTGTCAAACCTTCTACACGAAAAACACTCACGTAGATGAGACGCAACCGCCCATATAAAATTTTTGGGACATTTACTTTCCGACGATAGGGCTCCTCAAATGAAATAGTAATTGTAAATAGGGTTGACCGCTACTATCGGCACCGAGACATTGCCCGAATTACATGATTTTTAAACCATAGCTGTATTTCACCATTTCTAACACATCTTATATTACGAGATTTTTGATAATTTTTCTTCCATAATTAAAGTCTTTTTCCTTCCTACTACATAATTAAAGTCATTTTAATTCATAAGTTTATTTATTTATTTATTTATTTTATTTTTCCGGTTTTTCGGTCCGGTCCGGTTTATACGGACCCCAAACCACAAACCGGACCATACATACCCGGTTCGGTCCGGTTTTTGTTTTTCGGTTGGTTTGTCTTCGGTTCGGTTTTTTTCGGTTTTCGGTTCGGTTTCGGTTCGGTTTTTTTCGGTTTTCGGTTTCGTATGGCCACCCCTACCTAATATGACCTGTTACAGAGAACAAGAAAGATTTGAATTCACACATACCACCTCAATATGCGCATATTGCCCCAGTAGGACCTGTTACAGAGAACCAAAAAAATTTGAATTCACATATACTACCCCTAATATTCGCATTTTATCCCTAATAGGGCATGCTACAGATAACTAGAGAAAATGAATTCACACATCCTACCGCTCTCCTAATATGCACCTACTGCCCCTAAGCCATCTATCTCCTAGATTCACTGCTAATCACCCTCAATATGAACTACGAGCATTGGCTTCACAAAATATATACAAAACAATCACAGTCCACGACAAAACGTTGAGCCTCACCCACCACCAAGCCACCAGCCACCATCCACACCCAAAAACCATACTTCAACCTCTTTGATTCAAGTCGAACACACCGTCCAGCTTGACAATAGCTCTAGAGTCTCCACCATGAGCCTCATCGACATCATCAATTTGTAAAAAAAAGATCTGATTTCAGTTATGGATGTTTGTGATAGAAAAGGTGAGGGAAAGAGAGATAGAGAAATCAAAGAGGAGTAGACGAGTTGGACCACCACCTTGCGATGGAGGTCGACGAAGGGCGATGGCGGAGCCACCATGGACAAAGTGAGATGGGAGAGCAAAAGCAGATCTGGGAGAGAAGAGAGAGAGGTCGAATGAGAAATCGAGAGAAACAAGGGTAGTTTTGTCAGAAAAAATAAAGAAAAATTTTAAATCTGGTTATTGGTTGGGAACAAAATCCTAAGTGTATTAGGCTAATGAGAAATTTGAAATCTTATTTTGTTGATGATAAAAAATTTAGGGTGGAAGAGAATTTTCTTTTAATGGGGCCTAAATCATTCATCACCTTTCCTTCACGCGCACGCTTCTCCTAATCAATCACGATCTTCGAATTAAAACCTCAAAATTTTCGACCCATCACACATTTAACATGCTCCCCTCTCATTCTCATCCCTCCCCGAAATTACGCAAACACCCCCACCTCCCCTACTCCGCTCCGCATCCCACTCGCTTACTCCACCTACGTGTCATCAGATCCATACCCCTCCCTCTCCCTTCCCCTTCAATCCCGGCCGTCCACTTTTCCTTTCAAATTCAGATCTCCTCCCCTAACAGCTACTCCCAACTCCATTTCCTCTCAGATCCACATTCTCTCGAACCTTCTTCTTCTCCTTCTCCAATGGCGAAGCTCCACCTCTTCTTCCTGCTCGCCTTCCTCCTCCTCCAATTCACTTCCTCTTCACCATCTCCATCTCCATCCCCTCAGCCGGATTCCGATTCACCATCCCCGTCCGAATCTCCTCAGACTTCACTACCTCCCTCTCCCTCAGCCGCTCCGGCGAGTTCTCCTAACGCGGCGCCCCCTCCGGCGCCGCCGTCGTCCGAGTCTCCGTCTCCTCAGCCGGATTCCGCTTCCGATGCTCCCGTTCCGGAGCCAGCCAGCGACGTCAACCACAGCGATATGAGCACCGACAAAGGAGCTAAAACGGCGTCGTCCGACGGAGGGATGAGCGCGGGGAAGAAGGCCGGGATCGGACTCGGAGTGATCGTCGGGGTTGGATTGGTCGGACTCGGAGGGTTTGTGTACAAGAGGCGCCAGGATAACATTCGCCGATCTCAGTACAGTTACGCCGCCAGGAGAGAGTTGCTCTGAATTTTCTTTTTACTGTGGCGGTTATAGTAAGTTTCTTTTGAGTTACTGCTGCGTTTATGATTGGTTTCAATTGGATTCTTGACTCTTTGGCGCGTCGGAAGTGGTGGTAATTAGATTCTTTTTGGTCTTACTATACTGAAACTAGTCAATATTAGTCATTGATTATGATGTATTTCGTTTCGATTTATTAGAATAATGAATTATTGGACCTCTTTCACCATTCTATTCTTGATATTGCAATGCGCTTTGCTATCATTCTGGTAGAATTGTATTCTGTTGTGCCTGGGTTTAACTTAATTTTGAGATGATCACCGGAAGGAATTGATGAAATAATATGCGCCGTTGCGTAGGTGATTGCAAGTATCTTGTGACATTATATATTTTTCATATACTGAAACTTTCAGGCCCTTCGATTTATGTTGACTACCGCAGAATAGCAACAGCACACCAACTTTGCTCTAGTGCTCTATTGATAATTAGTGTTTGAATTTTGTTAAATAACGCATTAATACATAAACCAATAAGTTAAGTTTAATTTTCGTACATGTCATTATAACACCGTTAAAAGTTAATGTTTTTTTTCTTTTAAAGAGGATTAAAGAATTTCACTCATAGTCATAGTTTCGTCGGCTAAGAGAATTTTTTTAGTAGTGTAGCCTTAAGCTCACAATGCTTTGTCATATCTGATATTTATACGTAGACAAAACTCAAGAAAACGATGATAAATTTTAAACTAATTATAACAACACGAATCACATATTAGGATAATTTATTGCTTGTATTCTTGAAGAAAAGGGGATCATAGCTAGCATTAGAATGGATCGATCTAATCACTTTTGAGAGCAGTGGAGCTAGTATTGAGTCTCAGTGAGCAGCAGTATATATGTGGACTTTGAAGAAGAAATCTCTTCAATCTACAGACGAAGATTAAACATAAAACACAAGTGCACAACCTCAATTGATTGAGATTGTTTATATTTTTTGAACAGTCTCCTCTTAATTATGCTTTTAGAGCAAATACATCGATGGGTTAATTGGGTGACTAATTGATGGCCTCCACATCAATCAAACAAAAACATCAATGCAACGGGCGAAAATTGCCTGGGCAATTGGTAGGAACCACCACAAAAAATTGGCTGGGCAGTTGGGTGGGCAATTTTGGCCCGCTGTTTCGCCTGCCTGATTTCGATGGGGCTCGCCATTTCAAAGGGCCAATGACTCTTTTCTTCTCTGCTATCAAACGGTTCAAATATAACGGCTACTTAATTATAGCCGTTGGATCTAAATCCTACGGCTATGATTAAATAGCAACGGTAAATATTGTTTTTTTTTCAGTTTTCACCTGCATTTATTTTGTAAATAAAAAAATGAAAAAAAATACTTCATCAATCCTATAAATACTCATCCTGTTCTTATAACTTAACACACCAAAGTTTTTGATAGTTTTACCTTCTCATCTTCCTCCTCAATTTATCCTCCAATTTCTTCATATAGTATACCTTAGTCACTTCACATATATTCTCATAGCATTTACCTCCTCTCATCTTCTTCTTCTTCTATCAATATCCTCATTTCTTCCCATCTCATCCAACAATGAGAGAGTCAAATACCAATTGGCAAGATGATGAGAGAAATTTAATTGTGTGATTCATGGGCGCGTGTAATCGTATGTCCAATCACTGGAAAATGTATAACTTCTTCAAGGTTATGGGAAAAGGTTCTTGCCGATTATGTTGAAAATTGGCAAGGCCCGCCGACAAGCCGAAGTGCTCAAGCTTGTCAATCTCAATTTCGAGGGTTGAAAAAAGAGCTCAAAGATTGGCATAATGCACAAGTTAAAGCAAGAAGCAATATTGCAAGCGGCACCAACTTGATGGATGAGGTAATTTTTTGTGCCAATATTAATTATTATAACATTATTTTTATTTATGAATTTAAGTCAAATATATCTCTATCTAATATTTGAATTATATTGTAGATTTTAATTACTTTTATTCTACTTGTTTAGATGAATTAAGCTCAAACTTGCTACATGAAAAAACATCCCAAGAAATTTGATAAATGGGCTTGTTGGGAGAAAGTTAAGCACCACCATTACTTTGTCGATACAATAAGTAGTCCTCAACCACCGCCAATGGCCACCGAAATGAGTCTCCAATTGATTTGGATGATGATGTGGTTTTGGAGACACCAATAAACTCTTTGTCGAGGCCAATGGGGCAAAAGAAAGCCAAAGAAACAATGAGGAAAGGAAAAAAAGATAAAGATGTTGAAAGTATGGCTCTTTCTATTCAATCCATGACCGAGTCAACGCAAGCTTCTGTTGAGCTAGTGAGGCAAAAAAAACATGGAAATTGCTGCTCATTCTAAGAGAGTTATGAAATTTGAAGAGGCAAAAGTGGATGCAAGAATTATAGGCAAGAATACTAGTAATATGTCCCCGGATGAAAAACGTTGGTAGAAAGCAAAGAAGAGAAATGTTATGGCAAAAACTATGTTTGATGATGGTAGCAGTGATTGCTACACACCTCTTCGATTAATTATATTTTCCAATAATAAAATGTCGTTTAAAATTTCCTGTAATTTTAATGTGTGAAATAAAAGTCTATGCATTAAACAAAGTAACTAAGTATATCAACAACATTAATAATGACAACAAGTATGTCAAACCAAATCAAATATTCTTAAACAAGCTAATTAAATATTAAGAAATATTATAAATAAAACCAAGCTAATTAATAAAACACACAAACAGACAGAGAGTACATTAATTAAAATCACAAGCCACAATTTATTTAGATATAATTTCTCGATTGTGGTGGTTCATACTCAGCGGCCATCCATGTTCCAATTATGCATCACCAAATCATCTTGTAGACATTTGCGGAGGTAGGCAGACTCTACTTGCAGTTCACGATCCAAGAATGCAGGAAGATTTCGTCCATCTCGTCCCACTGGTTCGAACTGAATAGGTTCTCCAGTATCTGGATTCACAGGCCGATCGTAGACAGTTGTCATGGATGGGTTCATTAAATTATGTTCTTCAGGCTTTACAAATTCTTCCTCTACAAATTCATCCTCCACAATCATGTTATGAAGAATGATGCAACTTATCATGATGGCTCTAAGATCTTCAAGTTTAAACAACCTAGCACCGTGACGCAATATTTCTCATCGAGATTGGAGGATACCAAAGCACCGCTCTACATCTTTGCGGTAAGCCTCTTGTTTTTTGCAAAAGTGCTTCTCCTTTTCAGTTCTAGGGTTTGATATTGTTTTCACAAAAGTAGACCACCTAGGATAAATACCATCAGCAAGGTAGTAACCGTTGAGGTACATTTTGTTATTGACCTCAAACTGAACTTCAGGAGAAGTTCCACCTACGAAGCGCTCGATGCTCTCGATCATGCCTGGGAACCCCCGACGATGTGCTCTATTGAGTAGCCTATATAAATCATCAGAATTGGGAGGATGAATGAACCACTTACGATAGAAAATCTCGATCTGTCTGCAACATTTCAGTGCTGTAGAAGCTCTCATCTTAGTGATTTCATCACATTGATCAGTAGCTGCACCGTACGTGGGCATTCTAAGGCACATGTCATCTTTATTTTAGGAAGTAATCCTATTTTTCCAGTGGCATCTGCTTTTTGCCTCCAAAAACTGTCGTGGTTGCAAAGATCCTCCATTAATTTTTGGAAGATATGTTTTTGCATTCTGTACCGCCTTCGAAAACTTGCTTCGTCATGCACCGGCCTTTCAACAAAGTAATCTTGTAGGAGAAAATGACCTCGAGCTTCTTTATATCTCTCCACATTTGGAGCACGGCCAGGTCGTGAACCATGCCCTCTTGGTGTCACCAATTGGTGATATTGTGCCACCATAGCAACCGCTTGAGCGTTTGTTGCTTGACTCCGCTCGAGCTCTTTGGTATTTTCACGCTCCCTTTAGATCAATTCAAGTTTGAATTGATCTAAACTCATCATTGTCTGCCGAGTGGCAGCTAACTAAGGAAATTCAGCAACCTAGCTCACGTGGGATGTTCTATACTTGGTCACTAAGTCAAGGAATGGACCACTAAGATCGCGCCATGTCATCAAATCGTACAAACTACGACGGAACTTCGGAAAATCGTTAAAAATAGCTTGGAAATCTGAAAATTTAACCGAAAAATACCACGAACTTGTGGCGACGTCTAGTTTCTATTTCTAAGAAGAAAATAAATTTTGAAAAATTTAAAAATTCAGGATGTTACACAGATTCAACCAACTTACGGACATTCTTGATATTTTATTGTGTTGGTTGATGTGCATACATGTTGGTCGCGTGCCGCACTATCGTCTATTGGTTATATATGCTGCTTATAATATAACTCCTAGCTCTGATTATATATTGGGATCACTACACATATCATCTTAATCAGTCAATTCGAATTAATAATACTAAAGAGTTTACATCAACAATTTTCAATGGTTATTGTACATGTTTATGGATTGATATTTGATATCATATTCCTATGTACATACCCTAAAGGTCTCGCGAGAAATCAATATTAAATGACAACGAATATAGTTTGAATTTTGGTAATGCGCACCAATACTTCTGCTTGGGTTTATGCAATATCCCATGCAGCTATACTAATTCATCTATGAACCATCACTATTTAATATTTTTATGCATTGAAGCTAGTGACTTACGCATTTATGTGTCAACATTGTGCGGCCACAGCGTACTATGATGAGTTCTTAGACATGAATAAAGTATTAATGTTAGATATAGATCTCCAACCATAGTCTGCACAATATTAAAGTGTGTGATATATTTGATGTTCATAACGTAACAAAGTTGATGTCTGATACGTTATTTGATATTTTTAAAGTGACGAGATCATATATACATGCTGCAAACATGTCTATAAGGAATGATGTCCTATTAAAAGGGCATGGCGTCACCTAATGAATTTGGTGTTGACGCCGCCACCATAGATGGTGACATAGTGACTCCATAACATGGCTAATGGTGTCATAAGTTGTGGCTCCCCAAAGAAAAGAGGGAGGCCCTATAGGTTCGATGAATACTTTTCCAAGTGAAAGAGCAAGTTTGGCACATCATGATCCATTGATCATTGACACTTAATTCCGTCTCATGAAAATATTATGAATTATGGTTATCACTGGGGAACGTCTCAATGTTAAAACCAATTCTTGAAATATAAAGATCTCTACAAACTATATATTACACTAGTGTACATGAGGACATGAGTTATTGAGATACCGAACCTTACTTCGTTGCAAATTGGAATGTAGTATATATTGGCCTAAAAGGAAAGAAGTGGTCCAGGCTAAATTGAAAAGAAAAGTATTTGGATTGGTGATGCCGACATCACCAAGTGTAAAGCCTATCAATTTTATAAGTCTTTGTTATAAAACATGATTATAGACTTGCCTTATGCCGCAAGGCTTGTCATATTGTCCTGGGATCGACTACGAGGAGATAATTCTCTCGTAATGGATGTCATTGTACTCCACTACCTTGTCAGTTTGGTAGTTTTTTGAAAAAAATTTGACATGCAACTTATGAATATGGTCACAAGATATCTCTATAGGGATCTAAGATTGACATGCAGCTTATGAATGTGGTCAATCTTAAATCTTCATATATATATATATATATATGAAGATTTAAGATTGACTTCATTTACGCTATTCAAGTGGTTCTAGATCACGGAACACGTTTACAATAAGGTTGAAATGTTCACTAAGTGACAACTTGATTGGGAAGGGATATAATGAATTATGCTCATGTGTGTTTATTAAAAGGACAAGTTCCAGATTTGTAGTATTGCGGTTTATGTCAATGACATGTATATTAATTGACTCTTGATGAACGAAGAGATACCGCTAAGGATTTCAAATCCAATTTCGAGATAAAAGATCTTGGGAAAACATGATTTTGTATCGAACCAAGATTCATGTCAGGACCCACCCCGAGTTAAATCCCTTTAACTCGAAGTAAATCCTGCGGGGACCACCTCAAGGGAACTTCTTACCGAAACCCCCTTGAAATGGCCAACCCTTCCTACATTCCAACTCAGCACTTCCATGAGTATCTAACAACAATCCCTAACTCATGAAGGCGTCCTGCTCCCTAACCTACTCAATTAGCTATACTGGGTTAGTCAGAGCAGTCTACTAAGATGATTACCCTAAAGAATTGCGGCAGCAGCAGATTGATCGACTATGCCTCGACTCTTGTACGCGCGCGACCTCCTCTCACGAACCCTGCACCACTGGGCATTTGAAAACGAAGGGCCCAGGGGAGAAACATTGAAAAACTGTTAGAGTGAGTGGACGTAAATCAGATGTAAAACTCTATTTTCCGCTAATGTTCTCCCTCTAGTTTTTCTAAGGAAATCCGCATGCAAGTAAAACATAAATAATGCCTTGGCTCATATATAAACAATTATGTGGGGTGTTAACCTCATCCACGTGAAAACCCGACCTGCTCTATCCGGGAAGGTCAAATGACCAGCTCCACCGGAGAGGGTCCCCGACCTGCTCTATCTGGGAAAGTCTAGTGACCAGCTCCACCAGAGAGGGTCCCCGACCTGCTCTATTCGGGAAGGTCTAATGACCAGCTCAACCGAAGAGGGTCCCCGACCTGCTCTATCCGGGAAGGTCTACTGACCAGCTCCACCGGAGAGGGTCCATGCTAGCATACAATCCTTATATCCTTTTCCCTTTTCAAATCCCTTTAAAACCTGTAAAACCTCGTGGGAATAATAAATCGAAAACCTCTTTAAATCCGTGAGCCAAATTTCTCCTTTTAAAATCATCCCCCTCCATAATCCCAAAACGGTGATAATCAATAAAACCATACCCCGGGAAAATCCTTTAAAATCACGGGAAGGGTTTGAACCTCTTTCCCGACTTGTTTGCCTTTAAAATCCTTAAATCTCATTTTCCCAAATCACCGTAAAACATATAAATGGAGGAAATCATATATGCAGGAGAAACCAATTAAAGTATAAAGCATGCAATTTAATTTAAAACAAAGGTCCACTCACAGTACTCTTTGCGACCTTCTTCCTGCTCGGAAAGCTCCTCGAGCGAAACCCTCGAACTAACACGTAGTCGAGCCCGTCTCACGTGCAACCAGGGACTGTACAACAAATCATTATATTAGTCATTTCACAGTCGACTTGGTCTTTTCCTAGTTTGACCAGGAAATCCTATTTGACCACATGTTGACCAAGTTCCTTTCTTAAAGCACTTTAACCTTTTTGACTTTCTTTCCCGGTTATCGACTCTTAACTCAATTTACCGGAAGTCCGACTCAGCTTCCGAACTTTCCTTTATCACTTAACTTGACGTTAGGGTGTCACGTATTAATTCGTTGAATTACTATGGACACCCATTCAACCATTTCACCAATACCTTAGGAGTCCTTAAAATAATCCTTAAACTTTAACCGGCAATAATCGATGGTCGGAATAATATTTAATTATCCGCCAATAATACTAAACTAGAACAATTCCAAAACCTAACCAAAACACCTCCAAAAATTACCAAATTTTAACCATAGACTCCTCACAATATGTACTAATTAATGGGCATGAAAAACTGCCCAAAAAGTGGCGGCACCGCCGGCAGAAATTCCGGCCAGAATTCCGGCGACCTCGGATCGCCACCAAATTTTACCAGTAGCTTCGTCTCGTCAATTGGGACAACTTTCTAGTTCAACTCGAAGGCCAATTCGGCCTCTAACTAGGTCAAAAACTCGATGAACAGTAGACCCCGAAAAATTACACTACCAAACTTCAAATCCTCAATTCTCCCTACACACTTCAAATCAAGCTACCAAATTCTAGGGGATTGTAGTACACCTAAAACCCATCCTAAACATATAAAGAACTCAACAATTGGTGATCTAGGGAGGGAGAAATTCAATCCCGAAAATCTACTGTACACACCAAGAACAAATCGGAATTTCTCCCGATTTACGGCGAGTTAGGTCGGAAAGCTTACCTAGGATTGAAGTAGACTCGGAGGCCGAGCTTTTGGGACCGGTGCGCCGGCGGTTGGTGGCCGGACGGCGGCGCTAGGGCGGCCGGAAGCTCGGCGCAGTTTTTCCCGATCGGAAAGGAGAAGACGCGGGGAGAGAGAAAAAGGGGCTGGGGTGAAAAATCTGATTTTTCACCCAGGTAACTCCTATATATAGCCTTTTTACCGCATAGTAACTTTATACTTTTGTTTATAACTTTCCCATACGAACTCCGATTTGAGCGTGCTACGTGTCCCCGAACTCGTAACGACGCCCTCTACAACTTTCAAGAAGGAAGTTTTCCCAAATTCTTGACTTACCAAAAAGTCAACTTTACCATCATTGTACGGTTAAACGGTCACTTTAAATGGTAAAAGACCAAAGTAACCAACCGTAAAAGAATTCTAGGATCGGGGTGTGACAATTCTCCCCACCTTATAAAAATTTCGTCCTCGAAATTTCTATACTCAAAGTCCAACACAGTGGGGGATAGTACCACTTAAATAATGATATTATTCTCCAATATCAACTCCTTTCTGAGAACTCTTCTGAAACACCTCACGAATAGCATTGTCAAAACCCTAAACACCTGCCCTTTACGGTCAACATCCTTACTGATCCTCCTTATAAGCCAATTTCCAGTACTAGCCAGAAGGCTATTCATATAGGGTGTAAGGAAATAAACTTACTCCCATAACAAGGACATATGTGACACTAGGTATCCATTAACTCTAAGGATACCCAACATATTCCTCAAACTCATGTAACCTTGTCATGTGTCACATCTAGCCAACGTAGCACTCCTTCCTACGTGGATGATAACCTCCGCTACTTCCCCATTTTCTGACACCCGACCACTCTTCTTAGGTCAAAACTAAAGCATAAGGTCTTACCGTGGATCACAATGATTTTCTCTTGAATCATTGATTAACTGAATCGCCGAATTCTTACTGTACTTCATCTCATTTATGAGGTGGAATACGACACTGCCTATCACTGATCCACCATCTGTAATCCTCGTGAAAATCACTATTGTTCTTGCGCTGAAAACATCCTTTGGCAACAATTCCCTGTTGCCTATACCGGATTATAACCATATCCTTGAAAATCCAACTGCACAACACAACAACTTCGACCAGTAACCAACCTTCTATCGCTACTCGTTTAGCCAAACAAACACCAACAACTGTCCTTACCAACCGCATGTGACGTTGTCACAATGCCGCTAATAATCATTCTGATTCCAATAACCACTCGCTTGTCGTGAGTATAATTTCTTCAAAAATACTCGTATTCTTTTGTTGAACTTTAGATATCAGCTCCCACATTCCCTATGCAGGTAATGATTACCACACCTGAGGAGTAGGGTTCGATGTCACTAATGGGTTTTAAATCCTCTGATAACACAATACAACGTGGAGTCAACACTAATGACAACAAGTCCACCAGAAAACCATGACGATTTGTGTTACACGAACCATCACCTCATTTGAACCAGGCTCCCTGATCTGGTTTACGCTTTCTATAAATTATCTTGTCAAGTTGTCCTGTTGTAAAGTAATTGTCTTCCCTTGATCTATCCCTACTC
Source organism: Comarum palustre (assembly GCA_951800085.1). Classification (NCBI taxonomy): domain Eukaryota; kingdom Viridiplantae; phylum Streptophyta; class Magnoliopsida; order Rosales; family Rosaceae; genus Comarum; species Comarum palustre. The sequence goes on along the minus strand of OX637582.1, from coordinate 7,617,324 downwards.
AAACCACTTGTACACCCAGGACATGAGTTGCCATGATCTTTAGCGTAAATCCAAAACAATAGCCTTTAAATCAGGGAGATCCAAACGCTCCTGACATCGAGATCCACAATACTTATTCCTCGCATGAAGACAAATTATCAGGCTTCACACTGCCTACAAAGCTATTCTGATCGGATAAATCTTGATTTTTACCAACAACCCCAAACATTAGAGTCGCTAACTCCATTATCACTTGTGGGGTTACAGCGTACTTTATAATTGGTAATACATCACCGTACTACTCATAGGTGAGGTGCCACTGACCTCCCTATCTCTTACCTTAACTTGGAATGACGCATAGTGCAGAACTTGCACTTCAACCATAACTGTGCGTCTAATAAACATTATCCATAACACAATCTGAAATAGACTTACCAATAAAAGAATTCCAGAACCTTACCCGCTCAACCAGGATATTTCCTTCATAGATGCCTCCATTACCAACTCGTCTGGTAATAACCGACAACTTCGGACATTTAACCAGATCAGATATCTACATAAAATTTAGTGCCACTGGTGCACACCCAAAGTAACCCCTGATTAAAGCATCGGGAATTAATTTCACTCCGAACTTAACCACAATGATCACCGAGCATCCAGTTATCAAGGCACAACTTATCAAACACCATTCTCGCACTGGGCGTGTCAACTTCACAGAGTCAACTCGCATAACTAGACAGTTTCTAACAAAATCTGTCCCCCATGCTCTGCAAGTACACCAACCACCGCATCCTCTATTTGGTAGGATTCACGATCCCCAATCACTTACCATTCTAATTGAAGAGGAATATAACTGCGTACACAGGAAATCACATTACCACTCCAGATCCTATATTACAAGATCCACCGCCACACGTTAACATCCCCTCAGATCATAACTTAATCTGAACGTGGCTTAATCACTCCACGATTTCCAATTAAGTGTTGTTCAACTTAGCAACATACCTTACCACACTTAGACTCGTAAAACCTTTGAGTCATCAAGGAAAACCTTTCCTAGTTCCACCGCTTTCACACTCACCGAAAATGTTGACAATTTTGAGGGTCACCTCCAATGACCCTTCTTGCTACTACTCTACACTTGTGGCCGCTATGTCAATAATTCCTAACAAGAAGAGTCACTACTCAAATGACCCATGACAATGGCAATGCCAACAATTCTTTAATCCTCTCAGGATTCCATTAAATTAACATCAATAATTGATCCCCAGATCTTAATCCTCACTCCATAGATCACAATTGAGAATATTGCCTGTCACTGCAGTGGATGTAACTTATGACCCCAAACACGACTAAGTACACCTTCGGTTACACAATTGTTTAAACCACAGCCAATGAGTGCACTGATTCCCATGCCATCAAGCTCAGTTAATCCCCCTCGAGGAAACCAAGTGTCATAACAGACAACTTTGGTTCCAGGTTGAAGCTTGACCATCAACAAACATTCTCACTCAAATTCACTGCTCCAGTAACCCTTGCCCCACTGCTGTCACTTCACCACTTCCGTGCAATTAACTCAGCACGCAAACAACTACCTACTAACAACTTTTAACAATTTAACTAACCATCTTGAAAGTCGAAGCGTCTACCAATAACCCACTTCCGACCCGTTCTTAAACGGTTAGACCATTTAATTGACGTTTTGCACAAAACTATTGGCAAACGTCCTTCACCTCTGTCTTCATAGTATGGGACTCTCACAATACATTCTTGAAATATATGAATGTATCATTTCGACCACACACAGCTGCACAAAAACAAATTATGCCTTACATGTATGTGCTACCCAAATTTCAGCTTTACCACTTCCCTACACAGGAGGATACACGTGCTCCTGTGGGGTATTCCCATGTACAACTTCGGCCGTCGAAACAATACCGTTTGCACAACGACCGGTTCCTACACCACAATAATACAAAGTCAATCAAGACTCGTATCACTATCTCCGGTTCCCCAAGCATTCTTAGTCCATGACCCGGTAGCTTGTTGCCACTCCTATCATCTCCTTAAATTTCGAAACCATAAATCTTTAGCTACAAATCAAAATGCTCACTTAATCTGTAACCGAACTCCAACACAGCCAGCCTGGAGACTCCTTCACATGTGTACTAATTAGAATACCTTGACCATAGGTGTATAACTCACCTTATGGTTGACATGAGCCCCAAGATCTGGTGACACGATTTAATTTCAACCTTCACGATATATGGCCCAATGGCCATCGTCACCAACAAGTCAAATCATGCTTGGACTCACTAACAATCCAAATCTTTCTAGTACTCCAATCATGGGTGGCTGAAGCGTTAAGAAACCACTCGTAGCTAATAGCAGCACTGCAAGCATCTAGGGTAGTCCCAACTATTAGTCTTCGTGGTTGTCCCAACAACATCAAGTGACTGAACCAGCCTTCACTTCCTTAACATTCTCCAGTAGTGTCACATCATGGATTCGTCACCAAAAACAAGTCCGTTGATCCTAAAATGACTACACTTAGATCCCTGAGTCATTCTACTTCGACACATTCGCCAGTTTCTCTGGAACCACACCAAAGACGACAATCGACAAAATCCTGACAATCGTCAAATCTTAATATTCATCTTCTCCGAATAATCCCGTTACGCGACTTCCACCCATTTTTCCATCACAATGCAACCTCTTCCATTAACTCATACGACTCTTCACTTCTAAGAGTCTCAACACTCGAACATCCAGGCCTCGCCTTAGGTTCCTACAACATTCCTGCCAACAACATGGCAGCCTTCCAGACAAGAATTTACGGTTTCACCACCGAGCACTCACACCAACTGCTCAACCAATGTTAAATGACGTGAGTTTCCAGCTCTATCCCCAACTCAAATCTCAAATATCAAATACTCAATGGGAAACTCATAACAGTAAATACGTAACGAGCTTACCTTGTTCCTTACAGGAGTTCACTGTGAGGTCGGCGTACTGAGGCATAGTCTTGAGGATTCAGATGTTTATAGGACCACTCGGTCCATAAATTAACCAGAAAGTACTAACTCATATCCTTAATAAACACTAAGCGTCCAAAGCATAAAATGCCGATGGATCCGCCGCGGTCGGACCATCACTCTATAGACACTAAGTGATACTAAGTATACGAGGTAGTAACAGGAAACGATAACCTAACGCTCTGATACCAATTGTCAGGACCCACCCCGAGTTAAATCCCTTTAACTCGAAGTAAATCCTGCGGGGACCACCTCAAGGGAACTTCTTACCGAAACCCCCTTGAAATGGCCAACCCTTCCTACATTCCAACTCAGCACTTCCATGAGTATCTAACAACAATCCCTAACTCATGAAGGCGTCCTGCTCCCTAACCTACTCAATTAGCTATACTGGGTTAGTCAGAGCAGTCTACTAAGATGATTACCCTAAAGAATTGCGGCAGCAGCAGATTGATCGACTATGCCTCGACTCTTGTACGCGCGCGACCTCCTCTCACGAACCCTGCACCACTGGGCATTTGAAAACGAAGGGCCCAGGGGAGAAACATTGAAAAACTGTTAGAGTGAGTGGACGTAAATCAGATGTAAAACTCTATTTTCCGCTAATGTTCTCCCTCTAGTTTTTCTAAGGAAATCCGCATGCAAGTAAAGCATAAATAATGCCTTGGCTCATATATAAACAATTATGTGGGGTGTTAACCTCATCCACGAGAAAACCCGACCTGCTCTATCCGGGAAGGTCAAATGACCAGCTCCACCGGAGAGGGTCCCCGACCTGCTCTATCTGGGAAGGTCTAGTGACCAGCTCCACCAGAGAGGGTCCCCGACCTGCTCTATTCAGGAAGGTCTAATGACCAGCTCAACCGAAGAGGGTCCCCGACCTGCTCTATCCGGGAAGGTCTACTGACCAGCTCCACCGGAGAGGGTCCATGCTAGCATACAATCCTTATATCCTTTTCCCTTTTCAAATCCCTTTAAAACCTGTAAAACCTCGTGGGAATAATAAATCGAAAACCCCTTTAAATCCGTGAGCCAAATTTCTCCTTTTAAAATCATCCCCCTCCATAATCCCAAAACGGTGATAATCAATAAAACCATACCCCGGGAAAATCCTTTAAAATCACGGGAAGGGTTTGAACCTCTTTCCCGACTTGTTTGCCTTTAAAATCCTTAAATCCCATTTTCCCAAATCACCGTAAAACATATAAATGGAGGAAATCATATATGCAGGAGAAACCAATTAAAGTATAAAGCATGCAATTTAATTTAAAACAAAGGTCCACTCACAGTACTCTTTGCGACCTTCTTCCTGCTCAGAAAGCTCCTCGAGCGAAACCCTCGAACTAACACGTAGTCGAGCCCGTCTCACGTGCAACCAGGGACTGTACAACAAATCATTATATTAATCATTTCACAGTCGACTTGGTCTTTTCCTAGTTTGACCAGGAAATCCTATTTGACCACATGTTGACCAAGTTCCTTTCTTAAAGCACTTTAACCTTTTTGACTTTCTTTCCCAGTTATCGACTCTTAACTCAATTTACCGGAAGTCCGACTCAGCTTCCGAACTTTCCTTTATCACTTAACTTGACGTTAGGGTGTCACGTATTAATTCGTTGAATTACTATGGACACCCATTCAACCATTTCACCAATACCTTAGGAGTCCTTAAAATAATCCTTAAACTTTAACCGGCAATAATCGATGGTCGGAATAATATTTAATTATCCGCCAATAATACTAAACTAGAACAATTCCAAAACCTAACCAAAACACCTCCAAAAATTACCAAATTTTAACCATAGACTCCTCACAATATGTACTAATTAATGGGCATGAAAAACTGCCCAAAAAGTGGCGGCACCGCCGGCAGAAATTCCGGCCAGAATTCCGGCGACCTCGGATCGCCACCAAATTTTACCAGTAGCTTCGTCTCGTCAATTGGGACAACTTTCTAGTTCAACTCGAAGGCCAATTCGGCCTCTAACTAGGTCAAAAACTCGATGAACAGTAGACCCCGAAAAATTACACTACCAAACTTCAAATCCTCAATTCTCCCTACACACTTCAAATCAAGCTACCAAATTCTAGGGGATTGTAGTACACCTAAAACCCATCCTAAACATATAAAGAACTCAACAATTGGTGATCTAGGGAGGGAGAAATTCAATCCCGAAAATCTACTGTACACACCAAGAACAAATCGGAATTTCTCCCGATTTACGGCGAGTTAGGTCGGAAAGCTTACCTAGGATTGAAGTAGACTCGGAGGCCGAGCTTTTGGGACCGGTGCGCCGGCGGTTGGTGGCCGGACGGCGGCGCTAGGGCGGCCGGAAGCTCGGCGCAGTTTTTCCCGATCGGAAAGGAGAAGACGCGGGGAGAGAGAAAAAGGGGCTGGGGTGAAAAATCTGATTTTTCACCCAGGTAACTCCTATATATAGCCTTTTTACCGCATAGTAACTTTATACTTTTGTTTATAACTTTCCCATACGAACTCCGATTTGAGCGTGCTACGTGTCCCCGAACTCGTAACGACGCCCTCTACAACTTTCAAGAAGGAAGTTTTCCCAAATTCTTGACTTACCAAAAAGTCAACTTTACCATCATTGTACGGTTAAACGGTCACTTTAAATGGTAAAAGACCAAAGTAACCAACCGTAAAAGAATTCTAGGATCGGGGTGTGACAATTCAAGTACCATAATGATGGTATTGTCCATCAATCGGCTTTGTTATATGATATTAAGATACTCTAATGATAATAAAGTGAGGCCTATGATTATTTCCATGATCGTTCGTAGTCTTGACCCTTACAGGGATATGTTTCGTCCAAGGGATGATGACAAAAACGTTTAAGAGGCTAAATGCCCAATCCGTATACAATATGAGCATCATTGTACCCATCTAAATATACAAGACTCGACATCTCATCCATATTGTGAACTTGTTAGCTAGATTTAGCTATGCGCCTACACATTGTCATTGAATTAATATGAGATTTATCTTTGGAAAGTTATGATACTTTTAGGCTTATTTTATCCCTACAAAGAGAAGAAATTATATGACATGTTGTATTGCATCACATAGTCATTGTCGCAAGCCATGCGTGAAGAAAAACGCACCTGCAAAATCAGAAAATCTGTCTTTTTTGATCAGTCGACTTCGACAGAGCTGTGTGATCAGCTCAGAATGAATCTGATCATGTATAATATATGGTTGGAAAGGCACGGATGTCTACTTTCCATAACTTCTTATGGTTCGTTGATAACTATTTTGAGAAGGAAGTTATGACTGAATTAGTACACGAAGGTCATCCCATGCGTGAATCTGACGCAAACTCTTATTTTGAGTTCTTAGGCAACCTTCTACTCGTTACACCAAATATTTGTGATGTTTTGGTTAGATTTGCTGATATTGGGTATCTCTCTAACCCATAGAAAGGTTGTTTCCAAATGATTTATGTATTGAGAAACACCTAGTATGAATCTTCTATGTAATCAGCTATAACGAGTTATCCTCATCATCAATTTAGATATGAGGATAATATGACATATCTATTTACTAGATCACTGCTTAAGGACACTTTGAAAAAAACATGTTTAAAGCAATGATATGCTTCATTTGTTTAAAGTTCTCATGATTGTAAAAATCAGGGAAAGGTGTAGACAACAGGGGGAGTCTAGCACATACATGTTACTTTCAAATGTGATTGATACGTTGTACTCTTTTTGTTCCTTCAACCAAGATTAATTTTTGCCCATGAGATTTTTAATGAGGCAACATGGAATGCATCTTAATGTATCATTATTACTATGACACAGCACAAGGGGTATGTTGCAAAAGAAAATAGGTTTTCTAGTGTGTGTCGTAGTCAAAGTATATTCAGAATATGATTCGATATCAATGTTGTAATAGTAATATATGTACTTTTCTTATGTATTGTATCATCTATATATATAGGTTTATTCTATGAATGAAATAACATTGATATTCTCCTAAATTCTCTCATTCAGTTTATTTATCCTGTTACACAATTTGAATTGTTTCAAAAAATGAAACTTTAACAATAGATGGATGAAAATTGATTTTGCGCTTTTTTTAATTTTCTGTAAGAAGAATTAAAATTGATGAAGTTTCATTGATGAAGAATCAATACATTCATCGAAATAATAGGATTTGTACCAGTTAAAGCTTATAGCAGAATAAACAGCTCCCTGAGTTCCAATTATCAAGTGATATGTTTTTATTAGCAGTGGCACTGGCACTGGCACTGGCACTGGCACTGGCACATGGTGTTCCGGTATATGGAATAATTACTCCCCAATGAAATCTGCCATCACCAAGGTAAAATAATAGTAGAGCATTTTGAAGGTCGGGAATAAGATATTTCAAGTGACAAATCAAGAGTTTAGAAACATTTTGGTGAGCTAAACGCACTCCTTCCATCATAGCCAGTAATTCTCCTTACCATTGCAGAACCTGTAATCCCAACATCGAACCAAAACTCCACTGCAGCTGCTATCTTGGTCTCTAAAAATCGCTCCAGACCAGTGTCCTCAGTCACAGTAACAAACGCATCATCAACGTTTAAGTTGATGAACCCAAAGGGAGGTTTCTGCCATTTCTCAAGGTCTTCTCTTGGGTAACCGGCAGCCTTGCAAAAGTTGTACAGCCTTGTACAGTCTTACTCTCCCCACCAACCCAAAGTAATTGGGAAAATCTCCTCCATCGTTTTCACGTCACAAACATTAACAAGGCATCAAATGAAGAATGAGATACTAACCAATCTATCACATTTGTTGCCCAAGAATGGGTAGGAAAATGTGCAGTTTGCAACATAGATGCGGCATCAGCTCGAAGCGCAGGAGCCTCAACCGATCATCACGTAATGGCCATTGTGTATCAATATCGATACCACGTTCATTGAGCCTACTCATTGAAAGATCTGCTATCAACACACGAATCTTAAACTTCCGTTGAATCCCATGAGGGAGGCGGTGGTGAGGCTGGCTGATGTGTGTGACAAAATCGACAAAGGATACAAGAAAGGAATTGACTGATATCTCTCAACGGACAGATGAGCATTATATTTTGCACCATCTACAAACAGTCTAAACCCTAATCTTTTCAATTACTAAAGGGAACATTACACTGTAGTTTTGTATACTAGATGAGGAACATTTCACATGAATCTTTCTATGCTCCACTCACCATGTATTGATTTCAGATATTGGAAGTTGGTATATAAAACATAACGAGGACACCCTCTTATTCTCCTGTGTGCATTAACGATTTCCATACTTACTCCTCTGCAGGAGGGTCAACCCAGCGGCCATGATCTTTTATTAGCTGGATCAAGGCATCAGTTGCGTGCTCCATCTCTATTGCACGCTTCACCACAGTCTGAAACAAAATTCAACCACATGTCAAGTTCACCCCTTTTGAAGATTTCAGCAAATGATGATAATAGCAGTTATAAGGTGCTTTTGCAGAATATGAGATGGAAAAGTGAACGTCTTCTATATGCAATTGTAACGATAGTGTTCAAAGTATTTCAAGCTGGAAAGTGGAATACCTTCCCAACATATAGGTCAATCTTTCCAGGAGCCCCACCAACATACCCGAAGTCTGCATCAGCCATCTCCCCAGGTCCATTTACAATGCAACCCATGATTGCAATCTAACAAAGGGAATATAGTATAAACTACCAATCCATTTCTATTACTAGAAATATGAGTTATTCAAGAAGGATCATTTAGTCAAAGAGAAAAGAATTAGGTAATTACCGAAACACCAGGCAAGTGTGATGTCTTCTCTCGTATTTGTGCGCTTATTTCTTGCAGGTCAAACAAAGTTCTTCCACATGATGGGCATGAGACATACTCCTGAAATGAGGTTTTACACATGGACAACAATTATTCAATACCATGATCTTTCCATTATATGTCCAACATTGTATTCATAGATTCATACCGTTTTTGTGTTCCGCATTCTACAACCTTGAAGCAAATTGAAAGATGTGTTTCTAATAAAATCGAAATCCTTGTCCGGGGCTTCTAATAGGAGACCATCTCCAAGCCCATCTACTAAAAGAGCTCCCACATTGGTACCAGCACTAATAACCAAGTCATCCCTGCATGTAGTGGAATTAAGCCAGAAGTACTATTTCCATATAATTCTGACAAAAGGAAAGAGACTGAATCTTGTAATTACCTGTGAATTCCAATCGGAAACTGCATATGGTGTATTACAGGATAGTTTAGACCATTGTCTCCCAAATACTCAAATAGCCTAGATCAACAGAGTAAATGATAATATGATATGATATCAATAGAATAAATGAAAGAATAGGATTACAAATGGGCACTTGTAGATAAAAGCAAAGAATAATACGTCAATGATCCTCTGTCTAGGACCATGGAAGCCTTATCATTGCAAATTTATCTCAATAATGATTTAATGAAATTCATATAATTTGTACCTCCTTGCTGCATGCACTCGGCTTATTTTCTCTTCACTGTATGGAAGGTCATGGAGAAGCATTGTAACATCCAGGCCTTTGATAAGGTCCAGAACTTCATAGGGTTCATCGCCACGTAGTGAGACAACCAGTCGTGTACCTGGGACGTAGGTATTGACATGAAAATAAACGCAAGCTACATATAATCGGGGTAATCTTCTGCCCAACACAATGCCTTATTCATATCAATTGACATCAAAGAGGTAGCTATCAATTGAACTAGACCTCTTAAAAGAGGTAGCTATCAATTGACGTCAAAGGCCACCGGTAAAACATTTATATTTGCAGTGCTATGATAAATTTTCATCAATTAAGAATCAGTACAAAAAAATCTGTAACAAGCCGTACCTTCTGGCAAAAGCTTGTATGCACCAGTTGATAATTCCTTTGTATTCACCAGAACCATGGCGTTTGGCAATGGTTTTGTGAGCTGCTCTGATAATGGCGTTATAACACCCATACTTACATCTATCAACCTTTTGAGAGCAAGGCGCTGATCATAATATAAAGAATGTTATCACATCATCCCATATTTGCAGTGAGCTAACTTATAAATAAAATTGGGTTTAAGGCTCAACAATGAATAGAATAGTAAATCACAATATATTTGTGTGTGAGAGAGAGAGTAGTAACGATTGCAACTAGAAGAGAAGAAAAGTTCAGGTGGGGTTCTCACAGAGTCATCATCGTCAACAGGTGGCAGTTGTCTCAATAAGATTGAGTCAACTGTTGCAAGATCCTGTATCAACAAAATTGACACGTGAATGATCGTGGTAAATTTTAATATTAATATTATACAATCTCTGAAGCTAAAAAGTTTATACACGCACCTTGAATGGCATGCCCACAACAAGTTTTGCAGCAAGTGACTTGTACAGAAGCTCTGGTGTCTATACAGAAGGGAAAAGGGTAATGTACTTTCTCTAATTACAGAATTATTTCAATCCCTGCACCTGTTTCTCACTCAAAGAAACAGATAAAAAAGGAGATAAAAAGGATGATGTTTGAGGTCAACTGTACCTTCAACTGATCAAGGGAGACTGATGTCAGAACTGAGCCATCACGATGCAGGACCCCTCTATAATCCACCTCATCACCCTGCATTTTTAATGTATTAAAACATCAGTTAAGTGAAACATTATGAGGCACAAAATGATTCCATATTAAGATCTTAGAGGTTGACCTCCTTTTGCAATGGCAGTTGACCAGATCGCCGCTGGAAATCAAAGTAATGTCGGTGTTTCTCTTCAAATGGAGCCTGATACAGTTAAAGCCGTCAAGAAAGCTGAGTTCCCACTTTCAAAAATAAAGGATCAAGGAAGTTATTAAAAGACAGGTAGTCATAGAATCTTACCCCTCCTTGCTGGAGAGCAACTGCTTTCATACCAAGATTGGCCAATCTTTTGCAGGGATCTATCTCCTCCTCGGGTGCTTCAGTAAGTGAAACCCTAATTGTATCACCCAAACCATCCTGCATACGTAATTCCAAGTTCGATTATACCAAATGCAACACTTTAGGCTAAGTCAAACTTACGAAAAAAGTGCTGGATCACAACCACAGAGATGCTAACATATATCTATTGCAGGCAAAATTGGTAGTTTATAGTAAATGTGATATTTATCCGTAAAGTCAGCTACTTCCTTAGATATCAAATTACTGAAACATAAACCAAAGGCAATCCCTTTAAAGTTGATGATTTTATAATATAAACGATTGACAATACCACTACCTTTAAAATTCTCCACAAATCAGCCTTTTCGATATAATTACAGTCAAGAACAAAAACATACCAGAAGAAGGGTCCCAATACCAATTGCAGATTTCATCCGTCCATCCTCACCTTCTCCAGCCTCAGTAACACCCAAGTGTAATGGATAATCCCAGCCTTGAACATACATTTCAGCCACAAGAAGACGATAAGCTTGTACCATGATAACCGGATTGCTTGCTTTCATCGAAAAAACAAAGTTATGAAAGTCCAATTTCCTGCAGATCCTCGCAAATTCAAATGCAGATTCCACCTGCATGATGACCCCAAATGGGAATGTAATTACAGGAAACATGCTTTTAGTAGTTTCAGCAAAAGACAGAATATCTTGCTCACCATTCCTCTAGGTGAATCCCCATAATAGCTCATTATACGATCTGAAAGGCTCCCATGGTTTGTGCCAATACGCATTGCTCTTCCATATTTCTTGCATTTTTCAACCAATGGGGTAAAAACCTGGTAAAGTGAGAACAGAATTTTCATTACATTAACATGAACTAAATGGTAGCAACTGCTCATTGGTCATGTATGATGATAAAACGCTTTATTTTAGATAAATCACATTCTTGGCAAATCTGAACCAAGCTGAGGCATGATATGAAGTCCCGCATGAAACTTATTTTGTTCAACAATGCTAGATGAACCACCTAGCCACCTAATGTGGTTAATGTTGCACATGCACACCATTTAATGAAAATTTATAATTTGTCTGATAGTTGATGTGGCTGTGCCATACTAGCTACCACATAAGGTGGTCTCTACGTACACCTAAAGGTTGTTCACCTAGCATTGCTCATATATACATAAGTACATCCTTGTAATCAAGCATATTAGAAGAGACCAAAACCGTATGGAGTTATGGTCTAACCTGCTCAATGTGCTCGAGTTCTTTCACATAGTCTTCTTCTGTGTACTCTAACTTCTCAAACTGTGCACGTCTATCAGCTGCAACAAAGCCCCTTAATAAACCCGCAATCACTGCTTTTATTTAGAAGACATAAACTGTTACATGGTTAATTTGTTTACCAAAATTTCCAGGGTTAACGCGAATTTTGTCAAAGCATTCAGCAACCCGCAATGCAACAGAAGGAGCAAAATGAATATCTGCCACCAAAGGTATGTTGTAACTGCACACACAGATAACAACATGGTCAATACTTGTACAATGTACAGAGTACATTCTGAATAGCAAAGGAAATAACATAAATCAGGCCTACTTTTTCTGCACCAGGGAATTTTTAATCTCAAAACAAGCATCTGCCTCTTTCTTCCCTTGAACAGTTATCCGAACAATTTCTGCACCCTTGTCTGCAATTCTCATCACCTACCAACAGAACCGTCATTTTAATAATATTGCAGGTAGTCAGGTACCAGTAAATCAGCTGCTTTTTTAAAAGTCTAACTGATATAGCTGCATCTATTACTCAGAGCACGAAACTTAAAAAAATCAAGAGGAAAACAAATTGTTAAGTCATTATCCATAAAAACAAAACAGCTTGACATGCCAAGGATGTCATATGAACACATCTTCAGCAACTTTAAGAATGGTTTCAAGCTTTCAATCAAATCTTATCTTCAGCAGTGCAACTAAGACCTTTGTTATTATTATCTCTGGAGTAAAGGAAAAGTAAATCAGACTATCAGAGTACCCAAAGAGAGGAAATTATACCATATATCATTTTTCTTTTCATTTTTTGAATAAATTATACCATATATCATTGATATACAGACTTTGCTCAAAACTAAGTAGCTCCACTTTACCTCTTCAACTGTGGCAGATACATCCTTTGTGTCACTTGTTGTCATTGTTTGAATCCTTATGGGATGCTCGCTACCAATAGCCACATCTCCAACCATCACTGTCCTTGTCTTTCTTCTGACAGTTTTGTGTATGGATTCACAATACTTTTGTCTAGGAACTACATTAAAAACCAAAGAAGAAAAAATTATATTCAAGAAACACATAAAGAAGTGCAATGATATGCTGATATCTACTAGCAATTGCATCTTATCTGCTTAGCAAAATGAAAAGAGAAGTACAGTATTAAGCAACCACTACCTGATTCAGCTGATGCGAACATATTAGCCATTATTAATTAAGATGAGGTTTAGTTTAACAAATCTAACGCAATTACTTGGTCCAATACTTTTTAGAAAACAGAATGTTCTGGGAATTACGACATAGTTTCTTTAGAGAGATATCCAGCGAAAGAAAGATCTATTTCTGCGCCGTAAGTGAATCATTGACCATTTGTAGAGTTACAATAAACTAGTAAATACTATAATTATTTCTCAAACAGCATTTTCAGAAATCAGGAAGCCGATCAAAGAAAACATAATTATCTGCTTTCCCTTTCCACCAAATTATCAGCTACTGAAAATAGTTTGAAGTACTAAAACACAACATGCAAAGAAAAGGTTGAGTAATACTAATTGATCATGATTCATGAGAGAGCTTAACAACCTAACAAAGGGATGCCTTCAGATGCAGGCTTCAGTTCAGCAGTATCTGATCCAGGATTTGAGTTCCTTATCACTGAAATTCTAGTTCTGCCAGACTTGAACCGCTTCAAATCAGAAACCCTCACAAAATCCATGTTTTTAGTGAACCCCAACCTCGTCTCCCTGCCTGTCAGGCCCGTAAAGGAGGCCGGTACAGCTCCTGTAGCCATTTCTGCAACACCAAAGCTTTAACCTTCACAAATTCCGAAGCACAAATATCCACAGAATCAGCAAACTCATCATTTCATATATCAAACTAAAGCAGAATACAACAATGGCCCATCATAATTGGTTGCATGCTGATACTCTCAGTTCCCCAAAACACTAACACCAGAAATTCAAATTCTTAGAACTTAAAAGTTTGATCTTTCTCACAGAAAGCTCATCTTTCCCAGCAACCAAACACCAAACTGATTCACATAAACTGAATTCTATATTTCATATAAACCAATAGACATAAAACTAAAAAAGAACCAACCTTGAATCAATTAAACTAAAAAGAAATGCAAACCCAACAAGCCCAACAATCAGAGAGTGCTTAAAAAGATGCCCAATTGGTGGACACGTGGATTGTGTACTTGTACTTGTTTAAGTTCATGGCTTTGCTTACCTTGGTGTTGATGTTTCAGACAGGTAGTGAGAGAGAAAGGGGAAGAAGAAGAAGAAGAAGAAGGCTCTGGATTTTGGGAGGGACAGAGAAACTGGTGGTGGGATTAAAATGAGTTGTCTAAGGTTGAGGGACTTGTGTTTCTCTGAGGAAATGCTATTAATTTATTGGATGCAATTTTGTATTGTTCTGGAGTCATGCAAAATGGACAAAACCGTTTCTTTTGGTATCTTCTTGTTTGGTAATTCCTCCCGTTTATGGTATCTCTAAAACCAACAGAAAATGCAACCATTTATTTTGATGCGTTACTTTCCTTGTATTTCATTTGTTCTGTGTTCACCTAATACAAATCTTATATATTTACTGTGAGTGACAAGTTGTCTGGTCTATATTATAAGCAAAATTTCATCCCATATACTGATATACATGGTGTGTAATTGAATGTATGGATTATCATTAACCCTCAAATTTTAATCCCTTTCAGATAATAATTGATACTGCTAGTATCGTGAATGTTCACACAGGGAACAATGTGTATGTTCAGCGTTTGCTTCAGTATCTAGATTTGATATACGAAATTATAAGATTGAAAAATTTGAAGAGTTTGACACTTCTCACAACGTGGCCAACACACTCAACAGAGTGCATATTTTTTTTGAAAGTATCAACCACGATATTTTCAAAGGCAGGTCTAGAGACTAATCAACGTCAAGAGATTATGTCATAACGCTTCTTTCTTTCTGCAACCAAGAATAAATTATGATTTAACTCTAATTAGCGTCGGTGAGATTCGAACCTGGACATGAGAGTTTCACACCCAGACTCTTATCAACTCGACCACTTATGGTGGTTAAGTGAGTATGCACATAACACCCTATATTATATGACGAAGAAATGAATTGGGATCGGGATTCAAGACAAATTAAAGTTTTAATTTGTAGTAAATGTTGTTTTGGCTAAGATGAGGGAAAACAACAATATTAGGCCTAAAGGGGAAATGATAGGATTATAAAATAGTAAACTACAATTTAATTATCAACCAAATTTTAATTTACAAATACATCATTTAGACAATATCTTACACTTTTAAGGACATAAATTAACAAATTAGAACAAGTTGATGTCCACATGTCATTTATCACTATCTATTTTACCAAATTACCTTTAATGAAATTTTAGAACAAATTAATATCCACATGTCATCTGTCATTATATATTTTATCAAACTACCCTTCACTACATATTCAATTCTCTGCTAACGTGGCACGCTGCTACTGCCGAGTTGAAATGTGCTACTGCCCTAGTTGAAAAGTGCTACTGCCTACTACCGTTGGTCTGCTACTATTGAATAAACCTGCTACTGTATATTACTCTCCACTCCAAAACTGCTACTGAGTGTCTGACGACGAGTGTGCTACTGTTGATGTAACAGCAAGTTCGATCTGCAACTATGCATTTCCAATTTTTGCTATTGTGTATTTGTCCTCGTCAACAGTAGCAGTAGCAGAAAACTGCAGCAGTTGCATCTCAACAGTAGCAGCGAATTACAGTAGCAGTCGCAGAAAATTACACTAGCAGCATCTTAACAGTACCGGCAATCTCAACATAGCAAAGAATTACATTAGCAGTAGTAGAAAATTACAGTTGATACATCTCTACAGTAGCAGCAATCTCAACAGTAGCAGCAAATTTGAATATCATATTTCAAAACCAAAAAATCATCTTCTGATGTAACTTCTCCCTCCCTTCCCAACCCACCATCCTCAACGTCGAATCCAAATCTCTATTCACCTCTGTCAAGGACTTCACCATTGCCACCATCGCCCAACCTCGTCCTGGGTTTCGACTCTCTTGGATGCGTCGTTCACAGCCTCGGCAACTTCGTCTCCCTCACCATCGACCCCAATTCTCCCTAAGGAGAGAGAGAAGCAGATCTAGAGATCTGGTCATCGAGAGAGAGAAAAAAAAACAGATCTGGAGATTTGGTGAGGGTGAGCAGAAAAAGACGAGAGAAGCATATCTGGAGATTTGATGAGGGTGAGCAAAAATTACGATAAGAGAAGAGAGAGAAGATATATGGACATAAAGGTATTATGATAATTTATTCTATTAATTCGGATCAAGTCTGTTATATCTTGGTTTTAAGTCTGGACTGGTGTTCTAATTTGTATAACAAATTATAGAAAATGATTTTTTTTTTGTATTTAAAAATTTGATTGGTTCTTATATGTGATTCTCCCATTGTAAAATCTAGGAATTTAATGAACAATGTTATGCTAGATTTTTTTCTGTCGCGGGAAAGACGACTCTCCAAACAAATCCCCGGCAGCTTAATATTCCTCAAGTGAAGAACACGCTCGCCTACCAAAGTGGATCATTTTTTTTCTTTTTTTCTACTGGCTTATTTTAGGTGAGAGACCTAGCAACCTCTTTTGTTGACCACTGTCCAGAAAAAGAGAACATATTTTCATAGACAAAGATGTCTGAATCGAGTTTGTGAGTTTCCTTACTCAAAGGATGTATGATAGAATACCCCAGAAGCAGAGGGGAGAGATCAATGGCACTGCAATCATGAACACAGAAAAGTAGGATTAAATGTTAAAACAAGAAGTTAGAACGTCTCTAGAAACATTCTGATGAGTAGAAATTTCTAGCAGAAGACATGGAGGCTGTTGAGAAATATAGCTGCCCAACAGACTCCTACATCAATACATATCAGGCGAGTATCGATTCAAGAATCATTTCGCATGTGAAATAATGAAAAGTATACAAAGTAATTAATTAAAATCAAGCATCAAATATATCTGTCCCTAAGCATTTCTTTTCAAGCCATCACTCACAAATATATCAAAGCATCTGATGAATGGAGGTTATGAGTGGTTTAACGATCCTTCATCTTCAAGAGAATGCCCTTCCAGAATAGCAACAGTCTCTTCCCTTGCACTGCAATGCCAGAACATAGTACAGTTAAATTAAACTTGATAATGGTAGTCTGATGGACCAATTTAATTGGACTGAAGAATGAATTTACAAAGCCAAAAGCAAAAACATCAAGAGTCACAAAGCAAGGATATCTAAAGGAACTTGTTCCAATCATATAATAGACAGAATCTCAGAGAATTTTGAGCCTTTTGCTCAGGCACCAAGAGTAATGTCTAATAATTCCTTTTTCTCAGGCATTTCAACAAAAGAAATTTATGTTAATCAATCCGACTGGATGCTTACCTTCCAGATCTAAGAATCTTGAACTTGCCTAGCCTGGTTAGGTCCACAACTGTTGAGCCTGCACGACCTGAAGGAAGCACGCCACCCTGATAAACATACGCACAATGCACCCATAGGTTTTCGAAATCCTTGATGCTAACACTACTATTCTGCCCACTTAGGTTTGCACTGGTAAGGGCCAATGCACTCCCAAGTCCCCGAGCAATCCCCCTGATGAAGTTACAGTCCGGCACTCTAACTCCTATACTTTCCAATCCGGGGTTCAAAGACTTCTCAAGCATACTCGACTCCCCTGCAAAAGACCAAAACTAGCTTCTCTTATTCAACACTGAACTTGAATGGCTGAAAAACAGAAAACAAGACCATCCCTATCGAATCACAAACCTCGTCTTAGCACGAGAGTAACAGGTCCCGGGAGGAGAGACTCAAGCAAGCCATGAGGCAAGTGATCAATGACAGCAAAGGGCTTAATGTCCGGTACATCCCCAACACAGATTGCGACAGGACTCGTATGCGCGCGCCCTTTAATCTCGTAAATCCGATGAACTGCCTCCAAAGAGCTGCAATCACACAAAACTACAGTTTTCTTAAAATAAAAAGAACCCGAAAATCGACTGATTGAGGCATTTCAACAAACAGGTGGAGTGCATTGGAGTTTGACATACCAAGCATCACAGGCGAAGCCGTACAGCGTGTCAGTCGGGACAGCAATGACTTTTCCAGCTCGAAGAGCCTCAACAGCCTCGGCAACGTGAGCTTCAGTGGCCGGACGAACCACCCCCAACTGGGTGGTAACTTCAAAGGCCGCGGCGTCGAGTTTCTCCAAGCTCCAAGCCATTTTGGGTTTCAATCTACGGCTGTGAAATTTAGGTAGTAAACCCAATCTGCACAGGCCTGAAGCAAGACGAAGAACAACGTTAAAACAGTTGAGCTTGTTGTATGATTTTATAAGGTTGAGATGGAGAAGGAAAACGAGAGAGAGACTGACAGGAGGGAGTGATTAGAGAGCAGCTATGGGAGGAAGAGGAAGGAGAAGCAGAGACGAGGAGTAGAGGAAATCTACCTGCGATTTTAGTTGGAAAGTTCATTCTACACAGCACACTGGTTATTTTGGGTCGACTTTGAGGAGGGAGGGTCTCCCGAAAAACGGGAGATTTACTTTAACAGGTTTTATGGGTACGTTTTCCTCATCAATTCTTATCGCCAACCCTGGTCATGAAATTTTTACTTTCAGGATAAAAGTACGTGGTTTGGGATCATGGCTATGAGTAGTATAACAAAACAAGTATGAGAGAGTGTTTTCTTTAAGTGGTGTTCTTAAAGTTATGTATATTTTGTATACCCAAACAAGTATGAGAGAGTGTTTTCTTTAAGTGGTGTTCTTAAAGTTATGTATATTTTGTATACCCATTATTTGATAGTGGAAGTTCTTGTTGTTGCTGTCCCGTAGACGTAGGCACATTGCCGAACCACATTATAACTGGATTTGGGAGAGCTTATAAGCTCCTTTGCTTTTAAGCACCAAAGGTTTTGGTGTTTGGTAAGTCCAAAAATAAGCTACTTCTTAAAAAAGTAGGTGTTTTGAGGGAAAAAGGAAAAGCTGCAAACACTCACCTTCTGTTTATAAGCTAAAAAAGTAAAAATCAGCTTCTATCTTATAAGCCCAGCTGCACCAAACCCAGCCTATATCTGGTATTTACTTTCTTTTATCCTTTATATCTTTACATATTTATCATTTATAATGTTTGAGTTATCCCCTCCATTATATTATTTTTCCCAACATGAACTCCCTTCGTTTTTCATACTTTATTATTGCTTTCTCTTCATCAGTGGCTGCTATTCTCTTTTCCTCAGTAACTATAGTTTTGTCACTACCTTCAATAACATTAGTGGCTTGCTTCTCAGGTGCAATAAGGTACTCTTCCAATAAAGACCGCATCACATCCTCTGCCAGTTGCATGATGGATGACAACCCAAATACACCGATTAGAAACCTCAAAGGGACCTTAGTTAGAGAAACTAAACTTCAAAAAAACTATTTTTTAAAAAAATAAACAAAAAAATATTAGAAACCTTAAAGCTGATTTTGTAAAAACGCAAAGCTATATACCAAATGGGGCCTTATCCAATTAGTCTCACCTTTGAACGCATAAATCTACAGTTCTTTATCCCATTAATTTCAGCATTCCTGAGCATCTAAAACTGCCGAAGCATTCATTTCGATGCCAACAACCTGCAAAATGATACAGGGAAAGCAAATTTAACAATCAGAGGAAAACTAAAAAAGAAGATTAGGGAAGCTAGGATATTGGCTATTACCATACCAACATGATGTGCTAAAGTCAGCCCAATTGTTCCTGTCCCAATTGTTCGTCAAATCCCGCAGTTGACACCTATAAAAAGAAAAGGGTGAGAACATTAAATTAGTGTAATTATATGACTTGTCAAATGATTCAATCATAGTTTTTTCTCCAATTTTTAACTAAATCCACTACTTTAAAATAAGAAGGGCAAAATAAAGAAAACAGACTACCGTCAATTGACGCCCGAAACCATTATTCTTAAATCTGTTCCAAACTGGTAAACTTGATTGTTGCAAAAATTCCTGAAAGATAGAAGCATATTTGCAAGAAATTACAGAAACATTTGAGCAGTCTAAAGGCTCTTCAACTGCTGTAACACCCTCCCTGTTAAGATTTCATTCAGTAAAAATAAATCTAAGATGAACCACCAAAAACTTCAACCTAATTTCAAGTACCTAAAATTTCCAAGCATCAACCCCAGTTAGTTTACAAATACTGAGGTCAAACAGTGAAGATGTCCTTGAGGTTATTGCTAGTCAACCATTTTCAGCTTCTAATCAACACAGGAACATATGCAACAGATGTTTACCATGCTAGTTACCACGGTTGATCATGGAGTCATCAGCTATGATGGGACAAAATACTAGTTGGTACACAACTCATGGGTACATAAACGGGGTGAAAAAGGCTACATAAAGATGCAGATAGATGCTGATGCAACCGAAGGTCTCTGGTCACAGATACCTTGCTTCAGTAATGCATCAGTTTCTTCTAGCATTGGAACATCCCAATCTTTTATTCCGACAGCAGACTAAAAAGATTTAGGTTCTACATGATCATTCACATCCATAACTGAAGTAAATCCACTGAAGAATGCAAGTTCATCAAGTTTGTATTGAACAACACAAGAGTATGCACAATAATCTTCAAAACTCTTGTTTGACACTACCATTTTGGCCCTTGTCAACATAGAATCATTATTATAATTCTCAGCTTAATCTTCAATAAACTGCAGTTCTTGCGGTGAAGCAATATTTACAGAAGAACAGACCATGCAGAAACTTGCAAGTAAAATAATGTGTTCCATAAAAAGATCAACTGAAACCAAAAAGGTTTAGAACAAGACAAAAAACAATCAATATAATTTGCCAACTCTATTAAGCACTCCAAAACAAGTACATCTAACTACAGTCTGCAAAACAATTACAAGGAAAAAAGGGAGTTCTGAAAACCATAGAGACCATAATTATATTTCACTATTTTATTCTTTTCTGAAAAAAAATACAGTATAACCAACTCTCTCACACGAGGTACTATGGTTCCTAGTGTGCAATATATGTAGAACCGCACCCCTTGTAAGAAAGTTGGGCGTCGTATGCTTCCGTATTGTTCTTTTTCTATTTTAGATGGATTTTACAGCATTTAGTCATAGTATGCTAACCTAAAGCACCATCAGCTGCATTGTTCACCTTGATTTCCAAGAGCCGTTCAACTGGTTGCCTACAAACGGGGCATCTATTTGTCTGGAACCTCAGAACCTTGGCACAACCACTGCACATGCACTGCAGTCACCCAAAAAAAAGGTAAATAACATTAGACAAAATTATAATAAAAAAACAATAAGATGAGCAAGAAGCAATCAAACTCAGACAATGGTGACTGATTAGAAAGTTGGGTTTGCTCAGAGTTTGTTTAAAAGCTGCTTTCAATAAAGCTCATGTCTCAACAACAAGAGTGCACTCCAAAAGAAGAATTTTGAAGAGAAAGGAAAAAGTTAAATCCCAATGTACCATATGCCGGCAAGGGAGGACAGTTGTATCTCAAGGTTCTGACAAGCAAATTATACATTCTTTTCCCGCTTCATTATCATTTTGTTCACCTTCAACTGCATTCCCAATACCATAGATCTCCTGCAGCTCATACCTCATGTTATCCACCCATAGTATTTGTTTCATTACCCGCACTTTGTACTCACCATTCTCCTTCTTTTCAAACACAGCTTGTGTAATCTGAGAGTTCCCAGCAGAATTTCCATCTGATTCGCGTTCACCATCATTTGCAATGTGTGCTTCAGCCTTCACCACAAGAGGATAAACTTTGGCACCCTCCTCCTTCGTCAACCCTATCTCTTCAAACAATGAAAAGTCAATCCCAGTTCCGCAAGGTTGTCTAAACTTTTGACCAAGACATTTGTCAAACGGCACTTTCACAGGGTTAAGTAAGCTCTCCTTTGTTGCTATCAAGTTAAAGTCTGCATCTTCTTTAGTAAAAAACATGACGGTAATGCTGTAGCACCAAAACATGGAATAAATATAAGCAAACAGGAATTCTGACTTCAAAAACATCATATGAATATATCTGACACTGAAAGAAGTATGTAAGAATACGCTATCCTGCATTGGTGATAGCCTCTAAGTAAGGTACTAGAAAATTTTGCTTAATCATACTTATCTTTACGAAACAAATATTCTGATTCTCTCCAACAAAAACAGACTACACACATTTATGTTTTAATAAGCTGACTTGATCAAGTAAACTCACATTCAACTCAAGAGGGCATATAAATACTACCTAACATGAACCCCACATTTCAAAGATCATATATCAACAAAACCTCCTACATATAACCATCACATTTATGCAATGCAAGCCAAGTATACCTTCCGGGTGCTGCGGCGTCAAAAGTGAAGGCAACACCAAACTTGTCAGGATTCTCCTCATCCGGCTCGATCCTCAAAGAATCCTTCTTGATATTCACATCATTCTTAATTGTCACCGTCTTCTGATGCTCCACAAAGGGAGCACCCGGAAGTGGCGGGGGAGTACGATAAGGGTACTGCCCCGGCACCCAATTCCCCGGAGGAGGCGGGTCCATGAACGCCCCTCCGCGGTGGTACGCCTCCGGCACCGGCGGCGGTGGGTAGAATGCCGAGTAGTGGTAAAACTGGGGATTGGGTCCGGTGGGGTATTGATGAAACTGCGGCCCTGGATTGGGGATTGGTTCGTTTGGATATTGAGGAGGGTAAGGTGGTGAGACATAAGGGTATCTGCCGCCACCGTTTTGGGGTTGTGGAATAGCCGGAGGCGGAGCCTGACGGTGCCTCCGGCGACCGGCGCTACTGCTACCGATTCCCATTTTGGAGAAACTCAGTTTCAAACCCGGGTTCTTCTCAGTTTGGCCAAATTGATACGAAAACCTGTCGAAAATATAGATTTAACAAACGATTCTGACACAATAAGCAAAACCCAGAAGAAGAAAACAGCAATGGAAAGTACTTACAGAAAGTTGGATTGCGATTGTGAGTGAAAATGAATCTGGAGTATTTGGGTGTAATTGGGTGATCTACCGACCCAGACCAACCAAGACGACCAGCACCACCACCTTTTAGGAATAAAGAGAGTTTGAATCCCTGGCTTCGTTTGGGTCGATCACCACGTCATTATTTTGTTACTGGATGAACCCGAAACGTGCACTGTGTCACAGGAGCAAAGGGCAACAAACTTGGAAACATTGGTTCATCCAATAATTATCTCTATGTTTAGATTTATATCAAACAGACTCACCATAAACTTATGATCAATTAGTGATGAGATGAACACTACTAAGTACAACACAATAGCATTCACCTAGTCAATAATTGACCACGAGTCTTATGGTTTGTCATCGTTTGATGCATTCTAAGAGTTAAAAACAAAAAAACTCAACTTAAAAATAATTATCTCTATCCTTAGATTTACATCCAATGATGTTTAGATTTATATCAAACAGACTCACCATAAACTTATGATCAATTAGTGATGAGATGAACACTACTAAGTACAACACAATAGCATTCACCTAGTCAATAATTGACCACGAGTCTTATGGTTTGTCATCGTTTGATGCATTCTAAGAGTTAAAAACAAAAAAACTCAACTTAAAAATAATTATCTCTATCCTTAGATTTACATCCAATGATGACTGGTCATGAAACTTATAATTAATTACTTTTCAGGTGAACACTACTGAATACAAGGCAATCGTGTTCACCTGGTCCGCAATTGGTCACGAGTTTTATAGCTAGCCATCGTTGGAGCGGAGCACGGTAAGGGTCTCTTTTGTGGTGGCCAGTCCTCTGTCAATGGAGCTTGTGAATGTAGATGGTGGCCTCTTGCCCATCAATGGGTACCGCTTCTCTCTGATAATCTAGGTTATTTCTTGAGAATGTGATGTGGGGGCAATTTTTAGACGGAGTAACACGCCACAGTCTGACATGGTCATTCCTTTACCAGTTAAATTTTGATATGTAGATTTATTACGACTAAATTATAAACTAAGACTTTCTATATATATTTTGTGAAATAACTATCACTTATCAATGGTATTTTGTGAGTTTAGAGGATAGGGCATGTGGTTAGAATATGGGTTTAGGGTATAAGTTTTGAGGTTAGGGTTTAAGATTTTGTAAATTAACAAAAAAATTCATAATGATCTTTGACAAAATAATTAAAATAGTTTTTTATAATAAAAATTCACATGTGAACTATTGAATGGAATAGAACACCACATCACACTACCACTTAGTCCTACGGAAGGACTGAAAAAATCCTCTGCTGTCGCTACTACCGTGGGCAAAGTGTGTTTGTGGGTGTGGTTGTACAGCTACTTAGTCGAAGGTGGTTAAAAATTGCAGGTATCAGGCTGGATCTAGGATGCATATAGCTAGGGCTGCCTGATGAATAGATAAAAATCACACAACAAAATCAAAATTTGCCTCCACATCAATCACTAACTAAACTATACCAACTATACCAAGATGTTGAAGGCTACGTCATTTCTCAAAATTTGGAGACTGAATCAACTTTGCTTGATCCCTTCTGCACCATTGATGCTGATCAGGATGACATACAAACCAAACTTAAAAGGTGGAAAAAAGATTTAAACCCCAAAACCCTACATAGAAAGGGAAACATTCAGACCAGTGCAAAAAACCCATAACTAGAATCATCAACAGGCCTAAACTGTGCAGAACCATCATAAAGCTAATACCCTCATTGCTAGTAATGCTGCAGGACGCAGCAGAATCTTAGGCAACATGTGAAGCTGAACGGGAAATATCTAGTGCAAACATGTAGGTACATATAAGTACAAGCACATAAACAATGAAAATTTTCTCTAGCATACAACCTGACATGCTCTCCAACTCTAATTTGGCCTCATCAAACAGATTGTCAACAATGAATTTGAAAACAAAGCATAAAATATATCAGGCAAGATATTGAACCAAACCTATAAAGAAAGTATTGAGTACGGTGAAATGGTGAACCAAGATAACATTTTTTTATCTTGGTCCAGAAAACTGGAAACAAATCTGTGACATAAATAACGATGGATCAACCCCAATTTTGAAATCCAAAACAATGAACAATAAGGTCCCAATTTATCAAGGAAAAACTGTAAATGATTAACACAACTTCAAATAAGAAACGGGGGCAGCATACTACCCATCTGACCCAATTCAAAATTCTTCGGGAGAAAATCAGGATGAAGGTCCATGGAAGTGTGAAACACCCAAGATGCTGGGAACATTAAGAAACGTGAACCAACTTCTGAGCCAGCAAACAACTAATTCTAGTCGATCAGATAGATGCACAAGAAGCACCCTGGAGGGGCAGGGTCAGATTGCAGAAACCAGAACCTTCTTTGTTGTTAATCTAAAAAGAATCTTTAACAACCCATAACTGCACAGTTGTACACAAACACACCAACATTCTCCTTTACACCAATCACCTTCCAATCCAAGGTACCATTCGTAACCCCTGACTTTGGACACCAAGAGTTCAGGACAATACCATCACCTTCTGGACCTTTTTGGCCACCCACAACAAGGATTTTCTTTCCAAAAGCCTTGAAAGCCAGACCCCAGCCATTTGAAAAGTCAGCCCTAACTGGAAGTCTTCCTATAACATCCCAAGTGTTCTTCACCTTGTCATACTTCTTAATATTATTGGTTTCATACTCGACCGCATATAGCTGGTTATCCACTACAGCGATAAGGGGAGGAGCCTGCGCTGCCCTATTGACATTTGGATACATACCCTCAATTTTCCTCCATTTCCCTGTCTCCAGATCATACTCCTCGCCACAAGTCAGTGAATCATTGGGACTTGACATCCCACCAATGACATAGAACTTGTTGTCCATGAAAAAACCAGAGCACAATCTACGTGGTGAGTGCAAATCAGGTAAGACTTTCCACCTACCTGATATAGAATCATACAACTCTGCCGATTTCAAGACATTTCCATTTATATCACTCCCGCCCGCAACAATAGCAATCGAACCAAGGCTACCAGACCCGAACAAACAGCGAGGCTTGCTCATTCCCTCACATTTAACCCAACTATGATGCATCGCACTGTACTTCCAAATAGCCAAACCCAGCATTTCACGACCAAAAACAAGCAACTGGCTTCCCACAGCCAAAGACTCCTTGTCTGCATGGTTGAAACACTCATCACAAGGCACTTTCGGCAATGACATCCACTTCTTCTTCATCGGATCAAATGCCTCCCACCCTCTCAAATCACAAACCATATACACCCAATGCTCCTCGATTCCCAACTGTTTCCTCAACCCATACAAATACCCACTTTTAATTAACTTATTAAACCTTGTATTAGTACATGACAAGGAAGCATAATCTGATCTGCCAGCCCAAGCGAGGCAATGCAGAGATACATCATCAACAAGACCAGGGAAAAAAGAATCACTTGATCCATATCTTAAACGACCATCATTCATTCTACCCCTCACCATCACCTTTGTAATAGTATTTACTCCCTCTTCCCTCTCTTCAGTTGTATGAATATCCGAAGAAGAAGCCATGTATGCTCTCTTAACAAAACTTATTACTATAACCTTAAACACCACCCAGCCAGAAAACACTCCTCCTTAAACAGATGTCAAAAAAGTTCTGAACTTTGCAGCCAATCAATCTCCACAGTCATTGTCTTCAATCAAAACAATTTATGGTGCAAACTCAATAATGGCATACTTGGTCCTCCAGATATGAAAATCACCAAATACGCTTGATTTCTATATCCGAAAACAAAACTCAGACGAATCCCACATCCATCCCCCAATCAATTTGACAGTATAAAAGAAAAAACCTACACCTGACGATCAATCAAAATTTCCTCCGCAAAATTCCATCAATCCAATAAGGGCGACCTGCATATTCAAGATCAACAAAAAAACCGAATCCAATGCCGGGTTAGGGAAACAATGATCCGAATCCGATTGGATCGGCCGAAAAGGAATCTGAGGAAAAAGTAACAGCCTTTGACAGAAAAAAAAATATGATAAGGGCAATCCGTGGTTACCGGAAAGTGCACAGAATCGGCATCCGATCTCAAGGTTCAGTTGGACGGAGAATGACGCCGGGAAGTTTTGGCGGCGAGCATGGTACCGGATTCCGGCGAGGACCGAGAGAAAAAGGGATGAGAAGGCAAGAGAGAAGAAAGTAGAGAGAGAGAAGGAAAGAGGCGCCGGGGTGGATTTGTAACTTACAAAATCTTTTTTATTTGACTCTTTACTCACTCTCAATAATAATTAATTTTTTTTGGTAAGATCAATAATAATTAATTTGACCATTACATTGCCTTCGCTGGACCACCCAGCACTGCTTCTTTTCCGGTCAGCCCATCGTCGATCAGCACCACACCTCGACAAGCCTAGATCGACAACTCCGCCCCGCGAACCTTCAATCTCGACGACCTTGCCTTCGCCAGCCCAAATCCGACGACGACGTCCTGCCTCGATCCGAACACACCTCAAAGGGAAAAAAGGTAATTTTATCCGATACAGTAAAAACAGTTATTTACACGTAATTCTTTTTAGAAATTTAATTGTGTGGTGATTACTATTCATTCTCTATGTTTTGACTGAAATTAAATTGTTAAAATGAGAAACTAGATTTACTATCTAATTATTTATTGTTTTACAATAACACCATTTACTATTTATTTAAATTAAATTTTAAATTTGTATGATTAAAGTTGACTAATCATATAAATCGTATTGTTTTGACATGTGACATATCTATTGCTATGTGACAATCAATTACGGTGACAACCTAATCAAAATGTTAATAGTAAATTACAGTTTAGCTCTTAATTAAATTTCAGTTTACAAATATTTTATTTAGACAATATCTTACACTTTTAAGGACACAAATTAGGACAAATTGATGTTAATTTGCCATTTGTCATTACATATTTTACCAAACTACCGTTCATAGCATATTTTATGATTATTACTGAATTAGATGTTTATCGCTGCTACTATCGAATTATATGCTCGTCTCTGCTACTGCAAAATTAGATGTTTGTCATTGCTATTGTCAAATTGCATGCTGGTCGTTGCTACTACCTTGGATGCTTGTTGTTGTATTGTCTTGGATGCTCGTAGCTGTTACTGCCGAATAGGACGATGTTACAGCTGCTACTACCTACTAAGATGCACAGTAGCAACACGCAGCACCATCGCACAATAACACCTCTCATCACCACCGTACAGTAGCAGCATGCATCACCACCGCGCAGTAGCAGCAGCAGCCGTACGCATCAAGATTGTAGCGGCCCGGGGGGAAAACTACAGTGGCCACGAATTTAAGCCAATAAGAAGCCAACACGTCCGAAGAACGTGCCAACAACTTATTAACCTAAAGTCGTAGGCTTCTTAGTAAGTAAAATAAAATTAATCTTTAACTTGAGTGGCACCAAATAATTTCATAAAACATTCATCAGAGTTTTTCTAATTTCGCGGAAGGTGGAAAAATTAAAGGGGCAATTAAAAACTTTAGCGACAACAATAAAAAAATATAACAGGGTTAACAAGTCAGGAGGACACCTTTACTATTTTATGTTAAATAATCTGGTAAATGACTCGAAGGATAAAGTATCTCAAGTGTCTATAGCTCGGACGACACACTGAGTAGGAAATGAGGCACACACAGCTCTGTCAATCTATCCCGTCACAGTACATAGTACCTGCAAACAATCTGTTATAGGGGTGAGCGTCGTCTTCGCGTGCTCAAATATAGGCCCACCAATGATAGGTTTGAAAACCATAAAACCATATATAAATACATATAGATTTGAGCTCTTAATAAAATCATTTAGAAAATCCTTGACACACAAAATCACCATTTTATATCTTTCAGGAAAACTGTGCAGTATGTTAAAACAGGAGCCAGATAGCTCAATGAATAATATAGCATGCAGGGCTTCACGGATCTAGACGACAGAATCCCGGGTTTGTCTATACAGCAAACTGGGGCCAACTACCTATGCGTCTGAAGACGAATAGTAGCGAGAGTGTCTATTTATAGCTAATGCCCAACACATCACTCGTAGTACACACCGCACTTACGGCTCGCTTAACTCTGAACGAGACAAGCGTAAGCATGAAAATAAAATAAACAGGGCATTGTCCCTCCAGAGGTTCACGGTCATCGACACCGTGGGAGTACTATTTACTAGGTTCCTCCACTCTCAGGTCAAGCACCGGAAATCAGGACAACGGTACTACTTTTTGATCCGAGTCGCCACATAAAAATCATTTACGTCTAGCCTTGGGTTTTCTTGACCCAATCATAAATTATTTATCACATAATATAAAGAAAACTTTCCCGAGGCATCGACCATGAGCATACAAAAAACATGCACATTCTTATATCAGGCAAAACCACTAACAAAGGGGGTTTAGCTTCCCTACCTAGAATTTTCGTTCCTTACGTAAACTCCAAGCATCCAGGAACCGCCTCGGTAATCTGAGGTAACCGCGTAAGCTACCTCGTTTAATGATTCACTGCAGAATAGAGTAGCTTAGCAACCAAGAAACATTAACATTTCAAATAACCTTAGCATTCCTAGTTTGACCAGGAATGATCATATTCATCAACACTACCAGAAAAAAGCCATTAGCCGACGAAATATCTAAAAACAGGCCGACGAAATTTTTTTTTCGTCGGCTAAAGTGGATTTTAGCCGACGAAAAAAAATTTCGTCGACTAAACTAATTTTTTCGTCGGCTAAAGTGATTTTTTCGTCGGCTATAGTATATGAACTTTAGTAGACGAAATTTGAAAAGTTTATCCGACGAAATTAGGGTATTTCGTCGGCTAAAGTAACTTTTAGTTATAAAATTGCACTACAAAGTGTCCGATTGACTATTGTGATACCAATCTGGAAGCAGAACGACCATCCGAGTTCATATAAGGCTTTTTTGGTCATCCGAGTTCGTTTAAGGCTTCAAAATGAAGTTTTTCTAAACACTTAACACACGAAAATGCTCATATCTACACCTATATGAGGTATTTTGGTCTAACCTTCAACACAACAAACACTCACCATAATGAGACGCAATTGTCCATCTAAAAATTTGGAGACATTTACCCCTCGATGATAGGGCTTCCCATATAAATAAATAATGGTAAATAGTAGGCATGTTGTGATTCCGGTCATCAAAATTCACAAACAAAAATACGACAGTCAGATATCATCAATATGTTGAAATATATCTCTGGTAAAAAATTCAACTTTATCCGATAAATTTAAGGACTTCATCTAGAAGGTCAATCTCGTAAGTCAAACCCCTAAATTGTATTGACTGCAACTATCGGCACCGAGACTTTACCGGAATTACGTGATTTTTCAACAGTAGACGTATTTCACCATTCCGGTCATATCTTATTTCACTACTTTTTTCGTTTGAAGCTTCTACGTACAGGGTTTAGGGTTTTAGCCGACGAAATTAGGGTAATTCGTCGGCTAAAGTTAAATAAATAAATAAAATAAATAACTATAGCCGACGAAATTAGGATAATTCGTCGGCTACAGTTAAATAAATAAAATAAATAACTATAGCCGACGAAATTCGTCGGCTAAAGTTAATTAAAAATTCAAATTTTTTTGCGGGGATTTTTAAAATTTTGAAATTTTTTCGACTAAGATTTTGAACTTTAGCCGACGAAATTTTCTATATCTTTCATTTTTCTCCTCCTCCGGCGGCAACAACGTAATCCTCATCCTACCTCCTCTCCTCCTCTAAATCATTCTCCTCCTCCTTCCTTCTCTAAATCCTTCTCCTCCTCCTTCTCATTCCTCCTCTAAATCCTTCTCCTCCTCTAAATCATTCTCCTCCTCCTTCCTTCTCTAAATCCTTCTCCTCCTCCTTCTCATTCCTCCTCTAAATCCTTCTCCTCCTCTAAATCCTTCGATTCTCCTCCTCCTTCTCTAAATTCTTCTCCTCCTCCTCCTCCTCCTCCTCTCCCTCTCTTAACCTTCTCCTCCACCCCTAGCTACTCTCTCCTCCTAGATATTAAAATTCGTCGGTTAAAGTTTAAAAAATTAAAAAAATTACTTTAGCTGACGAATTACCCTAAAATTCGTCAGCTAAAGTTTAAAAATCAAGCTGAGCAAGCTATTAGATATAAATCAAGCTTCTACTATCGCCTAGATCTTACCGATATGTGCAGAAATTGAGAGGCTCTTATTAGAAACCGGGAAAGATGTTATTGTTGCTTCCTCCTTGCACTGCCACCACCGGTTGATTAGCTAGGCCAGAAACCACTGCTGAATTGAGTGGAGAGGATTGAGCTGAACCAGGTGGATTTGGAGGTCAGAGAGAGATAACGTGGAGGTGGAGAGTGTCGTAGTCGGAGGAGAGAGAGAGAGAGAGAGATCAAATTAGATCTGATTCTCGGGGAAGAAAGAAGAGGAAATGAGAGGCATATGGAGTAATTTTGTCTAAAAGCTAAGTAATTTTGTCATTTCGTATTTACTAATCAGATCAGGCCTGTTATAACTTGGTTTTGGTTTTGGGTTTGGGCTAGTGTCTTAATTTATATAACAAATTATGAAAAAATGTTTATACGAAGTCTATTTGACAGACTAATAATTATTTTTAATTTAAAGTTTCCATTTTCGTTAAATTATAACATTATATGACCATAAACAAATATAAATACGAATTCCATCGAAAATCTCATTTTTCGAAAACTTTCTAAATAATACGGTTTCGCAATAAAATATGGTCATATTTTTCCAAAATTACCTTCGTGGAAAATAATTCATAAAAAAGAAAATCAATTTCATCGTTTAAAATTCCACAAAATAAAT
Source organism: Comarum palustre (assembly GCA_951800085.1). Lineage (NCBI taxonomy): Eukaryota > Viridiplantae > Streptophyta > Magnoliopsida > Rosales > Rosaceae > Comarum > Comarum palustre. The sequence continues at coordinate 7,585,221 of OX637582.1, read as the reverse complement.
CATGAATTTAAAATAAATTCACTTCATGTGTTTAGTTCAAAATAAAGGTCTACTTATAGTGATTTGGTTGAAGCTTCCAAATGCTCGGAATACACCTCGAGCATTGCTTCACAATATCCTCGAATCAATTCGCGTCTGACGATAAACATCAAAATAGATCAGTCAGACTATATTTCGAGATGATTATCAACTCTCCCCTTTTTCCTAGTTTGAGCAGGAATAACCGACTAAACCTCCATAGAGGTGACAAACGGGTCAGCCCAGCCCGGCCTAGCCCATTTAATCGGGATTCGGGCCGTGCTTGGGCAAACCCACGACGACCCACGTCTTAACAAGCTCGGGCTCAGGTCGGTCTATTTACTCAAATCTAAGGCTCAGCCTGGCCCATGGCTCAAGCCCATAACATATTAGGTCGTGCTCTGGCCGGGCCCATTAACGGGCCCGTTTGTAGTTAAAAATTGAAACTAGTCCAAAATTGATATCATAGTATATCAAAACAAAAAAAATGAAAAATAATTCATATTTTCTATCGATCATTTGTTTTAACAAAAACAAATGAAAAATAACTCAGATGAAAAAACAAAAACAAACTAAAGAAATATATGATATATGAATCATATGATCATTATTTATACTTGGTAATGTTTTAGCAAAACTTTTTATGGGTCTAAGAGAATCAAAATGAATATTTATTAGTATTTATAAGTTATTGTTCACACTTAAAACAAATTTTATATTATTTATAAATATATAATCTTCATATTATAAAGAAAAAATATATATATTTTAAAGCGGGCTGGGTCGTGGGCCTTATCTTATCGTGCTTGGGCCGGGCCCGTGGACTCATTTTTCTAGGCCCGGCCCATTAAGATAACGTGCTTGGAGTATGCCAGGCCGGGAACGTGTTCGTGCCGTGCCAGACCACTTTTAAACGTGCCGTGTCTGTGCTTTAAGGCCCGTTTGCCGCCTCTAACCCTCCATTATCAAATTTTCAAAATTATCTTTATTCCAGATTATTGATCCAACTTTAGTTACCGACAACCCTATTTTTATACTTAGACTTCCTTTTAAACATTTGTTCATGTTGAGTTATCACATAACAATTTGAAGAATTACTATAGACACCAAACACATATTTTAAACAAAACTATAAATCATGAATCAAGATAATAATAATAAAGTCATTTGTTCCTTTACAAAGACGAAACTCATATCTCATTTCTCCAATTAATTCAAATTTGGATTCCCGTAGTTAACCTTTTCGTTTTTGATTTCTTAACCTTTAACTGAAATTGCGGATTTCAAAAATCCATTCCCCACTTATTGTGCTTCCAAACATTAATCTTTTCAAAAAGGAAAACATTTCCAAAAATGAAAATTTCTCAATTTCAACATGTTTTCCGTACACGATTCAATATAGGACTTGACAGAATTTCTACGACACAAATTTTATCGAGAGAGTCGATTTCTACCTCTTCAGCTACTTGTCAGATTCCGAAAGTCGGCTGAAATATTTGTCAAAAAACGGCATGACCTCCTTACATTCCGGATTCTGAGTTCTCAACCTTTAACTGATAAAACGCCAACTTCAGTCACAAACCGACACCAACATCAAAACAACAACATATAACTCAAATATAAAATCTTACCTTCAAGTTGTCTGTTGTCTGTTGTCTGTTGAGAATGAGGAGACTTGTTTCATTTTATTTTATCTTTTACATTTGAAAAAAATTTTATATAAAAAGCCCTTCCCCTTTGCAGTGATGGTACTGTTGTTGTCGGCTTTTGTCTTCTTGCCCTTGTCCTTAACAGCAACAATTTTATAGGGAAGCCAAGCTAAGATTAAAGGGCGGCGTGTCAGAAAATCCAAGTTGCCTTCCAATTTTTCCATGGGCTTTTTCTGATCGATCTCATCGTCACTCTGACACTAATAGTTGGCCGCTGCTGTTTCAGTCACCGATGCGCAGCCGCAACCTCAACCCACCCCAACCAATCAATCATCCTCCTCGTCTTCTTCTATTCTTTGCCCCTCTCTGGGACCCCAGCTGCCTCAGATCTCTGCCAACCTGACCAGTGAAGGCTGTAAAAGCTATTTTACAATAGAAATGGAAATTTTTTTGTGAAATTTCACCGGGCCACTGTAATAATATCATATTCATTTCAATTTAAATTTTAATTTGAAATTTTTTTAAAAACAGTACACCATATTTGATTCATTATCCGTCTATTAAGTTTCAAAAAACTTAAATTGATACATGACTTTTGAAACTTTTGATACAAGATGTTAATAACACCTTTAACTTCATGCAAATACTCATTTTTTAAAAGGTAATTTTGAGTTTTCCTCTCTCTGTCATTAATCCTCATGTATTAATTACTAATTAGGATGAATAAATTAAATCCATTAATTTTTTTCATAAACAACATGATACGTGCATATTTTTAGTTTTGAATCTTTCCAAAAACTCATTTCGGCATAATTCATATTGTTCTTTCATCTTCTGAAATTTTGTTGTCCAAATACTCTATTCTTCTAGAACAAATAGAAGAAAAAAATCTCTGACCCTTCCCCTTTTTACTCTCCAGGACTAGGATGAGTCCGGATCCTCTCTATCATCCAATGCCATCCCTCAAAAACCCAAACATACAAACTACAAAGAGCTGCAATGTAAATAGTATGCTAATCGCCTAATAATATTAACAACTATATGAATAAATAAAAACCAGTAATTACCCAGAATTGTATAAATCAAGTCAAATTGTTCATCTTTGTTGATTACAAAATTTGGTTCAAATCGATTTTGAAGGGATGAATCTAATTTCGTTAACAGGTGCAAAACATGGTCCTCAATTGCATAACAGAAATACAAGTATGAAGTAAACCCAAAATAGAGGGGATATACTATTTAAAGAGAATCTTAGCCATCAATTAATGGGTAGATGACACCTTATCTAGATTTGAAACCAAAATCGTTACTGGGTAGAACATTTAAACCCAAAATCGTACTGATATGTGAATCTTATCCAGCAGTTAATGGGTAGAACATTTAAACCCAAAATCGTACTGAGATTTGAATCTTATCCAGTTTGATTGAAGTTAAATCTGAATGGATTTTAATGGGTAGATGGCACCTTTATAATAGTAGTATAAAATTAAGTATACCGCTGACTTGAATTTACTTTCCCATGAAAATATAGTTTTTCTTAGGTACTCTAAACAAGATTCGGGCAGACAGCCGGCAATTAATCGATTTTTTATTTTGTATATTTTATTTATTTTTAATATATTTCTAGTCATAAAGTCAATAAATAATGACTAATAATCGCCTACTAGCATCTTGATCTGTATAATGTGCGTGTTAATTTACACTTATGTTTTTATAAATTTATTTTGTAATTAATATTTAAATATTCTCTTTAGTTAATAATATTTGAACTTCCTCTCTTTTCAATTCTTATCTCCACCTTTTTCTCTTCTAAGGAAACAGAATCTGATTCCTAGATGGAGTTTCAATTACTATTTTACCTATGATTACTCAATTCATTAGTTTGAAATTTTAATTAATGAGTGTTTTAGGTACTTTAAAAATTTAACCATTTCTAAAATCTTTCTGGCTTATTCATACTAGTCTTTTACCCGTGCATTTGCACGGACTCACTTCTATAAAATAGTTATTTCTCTAGTTATAAAACCCACTATCCATTTTTTTTTCCTTAATTATTACTTTATTTTAAATATTTCTCTAGTTATAAAACCCACTACTTTATTTTTCTTTTTTTGACATATATGGGGGATCAGAGTTTACACCAATTTTTTGATCACAAAATCACATCTCCATCGTTCAATATGTAGTTCTATATGAGTAGATCACTTATGCAAAATTTCATCCAATTGGTAATCGTTAAGATGTTCAAAATTGCGAATTGAAAGTTAAAGCATGAACGGTTCAGGTTTGACAGATTTGATCCGTCAACTGATTTCAGTTTGTTCGAAACCTTAATGATCACCAAATTAGATGAAATTTTACAGAGATGATGTACATATATGCATCTAAATATTGAACGGTGGAAATGTTGATATGTAATCAAAAAGTTGGTGTAATCTTTAACCCCTTATATATGTCAAAAAATGGATCCCTTAGTGGAAGGGTCATATATATATATACTAGCGTTCCTACTCGCGCAAACGCGTGTGCGGAAGGGCCGCGCTCGCGTGTGCGTTTAATATTTTTCGCCTTTAAGATATTTTTCAATGCATTTACGTTCTTTTGGGTCGTTACCTACAGTATAGTTAAGATTACATTGTTGTATCGTTTGACATATAATAAACTTTATTTGTAACATTCATAGACAACCAATAAACCGTTAAACATTTCTCAATATTTTTTAAATATTTAACAAATTATCAATGTCAATGCATGAACCGATGGAGAAACGTTTTGCTTTAAGCTTTGGTCTATTTGTAGCATCTTCTTTAGTTGGCAACGTCCATGCTGTAGTATTTTCTACATATATGAAATAGTTACAAAAATATTAGCATATGAATTAAAAATAAGCATTCAAAACTAACTTTTATTTCACTAAATGAAGTACCTATTAACATGACATATCATTTTTGATGAACTAATGAAACAAAACTTCTTTAAACACGACATTCTTAGTGAATACGCCATCTTCACCAATTATGGATCCTTTTTTAACCAAAACCTTAATGGTTGACTTTGATACTCCTCTCGATAAAGCCACATATAATTTCCCATGACTAATAACATGATCTAGATGGTAAATATCGACATGTGGGATAGCTTGTCCTTGAGATTTATTTATAGTCAACGAAAAGCTCAACTTGACTGGAAATTGTTTTCTTGTAAGCTGAAACACCCTAATTTCTACACTCTACAAAGGAATTCTCAGCAGGAATACTCTCACCCCAACAAATTGACCCGTCAAAATTTCTGCATCAATCAAATTTCGATAGGAACCACGACATAACAATCTTGTACCGTTACACAACCCCAATTTTGGGTCCATATTTCATAAGAGCATCATTGGAGCACTTGTTTTTAGAATCAATCTGTGCGGCGGTAACCCACTTGCAGTTATTGAGTTTAAAAACTCTGGCTGGTACAGATTTCGGATGTCATCTTCAACAGAGTCAAATGAATACAATGAAATTTCTTCACCAAGAAACATACAAATTATTTTTTCATTCAACATGTCTGCATCATCGTTCAAAGAAGTAATCAATGCTCTCTTTATCATGTATCCTGCATCGTCTACATGATCACTCAAATTAGGGAACACTTTTTCAATAATTTGATTGATGGACTAGTTGCTCTGCATGCTTTCTGGTAATCTTATCAAGTCATTATGGATCACATGTTCATTCCCATCGCCAACATTCTAGTGTACATTCACCAAGCTATTAATGCCTGCAAATCCGTTCTCCGTAGTCACAAACACAAGACGCAGATTCTCGAGCATTCTGACCTCTTCGTACTCAAACTGTCATAACTCTCTCCTGGAGTGTCGAAATCATGAACCGTAAATTACGTTAGAAACTAGACATCCATACCTTTCCATCAATATGTAGCTTTCTCACCGATTCGGTCGGGATCATCCCAGGTATATCTACAAAGTTACTGTACAAAAGCTGCCATTGAAATTGGTTGAACTGTAACTTTTTAGTTTTGATGTCCATAGTTAGGCGAAGGATGTATAGAACATGTATAGAAGGTACAAGTATACATTTACCAGCTAAACGAGACATTCAATGCCCATTCGCCACGCATATATGCATGATGTCAATTTTTTGTTCATTTGGATCTTCCTGTCTTCAAACTGTAATAACTTATTAGTGGAATGTCGGAATCACAAGCCGTAAACTCCGTTGGAAACTAGACATCCAAGGCTTTCCACACATATGCAGCTTGCGGACTATTTCTTAGTAGATAATCACTAGTGATTAAATGAAGTTGCTGCACAGTGGTATAAGCTGCTGAAAACGTGTCTTCTGACCTGCTGGGACTCCGACAGCCATAACTCCTTGGATCTTTGAAATTGCAAGCCGAAAATTACGTTGGAAAGTAGACATCCAGGAATTTTGGTGCATATGAAGCTTGCCTTCTATTTATTCCTGGATTCTTCCAGTTTATTCAGTGAAGTTGCATCACAGAAGCTGCAACTGTAAATTTGCTAAACTACACTCTTGCTTCAAATCTTTTGTATTCTGTTGGCAAAATGGTGGTGACTTTGAAACACATATATTGTTTCTTGCATATAAGAGCTCAGAAATATATCTCTAATAATATAGGACAGAATTCAAACATCTGTCAGGTAAGAACATTGTCTTGCATTTCAACAAAACACAGAATCTCTTTTTGTATTTTTTTATTTTTCAATGCAAGAATTAAATTGAAACTAAAAGGCAAAGAATTAAAGTGTAGAAGGAAACTCAACATGATTAGTTAACCTTCGTATGACCACGGGGGAGGCCACCAATACTTCAATCCAAGCCTTGACACCTTGATATTTGCAGCATGAGATTCTCTCCGACGAGAAACTCTAAGTATTAAATAAAGATGTTTGGTGTCATCTACTTGAAAACTTACAAAGGGTTGTTGCTCATAAGGAATGCTGCATAGCCCCCTATGCATCTTCATTGATTGATAAAACTTGATCATCAATTGCACCTTCACGGATGGCTCAGTGTGAAAATTTGCCTTGTCGCCGACTACCATGTCGTGGTGCATGCTATGTACAGTTACAGCCACCAATTGACATTCATAGTAAACCACTTGCTGGTTTATATCTTTAACACCAAGAGATTTTAAGTAATTGAACTCCCCTGGTTTAGACTTACTGATTTTGGAGCCAAGAGTTAATCTATAATCACCATCGCATTCATCGTAGGTTTTCTCCTTGTTAATATTAAAATAACAATCACCACATATTGGTGACTTAACTTCTGCCTCAGACATAGGCATATTCCTATTATAAACATCATGGAGGATCATCTGTAAGGCTTGGCCTGCGTCCATATACACAGTATCATGCGTGAACAGAATGACTTTGGCCTGCATCCATCTGTAAAGCATTTATCCTATCTGCGGTTGCATTGATTTTATCAATTTACTCAATGATAGCCTTCAATTTCTGCTTCAACTCGTCGTCCATGTTCAACACTACAACTAGTTGACTAAGTTAATTCTTCTGGTAATCATCTGAAACGTGAAATCGTTTCTTCTACAATCCTGACACGTTAGGTCCCACTGAGCATGCCAAATGTTCGGTGTGAAAATGGATTTTTCGAACAATCAAGCTTGAGGCGTGCCAGTACCTATGGGTCAGGTACAACCTTGATCTTCGACGCTTGTTCGCCTTCTGACTTCTCTTTAAAAGACTGTCGTACATGCGTTGGTCAGACCTGCACTTAGGTTCTACAGACCTAGCTGAAGAACAACTAGGATTTTTCTTCTCCTCTCGCGAAGCGGACGTATCTTACTAGGACCGGTGTGGTTGAGCAGAGCTATAAATCAGGATTGCAGGTCGTTCGCCAAAGGATTCTCTGACAAACTGGGGATATTTGCTAAGGTTATTCACCCTAACAATGGTTTTGTGGATATTCGCCAACGGATTAGTCTTTATGAAGGGGTAGTGGACTGTTCGCTCACGGATATGGCTTGGTGAGTAGAAGCGGGTAATGCTTATGGATGAGCTTGGTGAGTAGCAGCGGGGAATGCCTACGGATGGAGCTTTGGTGGATAAAAAGACTCGAGGAATCTTTGTGGTTGAGATGCTCCGGGGAGGCTTGTTTTGCAGTGTGCAAAAGTTGTGTTTGATTGATTGGAGATGTCCTTCTTCATATGCCTTGACCCCTTTATATAGTGAACACTAGGATTTGTTCTTACTTGCAGGCCAAGGTAAATCAAATCTCTTGATCTACTAGGAAAAGAATCCTCCTAGCCGACTAACAAATCTTATGTATTCCTGCAAATCTCCGCCAAACATGACCTTAAATGGAAAGAAAATATTTACAATTACTTAGACCGCAAGAATCGGTCTAATGGGCTCGAGAAGTCAGCATTCGTCAAGAAATATTATTTTGGTCCAAACACCATCCATATGTACCGTAAGGCAATAATAACAGATACTGCATTGGATCATAACATCCAACTGAGTCTCTAACGGTCTGAAGTTGTCCACTTATTGTTTGTACAACAAAATCTTCTTCGTTTGGACTAAGGTCTTCACCTCATACTATAACAGCAGCAACTTGCGATGGAGTTGGTAAATTGTATTGACGACGATCAAATAGTTGTTCTCTTATGATGAGCCTACAGTAAGGCAAATCTTGACGTTGCCCTAGACTTCAGAATGTTTGAACAAATGGATTGTGTTGATGGAGTATTTGTTGTATTTTTTCCACTATATCTCTCTCAAGAACTTCATTTTTAGACAATCGATAGTGAAGCTCATACTGAGTGTCGTATATATAAGCTTGTATATATCGCGGTATTCTCCCGTCAGCAGGTAGCAGACCACTGATTTTATGGTATAAGGTCCATGACCTTGGATATTAATTCTTTCAACAAGATGTACACCCAACGAAGTGAATGCGAACACGTTGTTGTAGGATCTAATGTTTTGTCTCATTTTTTTACTCTCATCAGTTTGTTCTGAAAACAGTTGAACCATTTTAAGGGGGAGACAATGTTAGAGGTAAATCAATATTTCCCTTCATGCAACAGAAACTAAAGGTATCTGAAAATACTGGAACGTGTGTCAGGGATTGCTTAAACACTAACAATCCCTATGATGCTGAAAGTAAAACTGGTAAGAACACAAGAATTTGTTTACGCAGTGTAAACCTCAAACAAGAGGAAACATCACTGCGAGGCACAAGCCCAGAAGAACGTTAATCCACTATAAGATGATTACAACTGTGTGATTACACTTGCAGACTCGTCTAGTCTATCAATCACTCTCTAATCTTCTCTCACGGGAATCACTTTCTTAAAGGATTGAACTACACAAATCAAACCTTAGGTCTATTCACTCAAACATGGAACAGTGAAAGAACTAGAACTCAACATGCTCACGTTAGAGATACACAACTAATCTCTTTTTCTTGATTCCCAAGACATGCAGAAGTCTTGTGCGCGGCAGCTCTTAAATAGAGGGTCAAAACTCCCCCTCACTTTAGAATCCTAACCCTAATGGACTTCCTACAAGGAAACACCTTAATGAAAGGATTTGTCCATTAAGATCCGAAAGATATGATTCCCTTTTATGTAGGAATGCCAAAATACTAACAATCTCCCCCTTTGGCATTCCTACACAAAACACAGGTCCACACACCACAAGTCAATGATTTCCAAAAGAGAGCATAGGCAAAGGTACACAACAGCAGTACTTAAATAAGGTACATAATCCCAAGACTGAAAATAGACATAGACATAGACATAGAGTCACATAAACAGAAGTACTAAGTAACAAAAGTACTCTCCCCCTTTTTGTCTAGGAATGACAAAGGGTCAGTCCAAATAATCAAGAAAGATCCCAGAAGGGAAACACCTATAACCATAGCCAAGATCCACGCAGAAGGGCTTGACATGAATATGGAAAGGAAACTCATCAGCAGCAGTAGAAGAAGTAGTAGGAGAACCAGGTGGAGACACCACAGGAGGAGCAGAAGATGCAATGTAGGTGTTGAGCAAACTTTCAAGGCCAGTAATCCGAGAATCCAGATCTGCAAATAGAGTATTAAACTTGTCTTCCATCCATTTCATTAACATAGTAGTCTCAACAGACACACCACCATCCAATGCCTGACTAGATCCTCTAACAAGAGTGGAGGGAGTAACTGGATTGAGAGGAGGGCCAAGTACATCACCATCCTGATAGTCAACACCAAATGAACTGCACAGCAAGGTGATAATAGATGGAAACACTAGGGCACCTTGAGAATTACGTTGGTCAATAATTGCAGCATAACGAATGGCATTATAAATGAAAAACTCAGGTGGAAGATAAGGACCCTTGTGACTGTGAATAGCATAAATCTTGGCACCTATCTCCCTTGTAATCTTGCTGGTCTGTGAAGTGGGATGCAAAAGAGATCGAACCAGAAAGCCCAGCAGCCTAAACCATTCATCCATGTGTCCACTGGAGAGAAATGCTGGAGGAATTCGAGGAATGTTGGCATACATTTTGTCCAACAACAGGGACGTATCACAAGCAGAGAGAAATTGAGTGGCTTCATCAACTGCGTCTTCAGAAGGTAAAGGAAGATGCAGTATATGACGAATCACAGTAGGGGAAACCAGAATGTAGGAACCCCGAACAAATACCCCACCAGAGGAAGTAAACAAATCCATAGACTCAGGCAATGATCTAGGAAAGTTAGCATAAAATTCATGCACAATAGATAGATTTGGCCGAGGTAGGGATTGCAGACCCTCCTGCCATCCCAAGCGTGCAACTAAGGTGACGAATAATTGTGGCAGTGAAGAGAAATCAAATGACCGCTCAAACACACAAGGACGATTGCACGTAATGTTCATGTATAAGGTACGGGCAGTAGAATTGACAAAGCAAGTCAAGGGTGGAGCACGCTTACAGACTGTTGATTTGGACTGTTTCTTGACCGAAGGAAGATTTCGTGAACCAGTTGAAGGCTTGAGCCTTTTGGCAGGAGGCGTCGAAGGCTTTAAATGCTTTGATGGCTTTGAAGTCTTTGAGGGCTTCGAGGGTTTCTTGCACTTTTGAGAGCGCCCAACAGTAGGACTGAGAATGGCGGCAGAATCTGCTGACGAGGAAGAGGCAGCAGTGCGAGCTGGGAAAACTTGATGGAGAGTGCGACTGCGATATGCCTGATTGAGAACGGCCTCTAATGGAGACTCCATGGGGGAAGAAGGTGGTGCACCAGCATTGAGAGGTGGCGGAGATGATGGTCCACTATGAGGAGACGAAGGTCCACTATGAGGAGACAAAGGTCCACTATGAGTGGACGAGTGGACAGGAGAACCATCAGCCGCCGAAGTGGCAGCGGAAGGAGAGTCTTCAAGAACTTGAGGAGATGCAGCAGAGGTGGGAGGACCGGATGGAGGTCCGAGACGACGGAGACGACCGGATCGACGCGGAGGAGTAACCTTGAGTCCAGAGTTGCGCATTTTGGGAGCCATGATCAACAAAATCGGATCTGAAATCTGAAAAAGAAAACAGAAAGAACCACAGACAGACGAAGAAAAACAAAGAAATAAACAAGAAGTTAGATTTTTTTTTAAACTACCAACTTGACAAAAAATCACTCTTAAAATGCAACATGATAAAGTCCAAGAGCTGAACAAGAGTAAGAGTGTGTATGTTTATGAATATCAAATCAATTGTGAAACTACTAAAAGCCAAGAGAAGTACCCACACGTATATCTGAGAACAGAGGCAAAGCTTTTAGACAAAGAATAACCAAAATCACATCATGTGAGCAAGACAAGTTTTAAGGTCACCATGAGTCATGTGCCCAACAATTCAACAAGGAGGAATTTTCAGTCATCTCAGTGGGTGAGTGATGAGATTGATTTGTCAGAGACAGTGGGACACACCAACAATCAAAAAGTCCCAAGTAACAGTATATTTGTAACAAATTCTCCTTATATCTCCTTTTATTTGTAACAATTCTCCTTATATCTCCATATTTTTTTTTTCAACTCTTGACTTTTGTCAAGAATTACTTAATCAACTATCACCAGGGTGACCAAACCATTCCCTTTTCTGCTCATACCTTATATCGTTCATCATGACCAAGGCCTGATTACTTTAGGAATAGCCTGGCCATCAAACCATTCCCTTTTCTGCCTAATCCCTATATCGTTCATCACGACCAGGGCCTAGTTACTTTGGGAATAGTCTGACCATCAAACCATTCCCGTTTCTGCCTAATCCCTATATCGTTCGTCACGACCAGGGCGTAGTTACTTTGGGAATAGTTTGAACAAGCTCCAAAATGTATTTATTTAAAACTGGAGCCAACAAAAAAAACAATACTTGAGACAATTAAGATTGTGCTTACCCCACATGAGTCTTCCAAAAAAAATGCAATGTATAAGTGAGTACAATGTGAGAGATTCATGACAATTCTTCAAAGAAATTGACAGGACACACAAACTTTTAATGACCAAACAACTTGTAATACGCACACTCAAGAGATTAAGAGATTTATCTTTGTCAATCTAAGTTCAACTGATTTCTACAGAGTAGTGTGGGATACTTAACCTGTATGCAATCCCAGTAACAAGAGAACACTTGAGCTGGGGAGAAAAATAAAAATTACGAAGCTACTATGAGAAAACACAGAATGAATGCAAGTGGTGCAGTGTGTGCTCTTACATTTCAGCGCTTGAGACATATACCAATTGCATTTCTAAGAGTCTCAAATCTTTCAGTATCCAGTGGTTTTGTAAAGATATCAGCCAATTGATGTTCAGTAGATACAAAGGATACTTCTAAAACATCTTTTTCAACTAGATCACGTATAAAGTGATATCTCAGATCAATATGTTTTGTACGTGAGTGTTGAACAGGATTTTTTGAAATATTTATCGCACTTGTGTTATCACAGAATATACTTAACTTGCCTTGAGTGAAACCATAATCCTGTAGCATTTGCTTCATCCAGAGCATCTGGGTGCAGCAACTGCCGGCAGCTACATATTTAGCCTTTGCAGTTGACAAGGATATGCAATTTTGCTTTTTACTATGCCATGCCACCATGTTGTTTCCCACAAAGAAGCAGCCACCTGATGTGCTTCTTCTATCTTTCATATTGCCTCCCCAATCAGCGTCTGAATAACCTGCAATTTCAACATTTGTATCAAAAGTGAAGAAGATACCACAAGCAGATGTACATGAAACATATCGAATTATGCGCTTCACAGCCTCTTGATGTGACTCCTTGGGATTTGCCTGAAATCGAGCACACACACCTACACTGTAGGAGATATCTGGTCTACTGGCAGTAAGATACAAGAGACTTCCAATCATACTTCTGTAAAGCTTTTGATCAACAGACTTACCATCAAGATCCTCGCTGAGCTTGGTGGTTGTACTCATGGGATTTGTCACGAGTTTAGGAGAATCAAGACCAAATTTTTTAACAAGATTTTCAGCATATTTAGTTTGAGACAAAAACATGCCATCAGTTAGTTGACGAACTTGAAGCCCAAGAAAGTAATTTAATTCCCCACACATGCTCATTTCAAATTCACTTTCCATGATTCTAGTGAATTCAGTAACATAAGATTCAGAAGTTGAACCAAAAACGATGTCATCTACATAAACTTGAGCAATCATGACATGTGTTTGATCCTTTTTTACAAACAAGGTTTTATCAATAGAGCCTCTAACATACCCTTTGCTTACCAGGAAGTTGGATAGATGTTCATACCAAGCTCTTGGAGCTTGTTTAAGCCCATACAAAGCCTTTTTGAGTCTGTAGACATGAATGGGATTGTGAGGGTCTTGAAATCCCAGTGGCTGTTCAACGTACACTTCTTCTTGCAAGACTCCATTTAAAAAAGCACTTTTCACATCCATTTGATATAATTTAAAACGAAGATGACAAGCAATAGCAAGCAAGAGTCTAACAGATTCAAGTCTAGCTACAGGTGCAAAAGTTTCATCAAAATCAATTCCTTCAACTTGAGTGTATCCCTGCGCCACAAGCCTGTCTTTGTTTCTAGTGATATTACCAAATTCATCATGTTTGTTTCGAAAAATCCATTTAGTACCTATCACATTGCAATTACTAGGCCTAGGCACAAGATACCAGACATCATTTCTAGTAAATTGATTCAGTTCATCTTGCATAGCATTAATCCAATCATCATCAAGCAAAGCTTCTTTCACATTTTTTGGTTCAATAAGAGAAACAAAACCAAAATGACTAATGACGTGTTCATCCTTCTTGTTATCATTCAAAAAACATGCAAGAACAGAATTTCTACTTACCTCACTTACGACTTGTCTCCGCGTCCTGATTCCATCATCCATGTTGCCAATGATATCTTGAGATGAATGATCTTTTTGAACTTGCTTGAACCCGGTTCTTACATTAGGTTGAGTATCAAAGATGGGATCATTAACTTCATCAACTTCCTCTTCATTTACTTCCACAGTCATCTTCCTTTTTGAGAATCCATCTTCTTCTTCAATGACATTTCCTGTTCTTACGAAAGAATCGTCAATAGACACATTATAAGATTCCATAACAGACATGGTTCTTTTATTATACACCCTATAGGCTTTACTGTTTAGAGAGTAGCCTAAGAAGATGCCTTTGTCACTTCTGGAGTCAAATTTAGCAAGATATTCTCTATCTCTGTAAATGTAGCAAGGGCTTCCAAAAGTACGAAAGTAACTTACATTGGGTTTCTTACCTTTCCATAATTCATATGGAGTTTTGTTACTACCTGGACGAAGAAATGCTCGATTTATTGTGTAGCAGGCAGTGCTTATGGCTTCTGCCCAGAAGTTGAGACTAAGTCCAGCAGAGTGAAGCATTACTCTTCCCATGTCAAGTAGAACCCTATTCTTCCTTTCCACAATGCCATTTTGTTGTGGAGTTATATGAGCTGAAAACTCATGAGAGATACCAAGTTCACTAAAGAAATCCGAAAACCTGACATTCTTAAACTCAGTTCCATTATCAGTTCTTACTCGTACAATTGACAAATGTAAAGATTGTTTCTCATTTATTACCTTTTTGAAAAGACCTTTGCAGCTTTCAAATGTATCACTTCTTTCTCTAAGAAAGTTTACCCAGGTAAAACGAGAAAAATCATCCACAACCACTAAGATATATTTCTTACCTCCAATGGTCTCAGTTGAAGAAGGTCCAACAAGATCCATGTGAATCAACTCCAAGGGACGAGAGGTAGTCAAAGAATTTAGTGAACTGTGAGCACCACGAGTTTGCTTACCAATTTTGCAGCCTTCACACATGACAGTAGATTTTCCACTCAGAGAAGGCATTCCACGCACACTTTCTTTTTTACAAAGTTTCACTAAGTCCTGGAAGTTTACGTGACCCAAGCGTCTGTGCCATAATTCAAGGTTGACATCCGATGATCTGGTGTTCAAACAAGTCTGCACATTTATATTAGCATGAACATGATAGCAGTTATCCTTGGATCTTAATCCCCCCATGACACTTTTTCCATTATTATCAAGAACTATACATTTTAGTTTGTTGAAGTTTACATTCTCATAATCATCAGTGAGTTGACTTACACTTATGAGATTTGCTTGAAGACCTTCAACAAGTAAGACATTTTGAAGATTAGGAATACCTGGAGTATTTATAGTGCCCTTACCCATTACCGGTGCTTTTCTTCCATCTCCAAATGTGACTGTTCCGCTGGTGAAATCGTCTGAGAGAGTTGTGAACCAGCCTTTGTTTCCAGTCATGTGTCTTGAACATCCACTGTCTACATACCAAATATCTTCTCTTCTTTCGGATAAGGCTGTTAGGGCAACAAGACATGTAGCATCTTCATGACCAATTTGACACCTGTAGGAAGAAAACAAACACGTTTCGTCAACTGATTCCGGAAATGCATGACACTTACTGATCTTAGCTGAATAACACTTATGTGATCCTTTCTTGACCCAAGTCTGCTTGGTCTTTGATTCCAGACTTTCTGGGATTGAAACCATCTTTGCAATCCTATTTAAAATGTTTAAGTGTTCCTTTAATTCTGCTTGTAATAAAGAAGTAGAGTTAATTTCTGACCCACGTGTTTCAATGTGCATTTTTCTTCGTAACAAATTACAACGAGGACGAATATGTCCAGATTTTCCACAAAAATGACATGTAGGAGTGAAAGGTCTTTGTCTGAGAACATACCTGGACTGATGAGCATTCAGCTCTGTATCTTTACTTACCTGAGGGGATTGATAGTATGTCATCGATCCCAGTTCTGAACCAGAGTTGATTTCAGGTTTTGACATACGTATATTGTCATTCTTTTCTTCAAGCACGGGATTATGTTCCTTCACAAATTGTGTAACACCTGTGTGGACATTCTCATATCCGAGACCTTTTCTGTTACATGAAGTTCTACCAAGCCCAATCATTTTTGACACCTTTTCTGAACTAATTTCAAATTTGCTGAATTTTATCCTTGCCTCCGTAAGCTCAACCTGCAGTTTCTCATTCTCTTGTGTTAATAAGACATTTAAATTTGTTTGAGCTTTGAGCTCAACTTGCAAGGTTTTCAATTTATCATTAAGTTCACTCTTACCGTCACTATCCACATGAGATGTAGCCTTATGCTGCAACAATTGTATTTTCTCAAGCAAATTTGTCCTCTCAGTTTCCCAAGATTTTAAATTTGATTCAAGACTTACCTCAACTCTCCTTTTCTCTTTGCTGATAAGTTTGATGTCTTCTTCCAAAGCAAGATTTTTCTTCTGTACACTTTTTGTAGCATTGTACAGTTTCAAATATTTATCATTTACTTCTTCATCAGAATGATCTTCATCACTTTCTGAATCATCTGAAGTTTCTGGATTGAGAGATGTTGTTAATGCAAGATCACTTACCTCATGGTCATTGAAGAACTCCTCATCACTATCATCCCATGTGGACGTCAAGGCTTTGCTATCCTTGAAAGTTTGCTTCCTGTTTGCACACTCAGCAGCCATATGACCAAAACCACCACACTCAAAGCATTTTATTTTTTCTGAGAAATTTTTCTTTTGAGTAAATCTAGAAGGTTTGTCAGTTATTTTTTCAGAGTTGAAAACTTTCCTTTGATTAGAGAAATTTTTTGAAGGACCAGAAACATTTTTATTTTTCAAAAATTTTTTAAATTCTTTTGTAAGCAAAGCTAAGTCGATTACCTCATCTTCATCACTTTCCTTCTTCTTAATAGAGGAAAAAGCAACACTTTTTACCTTTTTATCTGGTCTGATTCTCATTTCAAAGGTCTTGAGGTTGCCTACCAGTTCATCAAGAGGATAAACGTCAAGGTCTTGAGCTTCTTCAATTGCTGTTTGCTTAGCTTGAAACTTTGAAGGAAGAGATCTGAGAAACTTCTTGACAATTCTGTGATCTTCAATCGGATCACCAAGACTTTGACATTGACTAGATATCCTTAATAGACGAGCATGAAAATCATCTACTAGTTCATCTTCTCCCATAGTCAGGTTTTCAAACTCTTGAGTTAGCCTCTGTAACTTTTGTGAGCGTACCTTTTTATTACCTTCATAAGTAGCTTCCAATAAATCCCATGCCTTCTTCGCAGTGTCACAGTGACTGATACGAGTTATTTCTCTTTTGTTTAAGGCCGTGAACAAGCTGTTTCGTGCCTTAAAGTCACAATTCCGATCATGTACTTCCGCTTCAGTCCATTCGTGCCTAGGCTTTAGTATTGTTGCGACAGAAGTTCCTTCCATCTTCTTTTCATTAGCTTTAGTTGGATGTTCCCAACCTATCTCAACAATGTTCCACATGTTCTCATCTTGAGAATACAAGAAAGCTCGCATCATAATCTTCCATTCAAGATAATCTTCACCATTGAAAAGCGGAGGACAGTTGATCGATCCAGCAGCTCTATCACGTTCCATTCTGATCTACTAGAAACTTCTAGAACCGGCTCTGATACCAATTGAAAATACTGGAACGTGTGTCAGGGATTGCTTAAACACTAACAATCCCTATGATGCTGAAAGTAGAAACTGGTAAGAACACAAGAATTTGTTTACGCAGTGTAAACCTCAAACAAGAGGAAACATCACTGCGAGGCACAAGCCCAGAAGAACGTTAATCCACTATAAGAAGATTACAACTGTGTGATTACACTTGCAGACTCGTCTAGTCTATCAATCACTCTCTAATCTTCTCTCACGGGAATCACTTTCTTAAAGGATTGAACTACACAAATCAAACCTTAGGTCTATTCACTCAAACATGGAACAGTGAAAGAACTAGAACTCAACATGCTCACGTTAGAGATACACAACTAATCTCTTTTTCTTGATTCCCAAGGCATGCAGAAGTCTTGTGCGCGGCAGCTCTTAAATAGAGGGTCAAAACTCTCCCTCACTTTAGAATCCTAACCCTAATGGACTTCCTACAAGGAAACACCTTAATGAAAGGATTTGTCCATTAAGATCCGAAAGATATGATTCACTTTTATGTAGGAATGCCAAAATACTAACAGTATCTCGATAGAATAACCATGCTTTGCAGTACGGGCATCTTGTTAGTGAGGGCAAGTGATAATCTTGAACCCATCTTTCTTCATGGAAATTTCTAGCCGAATTATGTCTAATGCGCTCTCCTCTCATTCGTGGTTCTGGATTAACATTGGTGTGAACCGCCTCTGGACTATCTGGACACTCACTTTCACTACCTTGATCTTAATTGATATTTATTGCCCCATTGTTCGTATCCTCCTGATCATCATGCATGGTAGCATTCTGCAACTCTGGACACATGTGGAAAAATTTAGTTATTTTTTTAAAAGAAAATAATATATAAACACGTATTTAATTACAACTCATGAGGTTAGTTTATTTGGCTCACCATGGCTAGCAGAAAACAGGGTAGCTCCATTAGTTGCATGTGACGCATTCGAACGGGCTAGCTGTCATATGTGAGTTAACCGAACTCGTGAGCGGACATGTTCTTGGTTGATGGAGTTTGCTACAGTTCTTGAACTTCTGCCTTGATTGTAATATTGTTGCAATGACGCAATACAATTATTTTCAGTGTATTGTTCTGAATATAAACCTCACCATAGGAAGCGTGGCTCTGGACAACTCCATCGCTTGCATGTGGCGTAGTTGAACGGGCATGCCGTCTTACGTGTGTTAATCAAATTCTGGGATAATGTTGCTGTTGGTCGTTGGAAGCAGAACCCATTGTTGAGTTTGTGGCTACATTGTTGATCTCTTCTTCAGACACAAACCAAAACCTATTAGTATATTTTTTTGCAACAGATGCAGTAAAACAACATATAATAAACCTATTTTCATATAACGAAACAACAACATATTATAAAGTTAATATGATGATAAGATTTATACCTGAATAGTCTTTATTCATATCAGTTGTGCCATTTTCCACTCTTGGTCGTTTTTCTTGAGCTATTACACGACATCGTTCTAAATATGCATCATGTTCTGAAGGACTAATTGTCTCTCGGTGTTGTCTGTCGATCAGTTGCACGGTCCATTAAGGCCCTTAGTGTTGACCCTCTGTTCCTAAAACAAGATTCATGAAAATAAAGAGACGAGGATATTGTCCAAATTGTAATCTTCCTTATTTAGTGTGCCAAATTACAAACTGAAAATGTGACCCAAAAGGCTGTCAATGTGAATAAAGCCTCTCACGATGTGTTAGTAAATTACAAAACATATATTAACCAAATTCAACTCTTGGTTAAAAATAGAACAATCAGATTTAAAAACGGGTTCATGTTCCATGCGTACACAGGCCGGATGAAATGAAAGTCCAACACAGATTTTCTCATCTAATCATCACAGATTCCAAAAGCAAACCAACAAATAAACCAACTCTAGCAAACTCAAACCAACAGAGGAACCAGTTTCATCAGGAAACAGAGCTATAACCTCTGCCTCCCTTTCTGGCCAAGGTAGGCTGTGAGCAAAAGTTTCTATGAGACCTCGTTTTCATCATGATTAACCACTGCGGATCAAAAGTCCAAAGAGATGGAAAGACAAAATAACAAACCTAGTTTTTTTTTCTATACACAAGTGATAAAACTCCCTAAAAAGTCTAGTCAGTCTGGGGTTATGCTAGTCATCTTTTGTCCTATTGGATTCCTCTCTAATACTCGTACTCTTGCGATGCCGCTTGCACCAGCATAAATAATGAGGCATTCTTCCATCATTCCCAACAACCCAACTATGTTCAGCAACTTCCTCCAAAGTCATCCGCATTGCTGGGTCTGCATAACGAAATATTAAAATCATGAACAAACTGTGATAATTGTGGTGTAATTTTTAACATCTAATAATATTACATGTCACCAACTTTTGCATAGAAGCCCTTCAAGTAAATTCTTCAACTGTAGGGTCATATTCTCTGGAAGTACTAAACGGTTATTAACAATCTGCGGAGCATTTAAACAACCAATAAGATACAACATGGTCAATATTCAACGGAATTGAATCATATAACAATAGAAATTTCGTGGTGTTGCCCAAAGGGAATACTGAGATTCCCATACCTTGTCATATGTATCCTGCAGAGTATCTCCAAGGAATGGGTATTGTCCCAAAACCATACAGTACAAAGTAACCCCCACTGCCCATGTGTCAGCAGCTTTACCATGATAACTCAGCCCTGTTGATAAGCAGAAAACAAATGAAGAATAAGAACAGGGTTGGCAATGACTGAACTAGAATCAAATCCAGCTATCTAAGTTGTTTCATGATTTCCAGAAATCTAACATTTCAAGTTGAAAATGAGGTCCCAAAAAGGTAAACTTAAGAGTAATTCGAATATAAGTTTTGCCTGTGTTTGTATGAGGTATATTTTTGCTAAGAGAATTCAGAAACAGATCATGTTAGATGGAAATGAATCTAGTCTTCATGAGTTGTTAAGAACGAATGTGCAACTAAGCCCAGAGGCCACAGGAAGACCCTATCTCCTGTTTTGTTAATTTACTTGTAAAAAGAAAAAAAAGATCTACAATATTCAGGTGCACTATTGTTTCTGAGAAACAATTCCCCCCACCTAAACAACATTCAGGTGCAGTGAAAACAGGAGTCCCTGGAGATCGGCGCAGCTCATCATTATCATCCTGCAGAGTGCATAACAATGTCTTAGGTGTTGTAAAGAAGAAAAAATGTCATGTCAAAGTGGAGAGTCAGCAGTTTCATTACCTCAAAAACCTGGCTGACACTAAAATCCCCAATCTTCACCGTACCATTATGACTAACCAGCAGATTATCAGGTTTGATATCACCGTGTACTATGTTCTGTTTTCAAAAAAAATAACACAAAAATGTAACACACAAT
Organism: Comarum palustre; assembly: GCA_951800085.1. Classification (NCBI taxonomy): domain Eukaryota; kingdom Viridiplantae; phylum Streptophyta; class Magnoliopsida; order Rosales; family Rosaceae; genus Comarum; species Comarum palustre. The sequence goes on along the minus strand of OX637582.1, from coordinate 7,564,169 downwards.
CACTGTACATTAAAGGAAGCTTGTAGGTAAACACACATACGGAAACAGCTACAAAACTTATGAAACATGTTATGCATTAGAGGTTAAAACTTCAAAATATCAATCTTCACCCTCCATGTTCTTACTATACAAACAAACAGCTACTATATTGAATAGGACAGTTCACACCATACAAAGAGCCATATTGGTCGATTCTTCAGTGTAACAGATTTGAAATAAATTGCTTGCTTGTATTGGTGATATAAGCGGCATACTAAAGCGAAATAAAAGACACATCGCAGGTATTACTCAAACCCCTATACACATTGTCTTAAATAACGTGGAGGCCATCAATTTTATGCTAGAGGTACTTGTTATCAATAGAATAATATACTAAATCTTTACAGTTCATGAGAGAGAGAGATTTAAATCATACATGATCATGGAGGTACATTAACCCTGTAACTATATCCCGCAGGTACTTTCTTGCAGTAGGTTCTCCTAAGACACCTGGTGGACCAGAACCCTCACAGACCCATTTGCCTTCCACATATTCAAGAACTGCAAAGAACATGAGCAATGATTTAACTTGAAAAGGTTCAACACTAGGCAAAATAAAAATCTTTTACTAAACTGTTCCACAATCTTTTTTTTTGATTTTGTACGAAAATGAGATTCTAATTCTCTCAGTATATGGTCCTATAATTTAACTGAGTTTCCAAAATTCAAAATCTAAGTTATGATCAGTGTTCTTGGTTAGTTTCATAGGGTCAATTATATCTTTGACCAGTAATATCATTGGAATACTCGAACCGATAGATATAACTATCAGAATCATCCTTCTGACAGAGATTAAGGAGTTTGCAAAAGAAATAATCCAGTGAGCAAAATTTAAATGTCAGAATAGTGGAGTCCAAACGGATGAAATTAGATGGAAGCTTGGCCTGCTGGAAATTTGTCTTGCAAATCATTCCACAGATTCATAATTACTGGTGGATCAGATCCATTTTTAGCTCCTGCTAAGTTTATTTGGAACATCAAGGTTCCTACTAAGTTAACGATTTTGGGATAGCTTGTAGCACACGAGAGGACTTGCATAAAAAATGTTATTCCTCTCCTCACTGTTGCAATTTGTGCACCGAGAGGTGGGCATTTTCTTATGGAAGAAGACATTTAGGGTGGCAAGAGTGATCTGGACAACTCCATTAGAGTAGTGATTTGCTAATTGTAAATCCTTCAGCTTTTGGTAAAGTGGAATAGGCCAGAAAAAGAAAACCTTTGGATTGTGGGGTGCTGGCTGTAGTGTGGGAGGTGTGGATGAAAGAAATAAAGGATTATAAGAAAACTGTGGAAGGGTGGAGTGGAGATCTATGGGAGAGAATTGAGTTTTGGGCATCGTTATGGCTTCTACTTATAAACACTTTTTTTCCATTATTCTGAACTGGGAAGCAGTTGTAGTATAAGCCCCAAAAGCCCAAGCTTTGAGTTAGCATTAACAGCTGGGGTGCTAAGCCTCTATCCCTTGCTACCCTCTTTAGTTATCTAAAGCAATCTGATTGGCTACCTCCTTGGACATTGCTGTTTGTTTAGGGAGAGGAACTTATGCTTTAAAAATAACATCTTTATTTCTACTTTTATGGGCGTTTTGTTGGGCTCTAGTTTAATTTTGCTTTGAAATCCACAGTATTTGGACCCATTTATTGAAAAAGTAAAATTATAGACAGTACATTCAACTAAGTGTCCAAACTTGGGAACAAGATTAAGAAGCCCTTTTCCTGGGTAAAGTTTGGAGCAAAATAACACTAATTAACAAGAAGTTTACATTGTAATTAACAAGAGGGAGAGAGGATAAGAATAAGTACCCATGTAGAAATGATCTGTGTCTGGGTCGTCAATCACCTCAAAGAGATTAACTATGTTAGGATGTTCCAACATTTTCATAATAAGAACCTGAAAGGTACAGAAATATAAGATAGTTAACATTTCCCCTTCAGATGAAACAAAAACAATAAATTAGAACAAAATGCAGACCCAATGAAATACAAGAATCTTGAAACAAGACCCAAAGAAAAGCTACTGTTCAAGAGTCTCCAATATTAACATAGACATAAAATACTTAAACACAAACCTCACGAAGAACATCTGTCATAGCTGTCTCCGAAGGTGAAACCCGGAGTTTTAGTAAATGAGATTTATGAAATGCCTGCGAAATTCAGCATATATTAAGTACAAAAAAGAAGGAACCCTTACCTATGTTACAATAATAAATAAAATTATAATTAACTAGAAGTTCTTTTCAGAATATTAATAAAATTATAGCAGACCTAATCTACAGTTTTAAAAGTTGTCAACCAAAAGTTATTTTCCAAAACTTAAGAGTAAAAAGAGGAAACATTGCATATAAAAAAGCACTATATCTTGTCCCGAGTAGGAAAAAGCCGATGTATCAGTTTCCTGACTCATTATCTTGATAATTATTTCCTTCAGTCAAAACATCCAAAGGTAGAAATTAAAAAAGAAACATCACCTTCAGTGCATAATGCTGTCCATCTACAAGGCTTCGATACAAAACCTGTTCCACATCAACACAAAATGGCTAAACAAACCTTTACAGTAAGCAGCAGAAACAAATGAACACTATCCATACAGAACTTACCACTTTCCCATAACTGCCAGAACCAATCTTACATTCCCGAACATACTCATTGACCATCTTATTCCCATCATCATCCTGATTACAAATGTAAAAGCATATTAGTGGTTTAAGAAGTTGGTTTCAAAGTGGACAGCTAACAGTCTAGTTGATTAGCAACCCATCAACCAAAATTGATGCAACTTCAGTCAGTTTCCAAAATGATGGAATTAACAGCTTAAGACTATAATTGATTCTTTAGTATGCCATTCAGAAGTAAGCCACAATCCCAGATATAATCATTATCGAAGAAAATACAATAGCCATATCTAGCAAATTTCAGGATGGCCAGAAGGATTGATCATATCATACATAATTGAACGAGCACTAAGCACCGTACCAAAATTTGAAACCCTTGAGCTTCTTGTGACACGATTACATACTTCAAAATAAACAAGACAAAACTAAATTACCTCGGTGCGAACAACTTTGTGGGTTTCCTTCACAGGGTACTGCCTACAAATCATTCCATTCTGTTCTCTGAAACTCAGTATTTCATCAGGACGTTTAGCACGACTTTGCTGCTCACTTTCCTCGGCGTTACCCATAATTGTAACATCATCATTATATGAACAATCATCATCATCTTCTTCTATATCATCATCCAACAAATGCTCCTGTGAATGGTGACTACTATAGCTATAACTGGGCTTCCTTTTGGGTTTGGGTTTAGTAGCAATTGAGAAACCAAAGCAACTGCAGCATCCCATCATTCTAGCAAGAGAGAAACTCTTATGGATCATTAGTGATGTGCGACTGTGTGAGGTGGTTACAATAGCTCCCAACCAAAATCAATTTTTTTTTCAAAACTGCAAAACAACATACCGATTGTTAAGTTTCACAATATTTTCATACAAAACACAAGAGAAAAGAAGTCCTCTGAACATTGAATTGTTTTTCCAAAATTATATTATATTAAGCAAAAGACATACATGTAATCCAAATTCCTCGTATGCAATTACATATTTACAATTGCAGTGGATGCAAACCTGATTTTACAGAGGGAGGGGAGAGGGCTTTAACCCCAAGTCAGCTCTGCTATTCAAGTGGATGCCACTCAGCCAAATGAAAGAAAAAGCTTGCAATATTGAAACCATCACGGTTCAAACACAGCATAGCGATGACTCCAGTTTTTATATATCCACTAATGCAGGCTCAAACCCACACCACCCCAACCAACATAAGTTGACCTTGTCCTGATACATACACAGAGGCACAGAATCTTAAATAATTAACAAAAATATATTAAAATCAGCAACAACAGCAACCTATGCATAAATAATATAGATCACATTCATAAAAGGACAAGTTTGCGTGGAACTCTCAGGCGCAATCAAGCAATCATGCCAACCATGTCGTTTAAAATTTAAGCGCAACAAAGAAAAGACGAACAGTTCATTCCATTTAATTACACAATCATAATCTGGCTGTGTGTAACCTATGTACAGAGAGTTCAAGTTCCTTGTTAATGATAAATCCCAATAAAAACTTAATCTTTCCCACACAAATCAAGTAACAAATAAGCTTCAGAACCCAGAAGGAAACTGTTGCAAAGAGAAACTAAAAACCAAAATTTCAGAGAGAAGCATATGTATTGCAGATTGAAAATCCCAATAAAAATCCAAGCTTTCCCACTATAGAAACCAACCAAGCATCAAACTTCAGAAACCCAAAACAAATCTAACAGAAAAAGTAACTAAAACCCACAAATTCAGAGAGAGGCAGATGCATTGCAGATTAAAAATCCTAATAAAAATCCAATCTTTCCCACTAAAACCCAGAAAAAAAAACAATTAGAAACCCAACAAACCAAGGCGTTTCACATCAAAACAACCCTAATTTTCCAAAAACATTGAGAAGAAGGAATTGAGGCTACCTGAGATGAGATGGGGATAAGGAGATGGCACAATTGCCGGAAGCGATTAGGGGTGAGAATTTGGGACCAAATAATTTTAGGGGAAAGTTGAATCAAAAGAAAAAGAAGCTGGTTATTTGAGGAGCGTTTAACTTGGACGCAAAAGTCGAGTGGTTGCTTTGCTAGTCGTTCATCAAAGGAGAAGAAAGAGAGAGGGAGAAGAATGGTGGGTGAGCTTGTGACGGTTGTGTCCTTTTAGGAAGTTGGGGAACAAAGGACACCAACAACACCACTTGTGTTCGATATGCCTACAAATGGTGAGGTTCGCAGGAGGGTAATGTTACTCCACTCTTGTTTTGGTAAATTTCCTATAGATGTAAAACAACCTCGATTGTAATCGTCAGTTATGTACAATTACAATTACAATTACAATTACAATTAAGAATTCAAACCGTATCCAATCCGAATAATTCGGATTTATAAAATCTTCATCCAAATCCGAATCTGAAATCCGGTTAACCGATTATTCGGGTCATCTAAAAACCGAATCGGATTGGATCGGTTTCAGATTTCACCCGAATTTAGAGAGTTTCACTATCAGTTTACAATTTCAAAATCCAACAGATTTCAAAGCTAAAAAATCCACAAACATATGAACAATCCAATCATCCAATGTTCATCACCAAGTTCCAATCAAGGTTCTAAAAATCGCTAGGCGCTACCAGGGCGGACAACCAGTAGCTAGCGCCCAGGCAGCGCTTAGGCGATTTTATATTTTACCTATTATTATTTATTTAATAAATATAATTATATAAAAAAATTATTAAAAAAACACTTTTATATTCCAAAATAGCAAAAATACTTTAAAAATATACATAATAAAATAGCAATGTTCTTAGAAATAATAAAAGTATAATAGTGTATCATTTGTTTAGACTTCAGAGTATAATATTGTGTTTTTTGTGTTTGATTTTACTCATTTTTAGATATGTTTTTATGTATTTCATAATTAAAAAAAAACTAATCGGGCCGCCTAGGCGCCGCCCAGCCCGCCTAAGCGGCCGTTTTTTGCGCCAGCACTCAGCTTGGCCGATTCGGGGAAAATCTGAACGATGCCCTGCCTCCCAGCCCTGGACGCCTTTTTTTAGATCACTCTTCCAATAGTAGATAATATACACATCATAGTTAAGTTAATGTATTACATACCATAAGCAAATTTAGTTGTCTTGAAATAAAAAAAAAGTTCATAACATGAAACTAATGAAAAAGAATCTTCTCTAGAGGTCAACAAAATCTGAACATCCTCTGACACCGGCTCCTCCAACTGACCTTCACTTCCGGTCACTTTCATCTTCAAAGTCACCAAAACCTGCCCGACGCCGTTCTCAAACTACAAATCCAAACAAAAAATAGATCGGTTATCCGGTCTGTTTTTTCAGATGGTTTTTTTTTCGGTTTTTTCGGTTAAAAACCGTATTTTTGCCCACCTCTATAAAATTTCTCGTTCTTTTCAATAGAGTTATCCATTTTCCTAAAAACATATATAGTTGAATATAGAAAATTTTCACATATCTTAATATATTTTTCTCTCTAATGCTTTAGGAAATTAAAAATTAATATTGTAATTATGAGTCACATAAAAACCCGAGCATCCTAAACATCATAACTCAAGGCCACAGCAGTATACCAAACCCTACCAAACCCTAAATCTATTCATCTACAATCCATCCAGTGATGACCTCCTTATTCACTCTCTAAGTAGATTTTTCTTGACAATACAACAATTTGTGATCTGCTTATCTGCCTTTTCATTACTCCATCATCAAGCCCACTTGATCTAGAAATTCGATACAACCTCTTGAGACAGTTTGAATAAGATAAGCACTACAAATATATATTGAAAATGATGTGCTCTTATGCAATTATGCATTACCTCTCATAATCAATGGGGGAGAGACATTAGTCTATTTTGCAAATACATTCCCTAGCTCTCATTATTCAAAGGACCAAGACTTCCGTAGCCTCCTCTCATTCACGTAACCAAGTAGGTGTTGGAAAAATGATAGAAATAAAAGATTTTTTGTAATTATTTTGATAGTTAAAGGTGAATGAAAATAGTCACTAAAGTAATGCATGTAATGGTTGATCTTTCAACTTCCTTGTCTTTTGGTTTTTTGTAACAACATGACTCAATGACATGGTAGTGGTCTAATGAAAGGTTGTAACCTTATTCATGTCATTCAAGTTTTTCTCCAATCCCACCAATATAAATAGGTGACTCCATTCCTCATTCTAAACACACCAACTCAAAGCATATGTGAGAGCTCGGAATTTAAATATATATATATATATAGCTATTTATAAATTTGTTCTATAAATATATATATATATATATATAGCTATTACATATTTACTGTTATATATGCTGAATATTAATTAGTTATATAATTTATTTATTTTTAATTTCTTTTCTATTTGTTGTTTAGATTTAATTAATAGGGTTTAGAACAAACCCAATACGTGAGCCTAACTTAGAAAACTCACCAACATCTTGTTGCAGATTAAGAGATAGAACACGACCTCCAATCCCATCAATATAAATATGTGACTTCATCCCTCATTCTAAACACACCAACTCAAAGCACCTGTGAGAGCTCGGAATTTAAATATATATATATAGCTATTTATAAATTTGTTCTATAAATATATATATATATATATATATATATATATATATAGTTATTACATATTTACTGTTATATATGCTGAATATTAATTAGTTATATAATTTATTTATTTTTAATTTCTTTTCTATTTGTTGTTTAGATTTAATTAATAGGGGTAGTATTCTGATTTCGTTTAGTACCTGGAAGTGAGAGACGGTGAGGAAACTAGTGATCTAGATGGGAGAAAAAGAAGGGTACAGTAAGAATGAAAATAGAGAGGCAAGAAGAGGAAGGGAAAGAGAGGCAAAAGATGATACATGATTAGGAAGACGTACTAGTTTCAGAGAAGCATATTTGGGATTCAAGATAATTATAGAGGCTTAGTTCTGCAATTTGGGTGTCCAAAGTAATCTGTAAGTTATTGTTTGAGTTAGAATCATTGTTCATTAGCTTATATGATTTATTAGGACTTTCTTTCTTTCAATTTTGGGTTGTGATTTCTACAATTGTACTCCCTGATATGTAGGATTATGTTAGTATAAAGTTAAGCATTAGGATTAGGATGTTTTCTTGTTAATACCTACTGGGAACCCTTCTTGAAAAAGAAAACTCGTTTTTAGCGAAAGCTGTAATTTTTCCTGATGCATATCAGTAACTTCGAAAAATCATAAGTAATTGTAGAAAAATGATTTTGGTGCGATTCCAGTTCCAGATTAATCTTTAGGCTGTCTTTTACAAATGTTATGAAGACACCATTCTTGAATTCCCGGCTGAACTATATCGGTTTTAGCCAAAGATATTTCTGGTCAGAAACTTAGTAAGACCTTTTCTGAATTTGTTCTTAGTCTCAATGGTTGTTGTTGGCTCTTGCTTATTTTGGTATGATGTTATATATATTAAGATTGAAGTATGAGGTTCTTATACATGTCATTACTTTCTGAAATTGAAGTTAGAGATTAAGGATTTGGTTTGCTTAAAGCTAGAAGGATATAACTCTTACATATTTGTTCCAGATGTAGCCTAGCTTTTGTCTAGATTGGCTTAAGCTTCTGTATCTATAGTGGCCTAATTCTTTTCATACAGAACGTAAGCATAGAGACTGATCTAAATGTTTGTTAGAATAGAATTTAACGACAAGAACATGTTGAGATGCTTAGCAACATTATTCTGTATATTTGGGTGTTCTTAGTAGTTTTTTGTTACTGTTTGAATTGGAGTTCTTATTTTGAACAGCTGGAGATTAGGAAGCTATGTGCACCAATTTAGTAACCTAAGACTAAATAGCAACATCAGATGTTAGATTATGGCCATTTGAGAAAGCTGGAGTACGTGTGTGCACTATAATCATTTAGTTATCTTTGAGCATCTATATCTATTTCTTTAGACGTTCATTCCAGATTATATTTGCATGTATTGAAGGCTTATGATCTAAGCTTTATATCTTTATAGTTTCATACCATTCCAGTTAAAATTCGTTTTTCAATCTTGAGGTTGAAAGTAGAGTCTGCATTCTGCAAATCAACTTTCTTGTTTTGGAGTCTGTTAACTTGTTGCTAAATTCTGTACATATTGGTTGGTTATTTAAACATGGTTTCTTCATAAATGTTTTAGAACACATTCTAAATATTATTATAGATTTTGAATCACTTCAAAAGGATTTTTCCAGATTAAATTGAGATATTTCAAAGTTTAGTGTCTGTAGGAGGAAATACTGCAGATCAGCTTTTCCGAGTTTTTGACACAGTTGCTTTTTTCTAAAATCTGGGATTTCAGTTGAGTTTTTGAAGTTAGTGTCTTCATAAAAGTTATAGCACACATGTTCATCAACATTTAGGAGTTTGAATCTCTTGAAAAGGTTTTTTGTAGATTAAGTTATGATTTTTCCAAGTTAAGGTTCTGCAACAGCAAATCCTACATATCAGTTTTCGGACCAGTTATGTACTTTGTAAAACCTGTACATTTCGGTTTGTTGTTTGAAGTTAGTGTCTTCACAAAAGTTTTATCATACATCTTAATGAACATTTCAGAACTTGAATCTCTTGAAAATAAGTTTTCTAGATTAAGATATGATTTTCTGAAGTCTAGAGTCTGCATTTAGAAATACTGTCTTTATTTAATGTTTATTCATTTTGATTTCAATGGTTGCCTTCATTCAAACTTATTCATAATCATACAAACTGAACATATACATTCTTACACTTTTCACTATAACATACAAATACCATTTTGAGACTAGTTGAGATATTTATGGAATTTTGAAATCAGCTAGTCATATCAGTTTTTCTTTATAGCATGCATATAACATTTTGGTTCATTAGTTGACATTTTCTATGACATCTAAATGACCAGAAATTTCAAGTACTATGTTCTTAAGACGTAAGCTCTATGTTGAGGTATGTTCTTAAATTTATATGTTAGTTGTGTATCTAAAATAAAATGTGTGCTTATGGATATGATTATGAATTGTATTCGGATATTTATTTTTATGCAGGAAAATGTACTTTGGGAATAGCTTAGGATTCAGGTAGTGGGATATGGAGAACCTCGACTCAATTGTATTGTGTGTTTGCATGTTTGTTGATATGTTTGTTTTGGAATGGCTTGACTATTTGCTAAATTTACATGTTTGAAGCATGTGTTATAAATTGATGCATATGTTATTCATTAATGACAATTGGAGGATAAGGGTGGCGAATGATATAAATTTAATCTTTTGTGTAGTTGAGTCCATTACCTCAGCAGGAACTATGTACCTATGTATGCCCGTGGTTATTGCACAATTAAATAAATGAATGATAAGGGTAATTCGGGGCTGGAGAAAGAGGAATGGACAAGATGACTAGCGAAAGAGGGTTAGGGATGGATCACATAATTGAGTACGCTGAGTCACCTTCTTGGTAAAATATATGGTAGGAGACATGTAGGCTCAGTTTGTTCTTCTGTGGATCTGGAGTAGAATGTGCATTCATATGCATATCATTTATTGATTGTTTGATTGTCTTTTGTTTTTGAGAGGATTAGCTCCCTACTGAGCTGCAGGTTGAGCTCATCCCTTAACAGATTTTGCAGGTTTTGAGCACAATGAACATGAGTGATCAAGAGCAATTGAGTTATTGAATTCTTGATGTGTAAGACTTGTTTTTCTTAGATTAAGATGTAACTGTAGTTGTCTATCTTTGTAAGTTACAGTGTAGTAAATAATAATTTTCAGTTCAGTGTTTTAGTTGTTCTCTTTTCCATTTTATTTCATATTCTGAATATGGAAATTCTATTTTCATATTTGGAATATGAGTTGCACCTCGAAAAAAATTTATTTCTCAAAATTCGGGGTGTGACAATCTCTCCTTACTTGAGTTCTCCCTTCCCCTCTCTAAATTGTGTTCTGGTGATAGACGAATGTACTTCAAGTTCGTTCAGTGTCCTTAGTAGCAGTGCTGCTTCAAGGGACAAGCAGTCGTTGTATCCTGGGTGACAAATGCCATCAAAACTTTGCACCGAAGATGAGGCATAATTTGTCTTAAGGAAAGTGTGAGACACACGACTCGACTTCCTTCAACATGCTCCTATCCTGGAATCTGAGTTGGTAACATTGATGTTCAGCATCATGTTTGTATTATGAGTTTTTAATTATAATTATTTATTTAATTATAATATATTTATGTTATTATATATTTACAATATTTAACATATTTTCTAATAGTAGGGTCACTCAATGATCTAATATCTAATAAAACAGTATCGTATCTTATCTTATCTCTTTTTTTGAATCGAATGTCAACCATTTTTATTGAATGAATAAAATTAAAAAGTATAAAAGTCAACAGTAATCACAGCTTGTAGAAATACAGGGTGAAAAAGAAAAATTCCTCCTGTTGCGGAGAAACTGCATGAGCTGCTAATACTTGTGCTGCTAAATTGCCTTGTCTATGAACATGACATAATCTCCAGGATCCATTGTCACTACAAGAAATTTCCCCATTAGGGACTGACCAAAGGGCACTGAAAATTATCAGTGGCAAATTTGAACAGTTGCACACTGATGTTAATTATCAGTGGGTTATTTTTTTCTCACACTGATGATCGGTGTGTGCTATACACAGTGTGGTTTAATTAGTAATTGTTTGATCTCTTTGACACTGTTAATGGTGTGAAGATACATGCAGTGAATTAAAATAATAGACCTGACTCCGCCAAACCTATCGGTGATTGAATAAAAAAAACATATACTGTGGTAACCCTCGAAAGCCGAGTTGGGATTAATGGTTTATATTCATTTTGCAGAAGGTAAGTGAAGTGAAGTAGATCTAGATCTGGCTTATGTTTTCCTCTTCGTCAACTCCCTTAAGAGATTTCTCTTCATTGTCGAGAACTCTAGATCGCCACAGCATTGGAAGGGCAAATCGATATTTCAATACGGTAATACTTCCACAAATTTGCTACGCTCTCCAATTCTGTTTGTATATCTATTTTTTAGTACAAGTCTCAACCTTATCTTTCCATCGATGCTCTCTCTCTTTCTCTCGGTTTTCGATCTCCCAACAAATCGTAGAAATTGGACGAGGTCCGCCAGTTGATGTTTCAGCTGTTCATTCCATGTAAGATTCCTTTCCAGCTTTGAAGTCAGAATTTTAATATTTATCATGTGTCAAAACCTTTGGAGTTGCTCTGTTAGCTATATTTGAGACTTGGGTGAAGTATCATCATATTTCAGTTAGATGATGAATCAATTTTTGTTTTCAGCGTGTCTAATTTAGTAATGGCTAGAATACTATCAAACCTGATGGCCTATATAGTACAGAACTTGTTTATAGGAAGGGGAAAATGCTATATTGTTTATGTGTATATTAATCAGTGTGGCTTTGGTTGAATGAGAGGCACTGTAGTGTTGATGATGTCGTCTTTGTTATGCTAGCTGATTACGGACAATACTATCTGACTTGCTATTTTGATAGGATTTTGGTATACTCTCCTGAACTGTTTTTGATGTATAATCTGGAAATGAAACGTATACTGCAGGTATGAACACTTGGCTAAAAGTGCACCAACAATTTTGGATTATTCTCTTTCTGCTGATTTCATTACTCAATGTGTTATACATGCCATCCAAATTTACTCATTCAGAGAGATCCAGGTATTCTCTCAAATCTGCAAATAGCAGCTCTGCATACTTGTCAGACTTTGAAGATGGACCACGCAGCAACTTAGACCGTGTTCGGTATGTTGAGTGTGTTAACTATTTACAAGAAGTAAGTTGCAAATTCCTCGTACTCTTAAGCTGAGATTGTATTGTATATTGATGCCTAACATACCATTCTAACAAGGATACATGATTAGCATCTACTTGAACCCAAAATAGGATACATGATTAGCATCTACTTAAACTCAAAGGTCAATCTAGACACCCTCTTTATTGTTCTATTCGTTTGAAGTTACTTAAATATGTAAATTCTCAATAGTATCCTTTTGGCAGGGAGCATTGTATGCTTGGAACAATGGGTAATATGGGCAATTTACATTATAAACTAAAATAATATTAAAAAAATACATTAAATGAGAGTGTTTATGGATTCTTTCTGTAAAAACAATTTTGTAAAAATTAGTCTGTTCTAGTTTTGTAGCGGAAATCTTTCTATTAAGTACCAAGTAAGGTAGTTTCTTATTATCTTTATGTACAGTGATATTTCCACTATCATTTTACCTGTGGCATTGTGTACTATAATGTTATACCTTTGGTAAATCATTATATCCTTGATGTGTAATTGTCTTTCAATCTCTTGTAGTATGCCAGGCACCATTTACTCAATTTCATGTTCAGACATGACACTATAATGCTGCTTGCATGTTGTTCTTTTGTCCAAATGTTGTTCCTCCACCTCATCAGCCATCAGTAGCGGCCCTTATCTTCACCCCCTCAAAGACCAGATCCTTTAGGAACTAATTATGGGACCATTGATGATTCTTGTGATTTATGTGTTGGTTATGACGCAATGCATGTTTTAGAAGAAGTGATTTCAACAAGAATGTCATTTACAACCCCACAAGATGTAGCAGTGATCGAGCATACCGCTGCAGCCCTTGCTTGTATCTGTGTCTTCTGTGAAACACACAGGCATTTCAAATATCTATACAAGTTTGAGGTATTTAGTATAAACTCAATCATTTCCGCTAACAAGAGATTTTTTTATTGTCTCTTCAACTGTTTGATTACATTGGTTGCGTAAATTGTATCTTGAAAATATTCCACCCCATTTTAGACAGCAAGTGGAGGACTGGTGATAGTCCGAAACACTGTCTGAGCCTTTGTTTCAAAAGGAAATTCTACGAAAGTAAGAAATGACGTAGCACTCAACATAGCATAATTCTGAAAGTTGTCATAGACCCATAGAAGAATATGTTTGAGCCGCAATTAATAAGCTAATAACGCAGACTTTAGTTTTTTATTCTATATTTACTTTCTATACTGACATAAATCAACTACACTTTTTTACAGAAGTATTAAAAGAAGGACCATGTCGCTGCTGGACTTTGCAGCATCTAACTTTTTATGAACTCTTCTTTGCAAGAAGCTATAAAACAGTTGGAAAATTCCAAGGTATGTTCTTAACATTTGCTCTTGGAATGGCTTTATTTGTCTTGAACAGCTTAGTGTTTTTCTTAATGATTCGCTATTTAGATATGTAAAGGAAAAAAGTGTCGGTTTGGTTCATGATCCAAACATAAGTGTTTTAAACTAGGTTACAATTGAAGTCAGTATTTTTATCTTTTAAAACATGTTGATTGCCCCATGTTTCGTGCTATTGCATACCAAAGTTGACATGTACTAGCTTTTTATTCAACTTTCTATTCAAACCTCTGAACCTGAAAACTTATCTTTAATCTACAACTGAAGGTGTACTAATAATCATACCTCTTAATATGTCTAGCCTGTCGTATTTTTGAATGGCCTAGTGACCACATTGCCTTTGCCTGTGTGCCAATGATACTGTCTGAAGGGTAAAATATAAGACTTCACACAAGATCTTATAAATCTAGGTTTCTCCACCATTGCCAATTTTCTTTGGTCAGTTGCCTAGATTTCCTAGTATTGTGGTCGGGTTAACAAAATGTTCAACTGGAAGGCAGCAGCTTTATGTCAACCAGTTTGGGTTTTACACATATTTGGCTCAGGTTTTGCAACATGAGGACTGTTTGAGTATAGTTCCTCAGTGGAAAATAAGCATACCTGTTTCAATCTCCAACTATTTACATGTCAATTGTCACAGATGAAAAATATGCCTATTGGTTTTGTTTGATCTTTGGATTTCTTTAGTAACCTAGTTATGTAATGTTTCTGAATTTATTGAATATGTAGTAGTTGCACATATATCCTTCAGGTTTTCATATACTGTTATCATTGACATGTCCTTGCATCTGTTGACATTGACATGTCCTTCAACTTCCAATCATTTTATAATATGGATTGTACTTATAGATTTAAACAACCTGGAAAGAAATTTAATGATCCAGTGACCAAGTTGAAGCATATTGATGTTGTTTTTCTGTTAGGGAAAAGTTAGGAAATACTTTCAAGATGGTTGTTACTTGGCCCATATTCGCATTGTTTCCTGATTGTTACTTGTTAGTAAAGTAGTTTACTGTAAATTCAGCTAACTGTGCTCATATATTTTGATGGTAATGTTTAGCTATGTTTGATTTCTTAATTGAATACATATGTTTTTGAATAATTCTACATGGTGCTTATAATTTTATTATTCTTTTCTTGACATTCAGGTTGCCAATTTGCTTTGAAAGAGATTGTCCATAACAAAGTAGGATAGCAGCTGGGAAGAAACAATGTTAATTCTATATGTATTTTGATGGGTGTATTGGGAATTTCCCGTTGTACAATGTATTTAGATAAAGTATAAATACAGTACATGAATGAAAGGTGCCAAATGGTAGTATTCTGCTAGTATTTGTCCCTCTTTTTTTTCAATCAAGATTAATGAGTTTGCCACTTATATCAGTGGGCTTTCAAAGTCACTGATATTTGGAATGGTGGCTCAGACACTGATTCTGATGCAAGTCTAAAAGTTTTTCGCCTTGGTTGAAGATATGTCACTGATGTTTTATTAGTCTCTAATGTCACAATAGAAACTGCTATATTAGGGACTGATACCCAAATGGTGGCTGCATAGGTGCTAATGCTAATTCCCTCTGTTATCAGTGTGTATTGTCCCCATTAGAGACTAATCTATATCAGTGTGTATTGGGGAAAATTCTTGTAGTGTGTGCTGCATTTTGTACCCGACATCCTCATAGATGCGTCCAAGTGCAGAAGTGTTTGGTACTAAGGACTCAACTAGTTGTCTAGAAATCTGAGTGGCATCTGTTTCAAGAATTATTGGAGAAAAGCCTTGATCTGTAGCAAAATCTATCGTCTTACTGCAGGCAAGTAATTCAGCATGCTCAGCTGATAGTAGATCAGTAAGAGGGCAAGCACCCCCTGCTATCATGTTTCCAAAAGAGTCCCTGATAACAAAACCAGCACCCCCTTTGCTAGTAAACTGTGAATAAGCTCCATCAATGTTAATCTTCCAGAAACCATGAGGAGGAGCTTGCCATCTGATGTTTCTGGCAGTCCTAATATTTTAGGTTTAGAATTATGTCTTCTGAACTCATTTAGTCTGATAATCAAAGCACAACTAAGCTCACTAGAAATTGTGAACTTCTGATACCAGACTCGATCGTTTCTTTCTTTCCAACAGCTCCAAAGAGCAAATAATAACTCCCCAAATGCATCTAATGATAAATCAGTAGCGCACTGATTTAACCACTCTAGAGAACTTTGACTTTCACCCCATCTACAGCATATATCTTTCAAGACAGGATTGATATGAACCACTCCTTTTGGTTCGGAAGGCTTTTAGCGATATGAGGTCAGACTGACGTTCACCGGGTTCTGATGGGTTTCCTAGAGTTGTGTTACTGTGTTTGAGTGGTAAGGCCGGTAGAAGAGATTGATTTGGTCCTTAGGGTCTGAGTCGGGTCTTGATTTGATTTGGGGCTACAAAATAGGTTTGGTTTGTGTACCTCGGTTTTACATTTCTTTTGTTTTCAAGTTAGTTTTTCTCAACAAAAAAAGGTTGTTTTGTTGGTTGTTAGTAAGCTTAATTGGTTAAAAAGTTTAACTGATAAGTTTGAGACCACAAGTTTAAATCTTACAAAACATGTATGATGTGTGAGTTATATAACAATTTTTATTTTTCTATAATTTCTTCTGGTCTTTATAATATTTGACAACTTGTGGATAGGTGATGAGACATTTGAATAGTGATGACGAAGTACACTATTTATCATGTGCATTCATTAATTAGTCTGGTGTCGAGTTGACTCGAGCAGATGCAATCCTTCATTGCTTGATGTAGTTGCCTTGTTGTTAACTAGCGGCCAGTTTTCCCTTCATAAATGACAGCAGATCGTAAATTTGACTCATAAAGAACTTGCAGATTGTGAGTTTGACTTACAAAGAACACGTTGTAACATTTAAGTTTTTAATTGATCTAGAAAAAAAATTGTAACCCACTAACTGCACATTTCAAGTGAGTACTTTAAAATAATAATTCAGCTAGAAGTGAAAACAAACTCCCAACAATCTTGCTTTGACGTAGTCTTTCAAAAATAGAATCTAGACACCTTTTTATCCTAAACTCCAGAATAAAGGACAAAAGTGTCTAAAAATGTCAATTAATTGATGTTGTAACAATAAGTTGTTTTAGGTATTAATGTGAAATCGAACCCCTTATGTTGATGTATTTGTATGATAGAAACTAGAAGTTTAAATAAGGTTCTAAAAGTCGCTAGACTCTAGAAGGTCGAGGACTCTATCGGTGAGCTGTGACTTGGTTGGTTAAAGTGTTTAACTAACAATCTTTTAGGTCATGGAGATTAAAAAAAGACTAGTCGAGGACTCTAGTCGGTTTCTAATTTTTGGATTTATTTTTATTTTTGAACATATAATTAAATATGTAAAAATTATAGAATGTTGAATGAAAAATGTCTTAAGAGGGTCATAAGTTCCTCAACATGGTATTTCATGAAAATGGATGTGATCTCGCATCTGCTAAGTTACATGTGAACCTAGAAGTTCACCCCACTCTTAGAACCTGAAGCATTTAATTGTGTAGACTCGAACATGAAAATTTGAGTAAATCTAGAATGAAAGAGTTCTAGCATGTGTCACCCTATATGCTTGAGTGAGTTGTTTTCGACATGAGATTATACAAAGAATTTCAAGTTCTAAATTCTGAAACATAAAAAATGGAGAATAATTAGATTATTAAATGGTCAACTATTGTTGAATATACATATTATTACACTGCCAAGCACCCTATGGAAACTCACTCGTAAGGAAAATTGGTTGACATAACCTCAGTTACGGTGTCACATCTTGATTCTAGAATTATTCTACGGTTGGTTACTTTGGTCTTTAATCATTTAAAGTAACTGTTTGACCGTACAATGACCGTAGAGTTGACTTTTCGTAAATTCGAGAATTTGGGAAAACTTTCTTCATGAAAGTTGTAGAGGACGTCAATATGAGTTCGTGAACATGTAGCACGCTCAAATTGGAGTTTGTATGAAGAAGTTATAGGAGTCTGAAGTTAGAGGCATATGGGTAATTTCACAAAAGTGGCAGAAAATCTGCCGGACCTTTGCGGCATCGCCGCCGCCGCCTCAGGCCACCTTAGGCTGCTGCACTGGTCCCAAAAGGAGAACCTCTAAGTCTTCTTCAATTCTAGGTAAGCTTTTCGACCTATCTCCCCTTAGTTTAGGAGAAATTTCAATTTGATTACCTAGTGTACAGTAGGAGATCTAGATTGGATTTCTTCCTCCTCAAGCCACCAATTTGTGAGTTCTTTATATGGTTAGAATAGGTTTTAGGAGTACTACTCACTCCTAAAGTTTGGTGAATTGATTTGGAGTGTAGAGGGAGAATCCAATTTTTGAAGTTTTTAAAAATATTTCGGGTTTTTACTTTATCATTCAATTGACCTAGTTAGAAGCCGATTGGCCTTCGAGTTGAACTAGAAAGTTGTTCCAAATGACGAGGCGAAGCTAATGTTAAAATTTGGTGGCGATCGGAGGTTGCCGGAATTTTGGCCGGAATTTCTGCCTGCGGCGGTGCCGCCACTTTTTGAGCAGTTTTTCATGCCCATAAAATAGTATAAAATGAGAGGAATCTATGGTTAAAATTTGGTAATTTTTGGAGGAGTTTTAGTTATGTTTTGAAATTTTTCAAGTTTAATATTATAGGCGGATAATAAAATATTATTCCGGCCATCGATTATTGCCGATTAAGGTTTGAGAAATATTTTAAGGACTTCTAAGCTATTGTTGAAGGTCGGGGATTTTTGTTGATTAAATTTGAGTTTTGACCGAGGGTAACGTTATTGCCAATTTTAAATAATTATTCGTTTGACAATTGAGATTTACTATTATTTGTTGAACAGGAGATGAAGAGTTCTTGCTTGAGAAGCAATTTGGATTTCGTCAGGCTAAGGCCTAAGTCTGTGAGTGGACTTTTTATTTTAAAACGTGCATGCTTAAATATTTTTTGAATATTTATAAACAACATTATTTTGTTAATTTAATGAGCCGGTGGGGCTAGGAAGGTGGGTTGTTCCCCTCCCGGACGCTCCTTGTATTATCGGCTGAAATTTTTGTTATGTCAATTATATTTGGAAATGCATTATTTTATGGTCATTGTTTTTAGGACGGTCGGGGAAACGTGCCTCATGCATGAGGTACATGTTTTAACTTATGGGGGATGAGTCATATATTATTGACTTTTCGTATTTGTTTTCTTCTCCATGAAGGGTCGTTATATATATATATATATATATATATATATATATATATATATATATATATATATATATATTATCATTGCTAGCTAGCTAGCTATACGGGCCCCCACTTTAGAAGTGAAGCGGGGCAATAGTAGCCTTTTTTGGCTCCGACCCTAGCCTGAGAGGCTCATTGTCATGGTGAAATCACTCTGTCATGAAAGGTCATTATATATATATATATTATCATTGCTAGCTAGCTAGCTATACGGGCCCCCACTTTAGAAGTGAAGCGGGGCAATAGTAGCCTTTTTTGGCTCCGACCCTAGCCTGAGAGGCTCATTGTCATGGTGAAATCACTCTGTCATGAAAGGTCATTCATTACTTAGTAGCCTCCGGAAGGCTCCGACCCTAGTCTGGGAGACTCTCCGTCATGGTGAAACCTCTTTCCCTATTTTTAACATTCATTTTTAAGCCAATGAGATTGGCAAGTGATGTTTGGTTTTTCTCGAAAGGATTAATTGAGATTCTTTCCTAACGAGACGTGCAAATAGATTTTCTAGAAAATCAAAGGAAGAGCATAAATTGATTATTTTTCTCGCGCTTGGATATTCTTTTGTCCACTCACTCTAACATCCTGTTTTTAAATGCTTTTTCATTGGCCCTTCGTTTTCAAATGTCCTGTGTTGCAGGGATGCTGAGAGGAGGTCGTGCGTATAGAAAACGAGGCATAGCCAACAATCCGCTGACGCTAGAAATTTTACTTAGGTATCTCATCTATGTAGATTTGCTCTGATTACCCCAACTTAGTTTAGATTATTATATTTGTGAAGCGTAATTGTGGTTTAGGGAGCAGTATGACTCCAAAATTGGGGGTTAATTTAAATTATTCATGGAAGTGCTGAGTTTGTTTGTAGGAAGGGTTGTCCATTTCAAAGGGGTTTCAGTAAGAAGTTTCCTTGAGATGGTCATCGCAGGATGTACTTCGGGTTAAAGGAGTTTAACTCGGGGTGGGTCTTGACAGACGGAACCTCAAGCTTGTCTTTGAGGGGGCCAAAAATAAATAAATAATTTTAATTTATTTATTTTATTATTTTTCACAATAAAAAGCTGCAACTATTGAATATGTTTCAGAAAAGTAAATTTATATTGCTTTCTTCATTTTTGAAACCATTAGAGTTTTCATATAAGATATATCAAGGTAATAAAACAGTGTAATTATTATAATTTTTCATTTCCAAGAAATATTTAAGTAAAGATTTCAATTTGAAAGGGAAATAATCATGATTTTTGGTCTAAATAACTTCTCATTCATTGAAAAAAATACAAGTTACCAATAACATTTAAGCATTTCTTAAAATTGTTGTAGGACCGCAGCCCCCTCCGGCCCTCAAAGAGATCCACCCCTACAAAACCTATTATGTGAATATGCTATTCAATCCCATTCTTTTACTCAAAAATTTAAGGGGACACTAATGAGTACATGTGAACCTTTGTTTCCTCCAATCTTATACTATGCTTCTAATTGTGAAGACTCAATAATTTGAGTATAATCTAAAATTTGATGAGTTTATGATTCTCTACTGTAATATTAATATGGAGTATATGCTTATACTCATACAGACCACGATCCATAATCAATATTAGAATATAAAATTCGACAATTGATTATTTAACCAAATATGAACCCCATGTTCATAAATAATCTGAATCCGATAGGATTATGTAAACATATTCAACCAACTTAATTGCGGACATCTTTTATATTTTATAGTGTTGCAATATAAAAGATATTTTACACGCTGGTCATGTGTCGCAATATTGTCTACCAATTATGCTGCTTATAAATAACTTCTAGCTCAGATTTTATATTGGGTACACGACTCATATCATCCCAATCAATCATAATAGACTTGATAATGCTAGAGAATTTATGTCAATTTTTTTTTATAATTATTGCACATCATTGTGGATTAATATTTGGAATCATATTCCCATGTACAAACCCAAATGGTCTTGCGAAAAATTAATATTACATTACTTCGATGGTAGCTTGAATTTTGGTAATTCATACCAATATTTCCACTTAGGGGTTATGCAATATCACATGCAACTATACTAATTCATCTATGACTCATCACCACTTAATTAGGGTGAGCATTCAAGTTTATGCTACCTAGGTCATATGCGCGTTGCACTCTTTTTCTCCTTCGACCATAGTTGTTTTTATCCACAGAGATTTTAATTACCTGAAAAGGTTTTTAATGAAGCAACAAAAAACACGTCCAACGACTATATCATTTATTGGTGAACATCTAAGGGGAGTATTGTAAATATTATATAATATGTGAATGTCCATATAAATACTCATTAGTTAAATCCTAATGATATAAACCATACTTCTACATAAAGGAGCCTAATGAGAATGAATGAGACACTTATTCCTCCTCCTTCATTTTGTTCTTCTATTTTCTCACTATCTCATTCCTAGTTTACGACAAAAACAATTTTTCAGTCGTCGCTATCCCTAGGCCCTTGCCTTCCTCCTCCCTTCAGCGAAGAAACACTGAAGTGAGGTTAGCCAGAGCCTGCCTCAGTGCGCAACTACCTAGACTCCAAAAGCAACCAGACGAATCTAATCCCGAGCAGACCCCAACCCCGAGCGCTAACCGACGAAGCATCCAGAAGTCATCTCCTTAATTATCAGGCCCTGATCTAGGCCTTGGAAGCACTACTCCGGCCTTGCACCACCCAGCCCGACTCCTTCCTCAAGATGTGATCTCGCAAGCCTGTCTAGATCAGAAATCAACACTGCAGCGCCAGCGCTACCCATACTTCGACCACCTGAAAGTAGCAATAGCCTGTCTCCGATCGAGACTTGCTCGACATGAGTGCCTTTAACTTTATCAACTCATATGAAATTACCAATAAATACCCATCAATAAACGTTATGATAATAATAATAATAATAATCACTTAAGATCCACAGTTTCTTAACATGCATTTGAATATTCAATATCACTTCTCTGTCAGTTCCTTTTTGAATTTTGTTTGAATGCATTTCCCTTATTGTAATTAATGAAAAGCTTGAAGAACTTGAACAGTTATTTGTTTGCTAATTGTTATTGTGTCACTCTGAACAAACAAACTTGGCTCCATATAGCTTATAATATGTTTGACCAATTATGAGGATTTTAAAAAATGAGATTGTCGGATGCCCAAAAATCAAATGAGTTATAACTAACGAATGTGGATGTATGAATATAACATTTAAAATATTTTTTTTCATTTAATTGTGAACTCAACATCACATTATCATTGGATTGACATATATAAGTTTTATATTTGGAAAGTTATGAATTTGGCTACAACACCTACTGAGCCTAAATGAAATTATCAATTGTATCTTACCATGTGATTAAGAATTTATTCATATCTTACTATGTGGGGTAAGATTTATTCATAATATTATACTTTTGTTGGTATAACTCTAACTTTTGCAGGATCAAATATTCTGATGATTTCCCTTCATGAAAAGTTTAAATTATCTCACTTATGTGATTGACACATCATGGCTACTATATGATACTTGTATTTTATCAAATACGTGATATTGGAGTCTGCATCAATCAATTAAAGAGTGATTCTCATTAGAGGGAGCATTCAATTGTATCCTATTTAGAACATATGCGCGTTGTACTCTTTTTCTCCTTTGACCATGGTTGTTTTTATTCCACAGAGTTTTTAATTACTTGAAAAAGTTTTTAATGAAGAAAAAAAAATGCGTCCAACCACTATATCATTTATTGGTGGACATCCAAAGGGAGTGTTGTAAATATTATATAATATGTGGATGTCCATGTAAATACTCAATAGTTAAATCCAAATGATGTAAACCATACTTCTACATAAAGGAGCCTAATGAGAATGAATGAGACATTTATTCCTCATCCTACATTTTGTTCTTCTATTTTCTCACTATCCCATTCTTAGTTTACGACAACAATAATTTTTCAGTCCTTGCTATCTCTAGGCCTTTGCCTTCCGCCACCCTTCAGCAAAGAAACACCGGAGTGAGGTTAGCCAGAGCCTGCCTCAGTGCACAACTACCTAGACTCTGAAAGCAACCAAACGAATCTAATCTCGAGCCGACCCCAACCCCGAGCACCAACTGACGAAGCATCCTGAAGTCATCCCCTTAATTACGAGGCCCTGATCTAGGCCTTGGAAGCACTGCCCCAGCCTTGCACCACCCAGCCCGACACCTTCCTCGAGATGTGATCTGGCAAGCCTGTGCAGGGCCAGTGCTACCCATACTTCGACCACCTGCAAGCAGCAGCAGCCTGTCTCTGATCGAGACTTGCTCGACCCGAGTGCCTTTGACTTTATCAACACATATGAAATTACCAATAAATACCCATCAATAATAATAATAATAATAATAATCACTTAAGATCCACAATTTCTTAACATGCATGTTGAATATTCAATATCACTTCTCTATCAGTTTCTTTTTGAATTTTGTTTGAATGCATTTTCCTTATTATAATCAATGAAAAGATTGAAGAACTTGAACAGTTATTTGTTTGCTAATTGTTATTGTGCCACTATGAACAAACAAACTTAGCTCCAAATAGCTTATAAAATGTTTGACCAATTAGATGGATTTCAAAAAATGAGATTGTCGGATGCCCAAAAATCGAACGAGTTATAACTAACGAATGTTGATGTATGGATATAATCTTTTAAAATATTTTTTATTCATTTAATTGAATTATAGGTGTTTTGGAAAAATTAAGGAGTTGTATATAACATTTTAGTTTCACCAGGTCGACTCACAAGGAATTAGAAGATGTACCATATATGAACGGAAAGCTGTCTGAGTCTAGTTTTAGAACATTTTGAATCACATCCATATCTATTTTCTGGAGGGAGTTATGCTTGAATTTGTGAAAGACGGTCAGACTGTCGAAACAGAGTAAACTGCTGCCGCCGATAGGAAGTGTTCCTGATGAATTTAGGGAAACAAAACAGCTGATCCATGAAGCCTAGTCCATGAATGGGAGTCTAAGGAAGATTTATAAGTCCATGATTCGGGCATAGAAGCCTCTAGAATCAACAAGTCTTAGAGGCCAAGCAATACCAAGTTCAAGAAAGAAAACCTAAACCTTTTTGGTTTAGGATTTTCTTTGGCCGGCCTCAATAGGGTTTTCCCTATATAAAGCACGACTAAGCGGCAGAAAAAACATCATCTCACCATTCATACAGCCTTACCAAAACACATACCAAAGTTCTTCAAGAAATACACTGTCGCATCCTGGGACTATTTCCGGCCCTGGAACAAGGTAGTAACGGCCGTGATCCCGGACTAATGAATAACCAATATGTTTGACGTATTGACTACCCACTAGGCCGAAACCACAAGGCTAATTTAAATAAAATGACATAAAAGTGAGGAGCAAATGAATAAATAAATAAAGTAGTATACAAGTGCGGAAGGTAACGTACAAGACTTAGAATACAAGATACATGAAAAGTCCAAGTCAGTAAATATATAACATGGGCCAACGAGCAAAGTACACGTGGATAAAAGCTCAATATGTCAGAGTGTGCCAAATGCGTCCAAACCAACAGTCACGGAGATCGAAAAGCTGAAGTACCACAAAGGATGAAAAGCTCCTCCAAGGTGATCCCGAAATACAGATGCTGAACAGCACACACTGCCAAGCCCCTATTCACCGATCCATCTCTTCTAAAGCAAGTCTACCGGGTACCTGCAAAGTAGGGATGAGCACTCGTCCTCACTAACCCAAAAGGGGCCGAACCCAACCAAGATAGGGTTTGAAAACAAAGGTGTAGTCCTCATAAATAGATACTACATATAGCTTTCACCGGTGATTAAACAATTCGTAAAAACAGGCAACAACCAAAAACTGTATTTGAATTTCATAGGCAGATTTAAATAAATTCTTTTTCCATGTGCCAATGCTAACATCAATATGACTGAGCGCTCAAAGTAACAAACACTCTGCAGAGCTTCAGGATCTGGGTAGCTGAATCCCGGGTTTGTCTTCACAGCAAACCGGGGCCAACTACCTATGCGCTTGAAAACGCCTAGTAGCGAGAGTGTCCATTTACAGCTAAGGCCCAACAGATCACTCATAACAACACCGCACTAACGACTCGCTTAACTTTGTGCGAGACGAGCGTAAGCGGGAAAATAAACTAAACAGAACATTGCCCCTCCGGAGGTTCATGGTCATCGACACCGTGGGAAAAAATAGTCTAAACACTAGGTTTCGTCAATCTCAGGCTAAGCACCGGAAATCAGGACAACGGTACTACTTTTCGATCTAAATCATCACATGTGTGTCTAGCCTCGGTTTTCTAAACATTTTATGAAGCGATAAAGTAAGAAAACATATATCGCGAGGCATCGACTATGCACAAACAAACATCATATAACTTTTATATAGTAGAGCACTACACAAATTAAAATGCCACTAACCCGGAAGTTATGGCTCACCCTACCTGTTATGATGAAGCCGAAATCCTCGTGCTCCAAGTCTCCGTCCTCAAGCTCTGAGTGTAGGCGAAATCCTGAATTCGTCAAAAGAGAAGTCAACGACTAAACAATTCGAAAGTAAAAACGTAACGGTCATTCCATGGTCAACTACCCATTTTCATAGTTTGACCAGGAAAGGTCAAAGGTTGACTTTAGGGTTGACCAAGTCTACTGAGTTGGTCAAAGTTGATCAAAACTTGGTAAACTCGATAAATTTTCCGTTTTTCCCCGACACTAGAGTCTAATTATTTGATGTCTCGATTCTCGAACCGGGCGAGAATCGAGATTATTACTCATTCGGTACATACGTCTTTCCGTCGCCTGTTTAATTTTTAAAACATTTAAACCATTTAACAGTAGCGGTAAAACGTAAAAATTAGTCTTCTACGTTAAAAGTCAAAAGCCAACCATGAATAGTAAAAGTCAACCGGTCAAACTGTAAATTAAAGTCAACCGGTATAGTAAAAGTCAGTCGGTCAAACTATAAATAGCAAAAATAAACTGGTAAATAGTAAAAGTCAACCAGTCAAACAATAAATAGTAAAAGGCAATCGGTAAATAGTAAAAGTCAACCGATCAAATAGTAAATAGTAAAAGTCAACTGTTAAATAGTAACTAAGGTAAAACTGTAAAAGTTAAACAGTTAAAATGGCAGGTTGTAATTTTGAAAACTGACAGGGGCATTTTGGTCAATTCATCTCATGATAAACCGGTAAAAAGTAAATCTACCGCGGTAAAAACCAGGGTTTTTACCCCTCTGTATACAGATCGATTGGTTCACCGGAAAACAAAGCTTTGCCGGCCAAACCAGTCCCTAACACCTGCAAAACACTCTTCTACAACATCCCAGCATCACAACAAGCTAAGAATCAAGAGAAAAGGTGGAGAATTTACTCTCGAAGCGTTTTCTTGGGTTTTCCGGCAGACCTTCTCCGGCGGAACTCCGCTCGCCTCCTCCTCCTTCCTCCTCGCTCCTAGGCAGCTCCTGGTGGCGCTTGGGAGCTTCCTTGCTCCTCCGGTAGACTGATTTGGCTCGATGGTGAATGCACAGTGCTTCGGTTCTTTCTCGATTGGGCGGCGCTCGCGGCGATGCTGGCATGGCTGGTGGTCTGAGCTAGGTCGCCGGGGCAGTGCGAGCTCACTGGTGGCGACGGTGAGTCAGCACGCGCGCCGGTGCTAGAGCGCCTAGATCGACTATGTCGCTGCTCGAAGAGAGAGAAAGAGAGGTCGAGCAGAAGAGGAAAGAAAGAGAAAGGGAAGAAAGAGAAAGAGGAAAGAAAGAGAAAAAGGAAAGGGGAAGAAAAGAGGAAAGAAGATAAAGTGGAAAGAGATAAGGTAGAGAGAAAGAAAAAGGTTTTTATAAAACCTTTTAACGGTCACGATTCGTCGAACAAATCCAACGGCCACGATCTCTTATGACTTTTAAAATACGAAAAACTCAAAAACTTTCCGTGAATACTTGTACGCAATTGGCGACGTTCGCTCTAACATTAAAATATTAGAGTGCATTCTCGACGTATCAAAAAGAAGTCAAAAATAAACCCTAAATGTGTCAGAAAATTAATAAAATTAGTCAGGGTCTCACACTCTATCCCACTTAAAGAAATTTCGTCCTCGAAATAAGACATAACGTCAATCGAGGTGCGGGTAGGTTTTCCTCATAACTGTCTCAAGCTCTCAAGTAGCTTTTCTTCACCATGATGATCTCATTGCACTTTCACAATTTGAACCTCTCGGTTGCTAAGCTTCCTCACATCATGATCCAAGATGCGGTACGAACTCTCCTCGTAAGAAACATCTCTGCGCAGCTGCACACCTGTCCAAACAATAGTCTGTGGGGCTCCCGGTGGGCTTCCCGCAATCATGACATGTGACACATCTTACATATGCTGCAACTGTGGCGGCAAGTGAATCTGATAAGCAATATATCCAACTCTCTAGGCTACCTGGAAGGCCCAGCTCTTCTTGTGATGATTGCCAAAGCTTGGATGTGACTCGTGGGTCACGATCCGAGATGATCGATGCTTTCTAGTATCACATGCAGTCTGATCACTTCACTAATGCACAAATCGGCAAGGTACTGAGTCAGTTCATCTTGACGGGAAGAAAATAAGCATATTTCGTCAATCAACTAGTGCATCCACATGACGTCTCTTGAAGGGATGCTAAACAAGATGCCTCTAGTGGCTAACCGTGACATTTATTGTGTAATGCTTTAACTATAGCTGTAGAGAAATCTACACGTCTCAACTTTGACTTGTAAAGTCAATAACATAAACAGCTCAGTGATGCTAGCTAGCAAGAACTGTAACCTCATAACACGTAATCTCAAAACAGAGACTAACTCTCAAACAATCAAGGTCAACCACAACAAACTCAAGGGGTTACCAAAATAACTATGCACATGGATTCTGCCATTTACAGGCTATACTCAGCCTCTCTTAAATCACTGGAATTTCTTTCAAAGCTTCATGTACACATCAGGACAAACGATCCACGTAGGGATCAAACACAGTTGCTCAAACATCGCAACACACTGTGCCAAGCCAAACTCTGCTTGGACTTTTCCTCCACAAACAATGTCAAACAAGTGTCAAAGCCGAACACTAAAATCTCCAGTAGTCCACATGTTGGGACTATCACATCCTTGTACAGTCGGGGAAACACATCCGACGTACATCCTCTTGAATCATCAAGCAAGTAGGTCATCGAAAGAGACAATCATAGACTGGTCCACTTACAGTCTGAACTCATGGCCCACCAAATCAAACATGTAGAGGGCGTGCTCGAAAATCTGGATAGTAGCATGATAGACTCGAAGTGTCAAAACAACAATCGAGGTTTATCGTCTCGGTAAACTCCGCAGGTACTAGTAGCTAAAGATAACAAGGGTACGAGTCAATCTTCAAGAAGAATCACTTTCATAACGAGGTCCACAAGTCTAACTCGTCACCAAGCCAAATCGGCAAAAACTAGTATGATCACAAGATTAAATCCAAACGATATGGAATCGTAAGGATGAAATCACACGTCGTCAATGAAACTGGAGTCAAGAAAAGCTTCATGCTCCTGCAAGTAGGGGGTCCATATCGACGGGACACATAAGGGTCAACGCTCCTAAAGGTGGATGCATGGTTTGTGAAGAAGACGCTCACTCGCATCGAAACAATTCAAACTTCGATGGCGAGGTAGCCTCAAGGTGCCTCGAAAGATGACACGTTGCCTCATCCACTACGTCAACTTTCACAACACAACATCACATGCTCCACTGTTTCGATGGAAAAGTTTCACGTACTCGCAACGTTGAGTCGTAAAGACGTAATTCTTCCATACTGGTACTCAATCATATCTAGAAGTCTTTGGTCGAAGAGCTTTTGTCATCTACCGCGTCAAATTTCGAACTCGCGATGACATCTGTAAGTAAACTTTTGCTTACTAGTCTCGAGCTTGGTTGAACTGTGAGTCGATAACATCTTCTAGCGTCACTTTATCTGGGCTTGCTTTCCTCCATTGTCTTCAATTCATCGATGGACATGTGGCGAAGTAAGTCCTCCACGCGCTCATTGCACATCAAATCTGTCTTCTCGAAAGCTAAAATGTCGCGTCAACAAATCGTCTCGTCGCTCAAGATACACGATCAAGTAAGAAATTCTGGTCGTCCACGTAAGAGGAAGTCGCGCAAGACTCTTGGTAATAGACACCACAGTTCTCTCCTTCACGGTTGTAAAAACCGAATGAACTGGTCACAAGAAATTTTCTGACAACTCAAGGGAAAGTAAAAGAGCTGCAATTGTCAAGAACTTGATACCAAAGGGCTGCTGACACAAATAGTGATACAAGGGTTATTTGAGACCTGAAACAAGAATCAAACACGAGTGAGGATCCCAAGTTAAGAAAACACTACGATGTGTGAATGACGCTCGTAAGGATCGAACAAATTTACTCAGGCCTCATTATAAGACAAACAGACCAAAGGACTCGAACAATCAAAGTCAAGTCCGATTTAAGAAGGGAGAGCTAAACAACAAAGACTCTCCTGGCAGTAGCAAGCTTTAAAACAACCTTAGTTTGAATAAAATAGGTCACAACAACCTGAAGGTCAATTAAAAGGGAGTTCCAAATCTAGAAAGGAACACAAAGGCATGATAATCTCCCAAATGATGACACGTCTCAAAACGGTGATGATAACAAACACGGTCTCCAAAATGTAAGGACAGACCACAAGATGAAACAAGGATCAATCAAAGTCCAGGTTATAAGCCTAGGAGAATAAGTCATGGAAAAGGTGGTACAAACTCGGAGTAACTCACTTCGGTTTCTAAGGAAACTTGATAACTGCTTCCGAACATTACCACATACGTACCACGTGACTCGAGGTGGTACAACCGATGGGGTCAACACTTCCCATGCAGTGGGTTCCATCACTTCCCTAAAGCTCCTTAATGCAACACAAGGTTGTCACATAAATGCGTCTGAAGATACCATTCACATGAAGATGGTGGGGCATCTTCACAATCTCTATAGTTTTCTCCAATCCAACGCTCTTACACTACAACAGACAGGTCTTTTAGCGACCAACGTTTTTGCGAGAAAATTATTTTCCTCAACAAATATCACTTTCTACGAGGAAAATATTGTTTCCTCGGTAAATATCAGTAGGTCTTCTACGAGGAATATATTTTCCTCACAGTAGACCACCTTCTACGATGAAAATTTTTGTTCCTCACTAAAGATGATCATAATTTGGTCTCCTAACTAGTTATTTTATTGGCGAGGAAATATGATATTTTGGTGATGAACTTTTTCATCGTGAAATGCACATTTAACGAGGAAATAATCATTTCATCGCTGTTCTTTTGGCGGAAAATAGAGGAAAACCCGCCAAATGTAACAGCGACAAAGTATGATTTCCTCGCTGAAGATCCATAATCTGTGAGGAACCGTTTCCTCGTCAAAAGAATCAATTAGCTAGGAAATAATAGTTTCCTCATTATTAGTTTGGCGGAAAAAAGAGCAAAACCCGCCAATTTCAATGGCGACAAATTTAAGGCTTCCTCGCTAAAAAATTTAGTTTTACGAGGAACCGTTTCCTCGTTAAAAATAACCTATTAGCGAGGAAATTATAGTTTCCTCACTATTAATTTGGCGGAAAACGTTGCAACACCCGCCAAATTCATTGACGACAAATTAAAGGTTTCCTCGCTAAAATTTTTGTTTTACGAGGAACTGTTTCCTCGTTAAAAGAACCAATTAGCGAGGAAATAATAGTTTCCTCATTATTAGTACTGCAGTTACCTTTTATTATAAAATAAAGTTTTGTCAAGTTTATTTCTTAAATGGTATGGATATATACCATCGTAGACCATTTTGGTTTGGTAATGTTTTAGTTTATTGTCTTTGTAATAAATATTCATCTTACTTCAAGTTAGTATTTTTGATCGAGCGTAAATAAGGAAGAAGAGACAAAGAATAACAAAAACAATACAAAGCAGTATAGTGAGAAGCCAAATTAAATCAAAATTCCAAATGCTAAGCTGTAAACCCCAAACCCAAACCAATTGATCAACACTCAACGATGAAACAAAGCAAATGGATGTGTTGAGACCATTTTGAACTATTGTTGGTTTCATAGTGTATGCATAAGGGGTATTTATGTAAAATTGTTATGGTTATCTATCTATTATAATTATATGTATTATTCGTAGTTCGTACGAGAGTTTATCATTTCTTGAGTTCTACTTTATGCATAGATTCCTGTCGAAAGGAATGCTACTCACCTAGAGTAGAATTATTTTGAGGAAATTTCATTCTCACGGTTTCGCTTCACTCTGATTTCCTTGAATAAAATGTTGATGATCGAGAATCACCTAAAGGAAATTTCTCCTGACATCTGAGGCAGAGGAGTTATTTGTACATCTGGTATCACTGTGATGCATCCGGTACATCTGTTATCTGTGAGAGGATTCAAGTCAAGGTGGAGATTTGTTAATATATGCCTTGAACCAGTCATCCGAAGGTACCAGCAATTCGGGGATCTCGCTGAAACACATACATATGTGTATATTTTTCCCTAAACCCTAAACCCTAAACCCTAAACTCTAAACGTGTCAGAGTAAAATATCAAATCTAACCCTCTTAATAGATATATACTCTTTGATGCCGTCTTAATAATTTTAGATTCGCTCAGAGAAGAATGTTCTTAATAGGTCAAAGTTGACATATCACCACAAAGCTGGGTCAAAATCATTTATGTCACACCAAGAGCAAATTGTAAGACACTTTTTAGTTTTGCTTATAAATTTGTAACTTAATTTTGTACATACATATATATATATATATATATATATATATATATATATGCTGAAAAAGAAAATATGTTTGAATGCAATAGGCAGCACAGACTGGAGGGATGCAAGGTGCAATTGATCGTTTTGAAACAGAGTATAGAAGCACAAAAAAAGGATGGGACTTGGGAGCAAAGGAAAAATGGGTAAGTAACGTGTCAATGATGCATGCTTTTATTATTTTTTAAGAATATAGGTGAAACTGATATTACTGTTCTAAAGAGGATTATATTGATTAGGTTGTAATTGAGAAGTTGCATATGATATTGAACTGGAAATATTTTTTACTTATAGGATCAAATGATAAAGATGCGAGCAGATACCACTCAACCTGATGGAACTCGAACAATGACAGATGAGGAAATTTGTGCAAAAGTTCTCAAAGTCAAATCAGGCTACATTAAGGGTTGTGGTTTTGGCCCTAGACCACCACCATTAAGGTTCTCTTGTTCTTCGATGAGTGAAATGTCTGAAAAGAATAAAGAGTTGCAAGAACAGCTTCAAGAGACCCAACAACTTGTAGGAACTCAACAACAAAAGATCGATGCGCAAAATGAGGTAATCCAAAGATTGGAGGAGCAAGCCAAAAAGTTTGAGGAGTTTATGGCTAATTTTTCCAGGCAACATCCATCAGCTTAGTATTCTTGGTAAACTTAAACTTGGAGAAATGTTTCTTTGATCGTGTTGCATTTGTTATTGCTTTAGACTAGCATTGTTACTTATGGTAGAAACTTGCTTGGTTTATTTATTTTAATTGTTTTGATGTACTGTGGTGACAATTGATGACAATTATTTATATTTTGAGCGTTTTTCTCTTAATATGCATTACTATTGATGAAAAAATTTCCTCATTGTAAGTTTTCTCGCTATATATTTAGGTCGATGAAAGTAAATTTCCTCGAAATAGACAATACAACTTAAGGTGACGAAAATATGTTTCCTCATAATAGGTTACATACTTACATCGTCAAAAGTATATATCCTCGTTATAGAGTATATAACTATGTCGTCAAAAACATATTTCCTCGCTATAGCGGTACAACCTACAACGACAAAAGTAATATTCCTCGCTATAGGCTACATACTTACGTCGTCAAAATAATATTTCCTCGTTATAGACTATACTGCTTATGTCGACAAAAACATATTTCCTCGCTATAGTGAGACAACCTATAACGGCAAAAGTAATTTTCCTCGCTATAAACCATATAACCTATATCGACAAATGTATATTTCCTCGTAATTGAATTTCTTTGGCGAGGAAACTATAGTTTAGCGATGAAAAAGGTATGAGATTAGGTGAGGAAAAAAATCGAGGCTAAAGAGTAACAACGAGAAAAGAATGTATTCATCGCAAAAAGGATTTCGCGAGAAATTATAATATTCCTCGCGGAAACTTTTCTTGACCACCTTACCGCGAGAAATGGTGACCAAAGTTTTTTCCTCGCCAACACACTACGGCGAGGAAATCTCAACTTTCAACGACAAACTTGTTCCTCGCGGATTAGCTTTTCTGTTGTAGTGTTAGTTTCTCGTCTCAACTCAGCCTGTACCAGATCGGTGCAGTGAATCTCACGACGTATCTGTAAACAAGCACGTCGTCTAACCCAAGAGTGTAGAACTCTTATACATCTCATTTCCCGTGAAATAGCTGAGAGAAACACTCACGAAAAGAATCTTCTTTCCACTCCAAGGTTACGTCGTTCATTACTAGTCTCGCTACTAGTCACGAGGTAACCGAGTAATCAAATGATCTCTATCTCAAAACCTCCAATAAACACCCAACTCTCCTCACAGTCACTTGCTCCTCAAGTGTAGGAGGTGGTGAATTCCCAAGGTACGAAATGCTCACAATTGTTTCGGTGACTCTATGGCATGACAACATCCTGAATGAATACTGGGAAACAAAGGGATACCCAATACGGAAATAAACGTTCGGTTCAGATGAAGTGAACAAAATCTGAGGATCTCAAAGAGGTACGGACTCCAAATAAGAATGGCTCGATCTCTAATGATAGAAATAGTGGAATAATGAACGGCTGATGCAATGACATCTGCATTCCGTGCAAACAAGCAGACAATACGACTCGAAGAAACAACTAAGTCGTACCAGAGTGACACGAAAGGTACCAAAATCATGCTCTGATACCAAGTAATTATTGATACCAGTAACCGCCGTGATCCTGGACTAATGAATAACCAATACGTTATTTGACGTATTAACTACCCACTAGGCCGAAACCACAAGGCTAATTTAAAAAAAAATGACATAAAAGTGAGGAGCAAATGAATAAATAAAGTAGTATACAAGTGCGGAAGGTAGCGTACAAGACTTAGACTACAAGATACATGAAAAGTCCAAGTCAGTAAATATACAACATGGGCCAACGAGCAAAGTACACGTGGATAAAAGCTCGATAGGTCAAAGTGTGCCAAATGCGTCCAAACCAAGAGTCATGGAGAGCGAAAAGATGTAGTACCACAAAGGATGAAAAGCTCATCCAGGGTGATCCTGAAATACAGATCCTGAACAGCACGCACTGCCAAGCCCCTAGTCACCGACATCTCTTCTAAAGCAATCTACCGGGTACCTAAAAAGTAGGGGTGAATACTCGTCCTCGCTAACATAAAAGGGGCCGACCCCAACCAAGATAGGGTTTGAAAACAAAGGTGTAGTCCTCATAAATAGATACTACATATAGCTTTCACCGGTGATTAAACAATTCGTAAAAATAGGCAACAACCAAAAACTGTATTTGGTTTTCATAGGCAGATTTAAATAAATTCCTTTTCCATGTGCCAATGCTAACATCAATATGACTGAGCGCTCAAAGTAACAAACAGCCTGCAGGGCTTCACGGATCTGGGTGGCCGAATCCCGGCTTTGTCTTCACAGCAAACCGGGACCAACTACCTATGCGCTTAAAAATGCCTAGTAGCGAGAGTGTCCATTTACAGCTAATGCCCAACATATCACTCATAACAACACCGCACTTACGACTCGCTTAACTCTGTGCGAGACGAGCGTAAGCGGGAAAATCAAATAAATAGGGCATTGCCCATCCAGAGGTTCACGGTCATCGACACCGTGGGAAAACATAGTCTAAACAGTAGGTCCTGTCACTCTCAGGTCAAGCACCGAAAATCAGGACAACGGTACTACTTTTCAATCCGAATCATCACATGTGTGTCTAGTCTTGGTTTTCTAAACATTTTATGAAGCGATAAAGTAAGAAAACATATATCGCGAGACATCGACTATGCACAAAGAAAAATCATATAACTTTTATATAGTAGAGCACTATACAAATTAAAATACCACTAACCCGGAAGTTACGGCTCACCCTATCTGTTATGACGAAGCTGAAATCCTCGTGCTCCAAGTCTCAGTCCTCAAGCTCTGAGTGTAGGCGAAATTTTAAATCCGTCAACAGAGAAGTCAACGACTAAACAATTCGAAAGTAAAAACGTAACGATCATTCTATGGTCAACTACCCACTTTCCTAGTTTGACTAGGAAATGTCAAAGGTTGACTTTAGGGTTGACCAAGTCATTCCTTGGTTAACCAAGTCTACTGAGTTGGTCAAAGTTGACCAAAACTTGGTAAACTCGATAAACTTTCCGTTTATTTTTCCCGACACTAGTCTAATTATTTGATGTCTCGATTCTCAAACCGAGCGAGAATTGAGATTATTACTCATTCGGTACTTACGTCTTTCCGTCGCCTATTTAATTTTTAAAACCTTTAAACCATAGCGGTAAAACGTAAAAATTGGTCTTCTACTGTAAAAGTCAAAAGCCAACCATGAATAGTAAAAGTCAACCGGTCAAACTGTGAATTAAAGTCAACCGGTAATTAATAAAAGTCAGCTGTTCTAACTGTAAATAGTAAAAGTAAACCAGTCAAATAGTAAAAGTCAATCGGTCAAATAGTAAATAGTAAAAGTCAACCAATAAATAGTAAAAGTCAACCAGTCAAACAATAAATAGTAAAAGTCAACCGGTAAATAGTAACTAAGGTAAAACTGTAAAAGTTAAACAGTAAAAATGACAGGTTGTAATATTAAAAACTGACAGGGGCATTTTGGTCAATTCACCTCACGATAAACTGGTAAAAAAGTAAATCTACCGCTGTAAAAACAAGGGTTTTTACCCCTATGTTTACCGATCAACTGGTTCGCCGAAAAACGAAGCTTTTCCGACCAAACCGATCCCCTACACCTACAAAACACTGTTCTACAACATCCCAACATCACAACAAGCTAAGAATCAAGAGAAAAGGTGAAGAATTTACTCTCGAAGCGTTTTCCTGGGTTTTCCTGCAGACCTCCTCCGACGGAGCTCCGCTCGCCTCCTCCTCCTTCCTCCTCGCTCCTAGGCAGCTCCTGGGAGCTTCCTTGCTCCTTCGATAGACTGGTTTGGCTCGATGGTGAATGCACAATGCTTCGGTTCTTCCTCGACTGGGCGGCGCTCACGGCGGGGCTGGCTTGGCTGGTGGTCTGAGCTAGGTCGCCAAGGCAGTGCGAGCTCGCTGGTGGCGACGGTGAGGCAGCACGCGCGCCGGTGCTGGAGCGGCTGGATCGACTCAGTCGCTCCTCGAAGAGAGAGAAAGAGAGGTTGAGCAGAAGAGGAAAGAAGGAGAAAGGGAAGAAAGAGAAAGAGGAAAGAAAGAGAAAAAGGAAAGGGGAAGAAAAGACAAAGAAAAAGGTTTTTATAAAACCTTTTAACGGCCACGATTCGTCGAACGAATCTAACGGTCACGATCTCTTCCGACTTTTAAAGTAAGAAAAACTCGAAAACGTTTTCTGTAAAACACACATTTGAAAATAAATTATCAAATCACGTCCGTAAGACAAGACAAATACGTAGAGTGTCGGAAAAAAATTCCGTAAATACTCATACGCAAGTGGCGACGTTCGCTCTAACATTAAAATATTAGAGTGCATTCTCGACGTACCGAAAAGAAGTCGTAAATAAACCTTAGATGTGTCAAAAAATTAATAAAATTAGTCATGGTCTCACATGCACAGCCGAAACCCCATCCAAACACTACCTTTCATTCATCTGATTCTTGTTACTCTTAGAGGTTTTTCTTCAAGGTTTATAATGTGTGACTCAACCTTAGCTTTGTATCTTATTCTTGGTTTTATAATTTATGATTTTATGTATGAATACTATTGAAATTTTTGTTTTAAATGCAAGACATGTTTCCGATTTCATGAGTTGATTTTGTGTTTTGTTTTAACTTGTCTCATGTTTCGATTTTAGTATTTGATAAGGGCAGTAGGTTTCGATATTCTTATGTATTTGTTTTGGTTTGTTTTCATAAATTTGTGCATCAAAATCAATGCTTAGAGGTTGCCTCGGTCATGGTAGTTTTTTAGGTTACGATTTCACGTGCTAAGGTAAATTTGGATTGATTCATACACTAAGTTGTTTCATTCTAGATTATCTATTAGGGCTAAGCATTCATAAAATATGCATGTTAATATGATAAGTGACGCTATTACATGTTACATGCCTCTAATTCGGCTTATTGTGTTTTATGTGTTTTTCGTGTTTAATTTCTACGCTGGTGTGTCTTTAAATCTATTAGTGTAATTTAGGGTTATACGTTGGAGTTGATTCTAAATATTTGAGAAGTTTTAACGATTAGATGAACAACTAAAAGATCTAATTAGAATTGGAATTAAGATAAGTATATGAGTATGTCGAGTCTTGCTTGCTGCCCCTTGTTATTTACAATTTTGTTACATGTTCTTAATGATTTTTCGTGCTTGGTTATGTGTGTGGATGATGATCACATGTATATATGTTAGTTTTAAGATTTATTTTCGATATTTTAAATGATAGTAAAATCTTTCAAATCCCCTTTAATTCGATGTGAATATATGTATATGTGAATATTTGTGTTAATAATCTTTGTTTCGGTCACCCTTTGGTTTTTCCGGCTTGAACGATCCCTACTTCTATATGCTACTAACGTCTTTGCAGGGTAATAAATTACACGCTTCGTTTAATCCCGGTTACACGAGACGTCAAAATGTTGCAAGTCTTTACGGACCTTATCTTCTTCTTCTTCATTTTGTTTCTGTTTTTTTAAATGTGGTGGTGTATCAAGGGCGAAAAATCTATAGTGACTAAAAGTTCTCTGGCTCAGCCCTCTCCCGTTTGAGAATGGCTAAAAGTTTTTATGCAAATTTACTATTTTTAGCTTTGAATTGTTTGGATGTTAGTTTTAGCATTTAATTGTTTGGAATAATGACTCGTTTAGCTTCTATTGGTGATTCTTTCCCGCTTGACCAGATGTAAAGAGTGCATTGGAGGTTTGTCTCATGCATGCCCGTTGGTAGTGTTGACTGTTGTGGACGTACGAGTGTTTGCCCAATAGAGTTATCCATTTTCCTAAAAAATAAAACAGTACGAATATAGAAAATTTTCAGATATCTTGATAGATTTCCTAGAAATCATAGTCTCCTAAACACGAGAACTCAAAGGACCTCAAATCTATTCATCTACCATCAATCAAGTGGAGAAAGGCTCCTTGTTCATTCTCTAAGTAGGTTTTTCTTGACAATACAACAATATGTGCACTGCATATCAGCCTTTTCATGTCTTCATCATCAATCCCACTTGATCTAGAAATTCGATACAACCTCTTGAGACAGTTTGAAGAAGATAAGCACCACTACTAGTATATATTGAAAATGATGCGCCTATATGCAATTATGCATTACCTCTCATATTCAATGGGGGAGAGAAATTAGTCTTTTTGCAAATACATTACGTACGTAGCTCTAATTATTCAAAGGGGCCAAAACTTCCGTCGTCTCATCCCCATTCACTTAACAAAGTAGGGTCACTCACAGGGGTGGAGCAACGTCTATCAAGTGAGGTCGTGCTCCAATCAAGATTTAGCTAAAAAATTGGTTGTAAATATATCATATATCTTTATAATTGGTGTCTCATTAAATATTTTAAAAATAAAAAAAATATGTATGTATTATTTAGATCAGGATATAGATTTGAGAAAATTTTTTGTCATTAGGTGGTCATCTTTTTTCTCTTAGAGAAATCTTTGTTGTAGTTATTTATTGTCTTATTTTATTTATTTATTTATTTATTATTATTATATAATTTTTATCTTTCAATTAAGTAATAGATTTGTATATTCAATACAATGTAGTTTATGTCAAGGGAGTTCCAAATCTTCTTCTCCTCCTCGCATTCAAAATGTTTAGATACTTCTAGAATTTTAACAAATCTATCGAATACACGACTAATTTATGAATGATTGTTTGATTTTATATATCAATAAGGACATTTTCACTAGTATAAAAGATGTGAGATCGTATAATTTAAAAAAATGAGAGTATTACGTAACGATTTCAAAATATGAAATCTCATCGAGGATAATTAGTGTTGTAATAGATATAAATTAATTTTAAATATTATTATTATTTAATATTATTCGTGTGCCCAACTAATTTGTAATTTCTAACGGGTCACATCTAACTATTTAATAATGCAGAATCGTATCATATCTTATCTTGCTCCACTTAGGTAAATTGCAGTATCAGTTTGATTTGGATAACTTGAGAATAACTGATTAAGGGTTGAAGATGCATATAGGAAAGAAAAAGATGAACCACGTATAATTAGAACAAAAGCAGCTGTCGTTTTAGTGATGATTCTTGATGATTTTAGTTCCTGCAGAAATGCAAACTCACCATAAGATAATATTCTAATTGGACACTGTTGATAATCGATCAATTTGTCCATGGCATGTCAAAACCACAAAAAGAAAGGAGGAAAACTAGGAAAAAAAATAAGCATCAATAATTTTGTGAAACAAAATAAAGACATCATAAACTACGTGCACAAACACTGTAAATGAATAGTTCATTATCCATGTATTTATATTAAAACTCCGGAAGACAAAAGATACTGTGGCCGGCGGATTCAATTTTGCCCACCCCCACCTCTTCGATCGGTGATGATACCACCAAACAACTAGCACATGCCACGTTGTGTAAACCTTAACCACAGTCAGACCATGATTAACTTAACTAAATAGAAAGAGAAAACATTTTTCTTATTAACTTACAATACATTTATTTTTTAATTACTCGTTCTCTATCCCCTCGGCTGTAGACATCGTAAATAAATTAGATCTGTACCGGATCGATCTATATTCGGATAGCACATGTCACGTTGTGTAAACCTTAACCACAGTCAGACCATGATTAACTTAATTAAATAGAAAGAGAAAACCTTTTTCTTATTAACTTACAATACATTTATTTTTTAATTACTCTTTCTCTATCCCCCGGCTCTAGACATCGTAAATAGATTAGATCTGTACCGGATCGATCTACATCCAGATCCGGATCAGTAATAAAAACTTTAGTTACATATCTGATTAGTTACTATCGGATCTTTAATAGCTTGATCCAAATCTGGATCCGACGGGTTAGCGGATACCCGATCCGTTAATTCGATCCGTTTATAATAATAATAAATATTTTAAATTTTAATAATAATTTCATAGTTTTATCATAAAACATTGATGAAATTTTATAAGAAAATAAAAGTTTACATCAAAAGTTAATTTACATGCCTACAATACTCCTTAACGGTACACTAATATAATTAAAATATTTGATCTCTAATGTTTTTTAACATAGATACATAAGCATTAACAACATTCAACTTTATCAAATCATACTTTAGAGGCAATTTAGATTTGAATGTTTAGATGTTCTAGATATCTACCATATTATTTAATTATTTTAAAACGGATCCGGGTCTTTAACATATCAGATCAACAAAGATCCGGATCCGATCCGTTTAATAAACGGGTTAACGGATCCGGGTCCTTAACGGATCAACGAGTCAAATTTTTGATTCATACCCGTTTAAAAACCACAGATTCAGAACGGTCTGGATAAGATCATGATAATATTGATTTTGAGTTGATTTAAGAGTTTTATTTGAGTTGTATAATATTGATTTTAAGTTTTATTTGAGTAGAATTAATGGATTTTGAGTGTGATTGAGTTGATCGATTTTGATTTGATAATATATATGAAGTTGTTGTTAATAAGTAGTAGACATATATATAGATATATATGTTAATTAATTTAATTATAATATTGTGTTGATGCATGGTATGAATTAATTAAGTTGTTGATGATATGTTGATTATGATTTTATGATGATCGATGTTGATATGTAATATTGTTATGTAATTAGTATATATATATATGTTAATTATTAATTTGTTATTAATTAATTGTTGTAGAATACTAAATGATTTGAAATTTTATATATGGAATTAATTAATTATTTAATTAGAGTTATATATATATTGTTATATTTTCAAGATATGGATAAGAGTTGGATTTCACTTTCAAAATGTGACAAAAGATATGGTAATGAGTTATTAGTTTTATTGAATATGCGCTGGCTAATGCTAACGAGAATGCAATTTTCTATTGTCCGTGCACGAAGAATAGCGGGTTTTGGGAAAAGTACACATGTTGGATATATCACAGTGCAACATCATCATGGGGTCCGCATGATCATGGGTAATTTTCTGAGACGGGCAGTACATCAAACGATCCAACAACGGTCTTCATCCACGATATGTTTCCTTATGAGAGCGGTGTATGCTCTCAAGGACAGTATATGCCTGAGCAGGTGCAGCCCTTCCCTAGAGTTGTCAACACTGCTGGTATTGACAAGTATAACAAACTGTTTGCTTTCTAACAGACCTCGGCCTGTGTACCCCGGTTATCAGAAGATAGTTCTTAAAAGTGTGATGGACGTAATGAAGATTAAAGTTAAGACAAAATTGACTGTGAAGGCTGTTGATGATTATCCACAGTATACTGGTTCAATGCTGCCCCCACGGTCATCATCTTCCTACCACTCATCATAAGGTCCGATATATCTTGAAAGATCTTGGGCTTTCCTACATCAAGATCCATGCATGCATATATGACTGTGCTCTCTTCTAAGGTAAAGATCTAGAAGGGAATGACCTTGGTGACCTTGACACATGTCTGGTATGTCACACTGACAGGTATAAGCTGACTCATGCAGGCAATAGGAAATATGTGAAGGTACTTCGGTATTTCCCGTTGATGGATAGGCTGGAGCGGTTGTACATGTCATCGCACACAACCAAAGTTATGAGATGGCACGTTGATAGGGAATTGCATGACAAAGATATCATTATACATCCTGCTGACGGGGAGGCATGAAAGCATATAGACATGGAGTTTCCTCATTTTGTGTCAGAGGTCCGTAACGTGAGGCTCGGGCTCTCATCCGATGTGTTCAATCCTTTTGGCAACATGAGTCTTCAATACAGTGTATGACAAGTAATTATGGTACCGTATAACCTTCCTCCATGGATGTGCATGAAAAAGGAAAACAATATGCTGAGTTTGTTGATTCCGGGACCCGGTTATCCAGGGAAGTGTCTCGATGTCTATTTGAGACCCTTGATTGAAGAG
This sequence comes from Comarum palustre, assembly GCA_951800085.1. Classification (NCBI taxonomy): domain Eukaryota; kingdom Viridiplantae; phylum Streptophyta; class Magnoliopsida; order Rosales; family Rosaceae; genus Comarum; species Comarum palustre. Next base: position 7,521,717 of record OX637582.1, on the reverse strand, counting down.
CTGAAGTATTTTTGGGATGTTGGTCATCCCACTTATGACAAGTACATGCACGAGATGTTCAAGATGCATGTCATGGTTGTTGGTACCATCAATGATTTTTCTGCCCGTGGGATGTTGTCGGGCAACGTTGTTAGGGGATACAAGGCTTGTCTAGAGTGCCTTAGCGATAAGGGCAGCAGCAGTCATTGTAACAAGATATGCAAATTGGGTTACCGTACTCTCCTTCCATATGATCACGAATGACGGTTCGATGACAAGGCATTTGATGAGACCGTAAAAAATAGTGTGCCTCCCAGAAGATGAACGGGGGAAGAAATTTCAGAATTGCTTAATGAGTACGACTTTAGGCAACTCAGCAATCATCCTAATATTGTGGCGGCAATACCTGAAAGACCCGACATGTACAAATTTTGGACACATAAGAGCATATTCAGAGAACTCTCATACTAGAGTAAGTTGTTGATCAGGCACTACCTAGATGTGATGCACATAGAAAAAAATGTGTGCGACAGTGTGGTGGGCAGAGTGCTGAACTTGGAGGCAAAGATAAAAGACGGTCCTAAGGTGCGCATTGATCTTAATAAAATGGATATACGAAGACATCTGTGGTTGAAAGAAAGGAAGAAAAAATGTCTCAATCTCCTTACACCGTGAAGCTTGACCAGAAGAACGTAATTTTTAAGTGGATGGGTTGTGTGAAGTATCCTTCAGGCTATGCAGGAAATATAGCCCGGTGTGTAAACTTTTGAGACATTAAGATGAACGGGTTGAAGAGTCATGACTGTCATATCCTGCTACAACGTCTCTTCCATGTTTTCATTCGATTGTTCCTTCCCCGTCAAGTGATGGAGCCGTTAATAGCGTTGTCAAGATTCTTTCAGAAGTTATGCACATGGGAAGTGAAAAAATCTGACCTCCAGGAAATGCAAGAGGACATTATTTATATCATGTGTAAATTTGAGATGATATTTCCTCAAATTTTTTTTGACATCATGTCTCACCTAATGATCCATCTTTTTAAGCAATTGTTGTTTACCGGTCTAGTACACTACACTTGGATGTATTCCATAGAAAGATATGTTTTTTACACCTGAATTTTTCACTATACATGTTCAATATATAATCATAACACTTTGCAACAATTTATATATAGGTAACTTGGAGACTATAAAGCTTATGTGGCTAATAAATCCGCGCTTGAAGGATGTATAGCTGAAGCATATATTGCGCATGAGTGCGTCACCTACATGAAGTTGTATTTAGGAGCGTTGAAGGAAACTCCACAAACCATACCGGTAGATGTACCGAAGTTCAATCTTTCCATAGTTTCTAGTGATGTTGAAGTTTATGGAATTTTGCCAGACGTCTGCAAGTTGCAACCATATGAGTTAGTCATAGCCCACTGGTGGGCATTGATTAACTGCCCAGAAGTTGAATACTGGAATGAAATCCATTTACACTGTCAAGACATTCAAGGCGATCTCGACTACCACTACAAGGAATTCGCAAACTATTTTAGCGGCTGGGTACGCAATTCTTTATTTCCATTCATGACTCTTTTATTACATAATTGTCCATATTTACAGTACATTGAATGTTTGGTTGTAGATGAATCATATTCAATTCGATGGTCACCCAAATTGGTCGCATGAACTAAGACTTCTAGCGATGAAGCCGATCATGTCAAAAGTTTATCCGATGTGCAAGGTGAATGACGTGCAATATATATGTGATCAGAGAGACAATAGACAGAGAACGCAAAATTCTAGGGTGATGGAGCATGGTGGGAGGAATGAAGTTGACTATTATGGTATTCTCGATTCAGTGGTGGAACTCGTTTATGGTAAAGACATGACAGTGCACTTCTTTAAGTGTAGATGGTTTGATAATAGCAGCCTGTAGAGCATGAAGATCGATCAGTATGAGATTTTATCGATGAACACTTCTACAAGCTGTTACGAAGATGACCCGTTCGTTTTTACCACATCTGTAAAAAAAAGTTTTATCTTGATGACCTTGTTAAGGGTGACGCGTGGAAAGTAGTTAACCTTGTGCACCCTCGAAACATTTACCGGGCGGCTACACTTGGAGAGGCCGAAGACGAGGAAGAAGATGTTGCGTATCAATTTGTCTGACTCCTCTACAATTTGCCTTAATAATTTTAAAGCTTGTCGTTCTGTTCGAATTGATGAAGGGCCAAGGCTTATTGATGTTGATCCAAATCAAGAAACAGACAAAGACTGTAGTGATGAGAAAAGACATAGATTGCAAAAAATTAATTCTGACACCGAAGAAGACTCATCAGATGATTCCGATTACGAGCCTTAGTTTGAATTTATGATATAAATTGATGTGCTTTATAGTTTACATATGTTGAATTCATATTTTTGTTGAATTTTGGTGATATATTAACAGGAAGTTGGTATGGTTTACGTTAAACAACTGGTTTCTTATGTATTTTTTAAGTTTTAGCCAACAAAATGGTCATATTTCGTCGGCCATGAAAGTTTAGCCGACAAAATATAGTTTAATTCGTCGCCTAAAAAAATTCTTAGTCGACGAAATAGGACATATTTTGTCGGCCAAGATAGTTTATCCAACGAAATATGTCCTATTTCGTCAGCTAAACCCTAAACCTTAAACCCTATACTATAGATGACGAATACCCTAATGTTTCGTCGGCTAGCAAAAAATAAATAAAATAATAATTTTATACCACTTGTTGGGTCTCATCGATTTGAAACTATTTTCAGTTGAAAGGCCTGTGTAAAATATATAATTTAGACCGTCAAATGATTGTTTCCGTGCGTTAAGGAGTTTGACTTAAGGGATTGACCGTCCGGATCGAGTCCTCAACGTTGTCGGATCTAGATAAATTTTTTTCCATAGACATATTTCAACATAATGATGATATCAGACGATCGGATTTTTGTTTGTGAATTTTGATGATCAGAATCACAACATGCCTACTAATGTTGTATAACTTGTTTACCAAGTGTTAAGTAAATATTCCGTTTTATAAACAAACTATACGTAGAAGCTTCAAACAAAAAAAAATCGTGAAATAAGATAAGACCAAAATGGTGAAATATGCTACGGTTGAAAAATCACGTAATTTCGGTAAAGTCTCGGTGCCGATAGTTGTGATCAATGCAATTTTTCATTCTTTCTCCCTAGAGGCAGCCTTATCTCCGATGGTTATTTTTCATAAAATTTTTATGCCACTGGTTGCGTCTTATCGATTTGAAACTTTTTTCAGTTAAATGTCCGCGCAAAATACTTAATTTAAACGGTTAAATTACATAAATAAATATCAAAAGCACTATAACCAACGAATTTATTGAAAATTCATCGGCTATAGTTAAATAAATTAAATGATAATTAAACAATCAAATTTTCAATAAATTACAGAAATAAATATAAAAATGACTCTAGCCGACGAATTTATAGTTAAATAAATAAATTAAACTGATAATTAAACAAACAAATTGAAAATAAATTACATAAATAAATATAAAAATGACAATAGCCGACGAATTTTTTATTGAAAATTCGTCGGCTATAGTTAAATAAATAAAATAAAATGATAATTAAACAAACAAATTGAATATAAATGAAATAAATAAATATAAAAAGGACTATAGCCGATGAATTTATTGAAAATTTGTTTGCTATAGTTAAATAAAAAAATAAAATGATAATTAAACAAACAAATTAAAAACAAATTAAATAGATAAATAAAAAAAGGAATATAGTTGACGAATTTATTAAAAATTCGTTGGCTATAGTTAAATAAATAAAATAAAATGATAATTAAGCAAAAACTTGAAAATAAATTACATTAATAAATATAAAAAAGACTATAGCCGACGAATTTTTTAAAAATTCGTCGGCTATAGTTAAATAAATAAAATAAGAAAAAAAATAATAGCCGATGAAAATTATAATTATAGTCGATGAATTTATTAATTCGTCGGCTATATTTCATCTTATATAAACAAAACCCAGCGAACCCGAGCGAACCGAAACCCTAATTTTTTTCTCTTCTGCGCCTCCACCGCTCTTCTCCACATCCACTACCCTCCTCCGCTCTTCCTCTGCCTCCACCGCCTCCTCCGTTCCTCCACTACCTCCTCTGATCCTCTACTGCCTCCTCTGCTCCTCCACCGCCCCCTCTCTCTATCTTTAAAGGTAAGAAATTCGAATTCTTGGTGTTTTAATTGGGATTTTGAATTGGTTTCGGGTGTTAGGGTTTATTTATGAATTGGTTTCGGGATTTTGAATTATTTTCGGGTTTAGGAATGTATATATTGTTTGTATATATATTTTGAATTATTAATAATTATTTTGAATTATTTGTATATATTGTTGCAAATTAATATATATATTGATGTATATATTGTTTGCATATAATGGTTTGATGTATATATTGATTTAAGTTCATGGTTGTATATATTTGTATAAATTGCTGCAAATTAATATATATTAATTGATGCATATATGGTTGTTTGCAAATTAATATATTGTTTAATTAAATGTATACAGTTTAACATTTTATTAACAAATATTAATTAATTTTAATAAACATTTTAACAAACAAATATTAACAACCATTTTAATAAAAAAATATTAATTATTAAACATGATGAGCCACCCTTTTAGATTGACGAAGTGTTCGAAGGGCCAAAGATCTGAATCGTTTGAGAGAACCTCTAGCAACCCTCAAACGTCGTTTCGTGGGCCCATGACATCCATACGTGTGACCCTTCTAGAGACGGCATAGAGCCTGTCGGGAGCCACCCATTCCTCGAGGCAGCCGGACGCCACCTATTTATTGAGGCAGTCGGGCGCCTCTCAGACCTCGAGGTAGCCAGGCATCCCTTAGTCCTCAAGACAGTTGTGGCCACCGACCTAGACGGAGGTGTCTGCGTATGCCTGAGCTACACTGGGCGCCGACTCCAGGTCCTACTACTTCAGAGGGTGGGTCATCTAGGGTACAGATGTCGTCGCCACTTCTCTATCTTCCACGGTTGATACCAGGATTACCTATAGTTGATGACTTAGGGGCGTTGATTTATCCACTGCCCCCGCAGGTGACTCCATCAGCGGCGTACCAGTTCGTACCTTTTGGTACAGATCTTATTTCTGCGAGGGTATCATCATTGGTGGCAGAGACGGAATCCGCAGCGTCCGCTACAAAGCCCTGAAGTAATGAAAGATAAATAATTTGTTTTCTTATAATGTCATAATAAAGGTTCTCCGATTTTAATAATCAATTTGTGATAGACACCGTCGGAGCCAAGCCGACAAGGAAGAAGAGAAGCCCTGTCACAGGGAAGACACTTGAGAAGACCGTGAGTACCTCAGGGAGGATCGTCATCGATACTGACGGGGATGACAATGTAGTATCAGGCAGGAAGACGAAGACGTACTTCAGTTTTGTGGGAGCACTCATTAGGGATAGAGTCCCTATGTTGTGCTCAGACTGGGACGAGGTCCCGCATCAGGTTAAGGACATGGTCCACAACGCGATGTCGGTGAGTTAACAAAATTCCACAATAATATTATGTATTATATTGTTGATTTATGAAAAAACTAAACTAATAAACGGTTAAATGCAGATGTGCTTTGACGCTCCCACCGTGAGGAAACAAGTTCTACTATCGGGGTCTAGGAAAGATGGGCGAGGGGGTCCTGAAGACCACTCTAGGATTTAAAAAAAATGCAGCCTCGACCAGCAGCATGACGACTTAGCTAGAGGCAGAAGTTCAGATGCTATGGGAATAGCAAGCCACCTAGACAACCTATATTGTCGCCTTACAGGAGTATAATGCCGCGGTATATGCCACCCAGCAGGCACAACAGTAGCAGATGTTCCAGTACTTCCAAGAGTTTACAGCTGCCCAGCTTTAGGGACTTCCTGCTCCGCCCATGCCTACGCCTATACCCGTACCTCAGCCGCCGTAACCTCCTCAGCAGCATCAACCTCCACCTGACGCGGATATAAATTTAGACGATATAGATTTTGTATATTTAAATAATTATATAGTCTTATGTGTTTATGAACAATTTATAAATATTTTAATGAAAAACGTGTTGTCACCATTGATGGTGTTGTTGGTTATATGAAATTGTTTTGGTGTAATTTACAGGTTGCTTGGAATGATAATTTAGAAATTTCAGGGGTTGTTTTTTTTGCTGGAATGGACTTATAGCTGACAAAATCTGTCGTAATTTGTTGGTTATAGTATTTTTATTTATTTTTTTTCAAGGTTTAGCCGACGAAATATGATATATTTCGTTGGCTATAGTAGTATTTAGCCGACAAATTATAGTAAATTTAGTTGGCTATAGTTGTATTTAGCCGACGAAAGTAATTATATTTTGACGGCTATATTTATTTTTTAATTTTTTATTAAATACTTTTGCCGACGAATATATTAAACATTTTGTCGGCCAAAGTCTCAGACTATGGTTGACGAAATATGGTTTCGTCGGCTAAAGTGTGAGACTATAGTCGCCGACTACTTCAACTTTCGTCGGCTAAAGTCTTAGCCGACGAGTCTTTGCTGACAACATATTAGCCGAAGAAGACTCGTTTGCTAAGATCTTAGCCGATGAATGTAGTTAACAGGCCGATAAAAATTTTTCATCGACCAAACTACTAATCCTGGTAGTGAAAAGAGGTAGCCAGAAATGGCTACAATAAGAATGTCACATAGATTGGTGGCCATTCTTTGTAGTGCTCGTTTCCATATAAGCGATGTCCCTTGTTCTGAGCCAAAGCAATGGAAACTGTAATGGCAATGGCAGTAGTGGCAATGGAGACAGTGGAAATGACAATTGTGGCAAAGGGAACGAGAATGGCAAGGAATCTGATGAAAAGGCAGTTTCTCACTACAATGCGTTATCACCATTGCCATCCGGAAATCTGTACTTTTCAATATTGATAAACTAGCAAGAAACCCTAATCTGGCAACTACATACACAGGAATTAAGAATTTTATAGTAATGGAAGACACATCTAGTTTATCCAAGAAGTAAAACAATGGAGGCTATTTTCAAATCTGGACAAAAAATAGACAAAAGTAGAAGAACTTGGGGGTAAAATAAACTAAGGCAGACAAACGATGACAGTCTAGTAAATAATTCGGTAATAAGGATAAAATTGTTTTTTCCTTGGCTGAATGAACACTGTTGAGTATTTGTATTTTTGTAGACTATTGAGTGTGAGACATGTAGCATTTCCCATTACTATTCATCAATTTTAAATAGAATCTCAATTATAGGCTTTAGAATCTCAACGAAAACCAAACAGATGAGCCTTTAATCGATTAGAACAAAAAAACATGAATTGAAAACCAATCATCTCGATCTATCTTCTTGTTCGTCAGATTAAACCCAATAACTGATTATTTTTCGTAAAAATGAAGAAAACTAAAAAAACCCTTTGCTCGGGGTTGGACAGGTCGCTAGAGAAAGAATTAACTGGACGTACTTTTTTGCCGTCTCTAGTGCCGCGTGAAGTACAGGTGAGAGCAATAGAAAGGAAAGAAAATTTAGGTCTACCGTCTACAGGTATGTAGTCTGTGGGCTTGAGACTTTACAGAGAATAAAACAAAATGCCACCACACAACAACAACGTATCAATACCCGAGGTCAACATGTCACAATTGATGGTACTATTGCAAATAATCCGTAAATAGGGATAAAATTGTCTTACAGGGATAAAAACCGATGACAGTATTGTAAATAATCCTCAAACAAAGGTAAAATCGACTTTCTGCCCGCTGAATGAACAGTGTAGAGTTGATTTTGCTTTTGTATATAGAATTTGATCCTGTTTCTAGTTTTGAACTTATCATGTGCTCAATTTATATTATTTGTGTATCTGGGTTTTATGTAACTAATTTATCACCAAATTAATGATTAACAAATAAAGGCTGCATAGAATTTTCCCTACAGTATAAGGGTTCAGCTGCTGTGCATATATGTATGGGAACTTGATCGGTATATATTTTTTTTAAACAAAACTTTTTTTTATTAATAACTCACATGTTCTATATATGTCCGTGTAGTTTAAACTCGTGGCCTTAAAGTTGTCAGTTAAACATTTTAACTAACCAAGTCACGACTCACCGATATCTGTATATTGATCAATCTGTTTAAATGTATCGTGTTTAATCAATAATTTGATGTGTAGCTGCGTAATATTGTTTGTTACTGTGTCTAAAATACATCTTTTGACCAACACTCGTGCAACCTTTGATAGTAGTTTATTAATCGTAAGTTCTGACTGACCATGCTGGAGGCAGACTATCAATGTTACTACTACTCTAAAGAGGCACAACATTGGTCATAGACATATGGAAGAAATATTGATATTAATTTCATTCATGAGAATAACATTATTCAATGAGTTAGGCATGATAGGGGATAATGTCTTCCTTATCTCCCACTGTCTATTTACAAGAAGCTTCTACTGCTAAACTCTTTGCTACTCCTTTACATGGATCACCAAATGTATTAGTTGAGACTTCGAGGCTACAACTCTTTGATCCGACGCATGCCTGTAACAATACCACTCGTCAGTAAACCAACACAAATTACAGTCTTCATAGAGAAGAAAAAACCTAGTCTTGCACTGAATTTTATCAATATAGCAAGCTAGATCTCACCTTCTGTACAATGGATAGAGCCCTACTGCTCCTACACGAGCCATGGCTAAAGCTCCCGCAAGTCCCGCTAGGCCTTCCGTAACTTGCAAACTTGATTGAGGAAATGACTTGATTAGGAAATGGGCACTCAAGTGATAACGTAGGCCATGACTTGCTTCCTGCTTTTGAATCTGAACTCCACATATCTACGGGTGATGGATGAGACTCTGATACATGAGAACACAAACTTTCTACCTGTCTAGTGGCAAAAGATAACTGTGTCGGATCACCCCCAACTTCCTCAAATAATACAAGAATATTGCCACTGGATTTCATCCATGAACGAGGAACATGGTACCTGTAAGAATAATGATGTCAGAATGAAAGTTACAATTCGAGTTTATCCTTACACTATCTAGCACTCACAATTTCTGAGATGGCATCCCACAGTTCTTTCGGCATTTGTCTGCACTATAAGCTCCTCTGTAATTGCAATTTGTGCAACCACTTTTCGGAGCAATATTAGTGGGCCAGTAACGTCCAATGCTTTGTCCATTCACCCATGCCTCACCCTTCCCCATTCCTGTGAAGTCTAGGGCAACAGGGTTACTGCCACCAGGGGCATCAAATTGGGTCTGAAAATATTACTTCCACTGGTTAGTACATGAAAAAAAAATTATCACATCACTCCTAGGTATCATTTCCATAAATTGTGATTAGCCTACGGTAAGGAAACCCAATTCACCAAAAATGTTTGACATATGCTATAGAAAAGCATTTGCAAATGCCTTGCAGTATGTGTAGGGGTTAGATGTACTTTTCTGCCCCTGCATTTCACCAGAACTTCACATTTATTCCAGTACTTTTCACCCTTTGTCTTAATGTCAAGTTAATCAAAATTACCTTGTACCACGTCAAGGGCTGATTCTTGGGCAAGGTAGGTTGTGAAATCCATTGATAACTCCCACTCGGAAGATCTTCGTCTTCACCTTTAAGTCCAATCTGCAGCCACAGATTGTTAGTTTTGTCCACATGAAGGTACCTACTGTTTATTCATAATGAGAATATTGGATTTTTTTTGTTGGCAATAAACACCCATCTTCCCTTAGATTTGCATAGAATGACCAAATCTACTGACCTGATATGTCCATTTCTGAGAAGAGAGATCAATAGTGGTGGCATTCGCTGAGCCTTTTAGTTGTACAGGACCAGTGATTCCGGCACCCGCTAAGTCAAAGAAAGCTCCATAATTCTGATTGAAAAATTATTGGTTTTGAAAATATAAGATAAGGACTACAAACAGAATAACATTCGTGGATTCCTTTTAAATACATGCATACAAGAAAGAATATCAATTCATGCAAACCTGAAGCCCAACGGTCAGACTCAGAAGATCAATTGTGTTCTTCCCAGATGCAAATTCGACAGGAATCTCCACAGAAACCTTGGCATTGCCACTGTTGCCTGTTCCACTCCCTGGAAATGATTATATTAGAAGATGAGTACGATAGAACAGTCAAAAATAGTACCAAGTGACAGCAGTAGTAGCTAGTCTAGAATTCTCTAACTCTGATATTCATGATCGTAAGTATCTAACCAATAGACCAGTAATTGAGAGATGAAGACCTCAGTTTACTTAGTGATCTATTAGAGGCACAATTTTGTAGATCTGTTGCACTGTCGTTAAAAGATTTAGTAGTTTAAACTTTTCCAAGTTTACGACAGAGAGTTTCTTGTAAGAATTAAAAGTAACTGAAGGTAATGGTCAGTCCTCAACACTGCTCAGAAAATTCCTTTGGAATGATCTCTCAAGATAATCTAGATGTATTAGCAAAACACACCAAGCAGCCAACAGATTGACACTAAGGATCTCAAGCAAATACTATAGATGTATGCAGTTGAAATTTGAAACTTTGAAAGAGCAGATGGGTATAAACAAATAATATTCAAGTCAAGGAACTTGATTTATAGATCACCTGCAAGCTTTCCATTGACAAAAGAATGAAGAGCATGACCAAGTGATTGTACGTGAAGATCAGCTTTATATCCACCTTTCACATCAATGCTGCCAAATTGATGTAGAAAGGAAATTTAAATGTTGAAAGAAATCAAGACAACTAGCTAGGGAAATTAATACATCTTGATAATGCAGAATAAGTGATAATATCTTAAGTTAGGATTTTATGATTTCTTTCTTATTTTAGATTTATGTTTTTATTAGAGAATCTTTTAAGTCTAGAATATTAGGGTTGTTTGATCCTAATTGATCTAGGGTTTTAACCTCTTTATATATAGAGGCCTTTGTAGTCTTTTTGAGAGTTGAATAAATAAAAGTTTGAGAGCTTTGCTTTCTGTTAAGGTTTGTGAGATGCAACCTAACCTTAGGTGTGATGCCTGAAATCCCTAGGTGTGATGCCTAGAAACCTACTGGTGAGATGCTAGTAGACCTATCCCTTTCTTAATTCTATTTTTAAACCGTTAAATTAGAGTTCATCTTATTTGTCTTACATCATTTTGGCGCCGTCTGTAAACCAAAACCTATTGATCCAATGGCTGCACGTTCGGAAAAAATTCGCTGGGGTCATCTGACAGCGAGATGCCCTGTTACTACAAATTGTGGAACAACTTGAATCATTCGATCTTCGGCTTAGAAAGCTAGAAGATAATGGGAAGGATTCTGCACCGGCAGTTGAGGAGAACACCGCTAGTGTCGAAGAAGAGCAGCCCCACAACAAACAAACTTTTGGGGCTTGGGTCACAGAATTCCTTGAAGCCACTGGTGAGCCTGAACAAGTGGATACTGCTGGAAATATCGATATGAATGGAGAGAACTGTGTCGATTTTTTCTCAAGTGTTGTCGTTGAGCGCCTCGAACTTCAAGTACTACCACACCAACAACCATACAAGGTCGGTTGGGTTGACAACACCCATATTCCAGTGCCACCCATGAAGACAGCCCATGTCCTTGTAAGAAAACCATGGCTATTTGATCGTGATGTGTACCATTGGGGAAAAGCAAATACATATTTATTGATGTTTCACAAGCATAAGGTTGTCTTGAAGCCTATGAAAAAGTTTGACATGGTGCCCCACAGAAAGGTGTTAAGGGGACATGCAGCAACCAAGAAAAAAGTTATTAACATGCTGAAGATGAAATTGTTTGGGATAAGGGCCCGGTGGCTTAGTGGCAGGATTCTACACCTATAACTCGCCGGAGTCAAGTTTTTTCAAACCGGGGAGGATAATGCAGAATAGGAGTATAATATCTTAAGTTAGGATTTTATGATTTCTTTCTTATTTTGGATTTGTGTTTTTATTAGAGAATCTTTTAAGTTCTAGAATATTAGGGTTGCTTGATCCTAATTGATCTAGGGTTTTAACCTCTCTATATATAGAGGCCTTTGTAGTCTTTTTGAGAGTTGAATAAATAAAAGTTTGAGAGCTTTGCTTTCTGTTAAGGTTTGTGAGATCCTAACCTTAGGTGTGATGTCTGAGATCTCTAGGTGTGATGCCTAGAAACCTACTGGTGACATGCTAGTAGACCTATCCCTTTCTTAATTCTATTTTTAAACCGTTAATTTAGAGTTCATCTTATTTGTCCTGTATCACTTGAGAAAGCAGTTGCATAAACAATACGCTTCCATACCTGGTAGAGTACCATAAATAGTCACTTTTATCAGCTGTAGTGTTTATCTGCTCCAATAATCCTACTCTGGTAAATGTGTCACCCTTTGAGATACCCACTGGTTCATTTATCCAACTCCAGCCTGAGTCAACAGCTTGAGTGGGCTCAACATCAGCTGAAATTGATTGACGTGTGAAGCTTGGAATCGTAGCAGCAGTGTTAATCTGTCATGATAAAATTATTTAGTTTGCTTCTGGAACGAATATACACTTTTCTGAAGACCTCTCAAGGAAATCATGCGCATATAAGCTAAGCAGGCAAACCTTTGCAGTGTTAAGCACTACATTTTTGCAGTCAGGTAAGATGCTCACAGACCATGCAGGCAATTGATATGAATTGCCATTGAAAGTCACAGTGGCATCCGATTTGGTGTCAACATTGGCAAGAAAAGCAGAACATAATGATCCTGTTTTATAAACAGCTGCCTGCATATACAAATAAATAAAAAAGTACATTTTAATGATATGCTACGCATAAAGGTTAAGGTGGCTAGAAGCTGTAAGATCAGTAGAACACTATGATGAGATTTTGGAGATCTCCAACAATGAGTCTTGGAAGCAACAATTATACTACTTTTTATTTGGGAAGTTTCCATTTCAGTTTCCCCAGATAGCAGTTCTCAGATATTCTAAAAGATTTGACGTGTGTAAGTTCTATTGCTCTATTGCTCTGTTTGGCAGGTAAATAGTAATTACGTCGTGCCGAATCCCAACTACATATAGCCATATGGAGCCATTCAACTAGTCTGGGATCGTCAAAACCACAAATTCAGCTACATATTCTTATGATAGCCTCTTATACTCTGACAAGAGTAAATGACTTTACCTCAATGTTTTGACCAAGAGAAGAAATTGCAGGGTCAGTGGCCACCATTGCAGCTTCACAAAGCTTTATAGCCTTATGCACATCTTTTAGATGACCCCATTTCGGCTGCCTGAGAAGTCCTGCAGCGTAAATGAATTGTTAAGTTGATTCTCCATGGCATTTATAATGCTAACGGCAACTTCTATAAATTTTCTGAAGTGAGAAGTGTATTATTCGAGTGTTAATGGTCTATTAAAATTTGTCTTGTCAGATAAAAGCAACATTTTGACATTAAAATATAGCCCATCCTCTTGGTGTCGAAGCACCAGGTTGACAGCAAATATCAGTTCATTTACACACTACTAATGACGAAGAGTTATACATAGATGGATAGCAAAATGGCCAAGACAGAGATACTACATACCATACTCATCAAGTGGAGCATCATAGTCATAACTTGTAGCAATAAAAGGTCCTCCACTAGACCGCCCAAAGTTGGTTCCACCATGGTACTGTTAAACATCAACAAAGAACAAATCACTTCATGTTTTCTTCCTGGTTTAAGACACTATACTGAATTTTGTCCTAAAGCATTGAAATCATTCCTGTAGTAAATGAGAAATAGCTCCATATACAACTGCAGTACCATATAATAATTTTGGAAAGTTCCACCTCGCTGGTAGAAGCGTGCTACAGCAAATGCAAGGTCTTCCACCGGTCTCTGAGGTGCAGCACCACCAAAGGAAAGAAACCTATTGATCACAAACAATTTGACACGTTACTTCAAGTTTAAACAAAATAATTTTGAAGAACCGACAATTAAACGTCATTGTCCAGGCCCCTTACCATCCACTCCAATTTTCAGTCCACATTTTGGGTGTACTGTTAGAATTAGGGGTGAACTGATCACAGTAAAATCCATTGCAAGTGTTGATCTGTAAAGAAAGCAATTATGAGAATGAACGCTGCTTTACACAAGGCCAATGAAATACAAATGAAAAGTGAACATCAAAGTCTTACCACTGAAGAAGGAGCATCTGCTTGCTGGCACATGACCCAGGGCACCCCTGTATCCAGAGACACAGCCATGTTTGCTGCCCAGTTAATGTACGTTTTGGCAGCAGGCCCATATGCTTTATCAATGTTTCCATACTCGTTTTCAATCTGAGATACTTGACAGCCAACAATCAGTCCCCTCTAGAAAACTATCAAGTACCAAAATTTAAAAGACCAATGTTGGGTACGGTAACAAAATCAGATAAAAAAATCCAACCTGGGATAGAATGATAGGTCCGCCCTGAGATGCATAAAGTTTCTCAATCTTCATCATCTCAACGATTTTGGCCGTGAACCGTTGCATTTCTGTCTGCAAACCACAGATATTTCAATCAAACTAATGAAGTAGAAAAAATAGCAAAAACACACAAGAGTGAGCAAATTGGGATAAAGGGATTATAAACCTTGTAGGGCTCATTATCAGTCCGCAACTTAATTCCGGGTATGAAATGCAGCCAAAGAGGAAAGCCACTGTTCAAAAATGGAACACAAACACAATTGCATGAAAACTCCTTATTCCCAAAATGGGGAAAAGGGAGCAAAAAGAAATGACCAGTCAGAGCAATTGAGCAAGAGCTGCAAAAATTAATACTAAAAAATTCATACCCGTAATTCCATTCTGCGCACACATAAGGCCCAATTCGAAGATGAACATAGAGCCCTGCTTCTGCCACTGCCTTCACAAATCCAACCAAATCGTTCCTTCCCTCAAAATTATACTGCAAAATTCTCTTATAAGTGAGTCAATATCATCAACCATTCAAAAAAAAGAAGGAAAGAAATGAAAAAAAAACCTTATGGTTACTGAGAAAACAACCCAAGTATAAAACCAAGGACAAAGATTCTAGCTTTTTGATTACTTTACCGACAATTGTACAGTTACAAAACCCCAAATGGAACAAACACAAGAACAACCCGTAAAGCTTCAATCTTGAGTGATTCCCACATTCATGAAACACAAGTAAAAACAGACCTGGCCTCGAACAGGTTCATGTAAGTTCCAAAACACATAGGTCTCGATCACATCCAACCCTCCGTCCTTGGATTTCAGAATAAGGTCCGGCCACATCTGCAACCCAAAACACTAAACTTCAACAGGCATTGATTCAAAAGCAAACCAAAAACAGAGCAGAACAGAGAGAAATGAACCTCTGGAGTGCTACGAGGGTAGTGAATGGAGCCAGAGACTAAAACTCTGCGCTTTCCATCGATCACAAGCGCCCTGTGATCGTAACTAACCGTCGTGCAATACGACGCCGTTGCCAAGACTCCGACCACCACAAGCACCACTATCTTGAACTCAACTCCTCTCATTATGATGAAACTGAAAACCCAGTTTGTGGTTCAGCTACTATTTAAACACAGCAGAAGAGTAAGAGTTCTTGGTTTTCCGGAAACAGTTTGGTTTCTTGGAGTGGTGGTTAATTAATGGAGAGTCATTAAGAGACGGTTTCTTGCAGCATTTGGTTTGCTTCTGTTGCTCTTTGCCGTGTTGTGTTGTAAAAACAAACAAACACACTTTCCACTGCTGTTTTGATTTACTTGGCCGCTTCCTGAAAGCCAAGGCTTTGAAACAACGAGGTGACGATCGGAGAGGCGTCAGCAGGGTCAGCAATGGCGTCGTGCTCTTGGCCTGGTTGGTGTTTTCTTGTGCTAATTCGATGAGGGGAGTAATGAGCGCCTGAAATATGTAGGAGGAGATGATTGATTTGTTTTGTCATTAGTGGGTACTCTAAAACTCGCAGTTATTGCAAATTTCCATTTCATGCCATTCTTTTCTTTTTTCTAGACACAGATAGTTTTCTTTCTGGGCAGAATTAAATGGTAACGAACATGCCGTTGGATTATATCTTGAATTTGAAAACTTTATCCAGCATTCCACCATCTGAACTTCTGAATTTGAAAATCTTTATCCTAATGCAATTTTGGTGACAATGCAGATGATTTAAGGTATTCAAAAAAAAAAGAAAAAAAGAAAAAAACACACACACAACTAGCTAGCTCAGCTTATGTTGCTGTTCCTGATGGTGGTTTCCATTTATGGATTGTGCAGATTCAATTGAAGACCTTCATGCTGCGCATCATTCGATACGGAGGAGATTGCCCAAGCAAGTTGGAGACATTGTGGTTGAGTACCACTATAAAACACAAAGCTAGAATAGAGAATGTTTACATTGGTTTATCGAGTCCAATATCAAGTTAACCTTCTTCCACTCGAATATATGTTCAATCTTATATGTGATATTATATATGTTATGTGAGGAGCGCTAGCTCATACTCATTATGAGTGTGGATGAACCACATTTATCATTAAAATTCTAAAAAAATTCATTTTTAAATTCTCTCATTACAAATTATATTTTTTATGTATTTTTATTGTTTGAGAGTGAGTGTGGCTCATTCACACTCATGATGAGTGTGACGTTAGCACTCTCCATATTATGTAGTTTGGTTAAGGTAGGAACACATGACAACTTTGAATTTGTGTACATTGTGTTGTGAGAAGCGGATGGTTGTTGCTTTAATTCTCATCGTTATAAAGTTAACAACCATCTTCTAGCTAGATTATACCAACCCCATTGATGATAGGATGTGGACAGAGCCGTCTCAACAGATTTTGAGGCCTTGTGCAAGATGAAAATAAGACCCTATTTTTGGCCAATGTACATGACTCTATCATTAGAAAATTTATCATATACTATATGAACAAATATGATGCGGTCATATACGTGTTCATTACAAATTGTATATGCTATAGAAATTAGGGTACTGTGCACCTAACAAAGAATAATATAGAAGCAAAATTACATATGAATACTGCTAGAAGAAAAACAAAATGATCCAGGAGGAATGTAGTATCCACCAAAAATTAAGGAGAAAGTAAAAGAAGGAAATTACATTAATACACTATATAAATAAAGAAATAAACAACAACGATAAATGGAAAAAGACCCTGAATGGATAAATGCTGTTAAAAATAAAAATAATAGAGAAATTGAGGAAGAAAAAGAGGCCCTTAGAAAAAAATTGAAAGTAGATTGAGATCCCTCAGATTCAAACTCAGGCATTGATAATGCAGAGGGAAGACTAGAGCCAACTAAGCTACCTAGCATCTTCAGGGAAAAATGTCATTTTGCCTCTATATTTATACATCTCAAAATTTGGGGCTCTGTGCTGTCGCATAGCTTGCACGTGCTATGAGCCGGCCCTGGACGTTGATGATGAATGTAGAGTACTTGATCAATAGTCATATAAAAACATCTTTATCATCTTTTTTATTTTTTTTTATTTTTCTTAAATTTAAAAAATATTAAGTATTTTTAGGTCTAACAGCTTTTTCATCTCATTCTTTAAAATGGAGATGGAGAAGAAAAATGAGCATTGCTTCCTCAAATTTGTAGCAAACCTTTCATTTCCTAAAATTTAATTCTTCAAGGGCTTCAACAACATTTTTATAAAAATAGAATATTTTATTAATTGTTTTGTTGTTACAATAAAATATAGAATTTCTTTTGGTCATAACTAATTATGATGCCCTATATTTTGTTGTTCTAATAAATGACAAATCTTCAAAATAACGAAGCTGTTGGAATTTGACCATAATATTTTTGAATAATTTGGTTTTTGTTTTCCCATTTTAAAGAAATTTTGGAGAAACTGCTGGAGATGCTCTAATACTCCAATAATTAAAACATTTCCAATTTCACTCAATTATGAATAAAACGTAGACATCATATCTATATATATAAAGGGATAGGAGTTCTACTATTTACGTGAACAGTAACGACCACATGTTCAGTCTTTCTACCACCTGTTTTTAAAAAAATCTATTCATTTTTTAACTTTTGATTAAATCTAATAGGTTTAAATCTATGAGAATGGTTCTATTAAGTACCTTCTTGTTGAGGACTTTTTCGGTTGACCTTATTTTCGATCGTATATCCACATTTCGACCGTCTAGTTTGTATATATATATATATACAAGTAGATCATCTCTATAAATTTTCATACAAATAGAAAATCGTTAAGGCATTCATAAATGTGATTTACCGATTATAAACTTGAACAGTTTTTGGTTGACATATTTGGACTATCCATTGATTTGATATATTTTGATGCCTAAACTATCACTAATTTGACTAAAAATTTATAAAAGTGATCTACTTATATAGACCTATAAACTGAACGGTTGAGATGACAACATGTGATTGAAAAGTGGGTGTAATAAACCATTAAGGAGAAAGTCTTCAACTAGCCCTTAACAAGAAAATCCTCAATGGATCACCTCCTTTAAATCTATTCAATTTTTCCTTCATTTTTTAATATATAGATAAATTTAGTTTTGCCTCTCACTATATTTTGTGATTAAATATAATAGGTTTTACAGACATATTGGCATTTATGACCAAAATCTCAAACATAACTTTTGTGTTTTTTATTGGCTCTATGTTTCTATTAGGAACAATTTGTTTTTCATTCTCATCTCAACCAATGTAGATCTAGATTGGCACATGACTGTTTCATTTTCTCTAACTCATTTAACTATGGTTAATTATACAACTCTAATGTCTATTTTAAAATTAAAATTTGTGAGGTGAAATTTACGATGTATAATTTAGAGTTCGGGTTTAGGGGTTATGGTTTTAGGGTTTAGGGGTTGTGTTATTTTATTTGGGTCTCAGAGAGCTGTTATACAATATTGATTGAATTAACAAAAACACATTTTAGTACGCGAGTTCTATTGATGTGAATGACGGCGATCAGATTTGAAGCTATGATCCATTCAATTTGTTATTGCCTCAATTTTGAAAATTCATGAAAACGGTGTATTTCAGTAATTACAACACGATTATACACAAAAACGGAATACAATAATTCCTTCCTATTGAGTATTTATTATAGCATGATCACTACATCTCAGGTAAGGACTGAAGCAACTTCGTTGTATTGTGCAATACTCTTAAACCATTTATTTTTATGCTAAATCGGATTTTTGTATCCCCTTTAGGAAGATTATGTTCTTTATAAGGTTATAAAGAAAATTTGACATGAGAAATTATAATCTCATCGATTCAGTTCTAATTCTCGTTTTAAGTAGTCCATTCTATATCAGTAAATGTTAGTTTTTATTAGCTAGTGAGGATAAAGATATTTTAAAAGATCATATTACTTCACGTATATGAAGAACAATTGAAAACACTTCTGCATGCCCGAAACGCGTGTGAGAATGCTAGTATACTTAAAAGATAAGGTATTGAATTACATTTGTGTGGTGGCACGCCCGCAACTCATTTATTTTTCCTGTAATTTACTTTCGTGTAATTTAAATTTCAGTATTTGTACTACTTCCAAGCCAGCTGGAAGCAAGGCCAAACAATAATATTAGAAATTAATTTCATAAATTCGGGGTATTACATTGAGTCCGATGCATGAAGCAAGTTGGATCCCAAGTCTTGAAAGTGCATATTCATAGACTATGGCAGTGATGAGTTTAGCTATAGATTTTGGGATATGCAGAGCAAGAAAGTCGTGAGGAGTTGGAATATCATCTTTAATGAAGAGGTGATGTACAATAATAGATAAGCAGCAGAGATTGAAAGTCATGTAAGAAAACATCGGCAGTTTGCAAGATTGGAAGAGTCAGCCAATTAAGATGTGTCTAAGGCAAGTCATAAGGAGCAACGACAACAACATGGAGCTCCTGAGGTTGCACAACCTACGGAACAAGTTCCTAGTGATGAACTAGTGGCACCACCTTTTGTTCCTAGAGCATCGTCGAGAAGTATAAATGGTGTACCAGTTGAAAAATACTTGTCTAGTGCTAACTATTTGCTGTTAACAGATTGTGGTGAACCCGTGAGTTATGATGAGGTAATGTAACATGAAGACTCTTCTAAGTGGGAGGGTGATATGCAAGATGAGATGTGTCGCACCCTGACCCGAATTAACCTTCTAATCTTGAGTTAAGGTGTGAATCACATCTTAATTATAGAATAGAGTTTCTATAACCAAAATGTGACATGGAAAATAAATTAAAAGTTTTCAAACCTCACAAATTTCAGCTGAAGCATATAATACATAACAACTGTTTTACAAAGCACACTAGTACTGACTATTTATTCCAAATACCATAAGGAAAACACCAACTTCAATTCCTGCTTGATAATGTTATACAAAGCGAACCTCCGTTCTATTGTTCAACACCTGCAAAATCCATTAAGGGGTGAGCTCAACCTGCGGCTCAGTAGGGACATAAAACCTCTTCATGGATAATTGAACACACAATTACATATCAATCATAACAGGCACATCAAACAAGGATGCAATGTAACTCCACTTATATACCCGTTAATCAATAAACTAGAATACACAAGCATACATGTCCCATACCGTGTACTTTACAGTTTTTCAACTGTGACTTGAATATCTAAATATATAAACTAACTCCTAGACTCAATCAACCCACAATCCCATCTTTTGCTAGTCATTTTGCTTGAAAAACATTGATCTCCAAGCCCAAATCACCCAAATATATCGACAATTATCTCATCGATATTCTAATCCTAATGTGCACACAAGCTCGCCTGAGCTTGATCCCTACAATGTCCAGACTTAACTACACAAAAGATTACATCTAAAATCACTAAATATTCATAACTCCACCCACTTCTTTACCCTTTGATGAATAGCATGCTATATGCACATAAAGATTCAAAACATCATCAAAAAAATCAAGACAAACAGTAACACAAATCACATACAGTAGGCAAATAAGATCAACATCCAATCATCAAAAGTCTCCCCGAGATCCCCCTAACTTTGTTGATTCTCACAACAAGTTCCTACCAAACAACAACAACTTTTTAGTAATGTAACTCAATACTTACAGTACACTAAATATAAGGAAATTAATTCATAAAACATGTTAACAAACAAGAAAAGTGAATTGCTCCTCAAAACAAGTTTATAGAACACAAATAATAAATATCAGTTCTGACCCTGTCACCTTTACAACAAAAACTGTACAAATCCATAAGTATTTTGCCTTCATGGTCTTCTAACAAAATAAAATAGACATCCTAATGAAGCTTTCCGAATTTGAATCACACCAAAATAATTTTTATGGAATTAGTTATCAAATTTTAAAGTACAGTCATAATTTCAGCTATTTTACTGAAAACTGCTGATATGCCTACACTTTATAATTAAAAGCAAACTTAGATATTCTATGTGATACAAACTTCTAGTTATTGAATATGGACACTTCAATGTTTATCAAACAGAAACTACATGAAACTTTCAATGTAAATGGTTGAAAGTAAGTAATCACAAAAACAAATAAAAAGAAGCAACATGCAAAAGTTATAAACTTCTAATCTAATAGCTAGTTTTAAGCATCCCAAATCCTTGATTTCTAACTTCAAATTCAAAAACTAATTACATATATTAGAACCTCATGATCCAATCTCAATATCTATACAATCTCATATCAAAGCAAGAAAGAATCAATGACAAACACTAAGATTGAAAACAAAGGAACAAAACCAAAAAAATTGACTTATTGAGTTTCTGACCAGCAGAGAATTTTGGCTAAATACAGTAGGGTTCGGCTAAGAATTTTGATAGGAGCATTTTATGCTACGTTTTTAATATGTTTGTATTCCCATTTATGTTTTGTTTATCCATTATTAGTTTAGTATTGTTAGTTATTTATCATAAGAGTTTTTCTGTAAAGTAATGGCTAAAATGTGCGTAAAGTAGAGAAAATGTGAACTAAAGTATTAAAAGCTGACTTATGAAGTTATCGTGTTATTTCTTATGATTCTGTGAATTTATAAATTATCATTACTTGCTTAATTTTCTTTAATGTTTAGGTGACATGTATATGGACTTAACGAAAGAAGCAGCAAAAGAAGCATGAAAAAATAAGAGGCCAAAAACATGAAATCGGAACAAAAACAGAGGATTTCCAGAAACCATAACTCAACTTCAAAAATTTCCCTAGGAGGAACCAGGCGATGTGCCATATATGAATGGAAAGATGTGGATGTCTAGTTTCTAAATCTTTTGAAATCGCAGCAATCAAAGTTCTGAGGAAGGAGTTATGATGGAATCAATGGCCAGAGGTCAGTCTGCAAAAACATGACATATTTTGCTGAAGTTGTCTACCGAGTTCGTGAGTGTGTTTCTTTACCAAAATTCTTCTCAAGCATGCCAAATAATTAATGAGGAGCTTAATGAAGATATGTGAAGCTGTTTAGAAAAAGAAGAATCGAAGAAACCACAAAAAAAAGTTTCTAGAATCTCCAAGTCTTATTGGCCAAGCAAACCAAGTTCAAGAAGGAAAACCTAAACCTATTTGGGTGAGGATTGGGGGGCTGCCAACTTGGCCTTAATATTTCTCTATAAATACACATGTAATAGTTGAGTTTTAAGAGTCAATCTTTATTTAAGCCATAGTATAGCCAAGCTCTACCTAAAAACCCTCCCAAACACAGAAAAAGATCAAGCTGTCGTCAAACCATACCGCCGCCATCACCGCTGATTCCTTCCATACCCTAGGCCGAACCTTTAGGTAAGTTTTAGGTATGGAAAACCTCAATTTGCTTGTATTTTTACTTTTTGAACAGTACTTTATATATATATATATATATATATATATATATATATATATATATATATATATATATTATTTCTGGATTTTTATGGTTATATACGATTTACATGTTTATTTTTCTTCTTTGTGATTATTTCATGAACTTGTTGATTGTGTAACGAATAGTATGCATGTTAGGACTTTTGCATAGTTTAAGTTATTTATATTTATGTGTGTAATAGATGTCTAATTGATTTATTGTTTACCTGATCATGTAATCGATCCTGAGGGTAGTCTAGGTACCAGATGTTCCTAAGGGGGAGTTTAACATGCCGTAGTATTCTAAGGTTAAGATCATGCGATTGTAGGTCTTGATTGTTAGGCACTGCCAAGGGTTGTTAGGGTAAGCAATTTACATGCTATTAGGATGAGTGACGTCATACATAGGATCATGTCTCTAATGACTTTTGTTCGGTCAGTGTATTTTGTCTTAATGTCATGCGATTGTAGGCACTGAGCAAGATGACACATATATAGGCTTAAGATCATGCGATTGTAGGTCTTAAGTTTACATGAGGAGTCTAATAGTTGGAATTAATTAGAGTCTATGATAACATAAATGTTGCATCTTAATCTTGCTTAAGTTTTGCATGTTTATTTATTCGGTGCTTGTTATGATTATGTGCTTAATTATTGATTAACCAACCATGTAAATATTAGATTTAGAACTTAGGATGTTAGAAAACACTAAAACCCCCCATAATAATTCGGTACATATGTATTTATTTTGTAAATGATTTTAGTTAATATTTTGTGAATATTATATTTTTGTCGAATTTGTATGTATGTTTATACTTATGTATTTGTGTATGCTTGTATATTATGTGACAGATTTGTACTTGTATGTTTATATTTGTGAATTTTACTAACTTGTTTTAATGCAGATATAATCTTTTCCTAGTGTCCCCGGCTATAACGATCCCTACTTACAGTTACTACAATGATAGAGTTTTAAATTGCAGGTTGTTTTAACAGCTTCGTCAATTTTTGGCGCCATTACCGGGGATGCTAAAAAGGATTTTTGTTTTATATTTATAGACTAACGTTTTTCTCTTATATTTATGAATATGTGCCGATTATGCTTGTTGTATATTTTTGTTATTTTCATGTCATATATGTTGTATATAATTGTTGTAATAACTTAGTAATTACTTAGGAGGTTTATAGTTTTGTATATGTTGGAGTTTATTGTGGTTTTTAAAGTGTAGCATGTAGGGAGAAGTTACTTTTGTTAATCTTAGCCTAAACCCTTCATGTTATTTTCAGATCTCATGAGGTTGAGAGTGGCTTTGGTTAACACTTGTAGAATTGTCTAGTGACCTGAGTTTATTCTTAACTGAGTAAGGGGCAAGTTATTATTCATAGATATGGTTCTCAGGTTTGTTTAACTGGATCTCAATGTCATAGACTGATATCTCTTCTCTGTGAAGGGGTCGATAGAGAGTTCTCTCTCCATGATCACTAAACGAGTCCTGCCTGGTTCCTGTAGGGGGTCCGCCCCCCGTGAATTTTAACGACATTGCCTTCTGAAACCAAGGAATCTGCTCGAACTAGCCAAATGCTTGGGCCGAAGCATCACCTCACTTTAAATGCCAGAATTAGCTTAGACATATGTGACGCCATAAACTTTAAACTAACTTAGCTCTAATTTTGGAGGTATATAGGATAAAACATGACACTACCTGGGGCTGTATCAGTCCATTGCACAGTGGTTTCCTCTGCTCCACGTACCTTAGGAATTAGGGGTTAATAAAACTAACTAGAAAGCTTAGGTAATTATGTCAAGTGTGTGTGAGTTTTGTGGTGTCGTGTGTCATATCTATGTGTTTCATATGTCTTGTGTAGTGTGTGTGTGTGTGTGTGTGTGTTCATGGTGTCATTATTTTTGTTGCATGTTTTCATCTTGCATAATGTTTATGTGTTCAATTGCATATTGTTTCATGTTGCATTCCGTGTGTGTTCATGCCATATTCCATTTTTGTTTCATACTAACCCGTGTGTGTGTGTGCATTGCATTCATTCATGTTGCATTCATTCTTATTTGTATGCCGTAGCTTTTAGATTTAATGCTAGCTTAGTTTAGTTTTTGGTTTCGTTTTTAATTTTGTTTACAATGATGCTATCTTGATCTTGTTCAATTGTGCCAGATTGGTTTTACAGGTTACCATGAATGATCAGTTTTGGACAAAAGGCATTGAAGTGCTAGATAATGAGTTCTTTGGTGACGTTGGACGCAATGGTGACGAGAACAATGGTGATGCCGAGCATACATAAGGCCGAGCAAGACAATGCCGAGCACGACATGGAACATGATCAAGTAAGCACGATTCGAAGGGCAGCAATGCAGCCGAGCCAAGCAAGGAATACTTGGAGGCAATAAGCATAACCAAGTGATGTCACCATAGCGGAGCAACTCGTGCTTGGCCATCACAATCAGAGGAGAGGTGACGCCGTTATAAAGGAGAGAATAAATCTAGGCTGACCGACTTAAAACATTAAGCGCTGCATGAGAGGCAACTCATTTCAACCGTAGCAGCGGAGGAGCCATTAACGAGAGTTTGCACAATCATTCTAACTCCATTGATTTCGGTTTTGTGCTTTCATTTTGTTGTTCTGTTTTTGTTTTCTTTTTATTTTGCTGATTTCAAGTTTTGTTTTCAATTTCGATAATTTATGTTTATTTGTATTTATTATGTGTCAGTTATTTGTGTGACTTAGACACATGCTTAGGAAATTATGACATTATTTTGGGTTTACATTGAGGACAATGTAATTTTCTAAGTGTGGGGTAGAGTTACATAAGTAACATGTTTTGTTTTGTGTCTTAGGATATACCCTTAAAAGTTTATGATGATTTTATCTTTGAATGCATAGATGAGGTTTGACATTTATTTTAATAAATTGTAAGTTTCATGAATATTATGGATTGGTATGAACATTTGAGATTTGATTGATTGTAAAGTATGCATGTTTGGTTAAATTGTTCCAAAATAACCTATGTGAGCCTAAAAACTTTCTTTCTTGAGTGAATTCTGTGCCGATTTTGCCTAAATTTTTTGAAATTTTCACTACTTTTTCACTATCTTTTGAAACCTCATCATTCTTTACATATTCAATAACTATGTGCTATAGCTTTTTAATGGACTTTAGTTTACTAGAACTTGTTTATGTGATTGTCGAAACTTTATAATCATAACATGTCTTGATTTTGAATGTGATTGAATTTAATCTCTCTAGGATTACCACCATAGCCAAATAAAGCATATGCCTATTTTGTGCCCGTCGTGGGACTCTTTAGTTTTAACCCCTGTGAGCCTACATTGAGTCTTTTTATTTTATCACCTTTAAACAGAATTCCTCTGCTTAGAATAGATAAATCTTTACCTTGTTATCAAGACTTGGCAAAGTACTTTCGATGGAGCTGTATTGCGTGATGCTGTGAAGCAAGTGTGGGGTGACGTAGTAATTTTCTGACGAAATTCCTGCTACCAGTAATTTTTCGGTGTCCGTTGACCGTAGTCCGGCGGTTGGTGACCGGAGTCCGGCAACCGGAGATGCTCTGGCAAAATATTTTATCTCCTTTTTTCTCCAAGTGTATAAAGAACAAGGGTAAAATTGTCTTAAAAAATATTATTTTATCATGAATTTAATAAAGATTTGTGTATTTAGACATTAATAAACATATATAATATTGGAATGAATATTTAATTTTTTAATTATTTAGTTTAGGGTTTGACTTTTATAATTTTATACAAATGATCATTCTCCCTAATTATATTATCAATATAATAAGAGGTGTGGGGATGAGACTCAGAGCTTGGGTAGGGTTCCAAATCTTTTACAAAATAAATAAATAAATAATGAGAACCCCAACTTTGGGTGGTGTAGATACAAGTTTACTTGAGCTGTTGTACTCACGAAACTTGTGTCCAACAGCCCAAAATCACAACACATTTCTCAGCCCAAACCTGTCGATCAAAACCACTTTCAGGAAGCTCAGTTCAGCTCCCAAACAATGGTGACCCCAAAGAAAGCCACACCCCCGAAGAAAACCAAAGAAACCAAGATACCAAGCGCCAAAATCATCAAACCCAGCAGCACCCAGAACCAACAAGACAACAAAACCAAAAAGAAAACCAGCAATGGCACCGCCGCGGCTGTGAAATCCCCGAGCTCAAAGTCCCAGAAGAACATAATGCAAAATGGGGGCAAAGCTACGAAAACACCGACCCCGAAATCGAAGCAGAACGGAAAGCGAGTCAAGGAGGAGGAAGAGGTCGACGAGAAAGAGGACGTTAAGTCGTATACTTTTCCGATGGAGCGGGTTAAGAGGATTATAAGGGAAGATGATTCCGACTTGCGCATTAGCTCCGACGCCGTTTTTCTCGTCAACAAAGCCACCGTAATGCTCTGCCATTTGGGTTTTCATTGTTTTGTTTTGGGTTGTGTTTTTTTATTGGGTTTGATCTTTTGTTGCAGGAGAAGTTTCTGGAGAAGTTTTCTGGAGATGCACATAAATGCTGTGTTAGGGATCGCAAGAAGGCTCTTGCTTACAAGCACCTATGTGAGTTTTCTTTGGATTTTATGTGTTCAGAATTATGTACATTGTATTGGGTGATTGCATGTTCATATGTACTGGGCATTTGGAGCAAGTGGCATCGATTTTAGGTCTATTCTTATGCAGATCGTTGTTACAGAATTTAAATGTTATTCAGGGAATTTATCTGATACAAGTTTGGTTTTGTATCCTTGTGGTCTTGGCTCATTGTGAAGTCTAATTCTTAAGAACAGGTGCCAATGATTTAAGGGTCTGTTTCAGAATTTAATTGAAGTTTGCGTTCTCAACTAGAAACTGAAAGGGGGTTTAGGCCTGATTTTAATAGAAGTTACACATGATTTAGGGCTTTGTTTCAGAAAACCTGTAGTACATAGTCAGCGAGAAACAGAAGGGTGTCTTACTATCTAATTCTGTTTTGAGATGATGAGGTCTTGTTTGTACAGCTTCATTATACTATGAATATTGGAATTATCTGTAATGTGTTAGGAACTGATAGAAAAAACAGCAGATTGAGTGCAAGAACACTGATGAACTTGATATTATTCCAATCAACAATCTCGGCTTTTATAAGCCTTTACACAACTGAATTAACACAAAAACAGCAACCACTTCTAGCTATTCCTAGAGAAGTGGTCAGACTGATTTGAATGAAATAACAACCGAAACTAATTCCCTACAAACCAGGGTTTTATTGAACTGAAGAACAAATGCAGAAGACTGTGTCTTCTGCCGCAAACTTGGGGCGCAAGTAACTGACAATTTCCTCCCTTAAACTACATTGCAGCTGATGCAATTAGTTTATTCCAATGGGACATGACATACCCCCAGCATACTTCTCATTTTCACAAAATCATCAAGCTTTAAAGGCTTGGTCATGACATCAGCTATTTGATCCTTAGAACTGCAGTACCTTAACTCCACTCTTCCATCACTTGTAAGGTCTCGAAGGAAATGATACCTGATATCTATATGTTTGCTTCTTCCATGCATAACTGGATTATTTGACAACTTAATGGATGAAGAATTGTCACAGTGTATCACAGTACAATTGCCTCCATTCCAGCCTAGACTCTTAAGAACTCTCTGCATCCACACAGCTTGACAAGCACAGGTAGCAGCTGAAATAAATTCTGCTTCAGTAGTGGAGAGACTGACAACTGCCTGTTTCTTCGAACTCCACGCAACAGCCCCTGAACTCATGAGAAATACATAACCTGAGGTACTCTTCCGGTCATCAATATCCCCAGCATAGTCACTGTCCGAGAAAGCAGACAGCTCACTACCATTGCCTCTTTTATAAAGAATTCCTAAGTTCACAGTGCCTATAATATAGCGCATAGCTCTCTTCACTACTTGCATATGAAGCTCAGTAGGTTTCTCCATGAATCTGCTAGCTAAACTGACAACAAACATTAAATCAGGTCTGGTAACAGTCAAATACATCAAGCTCCCAATCATCTGTTTGTACAGTGTAGCATCCACTCTTGTTCCTTCATCATTCTTCATGAGTCTGCATCCAGGGACAATTAGATTTTTGACACTGTTACTTTTCCACATGCTAAACCTCTCGAGAATTTCTTGTGCATACCTTCTTTGACCTATATAAATTCCATCCTCATTCTGTACCACTTCTACTCCCAGAAAATGTCTCATTCTTCCCAAATCAGACATGTCAAACTCAAGTTTCATAGACAACTTGAATTCTTCACACATCTTAGTATCATTCCCAGTAAAGAGTAGATCATCCACATATATACTCACTATCAGTAACTTCCCATCACTCTTGCACTTAGTAAACAATGTGTGCTCATTAGAACACTTCACAAACCCTTCTTTCAGGAAATGAGTTTCTATCCTGCTGTACCAAGCCCGAGGGGCTTGTTTCAGACCATACAATGCTTTCCTCAGCTTCAACACCTTATGTTCTTGTCCTACCTTTTCATACCCTTGAGGTTGTTCAATGTAAACATCCTCAACCAATTTCCCATGCAAGAATGCACTTTTTACATCTAAATGAAAAACATACCAGTTGTTGTGTGCAGCTAGAGCAAGTATCATCCTGATGGTGTCCCATCTGGCTACTGGTGCAAAGACCTCCTTGTAGTCCACTCCTAGCTTCTGAGAATATCCTTTTGCCACTAATCTGGCTTTGTGCTTCTCCACTTCCCCTTTCTCATTTAACTTGGTCTTGTAGATCCATTTCACACCTATAGCTTGAGCACCTGCTGGTAGATCTGTCAAATTCCAAGTTTCATTCCTTTCAATTGCAGCTATCTCACTATCCATTGCATTCCTCCATTTTTCACTTTCAGAAGCTTCCTCAAATGAGCTTGGATCTCCTGCTTCAGTATATAGAACCAGATTGTGTACATCTTCTTCCTCAGACAGTTCTTCTCCAGTTACAAAATCATTCATCCAAGCTGGTTGTCTCCTAATCCTCCCTTGCTCCATACTTGGAGCAGTGTTTGAAGAATTAGCAGTGTTTGAGGAATTCGGGTGGCTGTCACCCTGGCTGTCACCCTCTTCTTCTTCATCTGTTCCTCTTCCTTCTTCAATATCTTCATCCTCTCCCCATACCAGAGCAGTGGCTGTCCCACTCGGATTCTCTTTATTCCAATCCCAACTTTCACCCTCTTCAAACACAACATCTCTGCTTATAATTAATTTCCCAGTGTCTGGATTGTAAAGCCTGTAAGCTTTAGTAGATTCACTCAATCCCAAAAACACACACTTCATACTTTTGTCATCTAGCTTAGTCCTCTTTCTATCAGGAATATGAACATGTGCAATACAACCAAATACCTTGAGATGATCCACTGATGGTTTGAGACTACTCCATGCTTCTTCTGGTGTCTTATCCTTCACAGCACAGGTTGGACTTCTGTTTAGAATGTGTTTTGTCCAATTGACAGCTTCAGGCCAGAATTCTTTTGGAACTCCCTTCTCAGTGAGCATACTTCTTACCATATTCATGATGCTTCTGTTTTTTCGTTCAGCTATTCCATTTTGTTGTGGAGTGTAGGCTGCAGTCAGCTGCCTTCTTATGCCATTGGAGCTGCAGAATTCATTAAACTCATCTGAAGTGAATTCTCCTCCTCTGTCAGTTCTTAAGCATCCAACTGAGTTCCCTGATTCTTTTTCAACTGAAACCTTCCATCTTTTGAACATTGTTAGAGCTTCTGACTTCCATGCCAGAAAAAACACCCAAGTCTTTCTACTCATATCATCAATAAAAGTGAGTAGGTACCTCTTTTTGCTGTTTGATTCAGGTGAGATTGGCCCACATATATCTGCATGAACTAATTGAAGCTTTTCAGTTGCTCTCCACTTACTTTGTTTTGGAATTGCATCTCTATGTTGCTTGCCCTTCAAGCAATCTTCACACAGTTTGATTGGTGTCTTTAGCATTGGCAAGCCTCTCACCATCTTTTTGTAGTATAGAGTACGCAGCCCCTTGTAGCTTAGATGACCAAATCTGCA
Source organism: Comarum palustre (assembly GCA_951800085.1). Classification (NCBI taxonomy): domain Eukaryota; kingdom Viridiplantae; phylum Streptophyta; class Magnoliopsida; order Rosales; family Rosaceae; genus Comarum; species Comarum palustre. Next base: position 7,490,821 of record OX637582.1, on the reverse strand, counting down.
ATGCCATCGATAAGAGTCTTCTTCTGAGATTGCCTTGAAGCACGTCGGTTCATTTGAGGTCATTGTTGCCAGTAGGACAAACATTCTATTTGCAGCCATTCTAGTTTGCATAATCAAACCTCTTCTAGGGTGATATACCTTGCACATGTCATTCTGAATGAGCACTGCTAAACCCCTCTCTTGTAATTGTCCTAGGCTCAGCAAGCTGTTCTTTAATTCTGGCACATAGTACACATGCAAGATAACTTGTGTAATTCCTCCTACATGCATACTGATACTTCCTTTTCCCATAACCTTCATTCTGGTATTGTTCCCGAGTTTTACAGTGGATTTAAATTGTTCATCTAGACTTGAAAACCACTTTTTATTTCCTGTCATGTGATTTGAACAACCAGAATCTAAAAACCATACCTCTTCATGTTTTGCTTCATGAGTTTCCACATGCGCCATTAGCAGCAGTTCTTCTCTTTCATCATGCTCTGCATAATGCACAGCTTTCTCTCGGTCAGGGCACTCATACTGAAAATGCCCCAACTTATGGCACTGAAAACACTCGATCAGGGCTTTGTTAAATGAACCTCTACCTCGACCACCTCCTCTGCCTCTAAAACCTCCTCGCAGTGAACCTCTTCCCCTCTGAAAACCTCTACTTCTGTATCCATCTTCTACTGTCTTCAAAACTTGATCATCACTACTGTTCTTCTTCATTAGCTTCTGCTCATGACACAGCAGTGAGCTTTGAAGTTCATCAATTGAGAGAGTATTTATATCTTTTGATTCTTCAATTGCACACACAACATAGTTGTATCTGTCAGTCAAGGTACGCAACACCTTCTCTACCACTTTAACATCAGTCATATCCTCTCCAAGGTTTCTCATGTCATTTGCTACCTCCATTACTCTGCCAAAGTAATCAGTCACATTCTCCTCACTCTTCATTTCCAGAACCTCAAAATCCCTGCGCAGCCTGTTCATCTGTGACCTCTTAACACGCTCATTCCCTTGGTACTTCTGCTTCATCGAATCCCACAGCTCCTTTGCAGTATTTTTCTGAAGAATGGTCTTGAGGATAGACTTCTCAATGGAGGCAAAGAGATAGTTTTTCACCTTGAGATCTTTCAGCTTTAGGTCTGCCAACTCTGTCCTCTGTGCTCCATTCAGAATTTCCCCTCTTGCTGGTTCTGTGAAGCCAACATCCACCAAATGCCACCATTCCTTTGAACGAAGCAGGTTCTCCATTATCATGGCCCAGTATTCATAATCCCCATCAAACTTGGGTATACTGAGCATACTTTCTTTTTCACTCGACATCTTCCTCCACTCACTCTGTGTTTACTCACACACACTTTGATCTCTTTCTTTCTTTATCACTCACTGATTCACACACAATCAGGCCCTCTGGTAGGGCTCTGATACCAAATGTTAGGAACTGATAGAAAAAACAGCAGATTGAGTGCAAGAACACTGATGAACTTGATATTATTCCAATCAACAATCTCGGCTTTTATAAGCCTTTACACAACTGAATTAACACAAAAACAGCAACCACTTCTAGCTATTCCTAGAGAAGTGGTCAGGCTGATTTGAATGAAATAACAACCGAAACTAATTCCCTACAAACCAGGGTTTTATTGAACTGAAGAACAAATGCAGAAGACTGTGTCTTCTGCCGCAAACTTGGGGCGCAAGTAACTGACATAATGTTTAAAGATGAATTGCCGGCTTAGACTCATTTCCTTTGTCTATTGTCGAATGGCGTTAGATTTTATCCATCTGTGTACAGAATACTATATCTCCATGTGTAAGGAAATGAAAGTACTGACTACTAGTTGATTGGAACTCAAAATGACCTCTGACATATGTTATTATCATCGGCATATGCCCTTTGTATAGCTGTAGCATTTGTTTCCCCTGTGAGAAAAATAGAAGTTACCATGCAGCATGTATATATCTATGTCTCCCAGTAAAGCAAGCATTTGGCAGACCATATCAGAACCAAGTCTTTGGAAGTTATTTGTTCCCTCCTAGCACTTACTAAAACTTTCTTTCTAAAATATAAACATTTAGAACTTATTAACAGATGAGTTCTCATCTCAGAGTTCTAGACTGGATTTTGACACAGTATTAGTGATATCAATTTCCTTTCCTTTTTCTGATCTCTCAGTTGATTATCTAAAGTCTTGTTAATTTCCGTCGTATAATGTCTTTTCTTCGTGTTTCAGCCTCAGTCGTTGGCAAAATGAAGAGATACGAGTTTCTTTCAGGTATCTTTTAGTCTTCCACTGACTGCTCATGCGACTCATATATGATATTTACCCTGTCCTAGTTTATGCTGTCTGATGCAAACCGACTATCTATGCAGATTTTGTTCCTGAGAAAATAAAAGCCGGGGATGCATTGGCAAAGAGAAAACAAGTTCAAGGAGCAAGCTAGGACTTGCTGAAATGACGAGTGGAGACTACTGACTAGTCAAAAATTTTCACCAGTGTTGCATTTGTTGTTTACATGTTCAAATGCATTAAGCTCACATAGGTTCATATCTTGAATCAGACACATTTATGGTTGGAAGATCAAAATGTGCTCTACTACATAAAGTACGGTTGTAGGATGTTTTCAGTTAGATGGATCATATAGAAGATTCCGGTGGAAGAGCAGTCAATGTGTAATTGTAGGCGGTCATTTCTCTTGTGCACTGTCCAGTAACCATCTATTGGGGCCATGGTTGGTGTTTTTCCAGAGACCACTGTAGTTGTTTTCATGTTTGCATTGCCATGTATGCCTGGTATTTCAAATATAGGCATAATGACAGTGCTTCAACAGTTCAACTTCACTTGGGCAAAACGCAGTTAACTAGTCTGCCATTGCTATTAGTCTGACATTTGTGCAAAATCGGCCTCCTGAGTGTGATCACAATTTAGTGTATCATATATTTGCGATTTTCAGTAATTTGGTTGGTCAATGTACTTCCTAATTGACTACAGTAAGCATAAAATGTGTCGGATCGAATAAAGGTTTTGTCCTTTGATGCTAAGGAGTTTCAGACCCTAATTGCACATGTTCGAGATTTTGATTCTTTCTTTCCCAAATAAAACGAGAATTGGATGGTTGATGGTTCAGGGAAGCTGGAAGTTGTTCATAGTAATGTTCTATCTGTTCCAGTCAATGACACCAAATGCATGAGTGAAAATTGGAACCTCTCTTTGAGATCTGAACTAGCTTATAAATACATGGTGGCTCCTTGGTCTTCAGCACCCTCCACAGAACAAAGCCATCCCACGACCTTTACACCACCGCCCATCTCTCTTTTAGAAGCTGTAGGTGAGAATTGGAAGGAGCTAAACAAAATTACCCTTAAATGGGCAATAATCTGTTTAGTTTCTTCCAATATCTCATCTCCAACATCTAAACTAAAACTCCTATATCCTTTGATTTATATGTGAGGATTGGAGGGAATTACAAAATCAATATTGAACTAGTATTTTGTTTAATTTCCTCCAATATCTCACCTCCAGCATCTAAAGTAATATAACGGGTCACTTCTTCAAGCTCACCGTATGTAAGAATTGGAGGAAACTAAACAAAATTTTACCCATTGATATTTGTTTAGTTTCCTCAAATATCTTATTTCCAGCATCTAAAGTTAAATTTTTAGTTAGAATTGAAGTTTTAGTACAGTTGGAAGAAGCTAAATAAAATTATGCCTTTGGATTCATAAGCATTTGGAAGTCGGAAGTAAGAATTGGAGGAAACTAAACATATATACCATGAATTAGTAAATTGTTTAGTTTCCTCCAATAACTTATCTCCCACTTTATGCTCAGCTAGAACCCCCGAGTACCAAAATTTGAAGTCCCTATTTGTTCCTTCTAGAAGTTGTATGCGAGAGTTGGTGGGTAAGCAAAGTCACATTACCAACTTGTTTGGCTTCCTCCAATGTCTCGTCTCCAACTTCTAGAGTTCACTCTCACAATCTCACAAAGGCTCTGCAATCCAATATCAAGCATTTTATTCGTGTGATTGTTTAGAGTACAATACAATTGAATATCACATCACTGTTCCTCTCATTGTATGATCAAAAAGAAAAAAAGTAACAGCAGTAGCGATTAGTGAACACTACACAAAAACTGATTCTCATAAATGAATTTGAAAATGTTGTCCCTGCAGGCACACAGTAATGGCCCCTTATGGTTATGCATGTATTTTCCCTTGGTCATAAATTTCTCAGTCACCATTAACGGAAAAAATATGTGAGTTGCAAGTTGTGAACCTACCCTCAAAGTTCCAAGAACCACTTCACCAGTTCCCATATATATATATATATATAGATGCACATGTTATGATTGTAGTATATATATATATATATATATATATATATATATATATATATATATACTACAATCATAACATGTGCATCTCTCTCTCACTCTCTACAGTTGTTACCATTGAGCTAGATTAATACCTGTGCATAGTCATCGATTCAAACAAACTCTGACCTGGCATGCATACATATCAGAATCTGAAGGAAACCGTAGAAAGTGATTTTCCTTATCTTTCTCGTTACAATTACAAGTTTACACCTATATAGGACCACAGATGCTGCTGTTACAAATGTAGAATAAATGACAATTACACCAAATCAGGAACTGATTTGCTTTTATACAGCAGATCCTATACTAGTGCTAAGATCTGGCTTGATTTTAGCCATAGAGCAAATCAGGAACTGATTTGCTTTTATACAGTAGATCCTATACTAGTGCTAAGATCTGGCTTGATTTTAGCCATAGAAAGAGTTTCTCTAACATCCCCCCTCAAACTGGACGGACCTTGACGGACAAGTTTGGTAGCAAGGAGAACATGTAGGTGCTTGTGAAGTGGTTTGGTTAGAATATCAGCTGGCTGATCAACAAAAGGTACAAAACAGACACGATGAGTGCCTAGCGCCACCTTTTCTCTAACAAAATGATAATCCAATTCTATATGCTTTGTGCGGGCATGAAATACTGGATTGGAGGCCATGTATGTTGCACTAAGGTTATCACGATGCAGGAGAATAGGATATTGTACCCGAGCACCTAATTTATAGAGTAAATAGGCTAACCAAGTTGTCTCAGCACTAGCATGAGAGAGTGACCTGTATTCAGACTCAGCGCTGGAACGTGCAATTGTTGGCTGCTTCTTGGAACACCAAGAGACCAAATTGGAACCCAAATAAACAAGGTATCCGGAAGTGGACCTACGGGAGTCAGGACAGCCTGCCCAATCCGCATCAGAATATGCAGAGAGGTGAACTGGTTGGCGCTGAGGTGAAAATGATAAACCATGACCAAGAGTGCCTTTGACATAGCGAAGTATACGTTTGATTGCAACAAGGTGGGGAAGACGTGGTTGGCTCATAAATTGAGAAACTGAGTTGACTGCAAAGGCTATATCCGGACGTGTGATGGTAAGATATTGTAAAGCACCAACAAGCGCCCGGAATTTTGTGGGATTTGCTAGGAGAGCACCATCAGTAGCAGTGAGTGTATCTTTGGCTGCCATAAGAGTACTCATCGGTTGAGAAAGCAACATATCATGCTTGGCAAGAAGATCATAGGCATATTTGACCTGACTAAGATGAAGGCCATGAGAGGTCGTCTGAACTTGCAAACAAGGAAATATTGCAGTGGTCCCAAGTCCTTAATATCATAACCACGACCAAGACATTCAATGAAGCTGTGGACAAGGAGAGTATTGTTGCCTGTAACCACGATATCATCAACATACAACAAGAAGAAAATAGTATCCTGGCCATGGCGGAATATGAATAAGGATGAGTCTGCCAAGCTTTGACTAAACCCCACAGACAACAAAAAAGATCTCATCCTATGAAACCATGCTCGAGGAGCCTGTTTAAGGCCGTAGAGAGCTTTATGAAGCTTGCAGACATAATGTGGCCGAGAGGCATCAATAAAACCTGGAGGTTGGGTCATGTATACGTCCTCCATAAGAAAGCCATGGAGAAAGGCGTTTTTGACATCTAACTGGCGAAGGAACCAACCACGAGATATTGCAACGCTAAGAACAGTACATATTGTTGCAGGTTTAATGACAGGACTAAAGGTTTCCTGAAAATCAATACCTTGCTGTTGATGAAAGCCTTTGGCAACCAAACGAGCTTTATAGCGGTCAACAGAGACATCCGAATTACGCTTGATCCTAAAAACCCATTTACAGCCAACAGTGTTCAGGGAGGGAGAGGGAGAACCAGAGACCAAGTTTTGTTCTTCAATAGAGCATTAATCTCTTCCACCATAGCAGCAGGCCATTCTGCTTTCTTGGAAGCTTGGGAATAACAAGTTGGTTCAACTGATTCAATCATGGTTAGAAGAGCTTTAGGAATAGGATACCTCACTGTTCCATCGCTGCGAATTCTAGGTTTCTGAGTACCATCACGAAGACGAGTAGTCATGGGGTGCGTTGATGGAGCTGGCGCAGATGGAAAAGGGTGAATGATAGCCGGAGTGGTCGAAGGAATGGGAGCTAGTGATGTGATGATGGTGGCAGAAGAGAGAGGTTGGGCCGCCGGTGGATTTGAGGACTCGACTTGGGCATCACTAACAGGTTGAATGGCAGATCGGACAGCCGCGGCAGGCTGTTGTGGAGCAAGACCATGGCGTAGCCGATAGGTGATTAGAGGCGCCGAAAGTGGCGGAGGTGATGATGGTGGTGCTGGCGGTGTGGAACTTGCCGGAATAGATGGAGAAGGCTGTGCATTTGTGTTACCTACCGAGGCGTGAACTGGGAGTAGGACATCAGATATAGGTGATGTTGGATCGGAGGGAAGCGGATCTGATGGGTGGCTGATGGGGGCGGCCTGACTGGTGGAGGGCGGTGAAGCCGGTTGTACTGGGAGTCCGAGAGGAAGGACAATATCTGGAGTCGACACTAAAGATGTCCCTGGTGAAGAATGATGCACAAGAGTAGCATTAGTGGATTGGGAGGAGTGGGCTGCCGAATTCAGGCCTGAGACAATGGGCTGTGACCCAAAGGGGCTGGTTAACAGAATAAATTTCAATGGGCCTGGGTTTTTCACCTGCAAATTTTTATAAGGAAAAACTACTTCGTTAAATAAGACATCTCGAGATATATACACTCGATTGGTGGTAGGATCAAGACACCGATAACCTTTATGTTGAGGACTATAACCGATAAACACACACTCCACACTACGACTAGAAAGTTTATTGGAGATATACGACCCAAGACACGGAAAACAAGAGCAACCGAAGACTCGAAGAGATGAGTAACAAGGTGGACTACCATACAGACGATTATGGGGAGTATCCCAATCAAGAGTGGAAGTAGGAAGAAGATTAATGAGATAAACAGAGGTTAATGCAGCCTCAACCCAAAGATTGTGCGGTGCACCAGATGTAAGAAGGAGATTGCGAGTGATTGTGGCAATATGGCGATGTTTACGCTCAGCTAGACCATTTTGCTGTGGTGTATGAGGACAAGAAAATCTCTGTTGAATGCCCAAGGATCGACAATAAGAAGAGAATGCATTATTGACATATTCAGTCCCATTGTCACTTTGAAGAAATTGAATGGTGTAATGAAAGATATTTTGAATCATAACAACCAGAGTTTCAAAGTGGGTGAGAACCTCATTTTTGCGACGCATTGGGTAAAGCCAAGTATATCGGGAGAATTCATATGTAAAAAGAACATAATATTTGAAACCACTACCAGAAAGAACAGGTGATTGCCAAACATCGCTATGAATAATATGAAAGGGAGAAGTAGCAATCTCATGGGTAGAAATATAAGGCAACTGATGAGATTTGCTAAGGGCACAATCACGACAAAAGGAAGTGGAAGACAATTTAGAACCAGTGGTAGAACTTAGACGATGTAAAACATTGGAAGATGGATGACCCAAATGATTGTGCCAAATGGATGAATGGATGGATGGACGCAAGAGCTTGTGGAGGAGCGGAGACACTAGATGGATTGGGTGGGTATAAACCATCTTTACAAGGGCCCTGAAATAGGAGACGACCAGAACGTAAGCAATAGATTTGGTAATAATCTGGAGCAAAAAGAAAGAAAACGAGATTATCCTTAGTAAAACGAGCGACAGAGAGAAGATTTTTACGAAATGATGGGACACGAAAAACATTTTGTAACGAGAAATTATAAGAGCCCAATGACATGGGGAGGTTACCAATATGGGAAACGGACATTGAGTCCCCGTTACCCATATAGACATCATGGAGGCCGCCATAAGGTTGTGGGTCATTGACGGGCATAGCCGTCATGTGATGAGTTGCACCTGTGTCCGGGTACCAATTCGGATCAGCGGTAGAGTGGACTCCAGCAAATGGGGCAGCAGTACTTGGACTGTAAAACCTATGTGGCCATTGAGGAATATGTGAGGAATGATTGGGGAAACATTAAGATTGGTGAACACTATAGCAATGGGGCTGGAGGAAAGATTGAGACACAACGGCCGGTGAGAAGAGAAGAATAGACAGAGAGCCGGTGATCACGACTATTGGATGGGGAGTACTGGAAAATTGGTGTAGCCATGAGATAGTGAAAGAGAAAAAACCCAACAAGGGAGATGCAGGCTTGTATATATCAAGATAGTCGTAAATTGAATTGGATGTGAAAAGGATGTAGAAGAAGGGCTGAATGGAAATAGAATAGAATGGGGAAAAATTGAAGAAAACAAGACAGAAAAAAGACAGAAGGATAACAGAATCGTATGCACCTAAACTACTGATACCATGTAAAAAATGATTTTCCTTATCTTTCTCATTACAAGTTTACACCTATATAGGACAACAGATGCTGCTGTTACAAATGTAGAACAAATGGCAATTACACCAAATCAGGAACTGATTTGCTTTTATACAGCAGATCCTATACTAGTGCTAAGATCTGACTTAATTTTAGCCATAGAGCAAATCAGGAATTGATTTGCTTTTATACAGTAGATCCTATACTAGTGCTAAGATCTGGCTTGATTTTAGCCATAGAAAGAGTTTCTCTAACAGAAACAAGTGAGTTGAAGTGCCGTAATTACAGGTTGAAACAGTGATTCAGCTCTACGGAAGGTATCGATTGCTTTTTGAGAAGTCTTTATAACTAAAAGCACCACCACCTTTACCTGTCGATGGCTGTTGCTCCTTTGAAGATGCACCTACAAGAGCTTGTGAGTTGTTTGACCTACTTTCAGGTAACGGGTAACCCCTCGATGATTCTGAGTAACCTTTTCCTGTCTGTGGTAGTTGGTCCCTAGAATTAGAACCTGGCAGAGCTTCTGAGTTGTTAGATTCACTTTCGGGTTCGCCTGGTCTCATCCAAATTTTTACATGCCCTTCCCAAGATGCAGTGAGAATAGCTTCCTGGGTAAAAGCTAAGCTAGACAAGGGTTCGGTATGAACACAGTGAGCCACTAGTGGGGAGAGCTTGGGAACATCCCGCATGCTTGGAGCAGGTTGGAGAGTGCCAACAGGGTAACTGCTGTCCCAATGGGACGACTGGCTACCAGTGCTGAATGTTGGCGACCCACCAACTGAACACCGGCGAAGTGGCACTACAATCTCATCCATGGAGAGGTCCCAGAGAAGCAATTTTGTGTCCTGTAAACATGCATATGAGTAGGGAAGGATCAAAACATGAAAAAAAAAATTCATGGAAAGATTTAAGTCATTTAACATGCATAAAAGTAAATCATCAACAAGTCACTATGCCATAACTGCTGACCAAATACTTTCACAACAATTCAAGTTATCTTGACATCACTCACCAGCATGGGAAAATAAGAGAATAAGCAGCTTAGATGTGTGGAAGAATGGAAGTTACATCTAGAAGGATAATTAACATAAACCCTTCCATAGTTTATTTTGTTAGATAATTGGATGGCATCGATCTTTTCTTTTGAGAGAGAAGAAATCGGAAAAAAGCAAATACCTGACCGACAGAGCCAAAACGATAAACAAGATTTTCTTCTGAGCCATCTGAAGTTTGTGATGACCAATGCAAGTCAAAAGCAACACCACTAACCTGCAAAGATCAAAGCTAACAGGTGTAAATTTCCTTGAATTATGCTATATCAAAACTTAAATGTAGTCATACAGTTTGAATGACACTGTACCCATGAGTTATGTCCTTCACCCCAAGCCACAACCTTCCTATCTTCCATACTCCATACTGTAACAAGATCATCTTCCCCTCCGGTCAATACATATTTTCCATCCGGACTGAGAAGAAACACATAAACATTGATTATGAAGAATAGCAGTATGATACACTTGTGACATGCAAGGGCTTGACCAAGCAATAGGCATATAGAGCAACGGAAGAGAAGTATCTCAAAGACTTTTTACCTCCAAGCACAACATAAAAGAGAACCATAATAACTCTTGCCACCACCTACTAGTTGTTCTTTTGAGTAGTCAAATACTCGTAAGTACCCTACATAAGAAAAAAATAATCAACATCAACTAACATATGCACTGACCCATAAAAATCAAAAGCCTAACAGTTTGAAAATTACCATCTCTACCAACTGTTGCAAAATACGTCCTGTCCGGAGAGTATACAACGCTGTTTATTGAACCTTCACAAATATGCCATCTGGAAATTGGATTACTCTGCAGCTCAAACACACAAACACCACATATTTGTATTTTTGAATATAAGATTTATGAAATAACAAAAGTTCCTATAGTGACCAGCCAACATACAGAATCTACATCAGAGTATTGCAGAAACATTCGAAACAAGAATGTAACAAATGTTATTCTCAATTAGCAGCAGCATCATTAACATGATGTGAGAATTTTGAACTTGGTTGTGTGTACAATGAAATACTTAATACATGCTAAGAAATATGGAAGTAGTGATGTTACCTTACTGGATCTTGCATGATACACTGAAAACTGAGTAGGATCCTTTATTACTGGGAAAGAAGTATCAGTGGTACAGTCTCTTCCCTAAAACAGATTCAATAGACTTCAGTACACATAGTAGAGAAGGAAAGCAGGAAAACCAGGCATCAAAGGGGTAAAAAAATTATTAAGAAAGCACAGAAAAATAAGGCTCACCTTCTCATACTCGTATAAGTTTCCATCAGCATGAGCAGCAATAAAAGTACCATTGCCTTTAGGTACCCATGCAATACTGGTACAACGACTGTTAAAAACACAAGTTAGGTTTCCATTGACAAAGGAATTCTTTGCATTACTTCCCCTAATATTCTAATGACATTTGGAAATGATTAGTTCTCCGAGATGGTTTGAATCTAAGGTACGAAAAGGTCATTGCACAACATGGTTACATGGAACTTCCACTCCACTTATGGAACATATTCTAACATTTGCTCTACCCTTGTGCCATAGATATTACAATTCATTTGTAACACTATCAAGTATCAAGACTATAACTACAAAACTACAGCATAGTTGATACACTCGATTATCTATAAAAAGGATGAAAGGAACAACAATAAGTTTATAGAAGGAAAGAACTATACTTGCCTGGTATTAACAGAACCCTCTTTGTTATAATGCAGGGCACCAACAAGCTTCTTCCCAGAATCTTGCAGTTGCTGTCTCAAAGATGCCGAATAAACTACAAACACCACACACAGTTAGTTAACCAAGTCAAGAACAAAGCATCATCTTCCCATACAAGAAAGCTGCAAAGAAACTCTTACTATCTCCCGAGCTCAATCCAATAAGCAAGTCATGCCCATCCTTGGTTTCCGAATCAAACGCGTGACACAACAGAATCGAATTGCTAAAATGCAAAACTTTAATAGGATCCTACACACATATTCCCCAAAATTACACAAACCTCCCAATTCTAACACACAAACTCCTCAAAAAAACAAAAAGACACCAAAGTTATACCTTCTCAGGCGAATTGAGATCACAGATGTAGATACTATCCCCAACATTGAACACCAAAAACGATCCTTTACGGTCGTGGCTGGAAATCGGCGACGAGTGGACCCCATACCCATTAGACCCAAGTCCTCCAAAATGAGACCTACTACTTCCATTACCAGCTCTACTACTACTCCCACCGCTCAAATAACTCAACGCCTTGCTCCCATTCCCGGCAAGCAGCCTCGCCGCCGCGTGGCGCACGCTGCCGCTGGCGATGTTTCCAGGAACGGGCCCCGCCGCCGCCGAGTTGGGCCTGTCCTTGAGCTGGGCCAGCGTCACCTAAAAAGTCCACGACCAAACACTGATACTAATTCCATGTCAACAAGATAGGGCGTCGAAACCTTAAAAGAGTCGAGGAGAAATTTGTCAGAGAAAAACGCGGTGGTCTACCTGGGAGATTGTCTTGGCGTAGGAATAGGGGAGGAGATTCGTCGGCCGAGTCTTCTCGGAGTTGAGCTTGTATCGGCCCTCCGGGGTCTTGAAATACGCCTTTACGAGGGACTGGGTGGTCGAGGATGATGACGTCGTTGCGCTGCCTCCGCCGCCGCCCGATGACGTCGCGACGGCGGAGGATGACGAGGTTAGATTGACGCCGTTTTTGGTGCTGGCGCTGCTGTAGCCGTTGTTCAGGTACATGGTTTTTGTCGGGGACTATGTTTGTTTCTTTGACTTGTTTTTAGTTTCAGTTTGGGCTTTTTGATCGTGTGGGAGGAGAGAGATCGGGTGCGACACGGTATATTGGGGGCTCCGGTGGGAGTTTGGAAGTGCTTTGGGGGAGTGTGTGGTCCAAGGACTTGGTCTATGAGGTCTGGAAGGGGAGTTGACTCTGGAGGTTGGACTTTTGGTCAGCATTGCAGACGGTAAGGGTGGGTCCACGTGTGCGCTTGTGGAAAATTGACAAACATCGGCGGGATCCAAATTAATAGGTAATTGCCGTTCGGATAAAAAAAACTACAAGAACGAATGAATTGACAAAATAAGTTAATTCCCACCCGTGTTAAATTTAAATTTTTTCTTCCAACTACCAAAATAAGATTCATAAATTTTTACTAACTAACTTATATAACAAAAAGACAATTATTATACCGTTAATGAATTAAATAAACTATAATAAACCACTATAAGAATCTATTATGAAATAAAGATTCTATGACCGGATTCCGACAACCGTTGACTGAACCTCTTACAGGTGTCAGTAGTCACTCTTACTGGAGACAGCAGGTACTAGGTACTTCTCACAGCGCATGTCCTCTTAAAGGGGTCAGTAATCACTCTTACTAGGGACAGTATGTCCTAGGTACTTCTCACAGCGCATGTCTTATTAGTAGTAGGACCTCCTACTGGGGGCAGTAGGTCATAGGTTCTTGTCACAGAGCAGATCCTATTAGTAGTAGAGCCTTCTAATGGGGGCAGCAGGACCTTCTACTGGGGGCAGGAGGTCCTCCTACTTGGGGTAGTAGGTCCTCCTACTAGGGGTTTTAGGTCCTGGATACTTGTCACAAAGCATATCCTATTAGCAGTAGGACCTCCTGCTAGGGACAGTAGGACCTCCTATTGAGGACAGTAAGACCTCCTACTGATATTGTATGCCCTCTAACTAGATGCTGTAGGCCTTTCTACTAGGGACAGTAGGCCCTCCTATTAGGGACAGTTGGCCACCTCCTACTGGAGTCGGAAGCCACCTATTGGGAGGGCGCTGGTGGCACCTGTTGCATAATGGACATCACAATTCTCAAAGGCATAGCAATTTGGTGACATGTTCATACTGAGACACAAGGCTATTATCCTCCTACAAATTTGAGTCAATGGAAGAAAATCAGCAAGCAATAGAAGCAAGTTTCATCTAAACCAGGAAAATAAGGACGTAAGCAAACTTCTGTAGCTAAAACATAAGGTTAATATTTACCCTACCATATACATACCCTCTTCCAACTTAAACACCAACGATACAAGTAGAATTTCAATACTCCAGGGCAGAAATTTGGATAGGAGGGATGCACAAACATAGATTTGAGCCACAAATATTCCGTACTACAGGGAATAGGAAGAAGTTAGTCCTATCATGTCAGTCGACCAGAGAATGTCTACAGAAGTGACAGAACTATAGCAACCAAATTGCAAACACAGAACGACATTTCCAATTAATTTATCACAACCAGTATCAAAATTTGATCATAAAACATTCAAAATCAAATACTGAAGAATCATAACATCTGCATGAAGGTGTCAACATTCATCCAAATCACAATAAAGAATATCTAGTTACTCATTTTCAATATTTCAACCCATACAACAACAATGGGAATGCATACACAACTGATGTATCACACTGAACTAAGCTGAAAACACAGAACATCCCATATGAAACACATGGAACAAGAACAAAAAAACAAAATGTGAGTTTCACATTCACTACCATCAAAACTGGCAAGATTTTACCTCATGTATGAGCACCATTACCATTCACACCCAATTCCACTTCCCTTCGAGCCTTGTTCCCAACCACAGTACCCTCTTCCCCAACCTCCTCAACGTTATCAGAGTCCAAAGTAAACTGCCCCTGACTATCAACCGGATGCTGCATTTCCTCCCACTCCCCAAGAGGCTTATACGTCAAAAAATCACCAGCACCAATTCCCCTCTTCCTCGCCACAACCACCAAAACCACAATCAGAGACAAATGGCAGTTAAACTGTAGCGTCGCGATCGCTTTGGCTCTATGATACTCCGGACACTACCGGAATCAGTAGTTTGGCCGACGAAAAATTTTCGTCGGTCCGTTAGCCAAATTCGTCGGCTAAGATGTCGTCGGCAAAAACTTGTCGGTTATGACTTTAGCCGACGAAATAAAAGCCGCCGTCGGCTATAGTGTCACACTTAGCCGAAGAAATAAAAGCCGTCATCGGCTATAGTGTCACACTTAGCCGACGACATATTTTTCAATTATTCGTCGACGAAATAAAATACATTGTCGTCGGTCTAAACCTAAAACTTTGGCCGACGAAATATAAATATTTTGTTGTCCAATTTAAAACACTTTAGCCCACGAAATGTACTATAAATCGTCGGCTAAATATTTTAAAAAATTAAAAATTAAAATAATATAGCCGACAAAATATAGTACATTTCGTCAGGTTAAATACAAATATAGCCGATGAAATTTACCATATTTCGTCGGATTAACGTTGAAAAACAAAATACTATAGCCGACGAATTATGATAAATTTCGTCGGCTATAGTACCTTTTATACTAAAAAAACTACAAAATTTCTAAATTATCATCCAAGCAAGCTGTAAATTACACAAACAATTTGATATAACCAACAACATACACCATCAAAAGTAGTCTAAATGTTTTGCATTAAATTATTAATTTATAAATTGTTCATAAACCTATACAACTAAATAAAATCTATATCATCTAAATCTATATCCGTGCCAGGAGGAGGTTGATGTTGAGGAGGTTGCGGCGGTTGAGGTAAGGGAATAGGCGTAGGCATGGGTGGAGGCGGAAGTCCCTGAAGCTGGGCAGCTGAAAAATCTTGCAAATACTGGAACATCTGCTACAGTTGTGCCTGGTTGGTGGTATATACTGTCGCATTATACTCCTGTAAAGCGGCAGTATATGCTGTTTGGGCGGCTTGCTGTTCCCGTAACATCTGAACTTCCGCCTCTAGCTGAGTCGTTCTGCTGCTGGTCGAGTCAGTCTTTTTTTGAAATCCGGGAGTGATCTTCAGTACCCATTCTCCCATTGGGCGTGCTCCCCCTACTACCTGGTATGACGGTACAGCTAGCTGCGCTCCAACTATACTTAGTCGACGAACTATGACAATCATGTGAAGGTGAGGCGGTAATCGAAACAAGAACAAATTGCAGAGTATAATTTGATTACCATTATCCGTCGGTTAGAATTTGATAATAGGGTGCGTCGGTTAGAATTTGATAATAGGATCCTACCAAATCGAAACAAGAATAGAGATATTAGCTGTGCACCTGGTGCTCGACAGGTGCTCGACAGCTGTGCACTTGGTTAGTAGCCTTCTTCCCACATCATCCACGTGAGTAAACTTGGATAATATTGTCTCTCGTCAACATTCATATTGTCACCTCAAAACTTTCCCCCTTGTTCTAGGAAAGCCTGAAGCATGAGAGTAGAGAACAGTAAGCAATTTCATAACAGAAGCAAAGAAACTGCATGAAAGATACAAAAGGACTGCAGACTAAATTGCTTGTGCCACAAATTGTTAGATATATAAGAATCTTTCGCATAAAAAAAATACCTCCTACTGATATTGTATGCCCTCTAACTAGATGCTGTAGGCCTTTCTACTAGGGACAGTAGGCCCTCCTATTAGGGACAGTTGGCCACCTCCTACTGGAGTCGGAAGCCACCTATTGGGAGGGCGCTGGTGGCACCTGTTGCATAATGGACATCACAATTCTCAAAGGCATAGCAATTTGGTGACATGTTCATACTGAGACACAAGGCTATTATCCTCCTACAAATTTGAGTCAATGGAAGAAAATCAGCAAGCAATAGAAGCAAGTTTCATCTAAACCAGGAAAATAAGGACGTAAGCAAACTTCTGTAGCTAAAACATAAGGTTAATATTTACCCTACCATATACATACCCTCTTCCAACTTAAACACCAACGATACAAGTAGAATTTCAATACTCCAGGGCAGAAATTTGGATAGGAGGGATGCACAAACATAGATTTGAGCCACAAATATTCCGTACTACAGGGAATAGGAAGAAGTTAGTCCTATCATGTCAGTCGACCAGAGAATGTCTACAGAAGTGACAGAACTATAGCAACCAAATTGCAAACACAGAACGACATTTCCAATTAATTTATCACAACCAGTATCAAAATTTGATCATAAAACATTCAAAATCAAATACTGAAGAATCATAACATCTGCATGAAGGTGTCAACATTCATCCAAATCACAATAAAGAATATCTAGTTACTCATTTTCAATATTTCAACCCATACAACAACAATGGGAATGCATACACAACTGATGTATCACACTGAACTAATCTGAAAACACAGAACATCCCATATGAAACACATGGAACAAGAACAAAAAAACAAAATGTGAGTTTCACATTCACTACCATCAAAACTGGCAAGATTTTACCTCATGTATGAGCACCATTACCATTCACACCCAATTCCACTTCCCTTCCAGCCTTGTTCCCAACCACAGTACCCTCTTCCCCAACCTCCTCAACGTTATCAGAGTCCAAAGTAAACTGCCCCTGACTATCAACCGGATGCTGCATTTCCTCCCACTCCCCAAGCGGCTTATACGTCAAAAAATTCACCAGCACCAATTCCCCTCTTCCTCGCCACAACCACCAAAACCACAATCAGAGACAAATGGCAGTTAAACTGTAGCGTCGCGATCGCTTTGGCTCTATGATAGTCCGGACACTACCTGAATCAGTAGTTTGGCCGACGAAAAATTTTCGTCGGTCCGTTAGCCAAATTCGTCGGCTAAGATGTCGTCGGCAAAGACTCGTCGGTTATGACTTTAGCCGACGAAATAAAAGCCGTCGTCGGCTATAGTGTCACACTTAGCCGACGACATATTTTTCAATTATTCGTCGACGAAATAAAATATATTGTCGTCGGTCTAAACCTAAGACTTTGGCTGACGAAATATAAATATTTCGTCTTCCAATTTAAAACAATTTAGCCCACGAAATGTACTATAAATCGTCGGCTAAATATTTTAAAAAATTAAAATAATATAGCCGACAAAATAAGCCGCTTGGGTTAAATACAACTATAGCCGATGAAATTTACAACTATAAATTTCGTCGGGTTAAATACAACTATAGCCGATGAAATTTACCATATTTCGTCGGATTAACGTTGAAAAACAAAATACTATAGCCGACGAATTATGGTAAATTTCGTCGGCTATAGTACTTTTTATACTAAAAAAACTACAAAATTTCTAAATTACCATCCAAGCAAGCTGTAAATTACACAAATAATTTGATATAACCAACAACATACACCATCAAAAGTAGTCTAAATGTTTTGCATTAAATTATTAATTTATAAATTGTTCATAAACCTATACAACTAAATAAAATCTATATCCGCGTTAGGAGGAGGTTGATGTTGAGGAGGTTACGGCGGTTGAGGTAAGGGAATAGGCGTAGGTATGGGTGGAGGCGGAAGTCCATGAAGCTGGGCAGCTGAAAAATCTTGCAAGTACTGGAACATCTGCTACAGTTGTGCCTGGTTGGTGGTATATACTGCCGCATTATACTCCTGTAAAGCGGCAGTATATGCTGTCTGGGCGGCTTGCTGTTCCCGTAACATCTGAACTTCCGCCTCTAGCTGAGTCGTTCTGCTGCTGGTCGAGGCTGTCTTTTTTTGAAATCCGGGAGTGGTCTTCAGTACCCATTCTCCCTTCTTTCCTAGACCCCGGCAGTAGAAGTTATTTCCTCGTTGTGGGAATGCTGTGCCCATGATCCTCGCCCCAACCCTGAGATCCGAAGTGTCGATCCGAGACATGGCTTCGGACATGTCTTCCTCTTGCGTGTCTGGCCATGTCTCCCTCACTATAGCAGTCATCATCTCGTCACTAGCCTGCCTCACCCTCGCCTAATTGGATAGAAAAAAATAATTAATTAACATTTTGAAATATATATATATATATATATATATAATTTACAAAATTTTAAAACGTAAAACGACTTACAATATCCTCCTGGGCGTCAGGATATGCCTTCTCGTACGTATAGACGTACCGGTTGACTTCTGGATGTTCCCTGGCCGTCTCATCCATCAATAATGCTAACGGTCTAGAACCGGCATGAAGGTTCCTTGTGTTGCGTTGCCGGTTCTGAGCGTTCGCCCGGGAAACGACCTATAAAGGAAAAAAAATTAGTAAAATATTTTAAACCGTACTAATTAATAACAATATAAGAAATTATTGTTTTTAATTACATATTTATGTGGGTTGTTGAATTCGGATATCAGAAGCCAACGCCACTCGTATTCCCTAAACTGGAACTCAAGGGGGGGTAATAGAACGTTCGTTCCCATGCGTAGTCCAATGGGTCCGTAACTCGTTCTTCCACTCCTTGTACCTATAGATAAGACAAAAAAATTATAAATATTATTAATTATACATAATTTTTTTTCATTAACTTTGCAATGTACCTTCTCCCATGCACAACGTCCGCCCAAGTGTTCCTCAGGTGCTAGGGAACGTCAAACCACACCTGCATTAAAACGTTTATTAGTTTAGTTTTTCATAAATCTACAATGTAATAAATAATGTTAAATGTGAATTTTTTTATATTTACAGACATTGCGTTGTAGACCATGTCTTTAACCTCCTGTGGGACCTCACCCTAGTTTGACCACAACAAAGGGATTCTATCCCTAATGAGCCCTCCCACGCGGTCGGAGTACATCCTCGTCTTCTCGCCCGATACTATGTTTTCATCCCCGTCAGTATCAATGACGATCTTTCCCGAGGTACTCACTGTCTTCTCGAGAGCCTTCCCTTTGACGGGACCTCTCTTCTTCCTTGTCGGCTTGGCTCCGACGGTGCCTATCATAAATTGATTATTAATAGATTATTTTTATTATGACATTATAAGAAAATAAATTATTTATATATCATTACCGCCATTCGTGATCATACCGTGCGCAATATATGCTTCAGCTATACATCCTTCAAGCGCGGATTTGTAGTCTCCAAGTTGTCTACATATAAATAAATTTGTTGTAATATGTTACGATTATACATTAAACATGTACAATAAAAACATGAGGTGTAAAAAACATACCTTTCCATAGGATACATCCAAGTATAGTGTACTGGACCGGTAAGCAACAATTGCTCGGGAAGATGGATCATCAGGTGCGGCATGATGTCAAAAAAATTTGGAGGAAATATCCTCTCAAATTTACACATAATATAAATAATGTCCTGTTGCATTTCCCGGAGATCAGATTTTGTCACTTCCCTTGTGCATAACTTTTGGAAGAATCTTGACAACGCTACTAACAGCTCCACCACCTGACATTAGGGAAGAGACGTTGTAGCAGAATATGACAGTCATGACTCTTTAACCCGTACATTTTATTGTCCCGAATGTTTACACACCGGGCTATATTTCCTGCGTAGCCTGAAGGATACTTCACAGAACTCATCCACCTGAAAATTACGTTCTTCTGGTCAGGCTTCACGGTGTACGGAGCTTGAGGCATTTTTTTCTTCCCTCCTTTCAACCACAAATGTCTTCGTATCTCCATTTTTTTAAGATCAATGTGTGCCTTCGGACCGTCTTTCGTCTTTCCCTCCAAGTTCAGCACTGTTCCCACCACACTGTCACACACATTCTTTTCTATGTGCATCACATCTAGGTAGTGCCTGATCAACAACTTACTCCAGTATGGGAGTTCCCAGAATATGCTCTTATGTGTCGAAAATTTATACCTGTCGGGTCTGTCAGGTATTGCCGCCACTATACTAGGATGATTGTTGAGCTGCCCAAAATCATACTCATTAAGCACTGCTGAAATTTCTTCCCCCGTCCATCTTCTAGGAGACACAACAAGTTCTACAGTCTCATCAAATGCCTTGTCATCGAACCACCATTCGTGATCATACAGAAGGAGAGTACGGTGACCCAATTTGCATATCTTGTTGCAATGACTACTGCTCCTCTCATCGCTTAGACACTCTGGACAAGCCTTGTATCCTCTAACAACGTTGCCCGACAACAACCCACGGGCAGAAAAATCACTAATGGTACCAACAACTATAGCATGCATCTGGAACATCTCGTGCATGAACTTATCATAAGTGGGATGACCAACGTCCTAAAAAACTTAAGCTCTTCAATTAAGGGTCTCAAATACACATCGAGACACTTCCCTGGATAACCGGGTCCCGGAATCAACAAACTCAACATATTGTAAGCCTTCTTCATGCACATCCATGGAGGAAGGTTGTATGGTACCAAAATCACCGGCCATACACTGTATTGAAGACTCATGTTGCCAAAAAGATTGAACCCGTCGGATGAGAGCCCGAGCCTCACATTTCGGACCTCTGACGCAAAATGAGGAAACTCCTTATCTATATGCTTCCAAGCCTCCCCGTCAGCAGGGTGTATAAGGGTATCTTTGCCGTGCAATTCCCTATCAGCGTGTCATCTCATAGCTTTGGCCGTGCGTGATGAAGGCCGTTGTTGGATCGTTCGATGTACTGCCCGTCTCAGAAAATTGCCCATGATCATGCGGACTCCCTGATGATGTTTCACCGTGATATATCCAACATGTGTACTTCTCTCAAAACCCATTACTTTTAAGGTGCTGCCAAACCTTGTCAATTGCAAATCGATGCATATCTCTGCGACACTGACATTTAGTGCACGGACAATAGAAAATTGTATTCCCTTTAGCATTATCCATCACATATTCAATAAAACTAATAACTCCTTTACTATATTTTTGTCCTATTTTGGAAGCGAAATCCAACTCTTATCCATATCTTAAGAAGATAACATATTATATATGTATAAACGCTAATTAATTAATTAATTAAATTTACAAATCATTCAATATTCTATCTACAGTTAACGTACAATTAATTAATATATATATATATATACATGCATATATATAATAATTACTAATTAATATAATCAAATTAATATATATATATATATACATATATATATATAACAACAACTTCATATATATTATCAAACCCAAATCGATCAACTCAACCACACTCAAAATCCAATAATCAACTCTAATTAAAACTCAAAATCAATGCATAATGAAAATAAAACTCTTAAATCAACTCAAAAACAAGATATATACACATATACGTACCTATATATAGCGCCACAAACTAATTTCGAACAGATTTCGACAACACCCAACAATTTCGCCAACCCCCAAACTTTTTCTCCCGTTTTTTCTTTCATATGAGCTGCTGTCTAGATCTGGAAATATAAGGACTTTTAGCCGACGAAATTATATATGTCGTCGGCTAAACTTTAAAAATTTCGTCGGCTATAGTTCACAGACTATAGCCGACGAAAAAACCATTTTAGCCGACGACAGAACATTTCGTCAGCTAAAAGTCCACTTTAGCCGACGAAAAATTAACTTAGCCGACGATATTTTTTTTCGTCGGCTAAAGTCTATTTTAACCGACGAAAAAAAATTCGTCGCCCTGTTAAATTAGATTTCGTCGGGTATGACATTTATTCTGGTAGTGTATATCCATTTTTTTAAGATCAATGCGTGTCTTAGGACCATCTTTCGTCTTCCCCTCCAAATTCAGCACTCTGCTCACCTCTGTCGCACACATTCTTTTCTATGTGCATCATATCTAGGTAGTGTCTGATCAACAACTTACTCCAGTATGGGAGCTCCCAGAATATTCTCTTATGTGTCCAGAATTTGTACCTATCGAGTCTTTTAGGTATTACTTCCATAATATTGGGATAATTGTTGAGCTGCCCAAAATCGTACTCATTAAGCACTGCTAAAATTTCTTCCCCTATCCATCTTCTTATAGGCACACCTTTTTCTACAGTCTCATCAAATGCATTGTCATCGAACCGTCATTCGTGATCATACAGAAGGAGAGTACGGTGACCCAATTTCCATATCTTGTATACTAAGAGTTTTGTATTAGAGTGATTGAACTAATCTCATTAAGTTGACTTTTGAGGAGTGAGATACGTGTGAGTGTGTGACAGCTAGTTATATATGGGTTGTATGCACCTGCTGGTCTCCTCTTGTGCAGCAGCATGGTGGCTGCTGCGGGTCTCTTAATGCAACATGGTGGTCTTGGTGTGTGCCACAGCTATGCTCCCTTGTTCATTTAGGGTTAGTTTTGTCTGTAAGAGAAGTTTGGGTGATGAAGTATCTGTTTCTTACCCAATTTCTTCTATATATAGATTAGGTTTGTAATTAACCTTATTTATTACCAAGAAGAAATATTTGAAAAGCTTCCGCATGGTTTTGTGTTTGGTTTTTTCCACACTTACATCTTAAGAGGAGTGATAGGAGGCCTCAATAAGGCACGAGATTTGGTGTCTCAATCCTATGTGGCATGTCATGTCACATATACACATCATCAATTTAAAAATAACATATCAAGTCAGTTTAAAGTAAATAGATAATCTTATCATTGTTAATCCAATGGTTCTAAATTACTTTGCATTTCTTATATTAAAAAAACTATTTTTGAATTTTTTTTACAACTTTTATTCTTAGATTCATAAATAAAATACAAGTAAATGTGAACTCAGATGAATATATATATATATATATATATATATATATATTCTTTCACCTAATGCATTATATATATAGGTCCAAGAAAAAAATATGTTTATATATAATTAATCATTAAACAATTTATTATTCTATTTTTTAGTTTTTGATGATCTATTTCGTATAAGAAACTCAATACAAGAATGAGTTTTCCTTTTTTTTGAAAAGATGGTAAATACATTTAAATAGTAGTTCGGCTCTGGTAGATAAAAGTCACAATATATTTGATTATTAAAAAATAATTGATTAATACTTATTATATTATATTTTTATTTTGTGGATCTAATTGAACTTTTGACATTTTGATTACCTTATTAGGCAGAGGATTAATCACTTTTCATTGATTACGTTAGTTTCTTAATTATATCAATTTACCATATTTTAAGGGTTAGTTTTACTATATTAACAAAATTTGTTTCATTTTTTTGGCTCTAATTTTGATTTTTGATTCAATTTTCGAATCTTCTTCATTCAATTAGTTTTCGACTAATTTTAATGAAATAATTTTTGTAAAGGTCAAAAAATAAATTAATAATTAGAAAATCTAAACCTTTTTTTGTACAAATTATATATCCATAATCTTGAACCTATATATATATATATATTCATATGAGTTCATATTTTCGAACAAGCATAATTGTTTTTAAAAAAAGATATATGAGTTCATATTTTCACATTTTCTTATGTTTTCTGTTGAAATCTAAGAATAAAAGTTTAGAGTTGTGAAAAAAAATCAAAAATTGTTTTTTTAATATAAGAAATACAAAGTAATTTAGAACCATTGGATAACAATAATAAGATTGTCTATTTACTTTAAACTGACTTGACATGCTATTTTTAATTGACGATGTGTATATGTGATATGACATGCCACATAGGATTGAAACACCAAATCTTGTGCCTCATTACAGCCCCAAATCATTTTCCAGCTTAATTATGGAAAAAAATTGCAAGGTAGTGGTGGTTTAAAGTTTAAATCCCAGCACCAACATCAACCAAAATTTGGTTTGTGTGAACTTGGGAAGGGAATGATGCCCGGCCACTTGAACTATTGAAGCGTATCATATAAGAGCAAATATTTCGTCCAAATTGGGTCATGCCAATAGCTCTTGTACAACTTGCAAATCATCGATCATCGTATGCTCTCACACCCTTGACCCTTCTTCCTTAAGTTTGTGGCAAGCAAATTGCAAATATGCATGGGGTTCTCTCATGGGAGTCATGGCACGGGGTTTACTCATTTATGTAATGCCTTAAGTGGGAGTATACATAACATAAGTGAAAACAAAGCAATCATGCATTCCTTCATTTACCCACACCCACTTAATCAAATCGATCTCGTCTGTTTTTCCTGCTTTCCTAAGCAAACTAGTAGCTCTGACACCATAATCAACCTCTCCATT
Source organism: Comarum palustre (assembly GCA_951800085.1). Lineage (NCBI taxonomy): Eukaryota > Viridiplantae > Streptophyta > Magnoliopsida > Rosales > Rosaceae > Comarum > Comarum palustre. The sequence continues at coordinate 7,466,130 of OX637582.1, read as the reverse complement.
CATTCCCACCATTGTCAGACATATTAATTGCACTCTTTCACCTAATGCATTATCATCCTTCCCTACCTCTAATAAAAACCCATCTTCCCCAACAAAATACATCAAACACATTCAGAACTCTTGAAGCAGCTAGCATCGATCGACAACGCAAACCTGGTGAGCAAGATGATGAAGCAGCAGCTACAACCTCTTCTCTCACTCCCATTGCTACTGATCCTCCTCTCGCACTGCACTGGAATCTCAGCTCAAGCACCAGCTGCTAGCCCAGCTGGTCCAGTAGCCGACGCTCCTGCACCGCCGGGACCAACCAACGTCACCAAAATCCTTGAAAAATCCGGCAACTTCAACCTCCTCATCCGCCTGTTGAAAACCACACAAGTCGACACCCAACTCTACAGCCAGCTAAACGACTCCAACAGCAAACTCACCATCTTGGCTCCAACTGACGCTGCCTTCTCGAAACTCAAGTCAGGGTCTCTCAACTCCCTCAGCGACTCTCAGAAGGATCAGCTCTTGCAGTTCCATCTCATCCCAGATTTTCTCACCCTCTCAAACTTCCAAACTCTCAGCAACCCGGTTCGGACCCAAGCCGGAGATCAGTTTGAGTACCCGCTAAACATCACCACGTCTGGAAACTCAGTGAACATTACAACTGGACTTGTCAACACATCAATATCAGGCACTGTGTACTCGGATAACCAGTTGGCGGTTTACCAGGTCGACAGTGTGCTACAGCCTTACGGAATTTTTGCTCCCAAGCCTCTGCCCCCTGCTCCAGCACCGGCACCGGAAAAGGCAAAGCATAAAAAGAAGGCTTCGGACGATAGCCCAGTTGCCGCAGTGAAATCTTCTGCGGGGGCAGTGGTCTGTGATCTCTCCAGAAATGGATTACTATCCATTGGAGTTGCTGTTGTTTTTGCAGCGGTAATGGTTTTGTGATAATGAAGACGTGGGTGAGTATGGTTTGAAATAATTCGCCTCTGTTTTTGACCTTTTATCAATGTACCAGTTTGTGATATTTCAACAACAAAAAAATGTGCAAGTTTGTAATCATTTACGTAGCTTCTTTTTCTGCGTTTTTTTAGGGTTCCTTTGTATCTATATCATATGTATTTTAGCTATTCCTTCTGGATGTTTTGAACCTTTGTACCATTCGTGAAGAAGTTGCATATTCATCTCAAGCATTTATTTATTTATCACGTAGGAATTTTACTTTTATTTTTTTTTTCGGAAGAAGAACAATCACACCATTAAGCCAAATTAAATTAAGAATCATGGCATCCGTCTTTCGAGACCCTTTATAAATGGGAGGTCGTATTTGTATGTTACTATTTTTATTAATGGTTTTTAAAAAAGATTTAGTATGACTGTCCTTAAATTTTGATTAATGAAATTATTAAATATAAAAAGGAGGGTAGGGGGTTTGGAGGGGGCCGGGATTCCTTTCTGAACTGAATTGGCTTATCAACCACGATAGAAAGGCATGAAACTAAAGCGCTAAGTTTCTCGACGAGGTTTTTGAAAACAAATAATATTGTCACATGCATACCCAAAAATCGAAAAGGTTTAATTACCAAATATAAATGTATGAATAGAATCTTTTAAACGAATAAGCAGTTTTTATTTATTTTATTGAACTATGAGCATTTTGAAAAAAAATTGGGGAGGTGTAAATAGCAATTTAGTTATTTATAAAAGTATATTGAATGTCCATTAAGCAATGAGGTGTAAGTAGTTTTTTGAGATATGAATAGAAATTCCTAAAAAAATCTACTACTAGAAAAAAGACTTTAGCCGATGAAATAACGAAAAACAAGTCGACGAAAAAAATTTCGTCGGCTAAACTAATATGCTAAAAACATTGGAGGTCAAATATTTTAATTATGTTAGTGTACCGTTAAGGAGTATTTTAGGCATGTAATTCAACTTTTGATTCTTATAAAATTTCATCAATGTTTTATAATAAAATTATGAAATTATTATTAAAATTTGATATATTTATTATTATAAACAGATCGGATTAACGGGTCGGGTATCCGTTAACCCGCCGGATCCGGATTTGGATCAAGCTATTTAAGATCCGACGGGTAACGGGTCGGATCCGGATCTAAATTTTCTATTACAGATCCGGATCTGGATCTAGGTAGATCCGGTCCAGATCCGATCTATTTACAGGTCTATTCCTTCTCCCTCTCTCTCTCTTAGCCTCCTCCTCCTCCTCTCCTAACTTCTTGGCCTCCGATCCTAAGCTTTCTCGGCTGGCCTAGCCTCCTCCTTCTCCTCCTCCTTCTTCTCCTCCTCGACCACTGGTGGAAAAACAAAAAGAAGAAAAAAATTAATAAAAAAATACAAAAAATAAAAAAAGAAAAGAAATAAAAAGAAATAACTTAAGCCGGTGAAATTTATTACAATTCGTCGGCTAAAGTTAAATAAATAAATAAAAATAAATTATTATAACCGACGAAATTATATATTTTAGCCGATGATATGTTATAATTTCTTCGGCTAAAGTTCGGTTCTGTCAACTATTTTGACCAGCCGTGGAAGTTTTGTCCGACGAAATTTCGTCACTAAAAGTATATAAACTCGTCGGCTAAAGTCTAAACTTTAAGTCAACGAGAATTCTATCGTCAGCTAAAATATGGACTTTAGCTGACGAATCTTTGAACTTTCGTCGGCTAAAGTAAGGCTAACGACCTTCTCCTAGCTACATTTTAGCTGACGAAACCTCATCGGGTATTACTTTAGTCGACGAAAATTCCTAACAGGCCGACAAATTTTTTTCTTCGGGTAAAGTATTTTCTCCGATAGTGATCATATGTTCAATGTTCGAATTATATGAGTAAGGCTGGGGTAAGTTAATGCATGTGATACATCAACTATGTCCTCAAGCTGTAAATCAGTCTTCAAAGTAATATTAGTTCTTAAAGTTGTAAATGAGTCCTTAAAGTTGTAAAAAAATTAGTTACATCATTAGTCATCATTTATCCTTAAAATGATAATTGAGTCCTCAAAGTTGTAATTATCACTTTGAGAACTAAATTACCTTTTTAAACACATATTTTACCACTTTAAAGACACATGATGACTATTGTTGTAACTAGAAAATGTATAACTTTAAGGACGCATATTACAACTTCGAGGACTAATATTACTAGTTTGAAGACTCAAATTACAAAGTTGATACATCACATTATTCAAATAGATTAACCAATACTAGAATCCAATTATATATAGAGAGAATGGTAAAATTAAGCCAAATTAAATTAAGAACCCAAATATATTTAGCGCATACTTAAGTGTTGCTTGTAAACCAATGCACAACAATTTTACAAAAAAATAAGGCACGCCAACACTAGAATTAGTTAGTTTTTAATTTTTAATTTCAGCCTACGATCTATGCTCACTAGTAGAATTATTATACACTTATGCGATGAATTTATTTAATTTCGTCGCATGAGTGATCACTTAAGCGACGAAATCGATTTCGTCGCATAAGTTTGTCCGCCAAAAAAATTTGAATTTTGAATATTCCGCCAAATTCCTCCCCCCTTTCAATTTTCTTCTTCTTCATCTTTCTTCTACTTATTTATCACCACCCCTCAACTTCATCATCACCTCCACTTATTCTTCTTCTTCTTCTTCTTCTTCTTCTTCTTCTTCACCACCACCCCTATGGCACCACCTCTTATTCTTATTCTTCTTCTTCTCCCTCCACCACCACCGTACCACCTCCTCCTCCTCCTCCTCTGCCACCACCACCTTCTTCTTCTTCACCACCATCCCCACCACCTATTCTTCTTCTTCTTCTTCTTCCTCTGCCACCACCACCACCTTTGGCAAAACAAAAAACTAAAAAACATCATAATTTTTAATTTAAATTATAACTAAATTGATAATTAAATTAATAAAAAATAATTTTTTACTTACTGAAAATTCTTAAGCGACGAAATATTTTTCGTTGATTGAGTTGAAATGATGAATATGTTTCATCGCATAGGTCGGAGCGACGAAAATTTTTGTGGCATAAGTTTATGCGATGAAAAAATTTGTCCCTTAACCGGGAAATGATGCGATAAAAATTTATGGTTTCGTCGCATAAATCTAATGTGATGAAAATAATACGACAAAACTTATACGACGAATTTTTCGTCGCTTAAGGACTCATGCGACTAAAATTGCTTCTTATGCGACGAAATCATTTCGTCGTATGAAGCTTTCCCTCTACTAGTGGCTATTGTACATGGAGGAAGGCTAACTTTTCAATAAATGAGCCAGAGTCTTGGAATATAGGCACTAGTGGATTTGAGAACTTAGCCGACGGAACTATTATTGTTCATTCGACTAGGAGTCTCTTAGAAGACGAAAATATTTTCGTTGAAAAGAAAAAAAAATTCGTCGACTAAGATTATCCTTGCCGACGAAAAATTTTCGTCGACCATTTCTGCCGACTAAGAGCCTCATAGCTGACGGATAAATTCAGTTGGCATATTTTGTCGGCTAGGATTATCTTAGTTGACGAATCATATTTCGTCGACTAGGACTATCCTAGTCGACGGATCAAATTTCGTCGGCTAAGATATACTTAGTCGACGAACTATTATCTGTCGAACTATTATCAAATTCTAACCGACGGAAATGTATTCTTAGCCGACAAAATATTTTGTCGGCTAAGAAGATAAAGTCCAATTATTCTCTGACACAGTTCAGAACGAATATTTTCTTAGTCGACAGATTTTTCCCTTAACCGACAGAATATTCTGTCAACAAAGTTGAATCAATTATTTCAACACCGATAAATACAGAACGTATGAATTGAACTCTTTCCTCCATCCCTCCATCTATTTCTTTCATGTAATTCATTCATTATCCATAAAAATCTCGATTCATGAATTGAAGTTCCTAGCCCCCTCCTTTATCCATTCATCTATTTTAATCATTGGTACGTATTATTTAACTTTCTTATTTATTTTCGACAGATTTCGTTTAATTTTCGGTTATATTTTCGTGTAGATATGTTTAATCCATGTATATATATATATGATTAATTAATGAATATTATGAGTTGATTAATTGGGTGTATATGTAGGTGTATATATGTATATTATTTTTTGTGTGTGAATTATTGATTATATATATATGTGTATTAAATGTTATTTTAATGTTAATCGTGATAAGTATTAAATGTGTTGCCATGTTAATTTGTATATATATAAATATATTGATGTATATATATACATATATTGTATATATGGATGTTTATATATATATATATATATATATATGAATTATTAATTATGTATATATATATACTATATATGCTGTTGAAAATTTTGGTCTATTTAAATCATTATTTGTATTAAATTTTATTTATTTTCATGATAACGTTTTCTTGGTGATATATTAAATCAAGAATTATTTTCATGATAATTTTATAGTTTATAATCAATTATATAAATTTGTGTTTTTAATAATAAGCTGTAACGTCCGTTTACGACATGGAGGTTACAACATGGACAGGAGCTGGATGCGGTTAGATAGAGGGTATGTGCCATACATGAGAGGAATTTTTGGGTTTATTGAGTTCATCCGTCGACACACTATTCCTGGACAAGTTTTGCACATTTGCCTCTGCACAAAATGTCACAACAGATCTGATACTCATGTAACTTTTGAGGTTTTGAGGACATGTATCTTCACATATCACAATATGGCATTTGTCCCAGTTATACGACTTGGAGATGGCACGTTGAAGTTTCTGCACAGATGTCCACACTTGCAGATATTCATGGACAACGTAACTAGGACGAATCTTTTAGTACCAATTACGGGGACCCTGCTGTGATGAATTTTCTAAATGTCACGCCTCAGCATATGATGAAAGTGTGTCACACTACAACAGCAATACAACCTTGTCTAAAATCTCTTAGGTCAGCAGTAATGACTACTATGAGAATTATAACAGGCTTCGCCGGCAAGCACGTACACCGTTGTACCTCAGAAGTGAGCATACTGTGTTGGAAACTGTCATGAAGCAGATGAGTATCAAAAACAAGAAGAATAAGACTATTGCTTGTTTTTACGATAACCTTACACTTTTGAAGAAATTTCTTCCTGCTGATAACAATTGTCCGGAAAATTTTGACTAGGTCAAAAACATCTTGCATGATGTCTGTCTTGAGTACATCAAGATAGATGCCTGCATCAATAACTGCATCTTGTACTACAAAGATTATAAGGACGCATTTAACTGCCCACACTGTTATGAGCCAAGGTATGAAGCACACTCTGGTTCTGGACAGACAAGCCCCATTCGAAGGAAGGTTCTTCGTAGTTTCCTATTAGGTCCTCGTCTACAGCGTTTCTATATGTCTTTACATACGTCCAAGAATATGAGATGACATCACGAAAGGCACCAAGGGCCAGATAGGGAGATCCGAATAATCTTACACACCCCGCAGACGGGGAGGCTTAGAAGCACTTTAACCTTTCATTTCCTGAATTTGCCTCGGATTGTCGAAACGTCAGACTTGGATAAGCAACAGACGGATTCAATCCTACAAGAGACAAGAATTTGTCTTACAATATAGTGCTACTGATTGTATTTCCTTACAACTTACCTCCTCACATGTCTATGAGAACAGAATATAATTTTCTTACTCTGTTAGTTCCAGACATGTATTCTCTAGGAAAGTGCTTGGATGTGTACATGAGGCCATTAATCGACGAGCTCCTACAATTAAGGGAATATGGAATCTATACTTTGACAGGTATGACAAGACTTCATTCTGGATGAAAGAAGCAGTTATTTTCACCATCAGTGATTTCCCTGTTGTAGGGATATTGTATGGTCAAACTACTTATGGATACAAGGTTTGCCCTGTATGTATAGATCATGTCAATTCGTGTCATCACGCCAACAGAATTGTTTACTTAGGATCCCATAGATGGCTTACAGAGGATCACCCGTGGTGGTTCGATGCAGAAGTATTTGATGAGACTCAGGAGCATGATCTGAAACCAGAAAGAAGGTATGGTCAATGGCTTATGGATAAGCTAAACCAGCACTGGTTTGGAACTTTGAGCAATAGCAAGTATGTAACTGACTTGAATCCACCCACGCCTGATGACTTTAAGTATTGGACGCATAGGAGTTCATTCTTTGAGTTTCCTTATTGGTCGACGTTGAAAATCAGACACAACTTGGATGTCATGCACATAGAAAAAAATGTTTGTGACAATATCCTTGAAACAATTCTAGACATCAAAGATAAGTCTAAAGATAGCACCAAAGCTCGTGTTAATATTCAAAAGATGGGTTTACGTTGAAAGCTAGGGATAAGGACGAACAGAAAGACCAGCAAAGGTTATATGCCTCAAGCAGGCTACACTGTGGTTTCTGATAAGAGATATGAAATATTTCAGTGGCTTCGTGAGGTTAAATTTCCGAGTGGGTATGCCGGAAATATAGCTCGATGTATTAAGATTGGCAAAAATAAGATTAGCGGGTTGAAAACCCATGACTGTCATATTCTGCTGCAACGTCTTCTTCTTATGGTCATTCGCCCGTATTTGCAGAGTGATGTGGTTGACACATTGGTGGCTTTGTCCAAGTTCTTTCAGAGGTTGTGTGCTAAAGAGCTAAAAAAGTCAGATGTTTAGTCATTGCAAGAAGAAATTAAGTATATCACTTGCAAGCTCAAGAGGATCTTTCCCCCCCACTTTCTTTAGCATCATGGTCCACCTCATGCTCCACCTTCCTGAAAAAGTGTTGCTTATGGGTCCGATACAATATACTTGGTGCTATCCAAACGAGAGGTTTGTATCAAATCTATACCGTTTTAGCTAAAGTCTCAAGATACATTTTTTTTTCAATAACTCTTTAATTTGGAGGCATCTCAGAGATTACAAGAAGATAAATAGGAACAAACGTTTCCCTGAAGATTCGATCATGGTGGCGTACATTGTTGTTGAGTGTATAACCTACTACACCACATATCTTAATGATGAAGTTATGGGAAGGGAATCTTCAGGAGGGGAAAATCAATTCCATTTATTAGTTTTTTTCCAACGATTTACAACCATATGGCACGCTAGGTAAAGAATACAGATTGGGTGGCCAAGAATTGAAGGAGGCGCATTGGTGCATCCTTCAACATTACGACGAAGCGGAGCCCTATCTGGAAGACCACTTGAGTAGACAAAATGGGATTGAAGCCATTCATAAGAGTGATTTTCCTGACTACTTCTCAATTTTGATAAATTCTTCTCAAGTTAGTTATAATTTTAAGACCATTTGTTAGGGTACTGTTTGACAAAATCTATCTATTTTACAGATGATGGATATTCAAAAGAACCAGACATAATTTTATGACCCTGAACTGCACTTTTTTGCTGGTGGACCACAAAAGTACAAAGTTTATGCGTGATGTTTTGTCAACGGAGTTACGTTTGTGACATCTGAACAAGATGAAGGTTGCATCGCCCAAAACAATGGAATCATGGTTGAAGGCAATCATTTTAACTACTACGGGGTGCTTATCAGCATCATCAAACTAATATACGGGTACGGTATGACAATCGTGTTGTTAAAGTGCAAATGGTTCAATACAGACCCAACCGTACACAGAAGTACGGTTACAAATCATGGTTTGTTATCAGTGAACACAAACACTTCATGGTATGACAATGAGTCGTTTGTTATTGCCACTATGGCAAAACACGTCTTTTATCTTGATGATCCAGCTATGGGTGAAGGTTGGAAAGTGGTGCAGGTAATGTCTCATAGAATATATGGAGTGCAGCTACATTAGGAGTGAATCAGAGTGAACCGAGCTCTTAACCGAATGAACCATATTATTGAGAAACTCCATCTGTAATTCCTGATAATGACGATATTCGCGTAAATAACCAGCACGTTCTGGCCATTATAGATTACATTGAAGTGGAAATGCCCGAAGACGAATACGAAGACGAAGAAGATGAGGAGATAGAGGAATTCGAGGAGGATGATAATCCCGAAGACAAATATTATGAAGATGAGTATGATTAAATCTTAATTTGGGCCAGGGATCGGATGCACGTACTATATATATAGACAATCTTTGATTCGGTTATTTATCGATCATCATGAATTTGCATCATTAATTAACTTTCATCGGAGATCGATGAATTAACAAATGTACGTGTTTATTATTAGTACTGTTCTTATTGTAGCAGATGCCATGAATTAACAAAGAAGTTGGAAGAAATTTTATTTTTCTTAGTCGACGGAAAGTGCAGTTTCCGTCGACTAGGATACAATTAGTCGACAGATTCAATATTTTTCGTCGACTAAACCCTTTTTAATACCCTAAACCCTAAACTAGAATGCGAAAGGAATTTTATTTTTCTTGTAGATCCTCCACCGAAAATTAAATAGGGTTTTGTGTGTGGAAAGACGACAGAGGCTTTATGCAAGAGACTAAGGGGAAGATACCGGTAGAGTATTGCTCTCGAATGAAGGTACTAAAGCTGAAGGGGGTGAATAGTCTTTTGGTCAAGGACATAGGATCTGCCGTACTGTCCCTAGTTGGAATCAAGCTAAGACTTTCTATGACCTTGAGTAACCGTAGCAGTGGAAGATATGGAACACATTGTTGGTAAATAAATTGTCACGTAATTTACTTAGTTTGATTAATTTGGACAATTTCATATACATTTTTTGATGTATTAATATTTGAATTTTTTCTTAGTCATGGTAATCTTGGGATGAAAATGACGAGGTGACGTTCAAGTGGATTATGGACACTGCCCAATCATGGTACAAGGAGTGAAAATGGCAGTGTCACAATATCTACAAGGAGCAAGGAGCAGAAGAGATGTCGGGGGAGTTCTATGAGAGGGAGGATAAGTGGACATTTCTTTGTACGCATTTTAAGAGCGATGGGTTCAAGGTATGTGTTTCAAATATTATAATACAATTTTGTAAATTAAGTTTACCTTTACATTATTTATTTAGAATAAAATATTAGTGAATATATGTTTACAAAAAACATAAATTAATGATATTTTAATTAAATTGTGTATCAGAAACTCTCGGAGGCTATCAAGAACCATGGCTTGAAGACGATGCACCCATCACATCGGGTCTTCTCCTATCGTCTACATTATGGAGGATCTGAGGAACAAAGGTGAGTCATTGCCAAGGTTCTAAAACTCGCTACTCGGTAGTCGGTCGGCCGGCCGGTGAGTAGCGAGTAGAGGAGTACTCGGCCGAGTACTCGGGGAGTACTCGGATTCTAATTTCTGGATTTTTTTATTATTTTTAAAACATATAATCTAATATATAATGTCCAAAATAATAAATAGTCCATAAAATATTACAATATTTAAGAGATAATAATGTCTAAAAAATAAAAACAACCATTAGTCCATTACAATAACATAAGTAATAAAAGCAAACCAAATTCAATTCTTGCAAACAATGCAGCATCGGGATTAATTCTGTTAGCATACTTGTCCATAGGCCCAAGACTATGTGGCTGTCTTCTTGTCCCTTGACTTGCTTCCTCATCTTCAGCCCCTTCAAGAATAACAATATCTTGCCTCACTTCTTCTTCATGTGCAGTCTTTTGTATCTTCTTAGCCTTTGACTCCGCAAGAGCATTCCTGCATTTGGTTTTAGCCTCTGCCGAAGCCTTCGGACATGGTGCCACTTGGCCCTTGATTCTAACAACATGCTGCTTGAAACGATGAATTCCACCAGACATCTCGTGGTCACACATCTTACACTTTATTCTATCTAATCTCTTTGGATCAATCAACATCCCGTACTCCCACCCAACATCACTTGAATTACGCTTCAATGACTCTCGTCTATCCATCTCCGATGTTGCATTAGACGCAGAAGAAGACATTGTTCCAGCCATTTTCCTAAAGTGACAATGTGACATATCAAAAACAGAACAACAGAACAAGAACACATATGCTGCTATTACCTATAGCTGTGACATATCAACATTCAACAGAATAACAGAAGTACAGAACAATTCGGCAAAATCCAAGGAGTCAAGAACAAGAAGTCAAGAACACAATGTGACATATCAAAATCCAATTCGGCAATTCCTATCTCAGTCTCAAGCAGCAACAAGCCAACAACAGATAAATAAAATCCATACCCCAAATCAGCAAACCCAAAAATCAAAGCCAAAGATTCCAACTTTAACTGAAAATCAAACGGTTCAAACCAAATCTTACCCGAGAGGAGGAGAGGAGGGCGAGTCCGGCGAGAGAGAGGGCGGGGAGGGAGAGGCCAGGAGTGGAGAGCGTCAGAGCGACTGAGAGACAGAGAGAGCGAGAGGAGGGCGAGTCGGCGAGAGGAGGAGAGACGACAGCAAGAGGAGGAGATCGAGGAGGGCGAGTCCGGCGAGAGGTGACTGAGTGAGAGTCCGGCGACGGCGGCGAGAGAAGTGAGTCCGAGAGAGTGAGAGAGCGACTGAGAGGCTGCGAGAGACAGACGAGTAAATGAATCAGGGTGGAAGGCAAACGACGTCGTTTGCTTCTTTTTTTTTTTTTTTTTCTGACCGAGTTGACCGATTTGACCGATTTGGACCCGAGTTGGCCGAGTTGGACCGAGTACTCGGCCGATTTTCTTCCCGCCGAGTAGAGGCACTGAGTAGGTCAAAATCGCCTCAGTAACCAGCCGAGTACCGAGTACTCGCCGAGTACTCGGCCGAGTTGACCGAGTTTTAGAACATTGGTCATTGCTTATCATCAAGGAATTCGAGCAGAGTTATGTGAGACCCGGGGACAAAGAGGCCACCTAGAAATATGTAAATGTATTTCCTTTAAATAATAAGTTAATTATTTCTCTTTATTAATTTGGATACTTATTATTAATTAAGAATATTGATTTTATTTTTGTTGGATTATGTGGTTGGTATATATATGATTCTTTAAGTAATAACAATTGTATTATTTTATTTACGTAAGATAAGATGCTTCAGGAGGTAGAAGTATGAAAAACAAGCTTCAAGGAGTTAAATCTTGAAGCTACGGAGGAGCAAATTATGGAAAACATAGCATCACAACAAAGTGATGTGTTGGATGTTGTGTTGATCAAGCGTAAAGGCAAGGAGATTAAAGGGATGAGACGAGGAGGTGAGCGAGACTTGAGTCAATCCTCATCCAGCCTGACCATGTATAGTCGTGCGCCTCAAATGAAGAGACGGAGAGGCTTTGAGAGGTCATAGACCGACTTGAATGGGAGGTCCAGAATTGGAAGCAGCGGACTGAGCACGCTGAGACAAGGAATGCGTGGTACGATGATAAGATGGCCGAAGTAAAAGGACGGATGAATTTCATCTTCTCTCGCTTAGGTATAGAAACTCCTCCCGACTTGTTTACAACTCCTCCTTCTCAGCCATCTACGGCTCCTCTTTCAAAGTCGTCTTTGGCTCCTCCTCCACAGTCTTCTCCGGTATTTGACGCTGATGAATATTTAAATGTATAAACATTTTTCTTATGTATGAACAATTTTAATTATTAATGTATAATATTTATATTATTAATAATTTAGTATTAAGTATAAATAATAGAATTATTTACATAACAACAAAAACCAAAATGAATTTTATCGGTAAATAAATTAAAACCAAAACAAATAAATAACAATTTCTGAAGAAAAAAAATTAAATTAAAAATCAAAATAAATAAATGAAAAAAAAAAAAAAATATTTTTATAATCCTAGTCAACAGAAGAATAGATTTTTCGTCGGCAATGATCTCACTTTTACCGACAAAAAATGGAATTTATGTCAGTTAAGAGTTGAATTTTGTCGTCTGTTATGTCTTAGAAGAATTTATGTCAGCTAGTGGAATTTCTGTCGGCTAATACTTCCGGATCAGACCGGGTTCCATATGTGAAGGCCTGACCCGGCTCGAAAACCAGATTACAACCCATTTTTCCTATCTAGTTATGTCTAAAGCCCATTATCTCACTCACACATTAGGTTTCATTTAGAGTTTTTGACGCCTCACACTCTCACAACCCTCAATCCCTCACTCCCTCTTCCTCACAGCCCCCGGTCTCTCCATCGATCTCCCTCAGTCCCTCGCCTCCCTCATTGGCCTATCTCCCACCCTTGTCGCCCTGCCTCCCTCTCTTGTCGGCTCACCTCCCTCATATTCTCACTCCCTCAGTCCCCATCTCCCTCCCTCCCTTCTTCAGTCTCTCCATCAATCTCCCTCGCCGGCTCTCCTCTCACACATTCTCACTCCCTCAGTCCCCGACTCCCACCCGTCCTCCCTCACTTCTCGGTCTCTCCATCGTTCGCCCTCGACGGCTCGCCTCCCTCCCTCACCAGCTCGCCTCCCTCTCTCGCCAGCTCGCCTCTGTCACAGTCTCACTCCCTTAGTCCCCGGCTCCCTACCTCACTCAGTCACTCCCTCACAACAAGGTTCGACGATCCATATGTCTTTCCTTTGATTTGATTGTGTTGGTTTTTTGTGGCTATTAGTTATTTGGGTTATATAGTTTGTAAGTTTGATTTTGAATAGTAAAATTCAGTTGCTTTAATATGACTTATGCCTTGTAATATTGTATAGAAGTGAATGAATTCGGCCCAAATTGAACTCGAATCAGAGTCAGTCGAACTCAAATATGGTTATGAGGATTCAGATGATCAAGAAGTGGAGGCTGTGGAGGTTGAATCCAGTTCTGATGATTCGGATTGCCAAATTAGTGAGGCTACAAATGCCCTCGTCCCTGCATCAACCTAACCATCTATCACAACTCCATCTATTGTGACAGCCTCTCTGCCACTAAAACCCCAAAAGAGATCAAGGAAGAGTTCGTCTTCTGAGTCTTCATCGGGGTCAAGGGAGCATTCAATGGTACTATTTCAAAGTCCTTCTCGTAATACAAATGATCGGAAGAAGGTACAACTTGGTGTTGAACCACGCGTCAAATGTAGGTACTACTTCAAAGTCCTTCTCGTAATACAAATGATAATGGTACAAGTACTTTGAAAAGGTATATTAAGAATGTGTGTAAGAGATATCCGGGTAGGGCAGATTTAGAAAAATGTCAGAAAATATTTGTTTCTGGTGGAACATTGAAGGACCTTACTCTATAGATGACTGCATTTGATAACATCTTAAAAGCTTGTGTTGAGATGATTGTGATAAATGAGATGTCTTTTACCCAAACTGAGAAACCAGGGTTTAAGAGATTTTGTAAAGTTGCATATCCTAGGTGGGAGATTCCGAGTAGAGCTTTAGTTGTAAAAATGTTTTGGGATATGTATGTTGATCAGAAAAGATAACTAAAGCATGAGCTTGCTAATCATTGTTGAATTTGGGCAACTGATACTTGGACCTCAGTATCAGTTACTACACATTTAATCGGTGATGGTTGGAATTTACACAAAATGATCCTTAACTTTTTTGTAATTCCTAATCATCAAGGGAACACAATAGGAAATTAAATGGAAACATGTCAATTGGATTGAGCAATTGAGAGAGTGTTGACTATTTTAGTGGACAATGTGTCAGCAAACAAAGTGGTTATTGATTACATTGTAGGGAGGATGAAGACTTGGGATGAGACATGTAAATGGATCGGATTTGGACCGGATCCACTTAAATCCGGATCCGTAATAGAAACTTTAGATCCGGATCCGACTCGTTACCCGCCAGATCTTTAATAACTCGATCCAAATCCGGATCCGGCGGGTTAATGGATACCTGACTCGTTAATCCGATCTGTTTATAATAATAAATATATCAAATTTTAATAATAATTTCATAGTTTTATTATAAAACATCGATAAAATTTTATAAGAAAATAAAGTTTACATCAAAAGTCGAAATACATGTCTAAAATACTCCTTAACGGTACATTAATATAATTAAAATATTTGACCTTCAATGTTTTTTAGCATAAATATATAGGCATTAACAACCTTTAACTTCATCAAATCATACTTTAGAGTCAATTTAGAAATGAATGTATAGATTATCTAGATAATTATCATATTATTTAATATTTATTAATAATATTTTGTTTATATAAATCTTATTTAATTATTTTTAAACGGATCTAGGTCCTTAACGGATCTGATCAACCAAGATCCGGATCCGATCCGTTCAGTAAACGGGTTAACGGATCAACAGGTCAAAATTTCCATCCAAACCCGTTTAAAAACCACAGATTCAGAGTGGATCTGATTAGAATCCGGTCCATTTACTGGTCTACTTGGGATAAGCCACATGTTTTAGGAGGTAAGTGGTTACATGTGAGGTGTTTGACTTACTTTCTCAACCTTATTGTGAAAAGTGGCTTAAGGACAATGCATAAGTCTATTGCTTCGATTAGAAATGCAGTGCGTTACATGAGGAGCTCTCCATCAAGGCTTGATTTTTTATGCAGTGTGTAGAGAAAATAACATTGGATGTTAGGAAGGTGTGTGTGTGTGTTGGATGTACCAACAAGGTGGAATTCCACCTACATAATGTTGCATGTAGCTCTTGAGCTTCAGAAATTTTTTGATCGCATGGCTGAATAGGAGGATGCAAAATACAAAAACTATTTTGATGAGGAAGATGTTTATACTGATGATGAGACAGACCAAGAAGCTAGAGCGTTGGAGAAGCAAACTATGAGTGTGAAACGAGTAGGGCCACCGTGTGAACGTGATTGTGAGGGAGCTACTTGTTTTGTCAGGTTTCTTGAGGTATTTACTATTTCACTCTATTTAAAATTTTAAATATACTTTCTCTTTTCTTCTTAAGTTATTCAAATTTTTCATTTTATTGTTTGCAACAATTCCGTGATGTGACCCTGAGGGTGTCTGCAACAAACACTCCCACAGCTCAGAAAGCATTCCATGATATTATCATAATTGAAAAAGAAATAGAGGACCTCTTCAAACAATGTCAGCTGAATCTTGAAAGCCAAACCCAGCAGATACTATGTGATATGACAGGGAAGATGAGGACGAAGTTTAGAAAATATTTTGGAAGCATGGACGACATTAATTAACTCCTTTTGGTAGCTCTAGTACTTGATCCTCGATACAAGTTGCGATACTATAAAGCACATATGTGAAAGAGAGTTGAAGTATGATAGTGTAAGTATAAAGAAAAGGCTGATGAGCTGAGGGACTTGGTGTTCACACTTACTGAGTTGTATGCAACTTCATTTGGCAGCAAACAAAAGGCTGATGTGCAGAAATCTGAAGAACCAACTAACAACAGAAAATCTGGATCAAAATCGTCATTAAGCTTCAGTGGGAAGAGGGATGCAATGCATGCTATTCGGAAACAAGCTCTAGAAGACTCTAATCAGATAGTTGTTTCACATGAGGTAGATCAATACTTGTTGGACCCTATAGAAGACCCTCAGGAAGGTGAACAATGGGATCTCCTCTTTTGTTGGAAGATGAATGGTTTACAGTATCCAAATCTGGCTTTAGTTGCTAAAGATGTGCTAGCCATTCAAGTGAGCACAGTTACTAGTGAAAGTTGCTTCAGTACAGGGAGGAGAGTAATCGATCCTTTCAAGAGTTCACTGTCTCCGATAACAGTTGAAGTAATAATCTGCTACTAAAATTGGTTGAGATATAAGAGTATCCAAAGTTTGGAATACTTACCAACAATTGAAGACATGGGATTCTATATGGCAGTTGAAAGGGGTATATAATTTTATCATTTATCTTTTTTATGCCTTAGCGTCTTTAATAGATTAATTTTTTCTATGTTTTTTATTCATAGAGGGATTACAAGCTCTTAAGGACACAACAGGTAGTAAGGAGACCAAAGAAAGAAAGAAAACGAGTGAAAAGTGTGAAGAAACTCAAAGAAACAACAACTATACATAATGGAATTGTGGAAGCACTGAAAACACACCAGGAAGGTCTGAAAATAAGATCAAATGCCATACCTTCAGCAAAAAAGCAAACAGTGACTTCTAGATCTTCTAAGAAGTCGAAAAATGACTACTGGTTAGTTTTTTTACTTTGAATATGTTTCATTTTTAAGAAATCCAACACTTATTTTTTTTAATTTTTATTTATGGTGAGATGTTGGAGTACGTAATTGGGACTTGGGAGTTGGGAGCAGCTTATGTAGGTGGAGTTCATGGAGCAATGGATTAGAGAATGACTGCATGACAACTTGTTTTGATTTCAAGTTTCAATTTCAGACTCGCAGCTATTTATTATTAATGTTTATTGTTTGTTGAACTTTGATGATGGTTAGGTTGTTTTAACTGTTTGAACTTTGAATTTGTTGGCTTGTTGCTGTTGAATTTGCTGAATTGTTGTCAGAATTTATTTACTGGTATTGTGATTTATTGAATTATTGTTGGACTATATTTGGCTATTTGCATCGAGACTTTGAATTGGTTTGTTATATTCAATGTATTATGATTTTTTTGAATGTATTGTGATTTGATGTTTAGAAGTTGAAAATTTTTTGTAGGAATTTTAAAAATTTTGATGGTACTTTAGCCAACGAAATACCCTCATTTAGTCAGCTAAATTTCAAAAATAGTGCTGGAAATTGAAAATTTTGAGGGTACTTTAGCCGATGAATTTTAATAATTTTCGTTGGGTAAAGTTATTTATTTTATGTTTTTATTTCACATTAACTGAAGAATTTTAATTATTTTTATCGGCTATAGTTATTTATTTATTTATTTATTTATTTCACTTTAGCCTGCGAATTTTAATTATTTTTGTCGACTATAGTTATTTATTTATTTCACAAAAATGGTTATTTGATCGTCTAAATTACGTATTTTGGCCGGATAGTCAACACAAAATAGTTTCAAATCGATGAGATACAACGAGAGTGATATAAATATTTACTAAAAAATATCCTCCGAAGATAGGGATACCTATAGGGAGAAAGAATGGTATATTGCGTTGACCGCAACTATCGGCACCAACACTTTACTGAAATTATGTGATTTTTCAACCATAGACGTATTTCACAATTCCGGTGAGCCGTGACTTGGTTGGTTAAGGTGTTTAACTAACAATTTTGAGGTCATGGGTTCAAATCTCATGGACATATGTTGGGTGTGTGAGTTATTAATAAAAAGTTTTTAAAAAAATATTTCATGACTTTTTTGGATTTGAAGGTTCTACGTTGAGTTTGTTTTTGAAACGAAACATTTATTTAAAACCTAGTAACCAATTTATGCAACATTAGTAGGTATGTTGTGATTCCAATGATCAAAATTTACAAATGAAAATCCAACCGTCTGATATGACCATGATGTTGAAATACATATATGGAAACGAATTCAACTTGATTTGATAATATTGAGAGCTCGATCCGGATGGTCAATCTTGTAAGTCAAACCCCTAAACGCACGAAAATGGTCATTTGACCATCTAAATTACGTATTTTGGCTACACCTTCAATACAAAATAGTTTCAAATCGATGGGATGCAACCAATGAATACCCTAAATATG
Source organism: Comarum palustre (assembly GCA_951800085.1). Classification (NCBI taxonomy): domain Eukaryota; kingdom Viridiplantae; phylum Streptophyta; class Magnoliopsida; order Rosales; family Rosaceae; genus Comarum; species Comarum palustre. The sequence goes on along the minus strand of OX637582.1, from coordinate 7,447,665 downwards.
AATCTCGTCGGGTAAAACAACTATAGCCGACTAATTTAATGCTTTATCATCGGCTATGGTATTTAACTTTTTTTTCATTTATTATATCATAGCCGATGAATTTATTGCTTCATCGTCGACTATGGTATAATATTTTTAATTTTGTTTATTATATCAAACCCTAAACACTTATTATACCATAGCCGACGAATTTATTCCGTCTTCGTCGGCTATGGTATTTAAATATTTTTTATTTTTTATTTTTTTATTTTATTTATTATATTATAGACGACGATAAGTTTTTTCATCACTAAAATATAGGGATTAAAGCCGACAAAAAAAAATTTAATTGACGAGATTATGGAGTTTAGCTGACGAATTATAGCTTCATAGGCTAAAGTCTCAGTATAGCCGACGGAAAAAAATTTTGGGTGACGAAGGATTTTTTCGTCGACTATACTATTTTCTCTAGTAGTGTCAGTTGTTTGTTGATAAAAATAAAATATAAAATAAACTCAACCCACTCTAATTAGTTGTATCATTAATTGCAATAAGGTATCGACTTAAATAAAACACCCACATTACCATTAATAAACACCCATTTTCTACCAAGTCGCTCATTTTCTACTCAATCATCCATTCTTTATGTAAGCTTTTTTTCTTTAAAAGAGGATCAAAGGATTTCACTCATACCCTCATGGTGACTCGAACCTATAATTTTGTCAATAAATAGTGGATGTACGTACTACTGCGCTATAACCACCACTGTGAGCTTAATTCTACCACTCTTTCAAAGGAAAACCTGCCTTTTCAAGGTTCAATCCACACACAAAACAGCTTCCACACATCTAATTCTCAAAGTCTCGACGATTCATTTGACTACTCTTTCACATGGATCTCAAGGTAGGTTTTGTCTGTCACTCATTTCTTGATTGGTTCCATGCATTTCAGGGTAGTTAGACTTCTCCTCTTAGCCCACAACCACCAATCATAAGGGAACTGCCACGAATTGGCCACCCTCAAATCTCCTGTCTGAGGACGGTGTTAGTGGACACGTTGTCGGACAAGAAAGAAAACCCACACCCAAAAGGGAATGACACCCTTAAATCAGCCACAGGTAAACACCGATGTTAACACCGATTGTGTCTGGACATGACAACAACCATGACCCAACCAAAACCACCAAACGACACTAACCAAAACACTAACACCCATACCCAAAAGGGACGAACACCCTTGCCCAAAAAGAAGGGACGACAAACTAACAACACCAAAACTAAACCCTAAAAAACAAAAACAAAAAAATGAAACTAAAACTAAAACAAAACCCAATGCATAGGCCTAAAGAGGGACCGGGTCCACCAAGACCCATTGGAATCAAGAGACTAGCTGCCAACATACCCTACCCGGAAGATGGAAATACCAGATCATTGCCCCGTCGATCCCATCCACCTCCAGAGTCGGCCGTTATCAAACCAAAAACCATCGTTCATGACCCACCACAAAGAGACTGCCCCTCCCCCACTCTTTGATCCAACACCAAAGCGGAGCAATGAGGCCCGACCCGAATAGAAACCAATCAAGGGGAACCATCGTTACCTCGCTTTACCCATCTCAAACCTTCGTTGGGCCATTAACGGTTGGTCTCCCACGACAACAGACCAGAACACTTGAAGAACGCTACCTCAACAAATAAAGAATCGTCAAAGAAACCTCCCATCTAAACCATGTCCAGCCCTCGTCTCTCAATCCACCGCCACCTTCCTGCAGGATTGATTTACCTTTTAACCGCCCTCCAGCGCACATCCAACAGAAACATCACAAAACACTTGTGAGACCCCGAGAATTTAATTTAATTTTCCGACACATTTAGGGTTTAATTCCGATTACTTTTCAGTACGTCGTTAATTTCGTCTAACGTTTTCACGTTAAGACACGTCGCCACATGCGTGAAAGTATTTACGGAATATTTTCCGGCACTTCACGTATTTTTCATACGACTTTTACGTTTGAATTTGACGTTTGGTTATTTTAAATGAATTTTCCGAAAATGGATTTGGTTTTGAAATTATTTTGGAAGTGGGATTAAATCGTGGCCGTTGATTCGATCGACGAATCGTGGCCACTCATTTTCCTTTAAAACCCTATCTTCTTCTCCCTTATCTCCACCTTTCCTTTTCCCCTTTATCTTTCCTTCACTTTCCGCTTCGGTTCCTTCCTTTTCCTCCACTTTCCTCTTTCTCCCTTTCCTTTTCGAGAGCCACAGCTCTCTCTCTCCTTCCTCTCGACAGCAGCCGGCCAGCCACTCCACCAGCGCGTGTCGAGCCTCACCGCCGCCCCCATCGGCTTCGCCTCGCCCCGGCGACCTCAACCAGGTCACCAGCGACGCCAGCTCCGCCCAACAACGAGGAGAAACTCGGAGATTACTGTGCAGGGCAGATCGAAGTGAACCAGAGGATTTGAGGAGCTAGGAAGCTCCCAGGCGCCACCAGGAGCTGCCCAGGAGCAAGGAGGAGGAAGGAGGAGGCCAGCGGAGCTCCGCCGGAGGAGAACCGCAGGAGAACAGTGGAGCTTGACTTCAAGGGTATGAATCTCCTCCTTTTCTCTCGATTCTTGGCCTGTTGTGTTGTTGGAATAGTGTAGAAGTTGTTTTCCAGGCCTAGGAACTCGGTTTGGCCGGAAAAGCTTTGAAATCCGACGAAACCAGTCGATCGGAGACCAGCACGGTAAAAACCAGAGTTTTTACCGTGTCAGTTTTACTTTTACCATTTACCCAGGGATAGAGTTACCAATTTGCCCCTGACTGTTTAACTAATTTACAGTTACGGTTTTACTGTTTACTTTTACTGTTTTACTGTTTACTGTTACAGTTTTACTTTTACTGTTTACTTTTTACTGTTACAGTTTGACTTTTACTGTTTACCTTTTACTGTTGACTTTGACCGGTTGACTTTTTGACTTTACTGTTGACTGTTGACTTTTACTATTTCAAAGTTGACTTTTAACTTATACCGTAGAACACCTATTTTACGTTTTCGAATACTACGGTTAAACGTTTTAAAGACTTTTAGTTTACAAACGTGGTAAAACGACGTACGTACTGAATAAGAAATAATTTCGACTTCTCGCTGGTTCGAGAATCGGAGTGGTAAACAAGTCAAACCCTAATGTCAGAAAGATAAACAAAGAATGTTTATCAAGTCTTAGTCGTAAATTGTAAATCCTCGAATTACTTATACCTGACTATCATTGTTATCTCACCCACAGACTCAGGAGCTCGTCGACGTAGGCTTCAGGAGGACCAGGAGTTGGAGCGCAGCCAGCTGTACCGTCATACCAGGTAGTAGGGGGAGCACGCCCAATGGGTGAGCCGAAACCCTTTTGGGTCGGTGGCTCTTTCACTTTACTTATATCTATAAAATTACTGTTGCATTGTTTTAAGCTTGACCACACGCTTCTTATAGCACTTGGTGTGTGTGTGTGAGTTTGGATCGAAAAGTAGTATCGTCGTCCTGATTTCCGGTGCTTGGCCTAAGAGCGACGGGACCTAGTATCTAGCACTCCTACGGTGTCGATGACCGTAAACCTCCGGAGGGGCTATGCCCTGTTTATTTTATTTGTTTATCCCGCTTACGCTCGCCTCGTACAGAGTAAAGCGTGACGTAAATGTGGCCTGCTGTTTGTTGGGCGTTAGCTGGAAATGGACGCTCTCGCTACTCTGCGCACTCGGGCGCTTAGGTAGTTGGCCCCAGTTTGCAGTGAAGACAAACCCGGGATTTCGGCCGCTCAGATCCAAAAAGTTCTTTCATGTATGGTCCCATGTTTTACCGAGCTTTGTGTGCGTGGCTTTGCATTTACATTTCCACATGCTCTTTCGTATACTTACGAGTACCTACATATATAAGCTAAATGTTTTCTCATGGGTTTTAAACCCCGACTTGGATGGCTTTGGCCCCATTTGGGTTAGGGAGGACGAGTTGCTCACCTCTACATCTTTTCAGGTCTACAGCACCCATCACTAGAGGAGCTGGACTAGGAGATTGCGGAGCGTCGACGGTTATCGTGCATTTCCGATTTCTAGGGCACCCATTCTGGTGTGGACTTCATTTCGTCTGATTTCCGTATTTTGATATTTGATAATCTGTTGGATACTTTGAGACATTATTCGGGCTCGTTGTTCCGATACTTTTTTTCTTGTACTATTTTCGTCTCGGGTATTTTCCATTATCTTCCGCTTGTATAACATTTGTATGCTACTCTGTGTATTTGTCATTTCGTATTTGACATCCATATTGTTCATGTGTTGTTCATTCTATTCATAGCCTTGTAGTTTCGGTCCGGAGGGTTATCGATACGTCAAATGACGTATTGATTACTCGCTAGATCGGGGTTACGGCGGTTACCGTCGTGTTCCGAGGCCGAGAATAGTCCCCGGGATACGACAACACTTCATCATATGGATCGAGTAATTTTTTTGAAACCCTTGGTGTATTGGGTTTCTCGGACCAAAAGCCTTTCGGCCCCTTGCTTGTTTGCAGCACCCTTAATATAGTCTAGGGCATATTAGGAGTGACAAACAATTGAAAAACATCAACTAGCTTATATTGCTTTGGTAAGTACCTCACATATATAGCAATTAATTAAAGATTTGGCCAAAAATACAATGAGGACGAGCTAGGTAATTAAGTATTCTGGTCCATATAAGAGACCTTCATTAAAATGGATGGTCGAAAATGTTGTTGACAGTGTGGAAGATAAAGCTAGACAGTGCAAAAACTCATGGACTCTAACCATGGCCGGCTATGAGATTTCAGGGGCACTAGTGGATTATGGCTTTTAGCCGACGAAACAATTCCGTCTGCTAAGAATATTTTTCTGTCTCCTAAGCTCTTAGCTGACGGAACTTTCGTCGACTAAGATCTGTCAGCTAAGACGCGTCGGTAAAGATCCTAGCCGACAAAAAATTTTATTCCGTCGACTAAGAGACAACCTAGTGGATGAAAATTATGTCTATCTACTAGGATCTTAGCCGACGAAATTATTTTGTCGGTTAAGTTCATAGGAGACGGGTATATTTTAAAATAAAAACAAATTAATAATTATCTTAGCCTACGGAATTCAAAATATTCTGTCGACTAAGAATTACTTAGGAGACGGAAATTCCGTTAGTTATAATCCTAGCTGACGGAATTATTTTAAAATAAAAAAATAAAAAATTCTTAGCCCGATGGAATATTCTGTCGGTAAACCTAAAATATTTAAAAAAAAACAAAAATCGATCTCTGAAAATCCACCGCCGGCGATTGATTTTCGACAAGAAACCGGCCATTCCGATTCCACATACCACCATAACGAAAAACCACCACCATCACACACAATCACCAAAAACCACCCCCATAACCACACACTACCACACACCATCAACACCCACCACCACACACCATCATCAAAAAACCATCACCCCACACCGTCACCAAAAACCACCACCACACACCACCGCACACCATCACCAAAAACCACAACCACACACAACCAGACACTACACACCACACACCACAACCACCATTTGGAGAAGAGAAAAGAGGAAAGGGAGAGGAGAGATTTTGGAGAAGAAAAGAGAGGAGAAGAGAAGATTTAAAGAAAAAAATTATTTTTTTGATTTTTTTTAAAATTTAGCGCAAGGAGTCAGAATTTTTGAAAATTTTAACTCTTAGCTGACAAAATAAAATTATTCCGTCGGCTAAGTGATAAATAATTTTTCTGAAATTTTGGTCTAAAATTTTGAACGGGAAAATTGTTTTGAAATTTTTTTTACCCTTAGCCGATGGAATTAAATAATTTCGTCGACTAAGTGATACCTTAGTAGACGAAATTAAATAATTTCGTCGCTAAGTGACAAATATTTTTTCTGAAATTTTGGTCTAAAATTTTCGCGGAGAAATTGTTCTGAACTTTTTTCCCTTAGCTGACGGAATTAAATAATTTTGTCGCCTAAGTGATACCTTAGGAGACAATATTATTTATCGTCAGCAAAGGGGTAAAAAATTATTATTTTTAGAACTTAGGCGACGTTATAATTCTGATAATCAAACTTGACAAACGAAAATCTGACTGTCTAATATCATCATTATAGTAAAGCATGGATATGGTAAAAAATTCAACTTGATCCGACAACGTTAACGAATCAATCTAGATGGTCAATCCCGTAAGTCAAACCCCTAAACGCACGGAAGAGATCATTTGACCGTCTAAATTATGTATTTTGGTTAGACCTTCAACAAAAAATAGTTTCATATCAATGAGACGTAATCACTGGTATAAAAATTTACGAAAAAATAATCCCCAAAAATAAGGCTGCACATAGGAAGAAAGAATGGTAAATTGCGTTGACCGCAATTAGCGGCACCGAGACTTTACCGAAATTATGTGATTTTTCAACCGTAGACGTATTTCACCATTCCGGTTATATCTTATTTCACGACTTTTTTGCATTTGAAGATTCTACGTAGAGTTTGTTTTTGAAACGGAACATTTACTTAAAACTTTGTAAACAAGTTATACAAATTAGTAGACACGTTGTGATTCTGATGATAAAAAATCATAAACGAAAATCCAACCGTCTGATATGACCATCATCCTAATATACATGTATGAGAAAAAATTCAACTCGACCTGACAATGTTAACGGCTCGATCCAGACGGTCAATCCCATAAGTCAAACCCCTAAACGCACGGAAACTATTATTTGACCATCTAAATTACGTATTTTAGCCAGACCTTGAACTGGAAATAGTTTCAAATCGATGAGACGCAACCATTGGTATAAAAATTTACGAAAAAATAACCCCCGAAGATAGGGCTACCCATAGAAAGAAAGAATGGTAAATTGTGTTGACCGCAACTATCGGCACCGAGAGTTTGCCCGAATTATGTGATTTTTCAATCGTAGATGTATTCCATCATTCCGGCAATATCTTATTTCATGACTTTTTGAAAATTTTACTTCCTATGTACAGTTCTAAAGAAAAACTTATGGATGGTTTGCTACTTTATTTTTAATCTTAGTCGACGGAATATAAACTTTTCTGTCGGCTAAGAAAGCTCTTAGCCGACGGAATATAGTTTTTTCCGTTGGCTAAGAAAACCCTTAGTCGATGGAAAAGTTTATATTCTGCCAGCTAGGCTTTTAGGTCTTAGCCGACGGAATATGAGAATTTTCGTCTATTAAGAGCTTGCTTAGCCGATGAAAATAGCTAGGAACACAGTTTCGTCGGCTAAGAAGGGATTAGTTGATAGAAATTTCTGACGAACTTATTCCGTCGGCTAAGTGGTTCTTAGTCAACGAACTTTCTCTCCTAGTCAACGGAATAGTTTAGATTCTGTCAGCTAAGAGTGAAAATCCACTAGTGGGCCCCAAGTAAAAAAAATTAAGGTCTCAATCTCCAAAGTAGTGAATATGTGTAGTGACATACGAAGACCATTATCAGTACATTAATATTCTAATAACCAAACTTATTTTCACTAACAATTTTATATAAGCTGTTTCATAAAATTGCAATGATCTACCATTTCATATTAGTATTCAAACAAACAAACAAACTCATTTTCAATGCTAACAATTTTCTACAAGCTTATTGAAGCAAGAGACTTAAAAATAGGTAAATATCTCCTATGGTACCTGATGTATCACTAATAAGACGATAAGATACCTGATTTTTAAAAGATGACACTTAATATCTCAAGGCATGCTTAATTAGACAATTTGATACTTTCTTTAACGTTAAATATGATGGTAAAATCGTCATTTAGGTCCTATTTATAAAATTAGATATGAAAAATATTAATTTGTGTGTGGTTAAATGACAATTATTCTTGAATCTTGATTATTTTCTAGGTTTTTGAGTGTATACCCATGAATTAATGTTTTTGGTTAGGCTGATAAAATATGACATAATTTCATTTTATGTTAAAAAATATATTTTTTGATATGAATATCTATTAGTCGCGTGAGTGTTTAGGTTAATTATACCACCTAAATTCTTAAAAATTCAGTCATGTTAAAATCAAAAAATAATTTCATATTTATGTAGATAAATACGAGTTAAAATTTTGGATATATTTTCGGACCTAATACACATGAATCCACACAACAATTTTTTTTATGTGTATATTGATAAATAGGATCTAAATGTCTATTTTACCATCATATTTAACAGAAAAGTTAATGGAAGTACCAAACTATCTAACTAAGTAAAATTTGAAGTACAAAATTGTCATCTTTTAAACATCAGGTACCTAATTGTCCAATTGATTATATATCAGGCACCATAGGAGATATTTACCCCTTTAAAATTTCTACAATTTTATATTTTTATAGATTGTTTATTTTTTACACTCATATATTAAGTGTTATATAATATTTTTTTAAGGCCCATTTAAGAGGCCCTAAGCATGTGCTTTATTGGCCTTAGCCCCGGATCTGACTCTAACCCAACGATGACAATCAATATTTAGGCTTTAGCCTTTATCATTGACAAAAAAGGAATTCAAAAAACAATGAAAATTGTACAACATGCATGGAGGGCCCGATAATTCACCTTGTTAAGCCAAAACATGCACTGGCCCTCACTTTCTTCCTTCTGTGCTAGACTCTAGTTCCCTCAATTGGTATGATCAAGTGATTCATCTAATTAACACTAGCTTATAGTACAACAAAAACGAAGGCTAAATTAAGGGTACAGTATTCTACCTTGTAATCAAAGGTTTCTCATTGCTGAGTAGCACCACTAGTACTGCTACTGTACTGGGTCAAGTGATCCATACCTGAACCCATTGAAGCTAAACTTGCTGCAGCTAGCTGTTGTTGAAAGAAGGGTACACCATTAACTCCGCCTACTCCGAGAAAATCCCTCGTTAAGCTACTCTTCTCGGTCTCATTCACTGCAGCAGTAGAACTACCAGTTCCTAGAGGCAAGTTCATCATATGATTCAGATGATTAATCTTGTTGCTCAGGAATGAAGTCGAAAACAACGACGGAGACCCGTCCCCCATTTGAGTTGAAGAAGACAGAGAGTTGAGCAAGACATTGAAGCTCTCATCGTTCTTGTTGTGGCTGTACGGTGTAGAGTTCCTGAAGCCAAAGGCAGCCGGAATGTCGACACCGTTGTTGTTGTTGCTTGTTGTAGATCCCATTTGACCTGCTTTTTGCAAGAGCGCTGTGGCTGACATGTGACCAGGACTCTGATTATTGTTATAGAAAGAGCTCGAACTCATCGTTCCGGACAAATTTAAATTTGCTTTGGAGTCTTCCTCCTCCTTGAGCCCTCGTGTAATCAATGACGACATAGAGAGATTCTCGTTCGTAAATGATGCCTCGGGGAACTTGTTGAGCCACTGGTTCTGTAAGGACGATGGTCCAAACATATCCATCGACGAAGTCTGCACCATTTCAGACAATCCTAGATTGGCTGCAGAGATGTGATGATCTGAGCCCGAGAATTCGGGCTGCTGCTGCTGCGGCTGATGTTGGAAGATTGGTAAGAATTGGGGGATGTTCCTCTCTTGTTGCTGTTGTTGATGATGATGAGGATGATTAGAGGTAAGAGATCCATTCATGAAGCTCGGGATGTTAATGTTGGTGGCTGTTGAAGTAGAACCAAACCTTGCGCTTTCTTCTGCCGTCAATGCATCACAGAAAGCTCTATGAGTTATGAAACTATCCTTCCTGTTTTGGAAACAAAATCCCACCACACTCGGTCATACAACATTAAATTCAGATATTGCATGCATTTAATGTATATTCTCCATCAAAATTAATCTTAAGCATAAAGAAAAAAATGAAATATGAATCCAAATGACAAGACTGCTCAGAGAATAGTATCTACCTGGAAAAGAGTGTGCCACAGTCGCATCTATATTCTCTAGTCCCGCAAATCTTGCTATGTGCTTTCCAATCTGACTGAACTGCGTACTTCTTCGAGCACTTCTCACACTTCCACTTTTTCTCACCGTGCTTTCTGCTGAAGTGCTTCTTGATTCCGGTCAGGTCTCCGAGTGCCCGTGAAGGCTCATGATGCACGCAGCTCTTCTCCGGGCAGACGTAGACCTTCTTACGAATCACTTCGAGCTTCGATCTTTGTTTCAGCTTCCATGGAAGGTTGTGGCCTCGTCGGTGAAGTTGCAAGTTCTGGTCCCTCTGGAAGCCCTTGTTGCAAATTTCGCAGAGGAATCGGTTTGTGGCCATTAGAGATTTTGGGGACAAAGCTATAACTTCTGCATCTGGATCTGGAAATAGTTGAAAATTAAAAACAAAATCTTGATTATATGTCAAGCTAGCTAATAATTGAAAATTAAATACATGCAATACTTGCCTGGAGTTCCCGGTAGATTTCGTTTCCTCTTGAGAGCCGGATTAATCGAATTAGGGTTAGGGTTAGGGCTCGGATTTGACTCCTGAAGAAGAAACCCTCCACTAATGGTCGAGGGAACTGAAAGCCCATCTTCAGATGACATCATCTTGAGACTGGAAACTTGCTCAAAACAAAGGAGAAACAAAAGCTAGCTCGAACTATCAACAAAATCAAGAAAAGACAAAAGCTATTAGTGGTGTAGAAGACAATATACAACTAAAATCTGAGAACCAATCTGACGGTTTTGCTTCTTGGATCGATCTCCAAGCTGATGAGAGAAGTATATAGCTAGAAATTAAGAACCCAGAATGAATCAAGGTTTATGTTTCAAGCTTGGAAATGAAAAACACCAAACAGAAAATAAATGAAGAGAGAATATTTCTTCTCTTCTTTCTCTCTCTCTCTATGTCTATCTCTTTCGGTCTCTCCTTATCTAATACGGGTGCTCTCTTTCACTCTCAAAGTCGGCCAGCCATAGACTCAACTGGACCATTCTCTCCTTTCCTATTCGATAAAATAACAAATAATTTACAGATGAAAATGAAGGTTGTCTGAAAGGGCCAAAAAGGAAATGAGAGTCGTCTGAGACTAATGAGTGAAAGCAGAGCTGCCTTTACGGCCAGTAATTGACATGAGGTGAAAAAATCATTACACCATAATTGTGTTAGGAGTTAGGACCAAGAGAGAGAGAGAGAGAGGTGCCGTCCGTGAGAGGTGAGAGCTGCGTAGGGGCCCAGAGCTCAGGAGACTGTCAGTAGTGACAGTGAGAAGAGAAAGATGATAATACAAAGACAGAGATGACTGGTACTGCTTGACATGTCGACCAAAACCCACGGGACACCAAAACTCTCTCTCTTTCACTATAGAGATCAAGAGTAAGTCTCTCCCTAGCTATACACACGTACCTGTACCTCCAACACTGATATCTAGAAAGTCGATCCCTTCTGGTGGCTACTGAGGAGATGGAGAATCTTACATGAGTCTGATGCTCGTCGTCGGTCTTACTTGGGTTTATAATTTATATGGGGTAAATCTCAATTCTTGAAGTTCACATGTTTGCTGGTGAAAATTTAATAATTTGGCTGCTAGGTTTCTGGGAAAACAAATAAAAACAGTACTGGTAACCCATTTTTGATTGTCATTGTCATCGATTAACAGGAATAGTCAATTTTAGAAAATGGTGATTGGACTTCATCATCATCTTTAGCCATTAAGGTGTTCACGTCAGCCTTATTTGTATTACATGCTTAGCGTCTCCAAACCTCTGCAGTGAAAAACATCTTCATCAGTTTCGACAGCCAACTTGAAGCCATATGGGAACATAATGTAACCCGAAACGATCACGTAGTACAAATTTGTCCCAGCCTTGTCATAAATAGTTTCCGTTTTATCTTCCGGGAAAAGAACAAGAAGATATTTTCATCAATCCTTGGCCACTATCCCGAACGAATTACATGTCATCCATGTTTCAACATAATATTATGAACTTACACTATCAGAACAACTATTTTAGCTAACGAAATTTTTTCATCGGCTAAGTGGCTAAAGACTTAGCCGACGACTACCTACACTATCAGAACAACTATTTTAGCTAACAAAATTTTTTCATCGGCTAAGTGGCTAAAGACTTAGCCGACGAAACGTCATCGGCTAAGAAGTTGTCGGGAAAAAGCCGTCGGCCAAGATTTTAGCCAACAAAATTATTGTTCATCGTCGGCTAAAGTCATTTATTTAGCCGACAAATAAATTTTTCGTCGCTTAAAATTTGGACGTTAGCCGACGAATTGTTGAACCTTAGCTGACGAAATTTTATAAAAATTCTTAGGCTATAGTAATTTATTTATTTAATTTATTTTTATTTATTTATTTAACTATAGCCGACGAAATTTATTAAAATTCGTCGGCTATAGTTATTATTTTTATTTTTTTATTTAACTTTAGCCGACGAATTTTAATAAATTTCGTCGGCTATAGATATTTATTTATTTAACTTCAGCCGACGAGTTTTAATAAATTTCGTCAACTATAGTTAGTTTTTTTTATTTTTTCTTTTTTAATTTCTTGTATTTTTGATTAATTTTTTTTTTCTTTTTCATTTTTACACCGGTGGTGAAGGAGAGGAGGAGGAGGAGGAGAAAAATGAAAGATATAGAAAAATTATCAAGCCCACATAGCTTATTGATAGAAGGAGCCTCACTTAACAATATACCCTTTTATATCAAGAGCACACACATGTCATATATCCTACAACAATATACCCTTTTATACTCTTAATTCTTGATTGATATACTCTTTTCTATTAGTTGACCTTTAAGGAGACCATTAAGTTGCTAAATTGGTTAAAATGCCCCTATAAAAATCAATTTTACTTTTCCCATTCTCTTTCTTAATTTTTAATAGGGGCATTTTTGTCATTTTAGTAACATACTTGTCTCTTTTAACGGTCAACTACCAAAATGATATATCTGTTGAGAATTAAGATTATAGGGTTATATCGTTTAATATTAAAACTGAAGAATATAATTATTTTTAGGTACAAAGTATAAGGTGTCACACTTTTTTTGAATCATATCAAATTGATAACGTACGTACAAGCCAGATGAGACCAGTACATACCCTAACTCCCTCTATAACCATGGATAGATAGAATTTGTGATAGTACCACAGTGAACATCAACTAAACTTAATCTGTTAATATATGCCTTGAACCATCCATCTGGGGGTACCAGCTATTCGGGGTGATGCATCTGGTACATCTGTTATCTGTGAGAGGATTCAAGTCAAGGTGGAGATTTGTTAATATATGCCTTGAACCATCCATCTGGGTGTACCAGCTATTCGGGGTGATGCATCTGGTACATCTGTTATCTGTGAGAGGATTCAAGTCAAGGTGGAGATTTGTTAATATATGCCTTGAACCATCCATCTGGGGGTACCAGCTATTCGGGGTGATGCATCTGGTACATCTGTTATCTGTGAGAGGATTCAAGTCAAGGTGGAGATTTGTTAATATATGCCTTGAATCAGCCATCTGGAGGAACCAGCCATTCGGGGAGGATTCAAGTCAAGGTGGAGATTTGTTAATGTATGCCTTGAATCAGCCATCTGGAGGTACCAGCTATTCTGGGATCTCGCTGTCCGGTCAGCGATTTGGGGTCCAAGGCAACGCGCCCTGGATTGGGGGTTCGGGGGCGCGAGCGGAATTATTCCCGCGAGCGAAAGTCACGCGAAGGATATTTCTCCCGCGACCAAAACTGCCCCGCGAGCGACAGTCGCGCGAGCGAGAGTCTCGCGAGCAACATTCACGCGAGCAAGATTGTTCAACCAGTGTCATCGAAGGGCAACGCCCCCAAGGCCCACGAGTCCCTGTTATGCTGGGTTATGGTTTCCTATTGGGTCTAGTATATAGGGTTTAGAGTCCCTGTTATGCTGGGTTATGGTTTCCTATTGGGTTTAGTATATAGGGTTTAGAGTCCCTGTTATACTGGGATATGGTTTCCTATTGGGTTTAGTATATAGGGTTTAGGGTTTAGTATATAAACGACCTAAACCTAATTGTATTAAGCACTCGGTGGTTGTGTTTCCTCAAGATAATAAAACTGTTCTCATCTGGTCGTGGACGTAGCTAACATATCGTTAGTGAACCACGTAAATCTGTGTGTTCTTTCTTCCGTCCGTTATAACATAATCATTACACTTTTAAGATCATTACACTTTTAACATCGGTACTACGTCTTCGGCTGCAGCTACAGTACACAAAAGTGCCATAATTCTCCAAATGAGGAGATTAATTGGCTAAAACTAGCAAAACTAATTTATTCGTTAGAGTCAATCCTATAATTTGTTTACTCGATCTGGATTTAGGCAATAGGTTTTCAAACGAGGCCAGGGTCTCTGACGATAACTTCTAAAGGATTTTGGGTTGCCTTTCGAGCTTTAGTTGGTTTCATTCGTCGTTCCTTTTTATCATCGTAAGTTATTCGTCTATCTAGCTCGATTTTGACAAAGATATGTACGTACAATCTGGGTTCACTATTTTTCCGACGAGACCGAGTCTAAGACTTGTGCTTTGGATTTGAGTTTTCTGTCTATTTTCTAGCTGGGAGCTTATGAATTGTGTTCGGCAACCTTAGAGTAGAAGGAAGGAGATGCAGAGGTTGTGTTGGGTGCTACCGAGCTGAGCTTGGTCTCAAGAGAGATTTGGGCAAGTTTTCAAAATTGGAGAAGAAGGTAAGGGCTAGTATATGGTTCAAATTTTGGTGGTGTTTGTAGTTGGGTTTATCTGATAATTGGCTGTGTTGGTTGAGGTTGTATGTGGGTGTGGAGAGCAATTATTTGAGTGCAAGGAGAAATTCGGGTGTTGTTCCTTCTTGTTGGGCTAGGTATGAGACGAAATATACCTAATCCCACGACCCGTCCCGTATATTGAAATTGGGACGGGACAGGTTTTGTGTTTTTTAGATTTCTTCCCACCCGGCACTACTAAGATCAGTAGTTTCACCGACAAAATATTTTTGTTGGCCTGTTATCGAAATTCGTCGGCTAAGATCTTAGCCGACGAGTTTTCATCGACAATAATTTCGTCAGGAAAGACTCGTCGGCTATCACTTTAGCCGACGAAAGGATAAGTAGTCATCGACTATAGTTGTACACTTTAGCCAACAAATTTTTTAATCTTTTTTGTTGGCCAAAGTTTAAGACTATAACCGACGAAACATTATTTCATCGACCATGGTCGGAGACTTTGGCCGACGAAATATTTAATATATTCGTCGGCTAAAGTATTTAATAAAAAAATTAAAAAATAACTATAGCTGATGAATTATAGCAAAATTGGTCAGCTAAAGACTACTATAGCCAACAAAACATGTCATAATTTGTCGGCTAAACCTAAAAAAATTAAAATACTATAGTCGACGAATTATGGCAAGCTTCGTCTGCTATAAGTCCATTCTAATAAAAAAACCTAAATTTCTAAATTATCATTCCACGCAAGCTGCAAAATACACCAAAACATTTCCAAATAACCAACAACACCAAAAGTGGTGGCAAAAAATGTTTTTTCATTATAAATTTTAAAAATTGTTCATAAACACATAAAACTATATAAACTACACAAATTCTATATTGTCTAAATCTATACTTGATTCTGATATATGTTGTTGCGGAGGAGGTTGCGACGGCTGAGGTAGCGGTATAGGCATAGGTATGGGAGGAGCCGGAAGTCCCTAAAGCTAAGCAGCTGAAAGCTCCTGCAAGTACTGGAACATTTGCTACTGTTGGGCATGCTGGATGGCATATACCGTGACATTATACTCCTATAAGACGGTAGTATAGATTGTCTGGTCGGTGATTTGGGCGGCAGGCTGAGCTCGTCTAAGCGGCTTGTCATCCCGTAGTTGATGAACTTTCGACTCTAGCTAAGTCGTCCTACTGCTGGTCGAGGCTCTCTTTCTTTGAAATCCCGGAGTGTTCTTTAGGAGACCCTCGCCCATGTGTCCTAGACCCCAGCAGTAAAAGTTGTTTTCTCAAGGTAGGAAGGTTATGCCCATGATTCCCGTCCCAGCCCTCGGATCTGAGGTGTCGATCCAGAATATGGCTTCAGACATCTCTTCCTCCTGCATGTCCGACCATGTCTCTCTCACTATAGAACTCATCACCTCGTCACTAGCCTGCCTCACCTTAGCCTAATTGGATAGGAAAAAAAATTATTAATTAAAATTTTTACATATATATAAGTAAAATTATAAATTAAAAAAGTAAGATAACTTATAATATCCTTTTGGGCATCTAGATATGCCGTCTCGTATATATAGACATACCGACTGACTTTTGGATGTTTCTTGGCCGCCTCCTCCATGAAGACAGTGAACGGTCTAGAACCGACATGATGGTTTCTTGTGTTGTGTTGCCGGCTCTGAGTGTTCGTCCAGTAAACGGCCTTTAAAGAAAAAATAAAATATTAGTAAAATATTTAAAAGTGGACGTACTTAATAAAAATTTAACTAATTAATTTTTTAATTACCTGTTTATGAGGGTTGTTGAATTCTAATATCAGAAGCCAACTCAGCATGGGTACCAGAATGTGCGTTCCCGTGCGTAGTCTAGTGGGTCCGTAACTCGTTCTTTCACTCCTTATACCTATAGATACAACAAAAATATTAGAAATATTATTTATATCACATACAATTTTGTTTTTTCATTAACTTCTAAATGTACCTTCCCTTAAACCAAGCTTGTATTTAACAGTTTATTACTTTAGTTTTTCCATAAATGAACAGTATAATACATAATATTATTAAGACATTTTGTAAACTTACTGACATCACATTATGGATCATGTCCTTAATCTATTGCGGGACCTCGCTCCCATACGGCCGGAGTACATCCTCGTCTTCCCGCCCGATACTACATGGTCATCTCCGTCAGTATCGATGATGATACCCTCACAGAAATAAGATTCGTACCAAAAGGTACAAACTAGTACGCAGTTGATGGAGCCACTGACATGGGTAGTGGATAAATCGACGTCTCTGAGTCATCGACTGCAGGTAAGGCCGGTATCATCCAGAGGAACAAAAGGGGTAGCGACATCTGTATCCCAGATCACCTACCATCCTAAGTAGTAAGACCCAGAGTCGCACTACCAGGATCTGTACTTTAGCTGACGAAAAATTTTCATCGGCTAAGTACAAAATTTCGTCAGCTAAGAAGTCGTCGGGAAAAAGCCGTCTGCCAAGACTTTAGCAGAAGATATTACTGTTCATCGTCGGCTAAAGTCATTTATTTAGCCGACGAAAACAAAATTCGTCGCTTAATGTCTGGACTTTAGCAGACGAATTTTTGGACCTTAGCCGACGAAATTTTATTAAATTTCGTCAGCTATAGCTATTATTTTTAATTATATATTTATTTAACTTTAGCCGACGAATTTTATTAAAATTTGTCGGCTATAGTTATTTTATTTTTTCTTTTTTTTTTTAGTTTTAGCCGACGAATTTTAATAAACTTTGTCAGCTATAGTTATTTTATTTTATTTTTTTATTTCTTGTATTTTAGATTAATTTTTTTTCTTCTTTTTCGTTTTTACCCCGGTGGTGGTAGAGAAGAGGAAGAGGAGGAGAAGAAGAAGAAGAAGAAGAAGAAGAAGAAGAAGAGGAAGAGGAGGAGCTCGGCTAGGGGGAGGAGAGAGGAGGAGGAGGCTAGGAGAGGGAGAGGAGAAGGAGAAGGAGAGGAGAAGGAGAAGAAGGATGAGAGAGGAAGAGATCTCGTACTGTTGAAGCCCAGATACGTCGTTCCAGGCTGAACTGGACCACGCTACCATAATAGGGAGGCTCGCACGGAGGAGAGGAAGAGATTCCGACCTGCCTCGACATCTCCGGTTACCGGAGCTCTCCGTAAAAGTCGGGTCGACCGGGTCTGGGTCGGGTCAGTTTGAATTTTTGGATAGTGAAAGAGCGCGCGCGCGTGGAAGGGGAGAAAAAATGGATTCTTTCAATTTTTGAAAACTCATCCCTTCTATTTATATACTTTCTAAAAATAGAAATCCAACTTCAGTTGACCATAACTTCTCCACACGGTATCCGATTCACACCTGCCGTGTGTCAGCGGATTCGTATCGTCGAGCACTACAACTTTCGTGAAGGAAGTTTTCTGAGAAACTCTAGGTAGCAAAAAGTCAATCTTTGAACCCTTTAATTAAGTCGTTTCCGAGTGTCCCTCGACTCTGAATACTTTGGTACTCATCTCGATGGTACGAATACGCACCAATACTACAAATAAATTTCCAGGTTATTTCACACGTTATTAATTCGGAGGAACTAACAGCGCAGTTACAACCCTCTGTAAAATGCCTGGTCCCGGTAAAATGGTAAATTTTTTGAACGGGGTGCTACAAACTACCCCTTTACAAAAATTTTCTCCTCGAAATTTCCATTGCGGAATATAAAACTATTTGTCATTCCCAATGACACCATTTAGTTAAAAATGATCCACATTTTAAGACTTTATTTGTCTAGCCGTCAAGGAATGTCGTCAAGTTCCACTGGACCGAACTTCAAGCAAACAAGAGTCACAAGCTCTACGTACCAATTCCTTTAGAAACTAAAGTCTCCTCGTAGTTACAATACGAGATACATAGCTACGCCCGCTTTGATACACTTTCTCAGGCACGACACCCTCGTCTCATCACTTTCGTCGTAAATCGACTCCACAAGGCTTGCCTCTTAACTCTTCTAGAGTTATTAATTCCCGAAATGGCCATTAAAACAAGCTGGTAGCTTTCCGAGACATAAACTAGACTAACTCATAGTCATACATATGCTCCACTTTTACAACTGCCACACTTGACACTTAACGCCAATGTCTTCCTCGTGAAAGGATGGAACAGCTACAGTCCATCACCGTAGGGGAAACTCACATGTCTCTCGCACCTTTCAAGACAACAGAAATGTGCACTTTCTACACTAGGCCTTGAAACCATGGACGTATTATCTCCTGCGTTCTTTACTCTAAAAATTCTCATTTCTTGTTCCTTGTACCTTAACTTTCGATCACGGGGTTCAAACGAATACGCATACCACAATGTGATCTTGAAACTGCTCACTCGAGCTGATGAATCCGCTAAGCGACTTCGCGCCAACATGGTGAATTTCCTCATCGTATACCACTCTCTTGAAAAAGATTCTATAGTAAGACATTTCACAATAAAAAGAGCTAACAAGCTCGCACATTAACTCCTATGTGCTCAAGTCCTGCCTAAAGGACAAGAGTTTAACTCAAAATCTCCTTCCTCATAAGTGGGTTTTCCTCTAAGAGATACCCTGATCTCTTTTACCAAAATTCAATACCACTCATGTCCGCGATCACAAGCAAACCAAACCGTCACCAACAATACCCTTAGAAACCCGAAGTACCTCACTCCTAAATCTTATATATCATTCATAACCAGCGTGGACACGTCAGCCCCCCAGACAAGGGCTGGAACTTCTCAGACGCGGAAAACTTTGAGTGAGTGGACCAAAAATCAATGCCAATAGTAATGGTTCAAAACCATAAATTCAAATTTCATTTTCTCTCGAAAACAATCCTAGCCTTATGCCATAAACAAATAATTTCCCGGCCCACAGCCAAACATAAATTCAATCTCGGTATGCAGCCAATATAAAACAAATCGTGGCCTATAGCCTAATATAAATCAATTTGTGGCCTACAGACAAATATAAATCAATTCGTGGCCTGCAACCGATTATAAAAATTACATCATGGCCTGCGACCGTATAAAATCAAATCGTGGCATGTAGCCATATAAAATCAAATCATGGTCTGCATCCGTATAAAATCAAATCAGGAAAAACATCTAACAAATGATCATTCACACATAACAAGGTCAGAGCTAAGAGCTCTAGCGTACCTCTCAGTGAGGACGCAATCCCGCGCTAACACTACCATCTTCCCCAATGTAAGAGGAGTGAAATGAATGGCGCGCTTCCACTCCGCCGAACGAGGAGCGCCTCCTGCTAGCTAATAACAAACAATACATCTGACGACCCTTCATGACAGTGAGCCTCACAGGCTAGGGTCGGAATTAAGAGCTCTGGCGTCTCATCCACTGTCTAGTGAGAATGCAAATTTTGCATAAAATCCACACTCCGTAAGAACACACATATCCAGCGCTTCCACTCCGCCGAACGAGGAGCCCTGCCCGCTAGCTAAATCATCTGACGACCCTTTATGGTGAAATTAAAACAAATTCCTGATAATTTCATAAATTCATGCCCGAAGCCTATTTATAAAATCCAGGCAATTGCCAAAAATTTAACCCAATCCCAACAACATGCCAAAAACAATTTAAACTCGGCAATGCCAAACATAGAAATCCCAGTAAAACATCGGGTCCAATTCCCATATGTACGACCGGACTCTCCCGTCAAAAACCATTCAAAACCCAAGTGAAAATAAACGAGATGAAATCAATAAATCAAATAGAAATAAACAAATAAAACTCTTCACTGGGGTGCTCGCAAAACCAAAGGGATCGAAAATGTACAGAAACCTGAAAAATCATTCGTTCTGGGAACATTTTAAAACCATTTAATTATTAAACCATGACATGTATTTCTTTAAAACAAATCAAAGGTCCACTCATCATACTGGCCACGCATCTCCTGCTCCAGGTACAGTACTGTAACCGTCCTCATATTCAGTGACGTTTCTCTTGCCCGAAAGTGGTTCCCTGACAGTCGTAAAATATTCCTTCTCGAGCTTTATGGACCCACCACGTGTCCGCTACGCCACTATGATACTTTACATAATCTGTCTCTCTTGATCTCATCTAGCACCTCAATCACCAGATCATCCCTGATCCTCCTCGAATATAATTACGCAACACTAATGTGTTGACATAAGTGGCTATATCTACTCCTTTAACCCATCAATCAAATGTAGGGCGTGAAATGACTACCGAATAGTCTAACAGTCTAATTTTTCCTAGTTTGTTCAGTAAAAATAAATGATTGACTATAGGGTTGACCAAGTCTTTCCTGGGTTGACCAGGAAATTGACCAAAACTTTCTGACTAATCATCAAGGATCAAATCCTATAAGCTCGAAAATTCTCGATTTATAAATTCAAATAATATTGGGCGCACTATTAAACCTATTCGCTCTCAAAACTGAAATTCGAATTTACTTTTTCCCAAATCTGGCTTCTTGCTAAACTTACGAACCTCTCGACTTTTCGATCCAACGAAAAGTCTATGTCGACATCTAAAAACAATTGATGTCGCAAACTTTATTGTTACATTTCACTTCACTAATTTCAACCCCAGGTGGCAACCCTTAAAACCACACATACTAACAAGTATAATGATTTGTTCCACTTGGAAAGTTGATAGCACATTTAAACATTTCCAAGGACTTTAACTATTCAAACCTTTGGTCTGAGATTTGAAACATGCTCTAATACCAGTTGTCACATCCCGGCCTGAGTTTACCTCCCTAAATCCAGGTTAGGACGTGCGGGACCCATCCTTAGAGAGATTTACTCGTAATCCCCCTTGAGAAAGGATAACATTTTTTCCAAACCATTTTCAAACGGTACAAACGATACCGAAATAGACCTCACAGCTGGAGGTTATCTAGATTTCCGTATTTGGATCTCAAACTAATCATTTTAGATGAGCTATAGTTCTAATATTATTTGTGACTACACCCGAATCCCGGACAGGGCTGCCTACGTACCCTGCATTCGGGGATCAAACCACACGTAGCTCTTATTTAAATAATGCCCTAACCAGGCAAAATCTCGCTTTTCTAATTATCGGTCCATCAAATATTAAGGATAGCTTACGCCTATCGCAACCGTAGTTCAACCTCTACGCTGAGGTATCCACTAATCATCTGTCTATCGCGATTAATCATAACATTCAACCATTCTGATCCACGGCATCCAAACATACAAACACATAAATATAATATAAAGACAACCACGTAAATATATATAAATCCCCCCAAGGGCATAAAGTAAAACCACACAATGGGCACCCTTATAGTTAACGTGAACTGTCAGGGGCATTTAAGGAATTTTAACTTTAGTAGCAGCCTTGTATATAAACAAAACCGTCAGGGGTATTTTTGAGATTTCACCCTCAGTGGAATTTACTCACCTCGAAAAGCTGCTGCGTCAACTACCGCCACACGGTAACTCCTCAACACTTGGTCGATCAATATATACCTACAAATATATAATCGACCTTGGTTACCATACGAAGGTAATAATGACTCGATTCAACTGAACGTCACACTAAAAGGTAATCGAAACCGGCAATTTATATATCCACGCGCTCGTATCGATGAGTAAATGAACCCGGGACAACTCACTGCCCCTAAGGGTGTCAGACGCGCCGCCACAGGCCCCAAGTTTTGTGTAACAGGTTCCCGACCCGACTGTTTCTCCGGCATAGGGCGACGGCGAGGTATGAAACCAGCCCAGAAAGGACGACCAAGGCCTCCTGAGTGGACCTCAGGTGGTGTTGAAGCTCAACACGGCGGCAGGAGCAGCTGACATAGAGGCAGCCCTTTCGGAGAAGTTTGGGTCACTTCTTGGCCGAGTTGATCAAAACTCCAGGTATTAAAGTTGTTCCTCTTACTTTGATCTTCAACTTTCTTGTTTTGAGTTTGTGGAAATTCTGTGTTTTTTGTGGAGACGCGTGACGCCCACGCGCCGCCAGCTGTGGATACGCGTGTAGGCGCATCCATCAGTTTTGAGAGTTCTGGTTGCTCCTGTAGGCTTCCTAGGGTAAATTTTTGGGATGAGGTGTTACACAAATGGTGCACGGTCAAGGAGGAAACAAATAACCAGAGAACGGAGCATGGACAATCGACGTCTTACTAGATTGAGGTGATGTTGTGAGATTAGCGACCACTATGTGGTGATGGCTGGATGGCAGTGACCCTGGGTTGTGGTTTGAGATTCGAACCGTTTTTCGGATTCGAAGGGCTTTCATCACTCTGTGAACTTTTTGTAGTGCGACGGTTTCCCTAGCCATCGTTTATGGGCACCAGGATGGATTAAATCCCTTGGGCATCATGACAAAACTAGTGGTGATTCAGTAGGTTGTTGGCAATGAAGGACGTAAGTGAGATGGATTGCATTACCCTTCTTCTGTGGATTTTGGTATGGGCTTCATGGTAATTAGGTTTAGGCTTGTTTTCTAGCTCAAACTTATTTTTTATGTTTATTTATATACTTATATTTATGATATGGTGCGAAGGGGCTTGTACCAGTCTATACATCTTATATGTCTTATATGTTCTAAATAAACGCCATGTTTTTGCTTGATCAAATGAGCGTAACCTTCTAATGACAATATGAAACTAAGGGTCATTGGACTCTTAAAGGTGGTGAACAAATGCCGAAAACTCTTCACGGAGGCGGGACAAGAGAATCCGATGGTGGTGGATGGGGTGGCCAGGAAGGAAAGTGTGTCGGTTTTGGAAGGTTCTTCGTATTCACTAACCTTGCCTGTAATTACAGATTCTCGGGTTAATCAAGAGGAAGATATCATCAAGTGCAGGATTGGAGGAATTATACAAGCTGGAGGGACAATCTCAGATCAAAAGAAGATTAGGGATCAGTGTCAAGATCTTCTTAAGGCTTTGGTTCTACCCCAAAATTATGGATTTGCCGAGCTAATAATCAGGGATGTCTCCACAAAAATGTGGGAATGAAACATGTTTTGGATGTGTGTGATGGGCCGAGAAGCGATGGGCCAAGTAGTGGCACACGGGCTGAGTCTACACGAACTAAATCAAAGCCCAAAAAGTATAGTCCACCCCCAAAAAAGGTTTACTAGTCGGTAGAGGATAGAAGGGTGTGGTGATTAGAACACCCAAACTGAGTTTTGAATGTACTCATAAACGTTCTTCCATGATGGGTCTGGATTCGACCCATCACAAGCAATGAATGTGTTGTGTTAGAAATGTCAAGGGATTGGGAACTCCTAGATAGTTAAAGGGCTTGTTTCCTTAAACCTTCCCAAACTAATTTTTCTAAGTGAGACTAAGTGTATAGTGGAGGAGATGAGGAATGTGATGTTGCAATTAGGTTTCAGGAATGTGTTTACGGTTCCTTGCAAGGAGGTTTTAACTTGGAAGGGGAAGAGGATGAGTAGAGTAGAGTAGAGTAGGTGGCCTATGTCTACTATGGTCTGATGAGGTCAAGGTGTCTTTACTCTTTTTTTTGGAGAACCATATTGATGTTAGGGTGTGCGAGGAAAATAGTCCTCAGTGGAGGTTTACAGGGGTATTTGGTCATCCAAAAGCTGAAGAATGTTTTCGGACGTGGAACTTGTTACGTAATATGAGGAGAATGAGCTTTTTACAATGGTCAATTTTTGGTAATTTTAATGAGATTACTTCTTTGAGAGAGAAGGAATGGGGTTTACTACGTAGAAGTAGACAATGGAAGAATTTATAGACATTGAGGGATTGTTATGTGAAAGACATAAGGTTCTCGGGTCTGAGCTTTACATGGAGGGGTGTCTGATACGGTTCTCAAGTGAAGGAAAGGTTAGACCGTTTTGTGGCCTCTGATTAGGTGCATTTTTATATATGTAATTACTACTCAAACATAAGAATTTTAGTTACTCATTACTTTAATTCATATGCAATTAATTTATATTTATTTATTTTGTAGATAATACACGGAAATGTGAAATTTGAGCAAAAAAAGAAATTTCGACAAAAGGAGACATATTAATTAAGCAATTAAGCTTAATTAGGATACAAAATGTGTGGTTTAATTTGCAAATGGGGAGTAGCACGTGCTCACTACACAGACATCCATATGTTCCCTCTTGACCAATGACATCATGACACATCACCTTTGTTCTCTCCCACAAGCTTTTCTGCCACACACCGATACCTATTATTTTGATTTTAGTGAGGAGACGCAGAATAAAAAGAGAGATACCGACAGACCCAAGCGGCCGCACACCACCATCAATCATCCTCTCCTTTATTTTTCTTCATCTTACTCACTTCATCTTGGACAACACCCATCACCGTTAATTTCTCTTCTTTTCTTATCACTACTCCTCAACCTCATTAAATTGAAAAATATTGAAAGAGATGCCACTCAAAATATCAAGGGTTTCATATTAGGTGAAAGTGGGGATATATAAATTAAGTCTTGTCATCTTTGCTCCATAGTAATTGTGATTTGTTTTTGTGAATTCTACTTCTCCTTTTCTTTTTCTCCTTTGATTTATGTATATTGAAATTGGTATTGATTTGATTATAGATAGCCAGTAGTTTTCTTGTTGGAGGCTAGGGTTGAGTTCCATAGCCCAAACTACTCTATGTAATGAATGCTTGTTTTTAATGTTTCATGCAATTTTCATATGTTGCATGCTTGTTTTTATTTGGTTGGGTTGAAATGCATGCTAGGAGTTTAGTCAACTCTAGAGTGTGTGTTTTGACATGTCTAGGTTGAAATTAGAGGTTTGACTCCCTCTAGTTTCTAAGCTAGTTGGTTACAAGCATAGTAATTTAAACTCGTAGCGTGATTGCGCGGGTGAGTTGCTTGGTAGTCTAATTCTCGCTCTTTACGCCGATTAGAGTGAGTTAGTGACCTTTGAACTGGCTCTAACTCTCTAATTGAGTTAGTGTGACACTTGAACCGGCACATTAATACCGAATTAGGAATATATAGTCATTGAGCCTTGAAACGCCTTGGATGCGTCTACCGCCTATCATAACTTTACATCTACATTATACTAGCTTCTGACACATAGGATTTGGGTGAAGGACCCGTCCCTAACACCCAACACTCTTTTGTCTTGAGACTTTATCGTTTTCATTTCTAGTTGCAATTTTAGTGATAGCTTCTCAAAACCAAAATCGACTTTCTCTACCACTTTCATTGTTCATATCGCTTGTTGAAATTGTTTAGTGACTTAGTAATCAATAAAACCCAGGATTGGAGTTATCTTTTCAATCCCCATGGTTTGATACTTTGAGCATAATTACTTGTCATTTCTTTAATGACCGTGCTACTATTAATTATGAGTTAGTTGCATAAAAAGCACCAAATTAGCCTCTGACGCATGGCGCAGCTGATTCCCTAATTCAAGGGCAATACACTTAAACCCTAACGAATCTGACCACTTACTGATCATGTTGGAGGTGATGAAACAAACGCGCATGAAACGGTGCCAGAAAAGAAAATTCAGGTTTGAGGAGTTTTGGTTGAGGGAAGACGACTGTAGAAGAGTGATAGTGGTAGGGTGGGAGTATGGCACTAGGAGTGACCTTATGGCTAAGGTTTGTTGCAAAATTACTACTACTAGAGATGCCCTAATTTTATGGAGTCAGGATAGGTTTGGGAGCTTACAAAAACAGATTAAGAACATTAAGGCTCAGCTTGTTGTTTATTTTATAATTTTTTCTCGAAAGAACCTCTCCCATGTCGTTTGGAACTGGAGTCTAATCTTAAAGAGCTACTGCAAAAAGAGCAGATCTTCTAGAGACAACGGTCGAGGGTGTTATGGCTTTCGGATGAGGATATGAATACTTGTTTCTTTCATCAGAGTGCTACGAATCGAAAAAAGAAAGAATTCACTCAAGGGTTGAATGGATAGTTAGGGTGTTTGGAAGACGGAGGATGAGGAAGTGGAGGAAATAGTGTTATCTTACTATTCTGATTTTTTAAGTTTAGCCAGTAGTGTAACATTTTTCAGGTAATTCATCACATACCAAGTTGTGTAATAGTGAAGACCAATGCATTATTGACACAAGAGATTACGAAGGAGGAAGTGTGGAATGTGGTGAAGCAAACGAACCCTTCAAAGGCACTTGGCCCCGATAGCTTTGCCCCATGTTTCTATAAGCCATTTTGGGAGGTGGTGGGTGATGATGTTGTTGATGCTATATGGGGGATGCTGGAGTCAAGAGAGTTTGTGAAGAGAATAAATTGTACTCATGTCACGCTGATTCCTAAAGTTAAAACTCTGGAGGTAGTAGGCCAGCTACGACTTATAAGTTTTTGCAATGTGCTATACAAGATTGACTCCAAGCTCCTGGCAAACCGGTTGAAGCCTTTGTTGGATGACATGATATCCCCATTCCAAAGTGCTTTTGTGCCGAGGAGGTTGATTTAAGATAACGCTTTGGTAGCTTTTGAGATAGCTCACTATCTAAAGAGGATGAGAGGAGGCTCAGTGGGCTATTGTGCATTGAAACTTGTCATGAGAAAAGCTTATAACAGGGTGGAATGGACCAGATGGATCATGAATTATGTGGAGACAGTCTAGAGGACTTAGACAAGGAGATTCTATTTCTCCCTATCTATTTCTCATCTGCGCGGAAGTTTTATCAAGGATGATCGGAGTTGCGGAGAATGAGGAGAGACTACATGGAGTCTCTATATGCACAAGTGCCCCAATAAAGGAAATTCTGCCTACTCGATAAGCCCTAAGACACAAAGCTCATCTAACCAATATTTCATGCACTTTCTATGGTTTATAAGATGAGACATGTCTTTATGCTTTTAGGGACTATGCTTTGGTGAGAAGCATCTAGATATAAGCGCAAATGCATAGGAAAACCGTAGACCTCCTAGGTAACTGCATCTTTGAGTGGTTTGAGGCCGTGATGGTAGTGTCAAGTTTGCATGATATAGAGATGGTTCTAGTGATATTGTGGTCTATATGGAAAGAGACAAATAGGTAGTGTGAGAGGGGAAGATTGTAATCTTGTGCACAGGGTAGTTTTGGCATTGCAATTCTTGGAGGACTACCAAAAGCTTCATGTTCGGCTGAAGAAGTAGGGGAAGAGGCCGGTACCAAAATGGAGTTTCTCGCCAAGTAGGAGACTCAAAATCAATATGGTAGGACGTACAAGAAGGAGGTGGGAACTGGTGGGCTGGGAGTTGTGGTGAGGGACGATAAGGGCCGTTGTGTGGCTGCTTTGTCAAGACATGCTCATCGTGCTCAGTCAGCTTTACATTTTGAGGCAGAGGCACTTCGAGCTGGGTTACTAATAACCATTTTCAATCAGTGGAGCGACAATGCTATTATGTTATAGTCCCTTTCTAGGGAAGTAGAGGATTTTTCGGGCATAAGAGAAATTTTGAATGATTGTAAGTCTTATTTACGAGCTTTCAGTTTTGTTTCAGTTAGACACATCTTCCGTGAAGCTAATGGTGTTGTCCATAGACTAACAAACCTAACTAATGGATCTATTTTAGATGAGTTTTGAGTCAATGACACACCTCATATAATTCAGGATGTGCTTATTGAAGATGCGTGTAATATTGAACGAGGTTCATGCCCTATGTCCCTCTCGGTATATTCTCAATATAGTTTCAATAATAATTTAGGAAGGAGGGATAGTATTCTAACATAATAGGCTACCCAACCTGTTTTTTTAAATAAAGATGAAACTAAGTGTCATTGAGGTTATATACCGACAACACAATAGTAGAAAAGATGCATTATTAATTGGACATTATGGTATGTAATCATGTTGCATATATATCTATATTATGTCATCGTTATAACAAGACAAATAGAATAATCATTAGAGTAATACTCTTTATTAGTTGATGCTAGTTAAAATACATGTACTTTATAGAAATTTTCCATACTATTTCAAAACATCATCTAAATGCTAATTGTAATCAGGAGTTTCATATTACATGTCTCATTCAACAATTTCATTAATGATGCATTGATGACACATCACCAACTCCTCTTTATTCAAAAGTAGATGCACCCTTAAGAATTCTCTACAATAAGATCGGTAGAGAAAGAGTTTGACCTACAACTGAAAGATAAGTTTAATGAATGCCAAATTGTCATCATTCAAATTTAAATTTGATCTAAAGATGTTCTTATAAACCCTAAAGATAGTATATATATTCTACCAAGTTACACTTGCATATTTAGCATCTGGCCAATAATGTGAAGTATTTGTTTTAAACTATCATTACAGTCCCCACGTTCACCTTTCATTTAACAAACAACAGAGGCGTTGACCTTGTTTCAGACATAGAAAGACAAACACCCACCTAGGATTCGATCTCTATCAATCTTCACGTAACATGACATAACTGAGTCGATTGTAACAAGGTTGGATCATCAACTCTATAACAGCAGATCGATAGAGTTCGAGTAGAGAAAGCTAGAGTATATATGCCGGAACAAAGTAAGACCTGGGTTTCGTCGGGGCATGTTTACATCCAAGATAATGGAAGCCTAGCTAGCTAGCTCTTCCATTATAATTATACTTCTTGACACATAAGTTAAGTAGCCCCTCTTTATCTAATAGCTAACCGGCCAAGGAAAATTGAAAGCTTTGGATTAAATAGAATAAACTTGAAGTTTTTGTAGCTTAGTTACCCTCAAATCAGAAGTTCCTGTGAAATGGATGTCGATAAGTGATTTCTCAAGCGATTAAATATTGCGAAGTTTCTCATGCACGTAGACCAGACTAACTATAGATCAAGGAGGTG